>CAJGYO010000007.1:110859736-111459736 GCA_904845875.1 Miscanthus lutarioriparius | reverse complement strand
TCGTACTCAGGGTTTTATTCCCACTTGTTGCAGATGGGCAGATGTATTACGGCTACTGTATCAACTGTCTTTATCCTGCGATGGGTGATGCTTAGGACCATGGGCATGGTCATTCCTTACGTCTCGTCTAATGCTTTTGTTGGAGATGATCATTCGCTGGCACTATATTTGAACTCCGTGTGAGTGTGTGTGGTTTGAACAAATGGCTTTCGCTACTTTTATTCGAACTTGTTTTGTAATAACTATGTTTAAACTCTGATGTATCTGAGATGCAAACTTTTATGTAATATGTGATGGTGACCGCTAAACTTATTACGATCTTGGCTGGAATGGAAGTTGGTTTGAAATCCTTCGTGATTTCACGGACTACCAGGTTATACGGGCTTAAGTTTGCTAAATCGTCTACTCTAGCGGATGATTTTCTTACTTAATTTCGTATAATTGGTCGGTTCTGTTACAAAATACATGGTTGAAGGACTCTAAGGAGTTAGTGGTCATGATGCCATACCTGAACCCCCCTTCGTCATATGCTAACGCCCACTGAACCTTTTGTTCCATCTGCGCCTCTAACCAGGCCTTTCCCGCTTCATTTAACATCTTGTCTAGTTCTCTATTTGTCTCCTTGAACTGGTGCTCTGTACGTACACAACATAGAGCCTTTACCTTGTCACATACCTCCTGCTTCCTCCGACGCCTCCAGAAATTAGCAGCAAAGTGTCTCATGCACCATCTATGCACTAGAGGCGAGAACCCATCTATATGCTCAGCTGCAGCATTAAGAAGCCCTGGGTGACGGTTTGAGATCAAACATATAGTGCGAGATGGGCCAAGCACTTGTACACGTATAAGTCGCATAAACCATGACCATGATTCATTGTTCTCTCCCTCTGCCAAAGCAAATGCCATGGGTACTATCTGGTCCTCAGGATCAACAGCAGCAGCCATCATCAAGGTGCCCCTGTACTTTCCTATCAGGAAAGTGCCATCAACAAGTACGACTGCCCGATAAAACTGGAATGCATGTTCCGTTTGCGCGAACGACCAGAACACACGATAGAGGACATGCCTCAACGGGTCCCGAAAACACATCCCTCTGGTGTCCACAAACCATTTCAAGCCAGGGTTGTAGTAATGCATTGCACATAAGATGCGGGGTACCCTGTTGTACGCTTCCTCCCAACTACCCCAACGAATCGCCAGGGCAATTTGCTTAGCACGCCAAGCCTTTCCGTACTTCACATCATACTTAACGAATCCAGATATGGACTGTTGTAAAGAAGACACCGAAATTTTGTTATTGTCATCAACGAGCCCCAATATACGATGAACAAGGTAACGTGCAGTGAGCTGCTGATGATTTTCCTTTCCCCTATTTGTTAGGCAAGTGTGGGCTTTGACAACTTTACTTATCCTTCACTTGTCATAACTCTGTCTCTTTCGTGCATTTAACCTCCACATACAACTATTTTTGCATATCACGTGGTACCTCAACTCCTAGTCCGAATGAGTGATGTTGTACGGCCTATGGTGATACACAGCATAGTCCTGAAGAAAGAGCTTCATCTCTGACATTGTATTGAATATCATCCCCTTCTTAAGGGTTTCTCTCTCAAGGTCATACAATGATTTCCTACACATCTGGAGACCGGTGTCACAAACTGTCATATCCATTATGCTGACATCCCTATAGTTCGAAACACCCCTGAAAGGTACGTTCATTGACCTTAGTTGCTCAAGCCCAGTCGCTGTGTAAGGTGGTGGTGGAACATACTGCCGCGCTTCGCTAATTCTGCCCCATGAATCATAGGGGGTATCATCTGCTAGCAAATTTGTGACTAGTCTACCCTGAGTCTGGATAGCATGCAAAACCTCAGTTGGTACTGGTAATGGCATACCATGAATAGGTACTGCATGGCATCAACCGGTGTGGGCATAGCATGTCTATCTCTCTAGTCACCATCTGAATCATCCGAATCACTGCTAACTATATCATTGATCCTGTCCTCCTCCTCCTCCTGCTACTCCTCTTCCAGTTCAAACTCGTTCACATCGAAATCATTGCTTATACAACCTACTTGACTTGAATAAAATTGCTCCTGCGTCAACTGACCATCTAAATCTATGTTACCCAGAGCTGCTTCCCCTTCGACCTCCAATTCTTGCTCATTGCCTCCAACACCGTTAATGGACGACCCGTCCTGGACACCCTGCATCCTGTACCCATTCTCCACCACCACCTCAGTCATGGGCACATTGGAACCTTGGAGCACCCTAGTGTAGCGGGACCAGTGAGCAGGGTCGCGTAAGGCCATGAGGACATAGTGTGCTCTAGTCTTCCTAGTATCAAACCTCCCCTTCAGTGTGAAATCACCGTCAAACTTTGCATTCAAATGGACACAAAGGTCATTGAAGCTAGGAGGTTCATCAAACCATTCCAATTCTTCTTCCATATCCTCAAACATATCATCTTCTCTCCTAACACTTCCTCCGTAAAAAACTCTAACACAACAATCCATCTAAAAAAGCATTTCAAGAAACTTCACCAATTCATCGAAATCGTCGTACGTAATGTCCATAGTAATATTAATACCTATTCTAACTATAACTATACTAACTAATCTAATATTAACATCTATACAAGGCTAACTACAACAACTAATGTATAACTAGACTCACTAACTGTACTAACTAAACTAACTAACTTTACTATCTATACTAACTTACTATATTGCCTATACTAACTAAACTAACTAACTTTACTAACTATACTTTACTAATTATACTAACTTTATTTATTTTATTAACTTACTATACTAACAATGTCGATTCAATCAACAAATACACTAGGGGAGCACCTCGCGGCAGCGACGCTCGTCCTCGCGGCGGTGGCGCGCTAGACCGGGCCGAGAGGCGCGGGCGCTGGCCTTGGCGGCAGCGGCGGGTGGACACGGGATAGAGAGAAGGGCGTGCGGCAGTTGGGAGCGGTGTACAACGCGGCAGTGAGGGCGGCGGTGGCAGTCGCGGGCGCTGCAATGAGGGTGGTGGCGGGCACGGCGGGCGTCCGTAGCACGGCGGGTAGCCGCCGTGCGTGGCCGGAGGGCGTGGTGAGCGGCTGGAGGGGTGGCGCGCCGACGTGCAGGCGCGACGGGCGCAGCGGGCGGCCGGCGTTCGTGGCACGGCCGGCGCGGCGGGCGGCGTGCGGCCACCACTGCCGGCGTCAGGCGCGGCGAGCGCGGCAGGCAGGCGGGACTGGGCCGCGGGCCTTTAGCCGGCTCTGCCGCGCCACCGATCATGGCGCGTCACTGCCGCGCCAAGATCGGTGGCGCGGCAGACCCTACCACGTCACCAGTCAGCGCCTCGGTCGTCGCCACGTCATCCATCTCGCCGCGCCACCATGCATGACGCGGCACAGGCGTTTCGCCGCTCCAAGGAAATAGCGCGGCCAAAAGTGTTAGTTTTGAAAAAAAAAATTAAAACAGTGTTAGATTTGAAATTAGTTTACAAAAAATGTTAAAAATAAAAATAAAAATCGATGGGAAAGGGCGTGGGGAGTTGAGGACAGCTAGCCCACAACTGGGTCTATTTATTTACATCACATACAGCAAAAATAAATGCTGTAGTAAATAGAGTAGAATACGAAATTACAAATAATATTTATACTAGATATCATATTTTGAAAGTGATTATTGCAAAAACAAAACCACTGATAATAAAATTAGTGATTTATTTTGAAAGTGATTATTGCAAAAACAAAACCACTGATGATAAAATTAGTGATTATTCTGATGTATTTTCTCCTAAAGCACACAATCTATGGTCAATGGAGTGTGTGTGTGGTGTGTGTTGGGGGTGGGGGGATACCTTGAGTTTTCTCCGCGCTGCCATGATGAGTGGGTGTGTATAGGAATGATTAGCAAGATGAAGAAGCTCCAGAGGTCTAGCCCATCTCTACCCCATGGCTTCTAGATGGATCTCCACTCCCTAATGTGCAAGCCCATTTACAAGAACAAATTGAAGTTAATTATAAGCGCGTCCGCGGGTGTGAACATGCACACATCTCTCTCTCCCTCTATATATTCTTCAAAAGCATGTATAGAGAGGGAGAGAGAAAAAAATGGTGCCATGTAGTAGTAACAACCATATATGAAATTAAGAAGCATAGAAGTCGTTGTTAGTACCTTGGCAACTAGCTACAGTGTATGTATATACAAAATCCTGAGCTGTGAATCGGAGAACACAATGCAAGAAACGGTGGTGCTGTCTGCTGTGTATATTTTTCTGAGGTGTGTGCTGATCAGCCAGAGGTAGCGGACAGACGAGAGGTAGTACTATTTGTGCTCTGCCTGCGATAAGCTCGTAACTTTTGGCATTGGCATCAAGAAAAAAGATACATGCGGCCGGGTGCTCTTTGCTTGGGGCTGGAGCCAAAGAATACAGATGGAAGTATAGCTGTCGTTGTCCTGCAAAGTACGAACTCAAGTACGTAGCTTGCTCAAATGCGGCTTAATTAACGTTTAGATCACAGTTTAAGCTTAATTAACGTTTTGATCACAGTTTAAGAATGACCCATATTTGGTTTGCCCGAGTTACTAGCTCATTCATGTCTGTACTTTTTGAATCTTATTATGCAGTTCACTTCACCTTTGTCCCAAGTAAAAGTTTTCTTACCTTGACCATATTTTTTAGGGGGATATATTATATTGGATCTATAAATTCAAATAAATACACTATATAGACATACTTCATGGAGAATTTAAGGGAACTAATTTGATATTATATATACTAATACAATTTTGTATAAACTTAATCAAAGTTAAAAGTTTCACTTAGGATAAAGCAAAAATAAACTATAATTTGGAACGTGAGATCGAGCCAGACTAATAAAGTAATAAGTACCACTCACTATGCTCATCAAATCAGCATGGCAGAGATGCACATAATGGTATGTCACGTTCCTTTGCCTTAATCTTGGTTTACCAAGCTTGACCATCACTACGCTCGATTTTTGCACCTACCCACGCTTTTACCAATCCCAGCGGTAAGTCTGTATCTTTGACAAAGGGTAAGGCTACACCCATGCTATTTGAAGAGCTGAGGAGGCCTTTACAATGTCCTATCTTCTTATAGGAATCCTGCACCCAAAAGAGGGCCAGGGAGCGTGGCCACGTCGTCCGCTTTTCCCGGCCATCGGATCGGCAGATGGCCCAGATCGTGTGAGTCCTGGTCTTTTTGCAAAAAAAAACTTGAACTTTAGTCGAATCAACCCGCAGTCTAGGCCTCCTCTCAGGTTTTTTTTTTCAAAAAAGCCCTTGAACTTTACCCAAATCAACCCTCGATCCAGGCGGAAACTGGATCTTACTGGGTCGAATTCGGCCCGACGATGTTTTTCTATTTTCCTACGAATTTATTATTTATCTAAAACGGTTGAAATTTTGTAAAGAACATAATAAAACAAATAAAAATAAAAAATGCCAAACCAAGTTGGTTGAACTCTACACAACTAGCACTGCAGTGTAAACACATAACATCACATGTTTTAGTGTAATTTTTTTGCTATTAATGTGGATCTAGATTTTTCTAGAGTTTTCTATAAATAATTAATAGAGTTAATTTCTTTATTCAAATTGCTATGAAATTTTTAAGGTAGCTTACCCATACCACGCATAAAATAAAACGATTGAGTGATTTTACCGGCTTTACGATACTATATAAAAAAGGGCGTACCCAGCTCTGGGCAGGGTCTGGGGAAGGGTGTTAGTGGCAAGCCTTACCCTCGCCTGTGCAATGTGAGGAGACCGCAACTCAAACCCGGGACCTTCCGGTCACAGGCGGTAAAACTCTACCGCTTGCACCAGGCCCGCCCTTCTTTACGATCCTATGTGTGTGTGTATATATATATTACCCCACGTATGAAATAACATTCTATCAATTATAGTAAAATAGCGCAAAAAAACAAGCATAGTTAATGAACCCTGGTCCAACAAGTTCACCGAACCTAAACAGGTGCGCATAGCTCCGTTTGTAAATTTAAATAATTGAAATAATACTTGCTCCGCTGCATCTTTGTTACATGCTCCCATTCTTGAATAATTTGGTCAATCAGAGTTCAATATTAGGAACTGCTGCATACAATATATAATCAGCTACAATCTATTGGAATGACCACTTCCCCTAATATTGGCCTTTTCCAGAAATACAACAAGCAAACCAATACTTGTACTCAAGTTCTTTTCAAATAAATTATCAATTAGTTAAATCTATCACAGTAAAATGGTCTCATACTGGCCGGCGTGGCAACGCCGCTGCACCAAAACCAGGCTAACGAATAGGGCCACGTCGCCCGTTAGCCCGCTAGCCGTCCGATCTGGCGAAAGCACGATATGGACCGTTCGATCCAGTCCCAACTCTGCACCTGCTAGGTTTCACAACAAAGCAGAGCATAGCATCCAGCTCAAGCTTCTCCTTTTGTGCACTAGTCTCTGACCCTTATTTACAAACTCACAATAAATATATGAAAACAGTGGCCCTAGATAAATTCGTTTGTGTCCCATTAACCTACAATCTCGGTACTACTGCTCAACCAAATAGAATGACTGCCACAGGGGGGGGTAGATAGTGGCTACTTCAAAGCACCGGGATCCTGACCAAGCAACTGGCTGGAATCAGGGAGCACTGCCATTCAGCTTTGCCGCCCCTCTCCATGAAGAAGCTCCCCGTCGACCCCGCAACCATTGTGAGTATCGCCAACCGGCCTAATCTTTACTTCTTTTATTTACGAGCAATTATTGTTGCAAAACAAAATGCCACGTTAGTGGAAGGTCATTTACAAAGCAAGGCATTGAGAGGCCTGCTAGTGGGTTAAAATCCACCCCATAACAATTAACTCTCTTCTTCAACCCACCCCACCCCAAATTTTTATGGTTCAACCCAACCCATAAACTAATTAAACCCGCGGGTTTGTTATAAAAATCCATGGGTCTCTGGATCCTGCTGATTGCAATGGCGATTGGTAACTTTGCAAACACAGTGGACACCTTGATGGTTAAATCCAGGTTCAAAGAGAAATGAAGAAATCAAATGGAAAATGGGATCTCGATACATGTCCCTCACCAACAGGTTCATCGCCAACAGATTCAACAACCAAAGCATGAAAAGGTCAAGATGATTGACCATCAGCTCCAAATCCTGACCGTCTCTGTCAAAGGCTCAAAGCTTGTATACTGATGTAATCATCAGGCAACTAGGTTGCTGATGGTCCTAGGCTGAAGGTGACCGAGAATAAACTTCTGGTGTTTGTTTATACTTCTACCCTGAACATCGAGTGGGCTAGATGAGCTTAGGACTGTAAGGCTTAGCAAAATTTTCCCAGTACAGTTGTGAGACAGACATTTGTCACAATGAAACATGTGAAGTTGTATACAGGTTGTGGCATTGTATTGCTTATTCTCCACTCGTTTGGTGGTGTGTGTGCTTCCGTTGCTCTGAAATATTCTCATCTTACACCAAAGACAGTTTCATGTGAAAAAACTCCGTGCCTTTAATTTGTGGCCCATCAGAACAGGAAGTACATGATGAAATGGAGAGTGCATGCACAGCCCTGACACCTTCGGTTCCCCATGAGTGCCATCAGTATATGCCGATTTTTTTTTAATTTTAACATTTTTTGAAAACTAATTTTAAATCTAACATCTCCGATTTTTTTTAAAACTAATACTTTTGGCCGCGCCTATTTCCCTGGCGCGGCCAAATGCCTGTGCCGCGCAATGCATGGTGGCGCGGCACAGGGCTGACGTGGCGGCGACCAGGAATGCTGACCGCTGACGGGGCAGGGCCTGCCGCGCCAGGGGTCATGGCACGTCTGGGCCAAATAAAACCCCGCGGTCGAGCCCCCGGCCGCACGCACCCCTGCCCGCCCGCGCCGCCAGCCAGCCGACGCGCCCCGCCGCCGGCCATCGCCCGGCCACTCCCGCCGGCCTTGCCCGCCCGCGCCCTCGCAGCACCCGCGCCGGCCGCGCCACGAACCCCGGCGCGTCAAGGCCGCCCGCTCCTAAGGTACCTTCCTCTCGGTTTAATGTTATTATGATTATTATTGTTTTAGGATAATTAGTTTATGATATAAGTATGTAGTTTTTAGGTTTTAGGTTAGGATTTTGGGTTTAGTGATTGATTAGGTATTTATTATTTAGCTTGTAGTTATTTGTTTAGTTAGGGATTGTAGCGATGCGGTTGTCACCGCTAGATCCGGTTATTATTTAGTTTATAGTTAGTTATTTAGTTAGGGATTGTAGTGAGCCGGTCGATGGATTGTATTCCATTCGAACGTTTCGATCGTGGGTTCATCCCGCCGTGGCCGTAACGCTGAGCGTAACTGGCTCCCTCGCTTCTTGGTTGGCTTTGTCGTACTACGATCTCTAGCCTCTATCCACGTCCCTAGCACATGATCATCGGGCTTTACCTATTTTGCGCGCTTGTTTATCCTAGCCTTGTGCCGATTTATTTTGGGTTAGAGTAAATATTTTACGTTGCAATGCTATATAATGTTAATTTGAATTTTGTTAATTTAAGATGGCCCATCCCACGCAGCACCCGTTGTATCCCATTCTTGAGGTGGAGTACGACGACCAGCACCGAGCACACATCTTGAGTGACAACGACGTAGAGGTGGCCTTTCCTCCTTTGAGGCCCCACACGCACACCAGGGCGCACCAGTGGGATGAGCGTTACGTGGCGTACATACGGCGTGCCGGCTTCCTCGAGCTTGTCCGTGTTGTCAACCACGGTCTTCCGCCCCTTGACCCAGCACTACTTACTGCAGCTGTAGACAGGTGCGAGTACATTCTTTGTACGTAAACTTTCTTGTAATAAATTTGAGGCAACTAACAGTCATTCTATTCTATTCTTATAACAGGTGGAGGCGTGAGACCCACACGTTCCACTCACCTTGTGGCGAGATGACCTTGACGTTGCAGGACGTGAAGGCTATTTTAGGCCTTCGGTTGGGGGGACTTCCAATGACAGGGATAGTTGACAACGATCACTGGAGGGAGCTGGTGGCTCAGTTTACTGGCTTTCTCCCACCGGACGATGAGGCTTCCAAGAAAAATAAGTGAGAAATTCAAGCCTATTTAATATTTGTATCGGTTTCCTGCAGCCATCAGGTCTCATTTTCTTTGGTAAATTTTAGGAAAACTCCTGGTGTTTCGTCGTCCTGGATCACAGAGCGCTTTGATTACTTGGACCCATAGGCTGAGGAGGCTCAGATCAATAGGTTCGCTCGAGTGTGGCTCTAGCTTTTTCTTGGTGCTTTCCTCTTTTTAGACGCCTCGGGAAACACCATCAGCTAGATCTTCCTTGACATACTACGCCAGCCATGGGAGAACATAGCGGCATACAGCTGGGGCAGCGCTGTCCTGGCATGGACGTATCGACAGCTATGCGTTGCCTGTCATCGCACCTCAGGGTATGCGAACCTTGGGGGTTGCTCGTATCTAATCCAGGTTTGGTGTTGGGAACGATGGCCCGTTGGAAGGCCCCTTAATATGGGTTTACCGGTAAGTACTTGGGTTCATTATATTCTTCGATATGGTTACATATGATGAGTTTATTAATGACTAATTTATTATCGTGTTTAATGTAGCAATGGAACGGGCAGGATACACTCCCTACAACTCTGTTTATCTGGGCGGAATCAAAGTTAGTTAAAGGAAATGTGAGGCGCAAGTACAGGGAGTACACGGACGGTCTCGACGTCCTGACACAGCACCAGGTTACGCTCTTTTTACTATCATACCTGTGTCTTGTTCGATCTACACTATATCACAGCCTAACTCAATTATGAAATGTTCAGGTGCATTGGTGTCCTTGGGATGCTCCGGAGTTCTAGAACTATCTCAGTCCTGTCACTAGGGATGAGTCCGAGGAGTATCGCTGCAACGTCTCTCTTTTTTTTTCTTCCACGTGGTCGAGATTCACTTACCCGTTAGGGTCTGTAGACAGTTTGGAAGAATGACAGGCTGCCCACCACCGCTTTACTCCACCAACCAAGGATTGCACGGGTGCGTTATCGAATAAATAACAGAGCTACAATCCAGAGGTGTGTGTGGTAGAACTAACATCGTTTTGTTGCAGGTTTGACCGTAGGAAGAGGTACAAGACCAAGGATTGGCGCGTGACACACAGCGCGCACATCTACTCGTGGGAGACCAGGGAACGGTAGCCAGTCCATGCGGGTCCTCCACACGACCAGCACACCTTCGACGACTACCTGCGCTGGCTTCACAGGTCTACGAGGACACATATCAAGCCCTCGTACACTGAGGAGGCGATTGACGAGGACTCGGAGGAAGATATGATCGAAGATGTGTACGACGTTGCCACTAGAGAGGACACACAACTACAGAGAGCTCCGCTACAAAGATACGTGGTAAAATACTTGAATAGTACAATTTGTTATCCATTTGGTATTAATTATGTATACTAAAACTGTTCAACCGCGTTTCTGAACCCAGACGACACAATTGTCGAGGCTGTCCAACGAAGCAGCGTACCGGCTTCACGAGTCTAGAGGGAAGGGGCCAGGCGTTCTTGAGGCTTTTGTGGAGGTAAACATAAACTAGTCCGTTCTGAAATTGTTTCTTTAGTGTATATGCGTTTGTGAAATACACTAACTTTAATGGCTATTTATGCAGAAAGTGAAGAAGAGCTGCAGGAAGCTAGCTCAAAAGTTGAGTTGCACGGACACTTCTTATGAGGAACCGCCACTCCCAGCGTGGTCGGGTGGTACGTCTTCAGCCTCTTTGAGGACGCCAGCCGGCTCTTCTCAGTCGGTGATAGGTGCCACTTCCGCAGTGCGTACACCACCACATTATAGCGCTGGGAAGGACCCTGCAATCGAGGACGACGAGGACGAGTGGGAAGATTGGCCGCAGAACGAGATCGTCATGTCTCGGCTAGGTGGTGCCCCGCTTGGCACCCAAGAAGCATCACAGATACTAACAAAGGTAGTTTCTTTAAATACATAGGCTACATGAACTAACGATCACAAAGAATTCTAAGTAATCGTGCATATCACATACTTGCAGGGTACGAGCCATACGCACCGGCGACGCGACCACACCGACGTTGGCTACACTCCCAATGTGTTGCCAACAAATCCGAAGAGACAGAGACGTCCGAGGAATCCTTACACTCCTGGGTCTTAGTTTGTTAGGTCCAACTATTATTGGGGTTCAAAACTTGCAGGCTTATTTGGTTATGTTATGTCGAACTTAAGTCAAACTTACGTGGCAGCTTGTCAACTTATGTTATTTGATTCATATTCGTTTCAATGCGTCGCGACATCACTGCTTGCGAGATTAAGTAGCAACTAGTTCAAAAAAGGTAGTCCCGGGGTATCTCGACACCGGTGGCCGGCGTCTTACGCGAGGGGTCGAGGAAGCCGGGGTCCATGGTCACGTCGCCGCCGATCCTACAATATGGGGCCAAAAAGCCAAATTCGTTCCCTTAAAAAATATTCGTTTCAATCCGATCCAGTTTTTCGTAATCGATTAGTTAACATAGTGGTTAACCGTATTATGAAAGACGGAAAAAATATCAATTGCCTTATCAATTTCTCTATTCGGCCTTGAAAATTTTTAACAAAATATAGAAACAAATTCACTATTCATTTTACGTCAAACAATACTTACAATAACTCCCACCATCGGCGCGACGCGTTCCGATTAAACCGTCCAGGTACCGCCGGGTTGGCGGCGGGCAGGCTTGCTGCTTGGGCTGGCATGACAGGCCGCGGGGTTTTATTTGGCCCATACGCGCCATGACCCCTGGCGCGGCACTGCTGCGCCAAGATCGTTGGCGCAGCAGGCCCTGCTCCGTCAGCGGTCAGCGCTCCTAGTCACCGCCACGTCAGCCCTGTGCCGCGCCGGAGGTGTTAGATTTAAAATTAGTTTTCAAAAAATGTTAAAATAAAAAAAAATCTATATGCCAGTGCTATTGCTTCCCTGAATGCGCCCGTACACTAGCTATAGAAGAATACTGGGAACAAATAATCAATTAACACATCAGGGCCTTGTTTAGATTGCAAGTTTTTTCACTCTCTTTTTATCACATCAAATCTTTGGACACATGCATGGAGTATTAAATATAGATAAAAAAATAACTAATTACACAGTTTGATTATAAATTACGAGACGAATCTTTTGAGCCTAGTTAGGCCATGATTGGACAATAATTGTCAAATACAAACGAAAGTGCTACAGTGCCAAATACTGATTCCTAACCCCCAATCTAAACAAGGCCCAGATAGATTGTCAAACCAAGCCATTAATAATTTGCTGGCAGCATTAGCATGCTGCTGCATGGATCACAAACAAGCATACATTTTGTCCAGTACTGAATGAAACTGGAAACCAACACTCGCACACCATGGGCTTTCTTCAGTTCTGTGGAGGCATCAAACCCAGCCCCTTTATTTCAGTTTTCAAGTGCACACGCCATTAGTAGAGAACAGACCTTCCATTTTTTTTCTTTAGTCCTGGCCAGAGTTGGGCCTGAGACTAGTAGGAGAATTAGTCCCGGTTGGAGCCACCAACCGGGACTAAAATCCCCAGCCCAACGGCTAGCCCCGCATGCTTTTGCAAGAGGGGACTTTACTTCTGGTGGATGGCTCCAACCGGGACTAAAGGTCACCCTTTAGTGCCGGACTGACGGTTGGAGCCACCAACCGAGACTAAAAGTCACGCTGCCCTTTTTTATTCTGGTTAGTGGGTCTAACCAGGACTAGAGAATGACCTTTAATCCCAGACGGCTCCACTAACCGGGACTAAATGTCCCCACTATATATCATGCCCCCAGCTTGAGCATCCAGTTCAATTATTTTTTCTTGGTTGTGTGTTTTCTTGCTTGGGTGAGCAAGTTCTTTGGGTGAGCAAGTTCTTGCTCTCAGCCAGCTAACTCTTGAGAAGATCTTCAATCCTCCATCCATTGTATTCTTCTTTCTAAAGGTTAGCAACTTCATCTTCTAATCTTTTATTGTTAATAATGTAGCTCATTTCATGGTTCAGAAATAAATAGAAAAATTTGTGGTTTTTTATATTAGGAATAATAATGGTCGATTTTATTTTTATATATACGTCATTTCTACGTAAACTTAAACATTTGTAATGATTTCTAGATCTTTGTTAGCAAGATTAGTTCTTGATGAGAGTTAATAATGGGTGTACCCAGTGCAGAGAACTCCCGCTCTGTGCGGGGTCTGGGGAAGGTGTCAGTGACAAGCCTTACCCTCGCCTGTGCAATACGAGTAGACTGCGACTCGAACCCGGGACCTTCCGGTCACAGGCGGTAAGACTACCGCTTGCACCAGGCCAACCCTTCTTATGAGACTTAATAATCATTCAAATAAATCATGTGCCCACAAGTTGGGTGTAAAATGGTTGCAAAATGTTTAATCTTGACACATTTTATATGTTTCTCTAATATATATATTGCATGGTATTTGTATGTGGTTCTACATTTATTTAGAAGTTTTTTCAGTTTTTTATTTCATTTAAGTTTAAGGCACATATCTACTGAAAGTTTACATGGCTGAACACTACCAGCGTCCACACGCTACTGCTCTTCTAGTTTCAATCAGACTTATGTGTTATTACTGCTTCCTGAGTGACACAGGTAATACACGGCAATCTCTGATGCCTCCTCTCCTTGAATTTCACCATAGCAGGGCCAACCTTGTTCTTCAGAGAATAACTGCTGAATAAACTACTAGCCACAGTCCACTCGGCTCTACGAATCATCTATTGCAACATCACTACACTGCTGCCGAACAGCTGAAAGCACACTTTGCAATGTTCAGAGCTCTGTCTCTGTTTCTTCAGAGCCGTGCACCAACAGGCATCAGGTGAACAGCTTGCACTAATTTATGTGTCTTCATTGATCTTGAGCTTCTTTATGCAGCAGCAGCACTATTAAACTGAATGTGCAAGTGCCTGCAAGCTAATTGCATCAGTCTTATGGAGACTTCTCTGACTTGTCTTGCATCAAAACTTTGCTAATCAACCTTGGCATCTCCTCTATCTCATAATAATTTGCATCGCTGGACACCGTTAAGTCCCCGCTTTGCAATCATCATCAGCAGCAAGCCTACTTGTTTTAACAACACTACTGACTGTTGCTGCACATTGCACACAGTTGGCCTCTGCTCCTGCACTTCTGCACATTTCAGGATAGCTACTCCATGCATATCTACTGTCAACCAATCACTACTCATGCCATACCGGCTCATTACTGCTCTTCAAACGGCTGAACCATTTTCCTTTGCAGACTTTACTTCCCCATCTCAAACTTCAGCAAGGCTAAACTATTTTGCTTCTCTGGCCATCAGACAAATGACCGATGCACGCACACACTGGCACTGGACATGTCTGCTTTGCCAATTTACATTCTTCTCTTTACTGCTTCATACATTTGCTTCTCATGGAGATTAAGCTCCCCTTTACTGAATCATCTTGCTAAGTGCCCACATTATGCTACTCAACTCTCTGCTGCTGCACCTCCCCTTGGCCACTTCTCTGTCTGAACACTCACATGCCAACCACTGGATCTCTCCACTTCCTTCATCAGCGCTCATTCTATCTGCTGTAAACTTCAGGCCTTCACCTACATTGACTATGTCTATCTATCCTCTCTGATGTAGTACTACACCTCTGCCCTCTCATAAAAATTCAGACTCTGCTTGCTCCTCCCCACACACATGCCTGTCAACAGATCAGACCCTTACTACTCTCTATCACTGCTTTAATTATCTGCTGCATTCTTCAGTCTTTCTCGCATACTAATCTCTATATATCTCTCATCTCTAACTGCAACTCGACACTTGTACTTGCCATCAAAGTTCAGACTCCCTTTCTCCTTGTTGAATCTAATTCTACTAAGGAAGTAAGGAATGAAATCTCCACTAGTCTTGGCACTTGTTTGGGCTCGCAATCTCCTCACTCATGGTATTGCTGTCTAAACTATATATATGCCTACTGCTTTGCACGCGCTCCTTCAATCAGACCCTCTGAACATCAACATAAATTGCACTCTACTACTACCTTGCCTTGATTTGCCCTTTCCTGAACTGCTACTTCTTAATTTGACTTGGCTTCTGAACTCAGACTAACACCTCTACAGGAACCCCTTCTTCACCTCTATCGAACTCCACTAGTACACCAACTAATCTGCACTGCACACATACTCGATCTTCAGCCTGCTTCCAGCCTCCTCCGCATCTAAATCGACACTACAACTTGCTTTCCCCTCCCCCATACCTGCATGCATGCACCTATCACAGCCAGCTCTTCCTCTACGGCTGCAAGAACTACGCCATGGTGAGAGTGAGACCTTCAGTCGCCCAAGTCGCCCCTGGCCCTCACTCTCTCTGCTCATCTCCACATCGGATCGACGTGCAGCAAGACACCTAGCAAAATAAAAGAACCCACAGATGGGGAGTCTCACCCTTCGATGCAGCCATGATGGTTGATCTCCGGCGGCGAGCGACGTCAACCCTCCTAGCTCGGTGCATGCGGAACTGTACGTGTCCAGCGACGGCGGCGGCGTGCTGCTGTAGTGTGCGCGATTTGTGAAAGCAGTGTGGCGGCGAGATGCGACATGCGAGTGCGTGTGTGAGCAGCAGCCTGGCGGCGGTGGTGTTCTGATGGATCTCATCTCCCCCGCCATGAGAGACTACTCTGCCTTTATACTTAATACCGGACCGGAGGAGGCCGGGCCTCAGGTTGAGTGGTGGACGAGCGCGCGCCGGGCGTGAAAACGTGTGTGCCGAGTCAAAGGCGAGTGCCGCTGCGGCGGCCCTGCGCTATCGTAGGAGGATCGTCGTGGCCGAGACTTAACCCAATTTTACGAGCCCAATATCTTGCATTTAACCCAATTTTACGAGCCCAAAGTGCTACAAGCATGGATCACACAATTATTGTAAATTTTATTTTATACAAATAGCCCCTGATAAAGTGTCACGTACACGCGTATATGACTAGTATATCACATACTTGTACGCAAGCAAATTACCTCATGCGTGCTCGTTCTCTCCCTAAATAACTGTCATTCTATTTCCTGAGAAGTTAATTTTTTTTAGCTTTAACCAAATATATATAAGAAAATATTAATATTTGTAGTACATAATTAGTATCATTAGAGAGATCGTTAAATCTATTTTTATAATAAACTTGTTTGGAGATAAAAAAATATTGTATTATTTTCTATAAATTTAGTCAAATTTAAGAAAGTTTGACCGGCACGAATACCGTAGCGACAATTATTTAGGGACGGCCATCCCACATCTTAGTGTCCTTGTGTTAGCCTCAACGAATCTCGAGCATAAGGACCGTCATGCCTCCCATGGTAGGCACAAATTACACGGGACTAACCCACTCACTTTTTTGTCAACAAGGTAGATTATGCCTGCTGTAAGAGTTTCAAAATCTTTTTTTTTTGACAACCTCTCTTATCGCATTGTCTAGCCTCCTTTGAGGCTCCTTCAAGGTGTACAACTATGATCAATGGAATACGATGCTTGCAAAGAGCAGGATGAATAGATTGCTCATGCTCATCTCTTGGTAGGATCAAATATTACCTTTCCGTAATAGATCTGTATATGTGATGAATGGATTGCTTTTTTTTTCGAGAACACGACTTCACGCGTATTTCAATAAGAAGAAGAGAGCCGAAAGAACGGCTTACACAACGCAACTATGAGAGAACCCATAGAGCAGGTTACACAACCACAGAGAAAATGGTTAGAACATAAACAACAACAATACAGAAAGAAAAGATGGTAGGGAGAGACCCTCCACCACAAGCCTGACAAACTAGACCTCCAAATGAAAATACATCAACGCAAGACTGCCATCGTAGGGAATGAAGCCACGGTGGCAAAGCATCCACCGAGAAAACGACGCGGCAAAGTATCCGCAAGTGAGGAGGCTCAACACGCCCTCAGCAGCATGTGCATGAGGGGGGAGCTTGAAGCGACATCAGCGGCGAAGTATCCGCACAAGCAGCTGCGACGACGGCAAAGCATCTGTCAAGAAGAACGACAATAGCTAAGCATCCGTTGTGAAGAAACATCGACTGCGGCAACACCTAGCAGGCTGAACAGACAAATGGGAAGAGGAGCTTGAAGCACACACAGGCACAGTACGCGACAGAGCGGCACCGGCGAGAGTAGTGGGAGGCGTGCTGCGGAAGTGCTCCAACGATGCCTTTAGGAAGGAGATTGACATCCGCAGACGCCAATAATGCTGGAGAAGCACCCAAGTAGGTCTTTCGACCCCAGCATGCCCCTGACGAACAGAATCATCGACGACGCCTTCGGGAAGGTAGATGGCGCAGGTTGTGTCACCGTCGCCGGCCCGGTGGAATCGGGCAGAGTTTTCACTCGAGACTGTACATCCACAGAAGCAGGCACCTTGGCACCCACAACGGTGGCACAAACCACCAGAACGAGCACCAAAAGCGTAGCATACTCCACACCGCCACAGACCCAGCCAGCCGCCCGCCCTCCGCCGGCAACAAAACAGCCCATGCCTAGGCTGGCCGCCAGAACCGGCAAGCAAGGGTACTGGCCACCACCGGCATAGGCATGGCGTAGCCAGCTACCGCTACGGCGGTAGCTAGCCGCCCCTGGCCAACTACAGGCCGGGCCATCGAAGCCCCCCACGCCCCGGTGAGGACCGCGATGCCGACGATGGGGAGCGACCCCATCGTCCGATGGCTGGGTCACGGCAAACGCAGAGGCAACCTCCGAACGCCGCGCGAAGCCGTGCAGGGGAGGTTCGCGACGCTGACGAGGGGAGCGGCCCCGTCCTCCGGTGGCTGGGGAGCCGGCCGCGGCCAACGGGGAGCGACCCCGAACGCCGTGCGGAGCCAAGCAGGGGGTGCACCGACCCGTCGCGCAGACAGCAAGCCAGTTCCACCCGAGCGCGATGGTGAGCCAGAACGCGGCGGCATCGAAGAGGAAGGTGGTCCCCTGCGAGAGGAACCGAGATCCAGCGAGGGGGCGGCAAATCCGGTCAACCAGACAGCCAACTCGCCCACAATGGTCCTGAAGAAGGACGGCGGCCTCGGCAAGAGGGAGCCCAGATCCGGTGAAGGGGAGGCCAGATCTGGCCATGAGGGGCCCGGATCCGGCCCTCCGGCCGGCCGGCTCGCCGTAGGAGCACAAGGAAAAGGCATGGTGATGGAGTGGGGCCTTGGGAGCAGAGGGGGGGGGGAGGGGGGAAGGAAGTGCCTGCAACAGGAAGGAAGTGCCTGCAACGGGGAGCGAGGCGATGGAGCCCCACACAGACGTTTCAGATTTTCTTAAAAAAAACTATTATGATTTATAGACGCACAGCCCTTCAGTTCCAATGGACAAATGACCTGTTTGGTAGAGCTCAACTCTGAAAACATAGCTTCAGAGTAGGCGCTTCACCATGGAGCATCTCTACGATGGAGTTGAGCTCCCGCCAAGCCATTTGGTAGATATCCAACTCTTAGATGGACTCATATGTAGTTATTAAAACAAATAGGGGCTAAAATAAAAAAAAACATCTTCTTCTTCCTCCCATGCGGCACAAGCCTGGGTAGGCGGCCGGTGCCGGAGACAGGACTTGCGGGGCGGGGCCGAGCGGCGGGTGCCGATGACGGGAAGGTCGACCATGCATGGTGGATAGAGGAGCTAGTGCCGAGCCTCTAGCGAGGAAGAAAAAGAACGAAGTGAAACGGTATCCTAGACTGTGTAACCGATGACAGTGGGTAATTTTCTAACTCCATGAAAAAGAGTTTTGAGCAGCCCCTTGAGGTGTTCCGTAGATTTGGTGGATCTAGGAGCTAGATCCATACGTTTTTGACAGATTCGGAGTTCGCGGAGCTGGGATGTTTGGCTAAAAAGTTAGGATCTGAAGCTCTGCTGAAATCTCAATAATAACATTAATGGAACTCTAGAACCATCTTGACGGGAACCAACTTTTTCTCCATGGCCGCATAAGCTTCTCTTACATGGCTGATAGGAAAGGTTTCTCCACAGCATTTCTGTGGGGGCGTGTTTGAATCTTCGGCCAGCACTCAGCTTGTCTTGCCTAGCTAGGATGTAGAAAGGCAAATGGGTTTTCTTTTTCAACTAGTGTTCCTCGGGTCTGAGCAAACAAGTTTGCTTGCTTCTGTGTCAGAGGGATTTTGACTCGTCTGATTTGGCGAGCTTCTCAGGACCGTGAAATCGGGCAATGCAAAACGTTTGGATGGCATGCCAGCTTTGTCTTGCCCAGCCGCACAGGCCCTAAGAAACTCGCCAATTCAGGCTAGCCAAAATCCCTCTCCCGCAGAACCACTTGCTTGCTCAGACCCGAGAAACACTAGCTCGAAAACCTTGCTTGCTCAGACCCGAGAAACACTAGCTCGAAAACCAACGTGTTTGCCTTTCTACATCCTAGCTAGCTAGGCAAGACGAGCCGATGGCTGGATGAAGATCCAAACACGCTCGTAATTTCCCAGCTCCATATTGGATCTCATGAGACTGTCTCCAATCCAATAGATGATCTATATGGGTATCCAAACTTAAAATAGGTAGTAGGAGATCTAAAATTAGCCTTCAATAGACTATCTATGGAAGACCTATTTTGGATTATCCGAGAGGCACAACCCAAATATAAATATTATTTTTTCTGCAAACCCATTTATAGAAATGATTCTCTTTTGAGTCCTATTATTGGAGACGATGTTGAATAAATATTGAACTATTTGACTATAGCGCTATCAAACTGAATGAGTGAGTCTTATTTTAGGCGTTGTCGGTGGAGGCAGTCTGAAGCGCTTCGGTATTAGCTCCCGTGTACGTGCACCGTTACTGACGAGAGAAGAGACTGTAGTACATGTATATATACAGTAAAAATAAAATTCCAAAAAACGTATGTTTGCCCAACCCTTCACCACTTGCCTCGTTCCCGTTCTCCTCCTCGACGCATCCCTCTCCTCCGATCGCCGCCGCCGACCGAGTCTCAGCCCAGATCGAGCCTCCCCCTTCCCAAATCGGATTCTAGCTGTAGTTGGGCTCGCGCCCCCCCCCCCCCCACACACACACACCAGGTGCTGAGGCCGGCCTTCGCCCAGATCGAGCCTCCCCCTTCCCAAATCGGGGGTTCTAGTGGAGCTCCCGCCGCCGCCCTATACACCAGGTGCCGATCTCTTCGCCGGCGAAGAGCGCCCAGCAGGTATTATTCCCACCCCTTGTCTTCCCTGTTTGCTGTGCGAAACCGAGTTCCCAAACTACCTCAAGCTATTTGGCTATTCGATGCCTAGTAACTTCTAACTTTTTTGCGAAAATTGTCCATGTCCCTCTACTAGATCCGCCCCTGGCCTTCGCTGATCTCTAGGTGCCTACACCAGGTGCCGAGGCCTTCGCTGATCTCTTCGCCGGCGAAGAGCGCCCAGCAGGTATTCCCACCCCCTTTTCCTCCCTGCTTGCTGTGCGGAACCGAGTTCCCAAACTAGCTCAAGCTACATGTCTATTCGATGCTTAGTAACTTCTAACTTATTTTTTCGAAAATTATTGGTGTGCACATGTGTACACCCATGTCCCTCTTACTAGATCCGCGCCCTGCTACGTCATAGTGTTCTTTCATTTTGATGCTGTCGTTGAGATTTCTAACCTGTATATGTACTTAAATGTAGGCCAAGGCAATGAAGATTTCTAATCTGGATGCACACTTAGTCTTGTCCAGTTCTTGATCTTGGGCTTCGCTGCTCCCGCTCAAGTTAGTTTGTTGGCCAATCGAGTCCAGACTCGAGAGGCGCACATGAGTGAGGAGTACAATATGGATGAGGCCCTGAAAGCCAAAAATGTTGCTGAGACCAAGTTCCATGCCCGGGACATCAGGGGTGCTCGGAAGTACGCACTCAAGGCCCAGAATCTCTGCCCGACACTTGAAGGCATATTGCAGATGGTCTCAACGCTTGAAGTTCATCTTGCATCTGAGTCCAAGATTGATGGAGAGAGTGACTGGTATCGGATATTGTCTCTAGGTGCCTTTGCAGATGAAGAGGAGGTGAAGAAGCAGTATAGGAAGCTAGCTCTGCTGCTGCACCCAGACAAGAATAAATCAGTTGGTGCTGAGGAGGCCTTCAAACTGATCTCTGAGGCGTGGAGTGTGTTATCAGATACTAGCAGGAAGGTGGTTTATGATGAGAAGAGAAGAAATCATTCTGTTGTCAATGTAACTAATGGCATCTATACTTATGATAAGAAAGCAAACAAGAGGGCTCGAAAGAATGCCGCTGCTGCAGCTGCTACCGCAGCCGCAGCTGAGGCTACTACTTGTCCTGTTGGGGTTGATACATTCTGGACATCTTGCAACCGCTGCCGGATGCAGTATGAGTACTTAAGGATTTATCTTAATCATAACCTGCTGTGCCCAAATTGCCATCATGCATTCCTGGCAGTGGAGACTGGGTTCCCTTGCAACGGAACCAGTTCGTCATTCTCCTGGTCAACCAAGCAGCAGCCACAGCAGAACCACAATTCGACCAAGCATTCATATGGCTCAGCAAGCAGGACTTCTAGCATCCCTGGGACAGGGCATGGGGGGTACCAGCAAGATAATACTTATGATTCCTACAACAATCAAAGCTTCCAGTGGAATCAGTACTCCAAGACCACGCCCGCAGCTGGTACTAATGCTTATAGTACACAGACGTTGGAGAAACAGAGAAGGAAGCATGATGAGAGCTACAGCTACAACTATTCTGAAAGCGGCAACACATATGTCCATGAGAAAACTGCTTCAAGGCGTGGTCGCTTCTCAAAACGGAGAAGGCATAACTATGATGCTTACACTACTGTGGATTATGGTGCTGATAACAAAGAAACAGTTGCTGCAAGCACAGAACCAACTGCTGTTTTCACTGATGTGGGACGGGTCAATGGTACTTCAGTGGAAAGGTTGAGATCTGCAGTGAGTGGGAGAAGAGCAAATATTCTGGGTGAGATTACCCAGATTGATACACGAAGTCTACTTCTTGAGAAAGCCAAGGCAACTGTCTGTGAAAAATTGCACGAGCTAAACATCACATCATCTTCACGATTTGCAGAGAGAAGAGGATCTGAAGGAAAGCTATATCCTTGTGACAACAACATAAAGGTCAATGGTGTGCTCTCTGACAAACCTGGCAAGGGAGTCAAGCTATGCAACTCAAGAAGCACGGAAATCCAAGTGCCTGCTACTGATGACAAGAATCCAGAGCAGCGCCGTGTACCTGTGTCAATTGATGTCCCAGACCCTGACTTCCATGATTTTGATAAAGATCGAACGGAGAAGGCTTTTGATAGTGATCAAGTATGGGCTACATATGACAGCGAGGATGGCATGCCTCGCCTATATGTAATGGTTCAGAAAGTTCTTTCAATGAGGCCTTTCCGGATCCGCATGAGTTTTCTCAACTCAAAGTCAAATATTGAACTGGCACCTATAAACTGGGTTGCGTCTGGTTTCCAAAAGACATGTGGTGATTTCAGGGTCGGGAGATATCAGGTCAGCGAAACGGTCAACATATTTTCACATAAAGTGAGCTGGACTAAAGGTCCCCGTGGCATCATCAGGATTGTTCCCCAGAAAGGGGATACATGGGCCTTGTACCGTAACTGGTCGCCTGATTGGAATGAGCTTACGCCTGATGATGTGATATACAAGTATGAGATAGTAGAAGTTATTGATGATTTCACTGAGGAGCAAGGGCTGACTGTCATCCCATTGCTGAAGGTTGCCGGATTCAAAGCTGTCTTCCACAGACACATGGATCCCAAGGAGGTCAGGAGGATACCGAAGGAAGAGCTGTTCCGGTTCTCGCATCGAGTTCCTTCTCGTCTTCTGACCGGTGAAGAAGGCAACAATGCCCCAAAAGGTTGCCATGAGCTGGACCCTGCTGCAACTCCAGTGGACCTTCTTAAGGTTATCACGGAGCTCAAGGAAGACACAGTGGCACAGACTGCTAAATAGGAGGGGGCAACTCTGAACACTGAAGATAGGTAGCTGGATGCCTGAATGATCAGGTCCCACTTGGTTAACGACAATGTGCCAGCACATGATGGTATCTAAAGCTCTACTACGGCATCTTATTTTTGGCTGATGACTTGGACAATACTGCCAGGGCAAGCAGCCTGTGTGACGGACTTCTGACCGTTTTAATTCCTATTAGGCATTTCTAACATTTGATTTTATCACTACACAAAACGCCATGTAGATTAAATGGCCATTGGGAGGAGGCCGCAAAACGGCATTGGTGAGGAGGTTAGTCGACGGGAGGTAGGAGAGGAGGGTGAAGGTGTTTACTTGTTTGTGTTGCCACTCTGTAATGCAGGAGGCAAGTCTGAGTCGAGGGAAAGAGCTGCTAGGCTTTGGCTTGCCCATGTACCCCGCATTTGTGTACCTGTTTTACTTATGATGATGTTGTATTTCCTTCGGTCTTATAGTAATTCATCCATCCATCGCCATGATGTTGAACCTCTGATAATTGTAGACTCTGAACTCTGGTAACCACATCGGAAAATCTAGTGCTTCTTTTTTATCTAGTGGATGCTTCTATCTTTGACAGTGTACTGTTTGGTTGTGTACCCGAATTACTTGGATCGATTGGTTGATTCGAGGATGAAAATCTTTCGTGCTGACGCATGCTGTATACAAGAATGTACTCCTGGTATCATGTGGTGTTGTACTCATACCTGTGTGTATTTGGTTGTGAGTTGCTGCCCCTGCAAATATCCAAGTAGATATGCACTCACTGCACAGTATGATGCGAGTTGAATTGATTCCCCAGGCGGTACAGGAGTTGCTGAGGCTGATGAATTCAGGGAGAGTACAGGAAGCAGGGACAATCATCAGACATGCGCATCGCTGGAAAGTGGAAACACTAATGGTCGGTCTTATGATCTTATCCCGAATTGTGGCCACAAGTATTTTGGAAGATAAATATATGCTCGTTGCACATAAAAAAAAAGTAGCCCCGAATAAATAGATCTTTATCAGCATGCATTAAACTCCCTATTATCTCCAAACTGATTGACAAAAGAATAAAGAAAGAAACGATAGAAAGCGTGCGCTTTACACAGACAGCAGTGGTGTACGAGACTGAAGAGACAGCATGATCAGACAGGGCACCAGGACGGCCAAGCAGCAGTCCTGACTTCCTGAGGGCAGTCTTCCAGCTATTGCATCTGACGCGCCATAGCCCAGAGTGCTCGTCCATCGGCAAATGAACAGATAGAACACGGCAGGCGAGCCAGGGTGCTGTGCCGCGCCAAGGCGGTTATCGGGCACCGCTGGTGGCGGCAGAACGAACACCAGCCGGATCAAATCGACCACAGGAGTCTAAAACTCAAAGCAGAACATTGACGAACTGATACTGACCATTAACTTAACGATGAAACGACATAACACGATGCTGTGCTGCAAACACAATATCTTATCTATATCCCTAAAGCAATATTCCAGCAATACCACATATACATGGAAAGCTGAATAAATGTCAGTTACATCAAAATAGCATCTGGCAAGCCCATGAAATCGTGCGGCACATTTTCCCTTTCCCCAACCTCCTCCAGACAGCGAGTACAGAGATTGAAAGGGTGCATCAGAGTCAGAGCGCAACCATCCAAAGTTAACGGCTTTGAAGTTACAAGCAGACACACAAGGGAGGACACAGGGCTCCAATCCGTCTATACGCCATCAGTAAGGGTCCCGCTTCGACGTGCTGATGCGGCATTTGGGCAACAAGCATCGATCAGGATATATGTATCGCACAAGCAGAAAATAAAAGGGATGGAGACGATGAAACAGTTCTCAGGGGAGGAGACATTTAGAGAATTGGATTTGTTGCCCCTTATGAAGGCATCACCATACTTGTGCATTTAATCATCACTTTGTTTTGCATTTTAACAGTTGGTATCAGTTTGTTCAACTCACACAATCTTACTGGTAAATACCAGTAGTGCTGCAGAATCAATGAAAACTAAAATGTGTCTTATTGATCTATTTTCCACATAATGGCAACTAGCAAATTCTTCATTTAACCAAAACGCTAGTGGCCCCATAAATCAACAAAATATGTGTATATTGTTGTTGCCTAAGGCACTGTCTAATACTTTCTCCATTTCATAATGTTTGTCAGGCCCACTGTACACATACCTAGATAGCATCGTATTCAATTATTTTTTTAAAAAAAATGTCTAGTACTCACTGGATAGATCAATTGTTCATCCACCCAACAAGACCAAGAACAATCTGATTTCATCTAAGTTACTCAGCTTCCATGCCTCTTAGGTACGCGGACAGGACAAATGTTGTGAAACAGAGGTAGTGTAGTAACAATTAAATGTTTTAGTTAACACATGTTAGCCAAGATATTAAATAAAATCAGAGTACTACAAATTATTTTATGACATCCCAGGTAATATGGACCAACTTGGCAGGTGCATATATAGTAAAAATGGATGGATGATCTAAAAGAGGACAGCATACTGCTTCCAGGAGCAACATAGATACTTTTTTCCGCAACAAATCATGTTATCGGACGTTAGCAGCATAACGATAATGGAATCAACCGGAGTGAAGATCTCAAATACACACAATTGAATATTGCAACTTGCAACTTATTTCAATTTGTGAACGAAGGTACAGGAGTGAAGTTCGTGATATAACCTTTTGTTTTCCTAAGAAATCTATATTGAAGAGCCGCAATCAACCAAATGGGAAATAGGCCAAGAATACAGGATAGTGATTGCTTTGCTTTCTATATATATACACATTTGGTGCTGTAAAGCAACATGCAACAGGAAATGAAAAGTCAATAATTATTTACTTGTTTGATACCTCACATAATATGCAGTAACCAAAAGATACATTAAATTCTCAAATACACACAATTGAATATTGCAACTTTGCAAGTACCAATTTTAGTGAAGTATTTAATATCTACTCACTGTGGCTACCAGCATTCATGTTCTTCCCATCGTTCATGTATATGGTTCTCAGTTTGTTCTTAAATGGAGTGTTTGGATTGGGGAACCAACCCATTCTAGATGGGGTGATGCATCTTCATTCCTCAAATTTAGTGAATGACCCCATTCCTCATACACCAACTCCCAAAAAAAAAAGGCCACCAACAGCGGAAGAACAGAGATCCTCTGGTTCTGCGAACACCATCGCAAGTCTTAATATAATAATTCGGAATATGCACTTATAGATGCTCATACTTTGGTCAGATGAACAATTTGAATCCATAACCATAAGAACGGCTACCTATGCAAGTTATCCCAAAACTTGTGCTCCCAAGTCCCAAATCAACTTCTGAAGCTATGCAAATGCAAAACAAAAAAAGAAAGAAGCACCGTTGCAGCTAGACCTGGGATGACGAAGCAGCTAACGAACTTGCATTTGCCTGAATGCACCCATAGACAATGTGTTGGGTAGGGCACAATTCGCTAGGGCCCCCTGTTTCGCACGCCCGTTGGCCGTCGCCATGGTGAATTAACTGTGCACTAAGCCTCTCATTTCCCAGGTAGCGGGAGTTCTCGTACGGGGAAATGTCGAAGTCCACTGTTGGGTAAAATCTCTCATTGGGTAAAACCGACAGTTTCGTGTGAAAACCTCCATGCCTTTGTGGTCCATCGGAACAGGAAGTACATGATGTCGAAATGGAAAGTGCATGAACAACTCTGACACCTTCAGTTCCCCGTCAGTACCATCAGTATATGCCACTGCTATTGCTTATTCTATCCCTGAATGCACCTATACAATAGCTAGATAGAGCTAGCGAAACATGTACTATACACGAATACTGCCATACCAGAAACAAATAATCAATTAACACTCCACATAGATCAAACCAAGCCATTAATAATTTGATGGAAGCATTAGTATGCTGCTGCATGGATCACAAACTGAAACTGAAAACCAAACCATTAATACATTGTGTCCACTACCCAATGAAACTGAAAACCAACACTTGCACACCATGGGGTTGATTTCTGTGGAGGCATAGAAATCAAACCCAGCCTCTTATTTCAATTTTCAAGCTCACACGCACACAGATAACCAGGCAAACCAAACCAAATGATACATCAGTCGGCCAGTCTCTCAAGAGAGACATACACACGAATTCACACATAAACACCGATGTAACTAACTTTTGATGCAAATCCAAGTAGGTAGGTATAGCATCAGAAACCAAGTTATTATTTATTCATTCTTAAGAAAACACAACGAAGACTTGCCAAGCAACGCAAACCAACATGGTTGACCACAGCAGCGGCAGCAACATCAGTACTGCTATAATATATATGGAAGCACCCAATGACAGAGAAGAAAGCACTGTCTGTCATCATCCCGTCGATCCAACACCAGATTAATCTACAGGGAGTGATCCAACATCAGTATGCAGAACAAGAAATGAAATTGACTTGAAATAAATTACTACAAATTAAGGGGAGGAAGTTGCTTGATCATGTGTGTACGTACCTGGAGAAGAAAGCCAGCAGTAAATAGGTGATCACGTCGGCTAGCTCACCGGAGAACCGTGCCCCTCAGGTGACGCCTCTTGTAGTACTTGGAATGGCTCGGCTCGAAGAGGGTGGCGTGGTGGCCAGACTCCATCCCGTCCCACTCCAGCTTGTCCCACCAATCCTTCTCGCAGTCCACAGCCACAAGGCGACCATCTTCGCGGCAGCGACTGCCAGTGGCCAGGAGATGCCTCAGGCTCCAGCATCCTCTGATATAGATGGTCTCGAGCTTGGGAGCAAACATCTTGGCCTCGCATATCTGTTGCAGACTCTGGAGCTCATACAGGTGCAGGCTCTTGAGGTTTGAGAATTCCAGCATGCATTTTTCATGCAAGGCCTCTATTTTCTCCAGAAACTCTTGCTCCATGTGGAACACCTGTCTGAGGTCACCGCAGCAGTGTATGTGGAGAGTCTCCAGCACCTTGGATAAGGTATTGTTCGAAGCCATCGGGAGGACATATCCGAGCCTCGGGCAGAAGTGCAGATGAATAGCCCGCAGTTGTGTAAACGATAAATCACTTGCATCCAACCTTGGATTTCTTGGTCTGCTCCAAATAGAACGGGCCATCAAGAGATGAGCCGCCCAAAAGATTTCCATCTGAGAGAAACATCTCCAATAATAGTTAGTCGCGAAGACAATGTCCAACTTGGGGCATCTCTCCACCCAGCACCACTTGAGCCCATTCTAATCTTATATGCTGCTGCAGAGCGTGAGCAACATCCCATGTCTGATTGTCCTGTCCTCCCTCTATGATCCCATCACAAACCCAGTAGCAGGAAGCATGGGTTGCCCAGTTGTAGTCAATCGTCTTCTTAGCTTGGTTATTCAATGACAATAGGTACAAGCAACACTCTGTGGCTATTCTAGGTGTAACACCAAGGCCAAGCTTATGCATGTGCAAAGCGATTTCTCTAGCCTCTTCCTCAAGGTATGCCATCCAATTATCGTCAAGGTCACCATAAGCATAAATATAAATAAAGGTGTGAATTCTCTACCTTTTCAGGAATTTCTCTATTGAGGCGAAGCCATCCTCTGAAGGTCCACAGTACCTTAGTATCTAATAATTCGAGCATTGGTACGCCAAAGCTAGCCAAGTCAACTGTGTTACTACTTCCATTGTGAAAGATAACTAAACATCTGTACTGTACTAGGTATCGACCTATCACTCCTGTTATGTCTCTAATCTCAGCTCTGGAGCCTTGGTCAACCCCACTGAAATCCTCCTCCTCATCTTGCCTGTCAAAATCAGCCGCTAGCTGTTGAGTGAGCTTAATCTCGTCTATGATCACCCTTTGCAATGCTCTTCGGCTTTTCCATATCGAGCAGTCAATGTGGATGATCTTCTCGAATTTTTCCCGTAAAGAATGTGCAGGCTGCTCTGCTATAGCTCTAAGCACCGTAGAAGCACCCAATCCATCCCATCCCTCGAAGTAGATGAACCGAGGTGCATCGTTGCTTGTGTCCTCTAAGAAAGGAGCTATTTGTTGTACCGCCGTCTCGATGTCAAACGCCAAAAACCTCTACATTTTTTTTGTTTGATGCCAACAATTAACTAGTTAAGAAGGCCACTCACTCCACAAACCCACAGCGACTAGCACAAGCAGCAGAGAGTAGAAATTCCAATATTTCTTTTTCTTCTTTTTTTCTTTGGTTGGAACTTAACATGTGCTCAAAAGCAAATAAACTTATATATCTTTAGTTAATTATTGCTGTTAGATTTCGTTTTTAGGCATGTTCATCAGATCGGGATGTATTGGTAGTAGGAATAGGTGTTCAGGATCACAGAGAGACAGAGAGAAAGGGGGTGATAGGTTGCAAACCATTAAAAGCCGTAGTGGTCGAAGCTCCGGCCGGGTTTTCGTTGACGGACGCCATCTGCGCGCCGGCAGCGACGTTCGGTGGAGAGGGAGTTGGCGCTGTGGCGTCCTCGGCGGCGACGTGTGCGTCGGGGTGGCGTTGCCGGCGTCGGTGGTGCTTCCCGTCGCTGGCAGCGCCCCTTCTCAAGATCGGGTCTAGGGTTAGGATGTCGGTGGGGTGACTAGCGGAGCGGTGAACCTCGTACTGCGAGCCCCGGCCCCCACCTTTCCTTTATAGCGCTGTGCGACGGGGGGCCACCAACCATGTAGGGTTGGGCGCCCCCGATCAGGGCGCGAGGACAAGGCCCAGGCCTAACTGGTGGGAGATCAATCCTAACATTCTCCCCCTTGATCTCTCATCTATTCTTCGTTCTTTAATTTCATACTCAAAACTTTTAATTCATATTTTTCTTGCTTCCATCCTATTTCATCACAGATTAGTGCATAGAACTGTCCCATCGTCACAGCAATTAGTGCTGTTAGACTAACAGCCACAATACGCTTCTTCGTTTTGAAATGTAAACTTTCTTTGGGCCCTTCGTATGTTCGGGAATCATAGGCTTTCCCTTAAACCTATGCCGGCTACGTGTTCTCTGAACACGTTGGGTGGTAAGCCCTTTGTAAGCGGATCCGCGAGCATTTTCTCTGTACTTATATGCTCAAGATTTATTATAAGATCCCGAACTTTATCTTTTACAACATAGTACTTTATGTCAATGTGTTTGACAGCACCACTTGACCTATTGTTGTGAGCATACTGTACCGCTGGATTGTTATCACAATACAATCTCAGTGGTTCATTTATATCATCAATCACTTTCAATCCGGGTATGAATTTCTTCAGCCAATTCACCTGCCCCGTTGCCTCATAGCATGCTACAAACTCGGCATACATTGTCGAGGATGTAGTCACGGTTTGTTTGGAGCTTTTCCACGATATAGCCCCTCCTGCGAGAGTAAATACATATCCTGACGTGGATTTTCTTTCATCTCCCGCATAATCAGAATCTGAATACCCCTCTATCTGCAGGGAATCAGATCTTCTATACGTAAGCATGAGGCCTTTCGTACCCTGCAAATAACGCAGGACTTTCTTCACTAATTTCCAATGTTCAATTCCTGGATTCTTTTGATATCTGCCAAGTAACCCGGTAACAAAAGCTAAGTCAGGGCGTGTACACACTTGAGCATATTGTAAACTTCCAACAAATTTGAAGCATACGGTACCGCTTTCATTCGGTCAATTTCATATTGGTTCTTGGGACATTGATGTTCCCAAATCTATCGCCCTTGACTATAGGAGCAGGTGAAGGATCGCACGCATGCATACTACTAAATTTCTTCAGGACCTTTTCTATGTATGCCTTTTTGCGATAATCCTAGAACCCCTTTTCTCCCTGTCTCGGTGAATCTCTATCCCCAAAACGAACGAGGCCTCACCGAGATCTTTCATATCAAAGTTTGAGGACACAGAATTTCTTCGTTTCCATTAGCGATTGATATCACTACTAGCAAGCAAGATATCATCCACATACAAAATTAGGAATATGTACTTTCCATTCTGAACTTTGCATAAACGCAATTGTCCTCAACATTTTCTTCAAACCCAAAACCTTTTATCGTTCTATCAAACTTCAAATACCACTTGTCTTGAAGCTTGCTTCAATTAAATGAGATTGATTTCTTCAAAGCGGCATCCCATATTTTCCTTTCCTTTTTTACGACAAAACCTTTCGGTTGTGCCATATAAACATTTTCTTCCAAATCCCCATTTAGGAAAGCCGTCTTTACATCCATTTGATGTAACTCCAAATCATAGTGGGCTACAAGTGCCATTATAATTACTGAAGGAATCTTTACATGAGACCGGAGAAAACGTCTCATTGTAATCAATCCTTCTCTTTATGCGTGAAGCCTTTACGCCACAAGTCGCGCTTTAAATCTTTCTATATTCCCTTAGGAGTCATATTTCGTTTTGTAGACCCATTTACAGCCTACTGTTTTGGCTCCTTTAAGAATATTTTCTAAGTCCCAAACTTTATTGGTACTCATTGATTTCAATTCATCTTCCATGGCCTTAAGCCACTTTGATGAGTGGTCGCTTCTCATGGCTTCTTCAAATGAGGTGGATTCATCCCCCATCTGACATTCTTCTGTTTCATAAACTTCATAGTCATCAGTAATAGCTGATCTTCTTATTCTTTGAGACCTTCTAGGTGCCTCCAGCACTTGTTCCACATTTGGCTGTTGTTGTTCTTCCTCATGTGCAATATTTGGTTCTATAGGTTCCTCAAGGACAGGTTCCTCATGTTCATTCATTGTCGCCACGGGAGAACTTGCAATGTGTTTGCACTCTGATGTCCCTTTGTCGCCGGTGCAACAATGAAGTAGTAGCGTGAAGAATGGTTCTTCAACCATCGGAGTGGGTACATGTACCCGCTTCTCCTGTAGGCTGATTTCTCGTGCTACCATGCTCCCCCTGATCATGTTATCCTCCAAGAACACAGCGTGTCTTGTTTCTACAATCTTCGTATGTCTGTCAGGACAATAGAAGCGATATCCTTTCGATCTTTCTGGATAGCCAATAAAATGGCAGCTGACTGTCTTGGAGTCTAACTTTTCTATATTTGGGTTAAACACTTTTGCCTCAGCTGGACAGGCCCACACACGTAAATGGTTGAGTGAGGGTTCCCTTCCTGTCCATAATTCATACGGTGTTTTAGGCACCGATTTACTTGGTACTCAATTAAGTATGTGAATGGCGGTTTTCAGTGCCTCCATCCATAAACTAATCGGTAATGTGGAGTAACTCATCATGCTTCTTACCATATCCATTAAGGTACGGTTACGTCTTTCAGCCACTCCATTCTGCTGAGGCTCCCCCGGTGTGGAGTACTGAGCAACTATGCCATTTTCCTGTAGGAACCTTACGAATGGTCCAGGAATTTGGCCATATAGGGTATGTCGCCCATAGTACTCTCCACCTCGGTCTGATCGTACTATCTTGATTTTCTTATTGTGCTGATTTTCAACTTCAGTTTTAAATATTTTGAATTTATCCAATGCTTCCGATCTTTCTTTAATTGGATAAATATTGCCATAACGAGAGTAGTCGTCTGTGAATGTTATAAACGAGTCATAACCATCCACACTTTTCACAGGAAAAGGACCACATATGTCTGTGTGGATTATTTCTAAAATTCCTGTGCTTCGTTTGGCATCTTTCTTAATTTTCTTGACATACTTTCCTTTGATGCAATCAATACATTGTTCTAAATCTGAAAATTCTAAGTGCAGAACAATTGATTCCTTAACCAATCGTTCCATTCTCCCCCTCGAAATATGGCCCAAGCGACAATGCCATAATTTCGAAGAGACAGTATCAATTCTCTTCCGCTTCTTAGTTACATCCGTAGATGGGGAATCATTCACACTCTCATCACATACATTGTTCGCATTCTCAGCAAGAGATAATAAATAAAGCTTGTCTTGTCGGAAGGCAAGACCAACACATTTATTATTAACCAGTATCTTACACTTGTCATCACCAAAATGGCAATCAATTCCATCATCATCAAGTTTCGAAACACTTATCAAATTTCTACGCAAAGAGGGAACATAAAGTACTTCTTTAAGTCTAAGTACAAAACCATTATTCAATTCTAAAGAAAAATCTCTAATGGCTTCAACATTAGCTTGCACTCCATTTGCAACTTTAATCGTTCTTTCTCCTCTTTGCAAGGTTCTCGTCCCACTTAATCCCTGTAAAGAATTTGCAACATGAGTAGTTGCTCCTGAATCAACCCACCAAGTGGATTTATCATAACATAAATACAGGGATTCATCTACAAATGTAATAAATTCATCACCTTTCTTTAGCAGAGATTTCAGGAAGTCTGGACAATCCCTCTTGTAGTGTCCCTTCTTGAAGCAGTGCTTGCACTGATCCTTTTCAGCTCCACCATACTGCTGATTCTCAGAATCCTGGGGTTTCTTTCCCTGTGAATTGGAGGAAGAGGCCTTATCCCACTTAAGTTTCCCTTGTGGTTTAGAATTCTTGCCATTAAAGTTCTTTCTTTTGTTATCCTTCACAAAATGAGCAGATTCACCTTGTGAGGACTTTATGCTCTCCTCTTCTTGAGCACACATTGAGATGAGTCTTTCTATGCCCCATCTTTCAGGCTGCATATTGTAGTTCACAATATATAAAGGTGTCATATTCTTTTGGCAAAGAAGCAAAAATCAAATGAATCAGGAAATCCTCCCCCTTTAAATTCATTTCTTTTAGCTTAGATGCCGTAGTGTTCATCTTCAAAATGTGCTCTCTTATGCTACCACCAGTGAATTTCTCATTCATAAGCTTCTTAATCAGTGAACTTGCTGTGGCCTTGGTAGACCTAGTAAACTGACTCTTGATTTTCTCAAGATATTCTTTGGTAGTAGCACATTCAGGGATTGAGCCCCTTATCTGTTCTTCTATGGTGGCTTTGGCTACCAACAGGCACTTGCGGTTGGAGAGAGTCCATTGCCTATGTTCAAGGTCATATTTCATTCTTATTTCAGCATGATCACGCTTTCGAGCAGCAAAATCAGCGTCAGTTTCATTGTCACCTCTCACCGGGTCCTCTGGCTCAGTAGGACACGGTGAGGTGATGGCAAAATCGACCTCTCCCAACGCAAGTTCCAATTCATACTTCTCCCGCCACACACGGTGATTGGTTCCGTTGAGTGTCGGGATGTTGGCAATGTTCACAATGCATTTGCCTCCTGAAATCATACCAGAGTAAGTAAGAACATTTATACATAAAGTTTCATGCTTTAACTCAACGTTGGTCAAATTAAAACTTATAATTCATCCATGCAAACATTTTACATCACCGTTGGACAGAAGTAAAATTAATGCACAATTTCTCATGGATCAAAATTATAATATTGTTATTAACAACGTTGGTCAGAAAATAACAATATCATAATCGCATCAAAATTATCAAAAATTTATTTCTCTTAAAATTAAATTATCCCGTTGGTTCAAATTTAATCAAAGAGAACAATAATTATCATGCACAGCGAAAATATTAATAATCTTTTCATATTATTATTTTCCAGAAGCATTAAAAAAATTCACTGTTTTCTGAGCAAAATATCGTTGGATAAAATTTGCACAGAAAATTGTATCAAAATCATTCAAATTCATCAAAAAATATGCATTAAAATTGCTCCTGAAAAATAATAAGAAAATTTATTTCTTCCTTCTTTCATTTTAGCCCGGCGCGGCCCAAGACGCGCTGAAAACGGCTCGGCCCAGCTGTCCTCGCGCGCACAGGCCGCACCTAGGCCGCAACCTAGGCCTGGGCCGGCAAAGTGCCGCGCGCCCTCGCGCCCGCCTGGGCCGGCGAGTTGGCCCAGCGAAAATCGACCGTTCGATCTGATCCGACGGCCGAGTGGCCGTTTCGCGCGGATCAAAAGCGTCGCCGCGGCCGGCGCCCTGGAAACCCTAGCCATTCGACCCCTCCCTTTCTCTCTCTTCTTTGCCGCTCTCTCTCATCTCTCTTCAGCCGCAGCAGCGAGCCGCAACCGAGAGCGAAAGAGCGACGAAGAAGAGAGAAAGGGGTGAGCACGCCGCCGTCGAGCGGCCTGGCCGCGGCGCTCCCTTGGCCGAGCCCGGCGAGCCCGCGCCCCCGGCTCGGCTTCTTCTCCCGCGCCGGCGAAAAAGTTCATCCGATGCACCCTAACCCTACCCCTATTTTCCCCTTTCTTTCTTTGAGTTGTTCTTTTCGGGTTTATCCGAATGGGGAAAAAACTAGGGTTAGGGTTAGGGTTTGTTCTTGCTGATTCAGGTTAGGGTTTGTTCTTGCCGATTCGTTTTCTTTGCTTTTGATTTCTTTCTTTTTGTTCATCCGAATGGAAAACTTGGGGTTAGGGTTAGGGTTTCGACCCTTCTTTCTTTCTTCTTCCCCTTTTCTCTCTTTCGGATTTGTGTCTAGGGTTCTCGGAATCCGACCCTCCCCTTTTCCCTTCTTTCGATTTGATTTGGGAAATTAGGGTTAGGTCTTAGGGTTCGGCTTTCTATTTTCTTTCCCGATCCGCATCAGATCGGTCGGTTTCACTTACCTGATCTGATTTCTTGTCGAACCGTGGCACCGGTACCATTGTTAGATTTCGTTTTTAGCCATGTTCATCAGATCGGGATGTATTGGTAGTAGGAATAGGTGTTCAGGATCACAGAGAGACAGAGAGAAAGGGGGTGATAGGTTGCAAACCATCAAAAGCCGTAGTGGTCGAAGCTCCGGCCGGGTTTTCGTTGACGGACGCCATCTGCGCGCCGGCAGCGACGTTCGGTGGAGAGGGAGTCGGCGCTGTGGCATCCTCGGCGGCGACGTGTGCGTCGGGGTGGCGTTGCCGGCGTCGGTGGTGCTTCCCGTCGCTGGCAGCGCCCCTTCTCAAGATTGGGTCTAGGGTTATGATGTCGGTGGGGTGACTGGCGGCGCGGTGAACCTCGTACTGCGAGCCCCGGCCCCCACCTTTTCTTTATAGCGCTGTGCGACGGGGGGCCACCAACCATGTAGGGTTGGGCGCCCCCGATCAGGGCGCGAGGACAAGGCCCAGTTAGGCCGTTGGGCCTAACTGGTGGGAGATCAATCTTAACAATTGCATCTGTGATGAAAAAATTTTGTGCACAAGGTTTTAAGAATTAATCAAGATGTTTTATTTTCTAGGACGGCTTTCCACCCAAGGTCAAAATTTTCTCTTGGCTCGCGATCCACAATAGGTGCTGGACGGCCAGTCGCAGAAAGATGAGTGGCTTCCAGGCTTGCGATCTGTGCGCCCTCTGTCATCAGGCTGCTGAGACGATGGATCATCTACTCGTCGATTGCGTCTACACTAGGGAAGTCTAGGCTAGGCTCCCGTTCCAAGCTTGACATTGTGCAGCCGACGCAAAATGAGAGCACTGCCCTCCATCAGTGTCTGACCGAAAGAAAACAGTTGCCGAAGGACCTGCGCCGGGGCTTCTTCGCCCTGTTCCTACTAGTCTCATGGATGATGTGGAAAGAGAGAAACAGTCGGGTCTTCGAGCGGTTCGCAACAATGCCAGCGTGGATGTTGCCGAAGATCAATGAGGAGGCTAACTTGTGGGTAGCGGCAGGTTTCAGGCGGTTAGCCCCGTTGGTGGCCGCTTGGTCGCAATACATTTTGTTTCTTTGGTTCCTTCTTCGCCCAGCGCTTTTTCAATTTCTTTCTAGTTCTTCCTTCAGTGTTGTATAAGCAGTGGCTTATGCGGTGTAACCGTTTTGCTACCCTCTTAATAAAAAACGTGCTCGTTGAGTGCGGTCGCGAAAAAAAAAATCTTATCAATTTTCGACTATAATTCAAATAGAATTCTGGTACGGTATGTACAATACGGGTACCGCTCGCCACCCTTCTCACATGGCTGCCGCCACCACTCGCTGAGCCCCTGCTCGCCACATGGGTACTCCAACGCTGTACCGTCACGCAGGGCGACGGTGACCACCATCACGGCCCTGAGCGTTGTCATTTGTGCCGTCCTCCGTGGATGCTACAGAGCACGATCCGCTCAGCCAAATTGGCCGGCTGCATCAAGCAGCATATCGCAGCTTTGATACACGACGCCGGGGATGCGGTCCCCCTCTGCGCCGATCTAGCATTCCACCGCGTTGCAGCCCAGGTCGTGCCTGCTAGCTGTCCGTACTTATCTAGAGCTTGAAGTGAGACCTAGAGAGAGAGAGAGAGGGGGGGAGGGAGGAGGAGAGAATGGATGGGGAAAGGGGGTGATGAGTTAAGGCAGCCCATGACTGACTTTGGACGACGTGACGCGTGGAGCTATTTATTTACATTACATACATATATAAATGCTGGAGTACATCATAGAGTAGAATACGAAATTACATATATATACTAGGTATGTTTCCCATCTCTCCACTCATATTTTGAGAGTGATTATTGCAAAAACAAAAACCACTAATAATAAAATTAGTGATGGTTGTGGTGTATGTTCTCAAAGCACCGTGTCTATATTTCCAATGGAGTGGGTGTCTGTGGTGTTGGGGGTGGGGAAAGGGGGATGCCTCGACTTTTCTCCGCCCTGCCATGATGGGTCTCTGTATAGGAAAGATTAGCAAACTGAAGAAGCTCCAGAGGTCTAGCCCATCTCTACTCCATGGCTTCTAGATGGATCTCCACTCCTTAATCCAAGCCCATTTAAAGTTAATTAGATGCGCGTGGTTAATTATATATATAGAGAGAGAAATGGTGCCAACTAGTAGTGACAACCATATATGAAATTAAGAAGCATAGAGTACCTTGGCAACTTGCTACAGTGTATGTATATATAAAATCCTGAGCTGCGATCGGTGGTGCTGTCTGCTGTCTGCTGTCTGCTGTCTGCTGTGTATTTTTGTTACGTGTGTGTGTAGAGGACAGAGGAGAGGTAGTACTATGCTAGAGTCCGAGAGCTGCGTGCGATGAGCTCCCCACTCGGTTGCTGATATGATATATGCGGGTGCTCTTTGCTTGGGGCTGGAGCCAAAGAATAAAGATGCATGGAACCAACTGTCGTCCTGCAAAGTGCAAACCAGCTCAAGTAGCTCAATGATTTGGTTTAACGGAGTTAATGGCTCATTATTCATGTCTGTGTACTTTTTAAACTCTCGTTACAGTTCTATTTAGCTTTGTTTTCAGCCAAACTTTTCTTACCTTGGCCATGTTTTAAAGAAAAAATATATTAGCATCTACAAATTCTATTCTACTAAATACACTATGTTGATACTATAGATTTTTTTTATAAACTTAATCAAAGTTAAGTTTCACTTACGATAAAGCCAAAGTAACTATAGTTTGGAACGTGAGGGAGTATCGAACATGACTAAGAACTTCATTGTGCTCAGCAAATCAGCATGACAAAGGTGCACACCATGGTATGTCACATCCCATTGCCTTAATCTCACTTTAGCAAGCTTAACCATCACTAGGATCGATTTTTGCACCCGCCCAGGCTTTTACCAATCTAAAAACAACAGCAAGTCTGTATCTTTGACAAAGGGTAAGTCGTCTAAATTCATGCTATTTGAACAGTTGAGGTCCTGCACTTTTCACCCCGCCAGACATGAATTCTCCTCTTTGCTGGTGCATTCTAAATGAAGTCGGTACCAAAGGCAACCATGACAAGGCCTTTACAATGTGCTATTCCAGTCCCAACTCTGCACCTGCTAGCTTTCACAGCACAGCTGAACATGGCATTGGCAATTTGGCATCCAGCACAAGCTTCCCCTTTCGTGTACTAGGTTCTGACCTTATTTACAAACTCGCAATAAATATTTGTGTCGGGGACCAATAGTAGGGTACCCGAAGAGGAGGAGCTAATAACCATCAACGTTAATTCATCCGAGCGGTCAAGAGCGCGACTACACCTCTTGCTGGGCTCCACCTCGTCCGACCACCGAGGTCATGGGCTCTGCCTCGTCCGACCCCCGAGGGTTGGCTCCGCCTCGATGGACACTGAGGCCGCAGGCTCCACCTTGTCCGACCCCCGAGGCTTGGCTCCGCCTCGTCCAACCCTCGAGGGTTGGCTCCGCCTCGGTGGACCCTGAGGCCGTGGGCTCCACCTCGCCTGACCCCCGAGGGTTAGCTCCGCCTCGTCCGACCCCCGAGGGTAGGCTTCGCCTCGGCTGACCCCCGAGGGTAGGCTTCGCCTCGGCCGTCCCCCGAGGGTTGGCTCCGTCTCGGCCGATGTCTGAGGGCTGGCTCCGCCTCGCCCGACGTCCGAGGGCTGGCTCCGCCTCGGCTGACCCCCGAGGGTAGGCTCCGCCTCGGCCAAACCCCGAGGGCTGGCTCCAACTCGCCCGACGTCTGAGGGCTGGCTCTGCTTTGCCCGATCCCTCGAACATGGTTCCTAACGGAAGCTCACGCCGCCACCAACCACTACGGGCCAGAAAGTACAACCCCAGGTCAAACTTCTGGCATCATGCAGGGAGCGATCACATCTCAACATGACCCGTCCCCGCGACATGTCATTCCAGGGAACTCATATCATCCACAGTGACGGATGCATGGTCACTATGCTGCCTACTCCCTGTACGGCCGCTGATCAGCACGCTGGTTCGCCGCGCCGTCCTCTGGGGCGGAGTGGGACGTGACGACCCGCTGACAATGCTAGGGCATGGCATTGTCAGCAGACAGGCCCCCGACGTGGAGCTGTCCTTGTCACCACCTGCCGTGTCAGCGAGGCCCGTACAAAGGAAAAGAAAAGCCCGACGACCCTGAGGGACTTGCTCTGCCTCTCATTGTAACCCGTGCTATCCCTTGGCCTATAAAAGGGAAAGCAGGGCGTCCCATTAAGGGGCATCGCATCGCATATCGCACTGCATCACACCAAAACCACTAGCATCGAACCTCAAACACATAGCTGAGCAGCGACCGAGCTCTCGGTACCCATTCGTTCTTTCCATCAGAGACTTGGGACATGTCCCTCTCTTACCCGTTTGTAACCTCTACTACGAACTTTTCAGTGCTAGTAACACGAGCAGCAGCAATGAACTGGACGTAGGGACATTCCTCCTGAACCAGTATAAACCTCATGTCCTCTTAGCACACCATCTGAGCCAGACGCGCAATAATATAAATTTACTCATTGGTGTTTACTCGAAACACCGACAGTTGACGCACTAGGTAGGGGCCTTTTGCGTGTCCCGACATCAACACTAGGCCTTGAATGGATAATCACAACCTCAGCTAGGCCCCGGGCGCCCACGTGCGCTTTGGGGACCTAGACTTCATCATCACGGTGGAGGGAGAGTTGGCAATGGCTCCCGCCGCTATCCAACCTCTCCCCTCCGTCGGCCTCGACGTAATCGCTGAGGCGTTTGAGGAGCTGCGGCTGCATGCGCCGGGGGTCCACGCCCCCGGAAGCAACCAGCTCCTCGACTTCGACTACAGGAGGTTCGAGCGCCAGCTCGGTGCCTTCCTGGGACCCTAGCCGTCCCGGGAAGACCTGTGCCACCTCACCTTCTCGTTCGCCAACGTCATGGCATAGCTCGTCGGAGGGGAGCCACTCTCTCCGGAATACCTCATCCAGAGCGCCCCGACAGTGCTCCCGTTCAGTCTCCACAACGCCGCAGAGACTGATGGCCACCCTATGGCGCAACACACGCCTCCATCCCCCGCGAACGACAGGTTCGTGGGAATGACCGAATATGTCGTGGAATCTTTCCACGACCTCCTCGCGGGAGCATCAGAGTTGCCCTCTGGCTCTAACTCCAGCAGGGGGAGTCATCATCCCTCTCATGAATGTTTTATGGCAGGTACCCCCGAGGGACACGTTGAAAGCATCCGCGAAGAGGAGGCTACCCCGACGAATGATCTCGACGACGAGGTCGAGGGGGAGACAGCGGCCTCGCCTCACATGCGGGTGGAGCGGCTGAAAGCCTGACACCAAGAGCTCATGGAGGCACAACTCCAGCTCGAGCAGGAATGCTCGGAGCTCGATCGAGAGATCAAGCGCCATGGAGACGGTGGGCGTGCGTGCACCTTGGCCCGCAAAGTGAACCGGAGGATCATCGCGGACGACGAAGCCCTCCCACACTTCACCCGGGTGAGCCAGAACATCGCTGCTATGGCGACCTTGCTCTATGGGCCTCCGGGGCTCACGACGCCCGAGGTTTGTTAGGCCCACCGTGAGATTCACACGCTGCTCGAGCGTGCGGCAGCGCAGTAGGCTGAGAGTTTGCTATCTCAGCGATGCGAGCTCGATGCCAGCCAGCCCATGCCCTCAGAGCGCCTTGGCAAGAACGTGTCAATCCACCAGGCGCCACAAGGCAGCAGGCAGTGCACCGCGGTCCCGGTGCATCAGCGTCTCGGCCGCAACCGTGACGCACGCGACACCCTCGACGCCTACAGGCGTACCCATTATGACCCAAGAGAGGGAGCTAGCCGTGGCTATCACCCTCATCGTGGTGGACGATATGACAGCGGCGAGGACCGAAGTTCGAGCCTTGGCCTACCGAGACGATATGACACATCCTTAACGATGCCTTCCCGCCAAGGTACCGGCCACCCACCAACATCCCAAAGTACTCTAGGGAAACAAACCTTGGACTATGGCTCAAGGATTATCAGCTTGCTTACCAAGCTGGTGGAGCGGATAATGATGATTTTATTATCCGCAACCTTCCATTGTTCCTGGCCGATTCGTCACGAACATGGTTGGAACACCTTCCGCCCAACTGAATCCAAAGTTGGGCGGACCTGAAGGAGATCTTCGTGGGGAACTTCCAGGGCACGTACAAGCATCCTGGGATCCCATGGGATCTCAAGAACTGCCGACAGAAGGCCAGAGAAACCCTTCGTGGGTACATCCGGCGCTTCTCTCGGTAGTGCAACGAGTTGCCTAACATCGCCGATGCCGACATTATAGGAGCTTTCCTGTCTAGGACCACCTAAGAGTCCCTGGTTCACAAGCTGGTATGTAAGGGCCCAGGAACCACCAAGAAGCTCCTCAATATTGCCACCAGCCATGCCTCGGGCGAGGAGGCGGTCGGAGCGATCTTCGACCATCTCAAGGGCAAGGCAAAATGGGACGAGGACGCCAGCAAAGGCGCCTCCAACCATCACGCCAAGAAGAAGAACAAGCAGCGGCGCGAGGGCTCGCTCGTTGCCGCCGCCGACCGCAAGGGTGATCGGAAGCCCACTGAGGGCACTCCGAACCACTTCGAGAAGTTGCACGAGGGGCCATGCCTGAACCATGCCTTCCCCGTCAAGCATCTGTACAAGGACTGCGACCTCATGAAGCGGTTCTTGTCTAGAGGCTCCAACAAAGGGGAGCATGGGAAGGACCTTGACCTGACCACGGATGATGCCGAGGGGAAGGACGGTGGCTTTTCGACGCTAGATGGCTACCTCATGATCTTTGGAAGGTCAGCGGCCTATGACTCCAAGCGCCGTCAGAAGCTCATGTGTCGTGAGGTATATACGGTCGAGCCGGCCGCGCCTACCTTCCTCCGGTGGTCGAAGTCCGCAATAACCTTTGATCGAACCGACCACCCGGAGAGCATCCTGCAACCGGGGAGATACAAGCTCGTGGTCGACCTGATCGTCGGCATAAAGCAGCTCACCAAGGTACTGATGGATGGAGGCAGCGGCCTCAACATCATGTACGCCGAGACGCTCGACGCCATGGGCACTAACCGAGCGCGCATCCGACCGACCGGAGCACCTTCCACGACATCGTGCCTGGAAAGCAGACCGTGTCGCTAGGGAAGATCGATCTACCCATCACCTTCGGGGGTTCGTCAAACTATAGGGCAGAGACCCTCACCTTCAAAGTGGTTGGGTTCCATGGAACCTGTAACATCCTCGGTGTTACACTATAAAATCTTTTGCTAAAAGATGTCATGAGCATCGTGGTTATGTGTTAGTGCATGTGATATAGAGGGTAGATCAATTTCCGTAACTCAAAACGATCATCAAAAACGCAAAACAAAAGTTACATTTCAATGTCACGAAATATCACTTAGGGTTTTAAACCAATTTTTTTAAGCGAAAACACTATAGCACGTATATGTAGGACTTTAATAAAGTTAGAAGTACAAACCTTGTAGATGACGATGAAATACCTATGGTCGAAAAATGAATTCACTAGCTAACATACCTAATAGCTTGGAAATCGAATTTGACGCGAATCCGATCAAGACTTAGCCGATTTTGTAAGTCTAGAAAGTGGTTTGACAAAGCCATGTTTGATAGTTTTTGTAGGAGAATTGGATTAAGTAGTGGTGTGGTTTCATGGCTTGTTTTAGTAGCTTATTATGCCCTCTTAAGAATTGCATAGGTGGCTTGGCGATTAGATCAACGTTTTAGGGTTTTTCGAATGCTTTAAAAATCGTGCGCATCACGTTCCTGGCCGGTTTTATCGCGTGGACGCAGTCACCGCACTCTTGTGCTGTCGTCGGCGCGCTAGCCACATGAGCGAGCGTGCGTGGTTGGCCGAGCTTGGTTGACTGCGGTGGTCGGTAGCCATGGCTGGCAGTGGGCCCTCCTCTCCGCCATGATGCACGCTGCTGCTGGCACCGATGTTGGTGCCCTGGGGCCGCCCGCGTCGTGCTATGCTCGGCTCTGCTCCACCAGACACCGTCATCATTCTGCTCGGGTGCAGTGGCATCGCATGGCCGCAGCCATCGTCGCCAGCACGCGCACGTTTTCCTCTATGTCGTGTCGTCACATCGCATGCGCCCATGCCTCTTGCGTTGTGTCGCCGCTGCCGTTGCTGCGCGCGCCTGCTGCACCGGCACATGGCCATGTCACCATCAGCTTGCCAATTAAGGTGCTGTGGCCGCACGAGCCATGCCGTGTTGTATGTGCATGTGTAGCCCCCTCTGTGTGCCTTGTCCGCTTCTATTGAGTGGCATGCGCCACTCTACGCTCCCCAGCTACCTCCGGCTTAAATGGCGTCATGCCGACGTCACCGAGCCGCACCAAGTCCAGCTCGCAGCGCTGGTCCAATCCAAGTAATTGCGCACGCCTGAAGCATAATTGGGAACCTAGCTACGCGCCAAGCTCGCCCACTGCTGCAGCCGTACCGTGGCAAGCTTCAATTTGAAGATTCCCCACCGTCGGCCACCGTAAGACCGAACGACAACGCCCGTCCAATTCGCCTCGCATCGTCCACCTCCATTCAATTCTGTGGCACTGTGTCTTTGCCCTATTCCCCTCCATCCCATGCGTACACCATTTTCACCACCACTACATTCCCGGTGCCGCTGACACGGTCGCGCCACCACCATTTGTCACGGAGCTTGCCATGTGCGCATGGCCGGACGCAACCGGTCCGTTCCCGATCAAGCCGCCACCCCAGGTAGCTTCGGGGTGAGTTGTTGATGTCAATCCTCAAGTCCTTTCATCTCGATTGTGCCTTGGCTCACGGGAACACGACTGCCACCGTCGCAGGGTGTCCATCGCTATGGAGGGAGCTCTGGACCGCGTCTTCGTTCATCGCTTCACCGCCCACCGCTTCGCGTTTGCATCTAGGTGAGCATCGGCTCGCTATCGGGGGTGGCGAGGGGCTAGGTTGGCCGGCGTCACCGCCCAGTGCCGTCACCGCCAAGCCGATGCGCGTGCGGTCCCCGAGGACCTGGCCATGGTAAAGACAGATTGTTCCGGGGCTAGTTTGCTTAAGCGCTGACGGTAGGAATAGTGCTGCGAACCTTGGGGGAAATTCCAGGTAGCTCAAGGTCGTTTTCGCAAAAATACCCGTCTTGCTGAGAGCCTCCCGTCGTGGGCAGGTCGTTGCTTGCAGGTTGGGCGGCGCCAGCGTGGTCAGGTGGCGTCAGGCCGCCATACTTTCGCGCGCTGGGTGGGCATCGCGAGTTAGATTTTGTTTTCCATTTTATAAAGGATAGAATTAGCTTTATAATTTACATTCTAAGTTGAACTTTGGAAATTAATATCAATTCACATAAGTAGCCAAAAATCATGAAATAAATTCTGTTGAGTTCCTAAAAATATGGTCTACCTGATAGTATGATTAGTTTATGTATGTCTGTGTTGATGCTAAGGCCTATTAAATCATTTGGAAGTGCTAATATCATTTAGATTAGTAATTGTAGGAATTTTTGTGGTAAATTGGTAATAGCTTTGGACATGGAATTTTTATAGTAGGTCCATTAGATTATTTTGTGCTCACTGTAATTTTTGTAGCCTTGGAATATGTTGATAAATAGGGTAGCTAGTACTCCTTATTTTTATCATATATATAGTAAATCGATATTAAGAATAGGGATGCCTTTAGTTGCTAAGGTGATACATGCAATGTTTCATACCTGTTAGTGGTAATAATAGGTAACTTAGCATCTTAGTCGGTGGGGCTAGCTTAGTAGCTTGATAGATGTATTTTATTTTAAGAGTTACTGTTGCCGTATTACTAAGTGTTGCATCATCATTTCATACATGTAGATAACGAGTTGGTAGAGTTCGTGCCCGCGGGCGAACAGGACTACGAGGAGATCATCGAGGAATACGAGGAGATTCTCATACAGGAGGGAACCTCGGAGCCATCAGTTGCTGACTTTGTTGACACCCCGCCTGCCCAAAGCAAGCCCCGGTGCATAACCCTTATTTTGAATAATATATATATATATATATATATATATGATGTGCATTTACATGTGCATTTATGTTACAGGCACTTTATGGAAACTACATGCATAGATATACCTACCTATGAGTCCTACTAGCATAGATCGAGTAGTTGCTATGCTCAGGATTTCGGTAGCGTGAGTAACCTGTCGTTGCTCACAATAAGTGATTATTATTATCACTCATGATAAAAATGATAAAAGGAAAATGGAGACCATGCAGGGATATGGTTTGGGTATTGGTGGGTGTGAGAGGTTGTGTCCTGCGGTCAACGGGGCATAGCTTGGTTACACTGTTTCCCTGTCTGTGTCGGTTAAGGACCGGCCATTGCATTAGATTCTAGGCAAGTCACAGACTTATTATCCCGAGCACATACTTGTGTATGGGCGTAGGGAAGGCTTGTTGCTCTCTTGTCGTGGGTTTTGGCTCTTTCCAGACTGACTGATTGGAGGTGGGGATGGTGGAGGTCTAAGCACCGCACTGAGTCCGAGACTCAGGAGCAGGGGCTTAGAGTCAAAGTTTGGATGGGGACCTGGACCCCGTGATAGGAGAGTGATGGGTTGGTCCTACTTGTGCCTAGGGTACAAGGAGGGCATGTGTTTCAGGGTACCCAGCTAGGCACATTGATTCATGAATCGCCGGTGATCCAGTACGGCTTGTCTACAATCTAGCACCATAGTAAGAACTGAAAGGGGAAAGGTGGTGAAATGGAACTATTTGCTCAACTCTTGCTTGAAAGTAGAACAAGTGCTTACATAGAATGGTTAGATAATGAACCAATCATGAATGCAAATAATTAACATACATAAGGATTTACTATTAGTATTGGTTTCTGCAAAAAGGAACCCAACAAACCATAAAGCTTATCATATCCCTTGGAGTCGGGAAATTATTCGCACTAGTCGGATAAGTCTTACGAGTACATTGTGTACTCAGGGTTTATTTACCCCTGTTGCAGGTACTACTTGAGGAGTAGCCGTTGTGTGAAGGATTCTTCTGGTGGGCACAGATGGATCCTTGTATATTATCGATAGATGTTTCTTTTCATTCCGCTGTTAAATTTTCGCACTCTGAATTTGGTACTATAATAATATATTTTTAAGAACTCTAGATGTATGAAATGGATTAAGTAATGTAAACTCGTTCTCATTATTAGATCCTGAGGTGAAAAAGGTGGATTATTCGATCTCTCCCTTGGGGTGTGCTCGATGGAATCCACACACTGTAGCTCGCTCTCGGGGTGCTTAGTGTCTGTGGAAGACAAGCGCCTCCGTAAGTGAATTATTTCGGGCGGTTCTGCCACAGAACCTACCACGCCATCCTAGGATCACCATGCTATGCAAAGTTCATGGCCGTCCCCATCTACACCTACCTAAAGCTCAAGATGCTGGACCCAGGCGGGGTCATCACCATCGGCACCTCCTTCCAGCGTGCCTACGAGTGTGAGGTCGAGTTCTACGATCACATCGCGACAATCATCGCCTTCGGAGAGCTCGCGGTCATCAGGAAGGAGGTCACCGAAGAAGCACCCGACCCCAAGCGGTCGGCCGGGTCTTTTGAGCCAGTGGAGGGCGCCAAGGAGGTCCTCATCGACCCCGGTAGCTCCGAGGGTAAAATGGTGCGCATTGGCACCATGCTTTCCTCCAAATAGGAAAGCACGCTTGTTGGCTTCCTCCGCGCCAACAGAGACATCTTTGCGTGGAAACCCTCAGATATGCCGGGCATTCCGAGGGAAGTCATCGAGCACGCCTTGAAGATCTGCCCAGGTGAAAGGTCCTAATATGGCTAGAGGGGGGTGAATAGCCTATTTAAAAATCTATAAATCAACTAGAGCAAATTGATTAGTATGACAAATAGAGAAATACAAACTTGCTCTAGCTCTACAAGGGTTGCAAGCCACCTATCCAACAATTCTAGTTGCAAGGATAGCTAGTCACACAACTTGCTATGATACTACTCACTAAGAGCTCTCAACCTTGTTACTTTAAAGAGCTCCACTAGATGAACTTAATTAGCAAAGCAAGCTCTCAATTCTAATTACACTAAAGAGCTTACCGCAACTAGTTTGCAAGAATATAAATGAGTGAGTAGGATGATTATACCACTGTATAGTGAAGTGAACCAATCACAAGATGAGTATTAAACCAATCACCGCGAGAATACCAAATGGCAAGAGACCACCAAGAGCAACAAGCGAATCCCGCAGCGAAACACGAATACCAAGTGCCTCTAGATGCAATCACTCAAGCAATGCACTTGGATTCTCTCCCAATCTCACAATGATGATGACTCAATGATGGAGATGAGTGGGAGAACTTTGGCTAAGCTCACAAGGTTGCTATGTCAATGCAAATGGCTAAGGGAGTGAGCTTGAGCCGGCCATGGGGCTTAAATAGAAGCCCCCCATGAAATAGAGCTGTTGGGCTCCTTACTGCACTGAACACGGGCCGACCGGATGCTCCGGTCATATTGACCGGACGCAGGACCCCAGCATCCGGTCCTCAGATCTTCGCCATGTGTCATTGGCTTCAAACGCCGATCGCCCGATCTCAACGGTAAAGAGATGACCGGACTCGTCAGTTAGAAAGTGACCGGACGCTGGACGTTAGCATCCGGTCGTTTCTAGTAAGGTTCCAAACACGAATTTACACGACCGGACGCGTCCGGTCATGCTCGACCGAACTCACCCAGCGTCCGGTTACTCAATGTCTCCTCTGTGTGTCCCATGTCAGCATACGTCAGCACTGACCGGACGCACCCTGCCAGCGTCCGGTCACTTTTAGCGCCAGCGTCCGGTCGAACAGCGAGACCACGCGCTCATTGCTGCTACTGATCGGACGCACCGGTCCAACAGAGACCAGCGTCTGGTCACTTACAGTGACCTTCGTCTTTTCTGTCTAGGGTGTCGGTGGCACCGTCAGACTATCCGCACTCTACGGGCAGACACTCCACCGATGAAGTTTCCTACCCTTGCTTAGATGTGCTAACCACCAAGTGTATCACCTTGTGCACATGTGTTAGCTTATTTTCATAAACATTTTCAAGGGTGTTAGCACTCCACTAGATCCTAAATGTATATGCAATGAGTTAGAGCATCTAGTGGCACTTTGATAACCGCATTTCAATACGAGTTTCACCCCTCTTAATAGTACAGCTATCTAACCTAAATGTGATCACACTCGCTAAGTGTCTTGATCACCGAAACAAAATGGCTCCTACTATTTATACCTTTGCCTTGAGCCTTTTGTTTTTCTCTTTCTTCTTTTCCAAGTTTAAGCATTTGATCATCACCATGCCATCACCATCGTCATGATCTTCGCCATTGCTTTATCACTTGGAGTAGTGCTACCTATCTCATAATCACTTTGATAAACTAGGTTAGCACTTAGGGTTTCATCAATTAACCAAAACCAAACTAGAGCTTTCAATCTCCCCATTTTTGGTAATTGATGACAACCCTTACACAAAGATATGAATTGAGATTTAATTGAATCCATGTTACTTGCCCAAGCATATTTATCCTTACATATGCTTAGATAGGAAATATAGGAGACAATTTCTACCATATGATGCTAAGGTATAAGAGATGGACCTTTGAAGCGTGATACCAATTGGAGTGCACCAATATACCATCCTTAGCACCATTAATAACTATACATACACAAAAACTAGAATACCCCATGAGATCAACATTACAAGCAAGGGTCTAGTTTCCATAAAATGAACATAAGTCTAGTTACTTTTAACCTATGCATGCTAGTTTTTCATTTCACCATTCAAGCATATAACTAGCATACACCACACAAGAATGGATATTGAAATTTAGAACTTGTGCCATGCAAGCAATATATATGAAATGCACATTCAAATGCATCATACAAGTTTATGAGCTTGCTCCCCTATTTGTGTGTAATTTTGATTGATCCCCTTACAATGTCATTTCATTTGTTTGCTCCCCCTATCTATCTTACTATCTTTGTGCATTTCTCTCCCCCTTTGTCAACAATTAGCACAAAACGAGGGCTCAAATTTTAGATAGGTTGGGGTGAAACCATGTGAAGTGAGGATCATTTTCCCAAATTGGTTCAATCTAGATTACTTGCAAAAGTTATTTAACTCGGTTTGATCCAAGGACAAGCCTCTTCACACCTCCAAATAAGGGTTATCTTGTACCATGTTGAGTTAAACACTTATAGCTTATTTTATAGATCAAACACTAGGTTTACAAGCCCACAAACATGTCATATGCTACCACTAGATCATTTCAAACATATAAGCAATAGTGGAACCATACAAGCATCAAATTCATTTGATTTTCATGAATGAGCCTATTCAAATGTGAAATATGTCTAGATGCACTAATCATGTCCTTAGCAAGGATGTATGCCATGCCAATCGACTTTTACCTTGGATTGCTCGAAGGAGAGGCATGTCATATAAATTGGGGGGTGCATCAACACATATTGGAAAAGTCAAGTATGTTCAATTCATTCCTTAGCTTGTAAAACCTCTTCTCATCAAGTGGCTTGGTGAAGATATCGGCAAGTTGATCTTCGGTGCCCACACTCTCAATGCAAATGTCCCCTTTTTGTTGGTGATCTCTTATGAAATGATGGCGGACATCAATATGCTTTGTTCTTGAATGTTGAACCGGGTTGTTGGTGAGCTTTACGACACTCTCATTGTCACATAGCAATGGCACTTGCTTGAATTTGATTCCAAAATCACTCAAAGTAGCCTTCATCCAAAGTAATTGAGCACAACAACTACCGGCCGAAATGTACTCTGCTTCGGCGGTTGAAAGTGCCACACTATTTTGCTTCTTTGATGACCAAGACACAAGTGATCTTCCCAATAGTTGACATGTGCCCGTTGTGCTCTTTCTCTCAACTTTGCATCCCGCATAATCGGAGTCCGAATATCCAATCAACTTAAATCTTGCTCCTTTGGGATACCACAATCCAATATTTTGTGTATGCTTCAAGTACCTCAATATTCTCTTTGTTGCCTTCAAATAACTTTCTTTTGTTGAGGCTTGAAATCTAGCACACATGCATACACTAAACATCACATCCAGCCTTGATGTGGTCACATAGAGTAGGCTTCCAATCATAGACTGATACATCTTTTGATCCACCATGTTGCCACTAACATCACTATCCAAACTTCCATTTGTCCCCATTGGTGTACTAATAGCTTTACTATCATCCATTCCAAACTTCTTGAGCATGTCCTTGATATACTTGCCTTGACTCACAAATATGTCATTCTTCATTTGCTTGATTTGAAGACCAAGGAAGTAGCTAAGCTCTCCAATCATGGACATCTCAAACTCATTTGCCATCATCTTGCCAAACTCCTCACAAAAATCTTGATTTGTTGACCCAAAAATGATATCATCAACATAGATTTGCATTACAAACAAGTCATTTCCAAGCTTCTTGGTGAAAAGAGTGGTGTCAACCTTTCCCATCTTGAATCCCTTAGAGAGTAGGAAATCTCTCAATCTCTCATACCATGCTTTAGGTGCTTGTTTCAATCCATACAAAGCCTTTCTCAACTTATAAACATGGTTGGGTTTTTATCATCTTCAAAACCGAGAGGTTGCTCAACATACACAAGCTCATTGATGTACCCATTGAGAAATGCACTCTTTACATCTATTTGGTACAACTTGATGTTGTGGGCACAAGCATAGGCTAACAAGATCCTAATTGCTTCCAATCTTGCAACCGGGGCATATGTTTCTCCAAAGTCAAGACCTTCAACTTGAGTGTAACCTTGAGCCACCAATCTTGCTTTGTTCCTTATTACTATCCCATCTTGATCTTGCTTGTTCCGAAAGACCCACTTGGTTCCAATCACATTATGACCCTTAGGCCTTTCAACTAATTCCCATACTTGGTTTCTTGTGAAGTTGTTTAGCACTTCATGCATAGCATTGACCCAATCAACATCCTTCAAAGCTTCATCTATCTTCTTAGGTTCAATGGATGACACAAATGAGAAGTGCTCACAAAATGAGGCCAATCTTGATCTAGTTTGCACACATCTTGAAATATCACCAATTATAGTGTCCAAAGGATGATCTCTTGCAACATTGGTTGGTTGAAGCACTTGCACTTGATGGCTTGCATTTGATTGATCATTTGGTTGAGATGATGAACTAGCCACTTGTTGATCTTGTACTTTGTCATGACTAGTACTTGCTTGAACTTGATCATGAGAACCACTAGCTTGCACATTTGAGTTAGAGAGCACTTGATTCTTGTTATCTTCAACATCAATCACCTCTCTAGGCCTTATATCACCAATGTCCATGTTCTTCATTGTATTGACCAATTGAGTGCCTCTTACATCATCTAGATTCTCATCTTCCTCTTGGGAACCATTTGTTTTATCAAATTCCACATCATGAACCTCCTCAAGAGTACCACTCGCCAAATTCCAAACTCTATAAGCCTTGCTAGTAGTGTAGTAACCAAGCAAGAAACCTTCATCACATTTCTTTTCAAACTTGCTCAATCTAGTGCCTTTCTTCAATATGTAGCATTTACAACCAAAGACCCGAAAGTATGCTATGTTGGGCTTTATTCCATTCAATAGCTCATAAGGTGTCTTCTCCATCATGGGGTGACAATAGAGTCGGTTGCTATAATAGCAAGCCGTGTTGATTGCTTCGGCCCAAAAAGAATGGCTCACATTGTACTCACTCAACATTGATCTTGCCATGTCAATCAAAGTTCTATTCTTTCTTTCAACTAGGCCATTTTATTGTGGAGTGTACTTGGCTGAGAATTGATGTCTAATTCTAAATTCATCACACAACTCATCAATTCTTGTGTTCTTAAACTCACTTCCATTGTCACATCTCACTTTCTTGATGGTTGTTTCAAACTCATTGTGAATGCCCTTGACAAATGATTTGAATGTTGTAAACACATCACTCTTATCCACTAGAAAGAATACCCATGTGTATCTAGTGAAATCATCCACAATCATAAATCCATATTTATTTCCACCAATGCTAGTGTATGTGGTTGGTCCAAACAAGTCCATGTGCATCAACTCAAATGCCTTAGATGTGCTCATCATGCTCTTCTTAGGATGTGTGTTACCAACTTGCTTTCCGGCTTGACATGCACCACATAGCTTATCTTTCTCAAAAGTGACATCTTTCAAGCCTCTAACTAGGTCAAGCTTGATCAACTTGTTTAATTGTTTCATTCCAATATGACCAAGCCTTCTATGCCATAACCAACCCATGCTAAACTTAGTGATCAAACATGTTGACAATTGAGCTTCTCTAGCATTGAAATCTACTAAGTATAGATTCTCATATCTAAATCCTTTGAATATCCAGTTAGAGCCATCTACACTTATGATCTCTACATCATCCACACCAAATATGCACTTCAAACCAAGATTACATAATTGAGCTACCGACAATAGGTTGAAGTTTAAGCTCTCTACTAGTAGCACATTGGAAATGCTCAAGTCATTGGATATTGCAATCTTACCAAGCCCTTTGACCTTACCTTTGCCATTGTCACCAAATGTGATACTATCAATCACATTGCTCTTGTTTTCATTGATTGAATTAAATATTCTTGGATCACCGGTCATGTGTTGTGTGCACCCACTATCAAGCACCCAATGCCTTCCTCTAGCTTTATAGTTGACCTACAAAAGAAGATCAATTCTTTTTAGGTACCCAAACTTGCTTGGGTCCTTGTAGGTTAGTTACCAAGGTCTTTGGTACCCAAATGACCTTCTTCTTTGGGCCCACAATGGTGTACCAATGAACTTAGCCTTCACATCATTAGCACCCTTAAAAAGTATGTAACAAGAATCAAATTTATTTGAGCATACATTAGGTAGCTTGTTCTTGTTAATCTTGCAATATTGCTCTATATGCCCAACTTGCTTGCATCTATTGCAAAACCGACCATTGCCCTTCACAAAGCTAACTTTGGGAGTGACAAAGGCCGCCTTGCCTTTCTTGGGGATATAGCCTAATCCCTCTTTGTTGAGAGAAAACCTTTGGCTACCCAAGCACTTTAGCAAGCGGGCATCTCCACCATAGGCATTGCCTAAGGCACGAGTGAGCTCATTCACCTCCTTCTTGAGGGTCTCATTTTCCACCATTAGTGAGGTATCACAAGAGAGACCATCACTCAAAGGTGAAGTGGAAGTGGTAGTGCTACAAGAAGAGTTAGTGGGAGCAACTACAATGGGCTTATAAAAAGATTCATCAATAAGATCACAAGTTAGTCCCACATCACATGATACGATCACTTGCTCCTTCTTGGCTTCCTCCACTTTGACTTGCTCAATGAGAGAGGAGTGAGCCTTTTCAAGCTTAGAGTAAGCTTTGCCAAGCTTCTCATGGGCTTCCATTAGCCTCTCATGAGTGGCATTGAGCTCATCAAAGGATTGCTCAAGAAATTTTACCTTCTTACGTAATTCTTTGCACTCCTTTTTCTTCATCTCATTGCAAGCATGCACTTGCTCACACATGTCCAAGAGTTCTTCCTTGGTGTACTCCTCATCTTTATCATCATCATTATCATCATTCCTACAAGTATCACTTTCACATTCATCATCATCACTCACATCGTATTTTACCTTGGTAGGCTTTGCCATGAGGCATGTCGATGGAGTGTCGATGATGGAGAGCTTGTCGTTGATGGCGATGCTTGCTATTGCTCTCTTGATAGATTTCTTGTCATCATCACTAGAGCTATCACTATCCGAAGAGCCATCACTATCCCATGTGACCACATAGCCTCCACCTTTCTTCTTCTTTTGGAAGGTCATTCTCTTCTCCTTCTTTTCTTTCTTATCCTTTTTGAGCTTCTTCTTCTTCTTATCCTCATCATTATCACTATTGTAGGGACAATTTGCTACAACATGATCGGGGCTCTTGCAATTGTAGCATCTTCTCACATATTCTTTGCTTTTGGTGTGATCTCTTCTCTTTCTTGCACCATAGCCCTTCTTCATGAATTTTTCCATCTTGCGGACAAAGAGGGCCATAGCTTCATCATCAATATCACTAAGATCATCATCATCACTTGATTCTTTCTTGGACTTGCCCTTGTTCTTGGATGATGATGAGCTAGCCTTGAATGCTATACTCTTCTTCTTGTCTTCTTCTTCCTTCTTGTCATCCTTGTCATCCCCTCCCTTTCCACATGGTATGTCTCTTGGGTCATGACATCACCTAGTACTTGGTTGGGGGTAACCTCCTTCAATCCTCCTCTTATGATGAGCAATCTCAACATCTCAAATCTTGGAGGTAGGCATATCAAGAACCGATGAGAGACATCATCATCCTTGATCTTCTGTCCCAATGCCTTCAAATCATTGACAATCACTTGCAAACGATGGAACATCTCCGGAATGCTCTCATCTTCCTTCATCTTGAAGCTTGTCAATTTATCCTTGAGGATATACAACTTGGCACTCTTCACCACCGGTGTGCCCTCATATGTTTCCTCCAATCTCTTCCACACCTCATTTGCTCTTTCACAATCTTTGATTTGCTCAAACACCTTGGAATCAATGGCATTGTATATGGTGTTGAGAGCCATTGTATTGCATTGCTTGTTGATCTTATCTTAGTTGGTGGGATCATCAGGATCAATGATAGCATAGTCATTCTCGGTCACTTCCCATACTTGATCATTGATTGAACCAAGATACATCCTCATCTTTCTCTTCCAATAATCATAGCATGTGCCATCAAAGAACGGTGGTTTGCCCCCCGCATGGTTGAACACAACTTGAGCCATAATTTGACACCGAGGTTGTTAAGCCTTTAATCAAACGGTGACAACGGCTCCGATACCACTTGAAAGGTCCTAATATGGCTAGATGGGGGGTAAATAGCCTATTTAAAAATCTACAAATCAACTAGAGCAAATTGATTAGTATGACAAATAGAGAAATGCAAACTTGCTCTAGCTCTACAAGGATTGCAAGCCACCTATCCAACAATTCTAGTTGCAAGGATAGCTAGTCACACAACTTGCTATGATACTACTCACTAAGAGCTCTCAACCTTATTACTTTAAAGAGCTCCACTAGATGAACTTAATTAGCAAAGCAAGCTCTCAATTCTAATTGCACTAAAGAGCTTGCCACAACTAGTTTGCAAGAATATAAATGAGTGACTAGGATGATTATACCACCGTGTAGTGAAGTGAACCAATCACAAGATGAGTATTAAACCAATCACCGGGAGAATACCAAATGGCAAGAGACAACCGATTTTCTCCCGACACTTGGTTCACGTGCTTGCCAACACGCTACGTCCCCGTTGTGTCGACCAACACTTGGTGGTTCGGCGGCTAAGAGGTGTTGCACAAACCTCGTCCACACGATTGGACACCGCAAGAACCTACCCTCAAGTGAGGTAACTCAATGACACGAGCAATCCACTAGAGTTACCTTTCGGCGCTCCGCCGGGGAAGGTACAAATCCCCTCACAATCACCGGAGATGGCCACGAACAATCACCAACTCGTGCCAATCCTCCACCGTTGCACCAAGCCGTCTAGGTGGTGGCAACCACCAAGAGCAACAAGCGAATCCCACAGCAAAACATGAATACCAAGTGCCTCTAGATGCCATCACTCAAGCAATGCACTTGGATTCTCTCCCAATCTCACAATGATGATGACTCAATGATGGAGATGAGTGGGAGAACTTTGGCTAAGCTCATAAGGTTGCTATGTCAATGCAAATGGTGAAGAGAGTGAGCTTGAGCCAGCCATGGGGCTTAAATAGAAGCTCCCACGAAATAGAGCCATTGGGCTCCTTACTGCACTGAACACGGGCCGACCGGACGCTCCGGTCATATTGATCGGACGCAGGACCCCAGCGTCCGGTCCTCAGATCTTCACCACATGTCATCGGCTTCAAACGCCGATCGCCCGATCTCAATGGTCAAGAGATGACCGGACGCGTCAGTTAGAAAGTGACCGGACGCTGGACGTCAGTGTCCGGTCGTTTCCAGTAAGGTTCCAAACGCAAATTTTCACGACCGGACGCGTCCGGTCATGCTCGACTGGACTCACCCAGCGTTCGGTTACTCAATGTCTCCTCTGTGTGTCCCACATCAGCATACGTCAGCACTAACCGAACGCACCCTGCCAGCGTCTGGTCACTTTTAGCGTCAGCGTCCGGTCGAACACCGAGACCACGCGCTCACTGCTGCTACTGACCGGACATGCCGGTCCAACTGAGGCCAGCGTCCGGTCACTTACAGTGACCTTCGTCTTTTCTGTTTAGGGCGCCGATGGCACCGTCGGACTGTCCGCACTCTACGGGCAGACACTCCGCCGGTGAAGTTTCCTACCCTTGCTCAGATGTGCTAACCACCAAGTGTATCACCTTGTGCACATGTGTTAGCTTATTTTCACAAACATTTTCAAGGGTGTTAGCACTCCACTAGATCCTAAATGCATATGCAATGAGTTAGAGCATCAAGTGGCACTTTGATAACCTCATTTCAATACGAGTTTCACCTCTCTTAATAGTACGGCTATATAACCTAAATGTGATCACACTCGCTAAGTGTCTTGATCACCGAAACAAAATAGCTCCTACTATTTATATCTTTGCCTTGAGCGTTTTGTTTTTCTCTTTCTTCTTTTCCAAGTTTAAGCATTTGATCATCACCATCATCATGATCTTCGCCATTGCTTCATCACTTGGAGTAGTGCTACCTATCTCATAATCACTTTGATAAACTAGGTTAGCACTTAGGGTTTCATCAATTAATCAAAACCAAACTAGAGCTTTCACCAGGCTCCAAGCTGGTGAAGCAACGCCTGTGTCGCTTCGACAAGGGGAAACGCATGACCATCGGCGAGGAGATCATGAAGCTTTTGGCAGCCAGATTCATCAAGGAAGTGTACCACCCTGAGTGGTTAGTCAACCCCATTCTTGTACGAAAGTAGAGTGGGAAATGGAGGATGTGTGTTGAGTACATAGGTCTCAACAAGGCGTGCCCAAAGGATCCGTTTCCTTTGTCACGCATAGACCAAATAGTCGACTCCACCTCAGGGTGCGAAACCCTTTGCTTCTTTGATGCGTACTCCGGGTACCATCAAATTGTGATGAAAGAGTCCGACCAGCTCGCAACATCTTTCATCACCCCCTTCAGATCATTCTGCTACATCACAATGCCATTCGGTCTGAAGAATGTTGGGGTTACGTACTAGGGTTGTATGCTCAAGTGTTTCGGGGACCTCATCGGGGGGACCATTGAGGCCTACATGGATGATATCGTGGTCAAGTCCAAATGGGCTGACCAGCTCATAGCCGACCTTGAGTAGACCTTCACAAAACTCTGAGCAAATAGCATCAAGCTCAACCCTGAGAAGTGTGTTTTTGGGGTCTCGAGCGGTATGCTGCTCGGTTTCATCATCTCTGAGCATGGCATCAAAGCCAACCTAGAGAAGATCTCGGCCATCATAAGGATGGGCCTGATTCAGAACATGAAGGGGGTATAGCAAGTTACAGGGTGCCTCGCCATGCTCAGCCGCTTCATCTCGCGCCTCGGCGAACGAGGTCTCCCCCTTTATCGACTTATGAAGAAGGCCGACCACTTCAAATGGATGTCCGAGGCCTAGGAGGCACTTGACACGGTCAAGCAGCTTCTGACAAAGGTCCTAATCCTGGTTCCTCCTACCAATGGAGAACCCTTCTGCTCTACATTGTGGCCACCACACAAGTGGTCAGCGCCGCCCTGGTGGTAGAGCGAGAAGAAGAGGGGCACGCCCTCAAAGTACAATGCCTCGTATACTTCATTAGCGAGGTCCTATTCGACTCTAAGACCCGCTACCCCCAAATCTAGAAGCTCATGTACGCCATCCTCATTGCCAAGAGGAAGCTATGCCACTACTTTGAGTCACATCCAGTGACAGTCGTAACGTCCTTCCCCCTCGGCAAGGTCGTCCAAAACCAGGATGCCATGGGAAGAATCATGAAGTGGGCACTCAAGCTAATGGGTTAGGGCATTGCGTATGCCTCCTGGACGGCCATCAAGTCCTAGGTTTGGCTGATTTCATTGTAGAGTCAATCGAGGTCCAAATGCCACCAGCGGTCATCGACCAAGAGTACTAGACGATGTACTTCGATGGATCGCTGATGAAGAAAGGCGTTGGCACGGGGCTGGTCTTTGTGTCGCCCCTTGGGGTACGCATGAGATACATGGTTTGCCTCCATTTCCCCTCCTCTAACAATGTGGCCGAATATAAGGCGCTCATCAACGGCCTACGCATCGCCATCGAGTTGAGCATCCGATGCCTCGACGTCCGAGGCGACTCCTAGCTGGTTGTCGACCAGGTCATGAAGGAGTCGAGCTACCACGACACCAAGATAGCTGCATACTATTGAGAAGTCCATAAGCTAGAGGACAAGTTCGATGGCCTCGAGCTCAACCATATTTCGAGGCGTCTCAACGAGGCGGCCGACGCTCTGGCAAAAGCGGCGCCCGGCCGAGAGCCGGTGCCAACGAGCATCTTCTCCAGGGATCAGCACAAGCCCTCAGTTTGCTACAAGGAGCTAGAACAAGCTGGTGATGGGCCGCCTACCCAGGGCTCGGGGGCTGACCGGCCATCATCTCCATCCGACCCTAAAGTCATGGAGCTCAAAGAGGACCCAGCGATAGAGCCCGACCCTATGGTTGACTGGAGGATGCTCTACCTCGACTACCTCTCCGTGAGGCACTGCCAATGGACAAGACAAAGGCTTGACAGCTCACACGTCGTGCCAAGTCCTTCGTCCTTATGGAGGGTGAACTCTACAAGCGAAGCCACACTAGGATCCTATAGCGCTGCATCCCCATTGAACAGGGGAAGCGTTTGCTGAGCGATATCCATGGTGGGGTCTATGGTCACCATGCCACGCCTAGAACCCTAGTCAGAAACGCATTCCAACAAGGCTTCTACTGGCCGACCGTAGTAGCCGACGCCAAGCAGGTTGTGCACACCTACGAAGGGTGTTAGTACTGCGCTCGGCAGACTCACATATTAGCCCAAGCGCTCCAGATGATCCCCATCACGTGGCCATTCGTGGTCTGGGGGCTCGATCTGGTAGGACCTCTCAAGAGAGCACCTTGGGGCTACACCCACTTGCTTGTCACCATAGACAAGTTTACAAAGTGGATAGAAGCTCAGCCGATCTCCACGATCAAGTCCGAGCAGGCCGTGCTGTTCTTCCTCGATATCGTCCATCGCTTCGGAGTACGAAACTCCATCATCATGGACAACGACACGCAGTTCACCAGGAAGAACTTCCTCTGATTCTGCGATTAATACCACATCTAGGTCGATTGGGCCACCGTGGCGCACCCCCGCATGAACGGGCAGGTCGAGCGCACAAACGACATGGTCCTGTAGGGCCTCAAGCCTAGAATCCTCAACCAGTTAAACAAGTTCAGCGGACGATGGGTCGCCAAACTTCCTGCGATGCTCTAGAGCCTGAGGACGACCCCCAGCCAGGCCATCGGCTACACGCCGTTCTTCATGGTCTATGGTTCCGAGGTCGTCCTCCCGACCGACCTCGACTATGGAGCACCAAGGGTCAGGGCGTACGATGAACAGGGAGCTGAGGCATCCCTCGAGAACGCCATGGACCAGCTAGATGAAGCACGCGACATTGCCCTCCTATACTCAGCCAAGTACCAGTAGGTGTTGCGATGGTACCACAGCTATCGAGTGAGGAGTTGAGCCTTCAACGTCAGAGACCTGGTTCTCCATCTCGTCTAGAGCAACAAAGACGGCCACAAGCTCTCCCCGCTGTGGGAGGGACCGTACGTCATCATGGAGGTGCTCCGACCAGACACCTACAAGCTCAAGACCATCGACGGTGAGGTCTTCGCCAATGCCTGGAACATCGAGCAGCTACGTCGCTTTTACCCTTAATAAACGCACAATTTCTCTTATCAGTTTCATTATTGAACTCCCTGAACTTTAGTGACACCCGACCCCAGCAACGACGGGGGGTCGGGTCTCACTCAGGGGCTAATAAGAGCATGCACATCCAATAGACAATCTTTACGTCTGACCCTTTCTCACGACTAAGACCCAAAAGTGAAGTTTGTGGAAAAAAAACGCTGAGTAAAACTGGTCGGACTGCGAGAAACCCACGCCTCGGCGGCTACGGCGTCTTTGCTCACCAGCGTAATCAGAGTTTTTTTCGCACCCCAGGCTTTTTGGCCTTAGCCACGGAAAGAGCCGGTACGCATTTAAGAGTCTATCCGCCTAGCAAATGTTCTCTGTGCCTGACCCCCTTTCATGTTAAGACCTTGGAGCTAGGGATGTGGGAACGAGCTCTGAGTATAACTGGTCGGACTGCGAGAAACCTATGCCCCAGGGGCTACAGCGCCTTTCTCATGAGCGTGATCAAAATTGGCTCACCCGCACTCTGAGCTTTTATGACCTTAACGACGGAAAGGGTCGGAATGCACTAACCTTTTTATACAAAAAGGGGAGAAGAGCTAAAAAAGTTGTTTGCTATAACGAAATTTAAGAGCTTGTCCATTTATTACAAGTTCTCCGCCTGGCTTACCTGCCTAACTAAACTCTTATGCGGGATACTCTCGTCCTCTATCCCTGCAGGAAAGTCTTGTCCCAACAGGTAACACAAGTCGATCGAACGGCTTGGCCACTACCGAGAAATAGGAAGGGAGCAAAAGGATGCCCCACGTGGGTTATGTCGATCCCGTCACGAACGACAGTAAAAGCTCTCCGAACCCATCACTCGTACCATCGAGGTAAAACCTGTGCCCGGGTCGATCGAACGGTTCAAAGCCGCTGTCGAGAGACGGGTCACCTTACTTTATGCATTAATTTTGCTACCGAGCCTCTGACCCTAGCAACGGCAGGGGGTCAGACATTGCTCGGGGGCTGGCAAGAGTGTCTATTCGATAGACATTCTCTATGCCCGACCCCTCCTTACGTTGAAAAACTGGAGGCCGGGTGTGCGGAAACAAACTCTGAAAAAAACTGGTCGGACCGCTAGAAACCTACGCCCCAGCGGCTACGGCATCTTTGCTCACCAGCGTGATCAGAGTCTTTGTCCCCGCACCCCGAGCTTTAGGCCACTACCGAGAGAGAGGCCGGTAGGTCGCCCAGGTCGATTGGATGGCTTAGGCCGCTACCGAGAGACGGGTACGGAAGATTGGGATGCCTCATGCAGGTTACGCTAGCTCCATCATGAACAACGGACCCGGACCCCACACGAACATATCTAGTAAGAGCTCCCTGAACCCGTCACTTAAGCCATCGAGGTAACTTTACCGACCCCCACCTTTCTTTTTCCATTGCATGGTCATTCATTCATTCTCATGCATTCATACATTCATTCATTCATCCCATACATCCAAGCATTGCATATGAAATTGCTGCATCACAACGCTTCGCGTCGTGTCACAAAGCGGTAGTCATCTCATTCGATATGAGCGGCGACCGACCGAGGTTCGAAGGCCGGCCCACGGAGGGCTCGAGGCCGCCTCGCGTCAAACAGAGCCAAGGGAGAAAAACTGAGATGAGCCCCAGTGGCCTTGCCCAACCCCGCTCAGAAGCAGGCAGGGACATCTCGACCTTTCTCGTTCGATTCTAACCTCGAGCCAAGCCCACAAAATCTCCATCGAGGAGAGGCCAACGGGCCACCTGAGTCGCTCTCCGGAGTGACACGGGCATCTACCGGGAGGTGGGTTAAGGAGCAGTGGAATGCCACATGAGGGCTATGCTGACCCTGTCAGCGGATGACGGACCCGGATTCCACTCAAACATGCTCGTTAGCGAGCTCACCGAGCGCGACACTCGAGCCATCTAGGCAAGTGTCATTAGATCAGCCCCTCTAGTTGCAGAAACTGAGGATAGGGTGATGCATGAAACATGGCTGACCCCTACCGAGCCCCACAGGGCTCGGGGGCTCAAGCCGCCCAACCCTAAATTGGGAGACCGGGGTTCGAAGGCCAGCTCATAGAGGGCCCGAGGCCGCCTCGCGTCGAACAAGAGCCAGGGGAGAAAATATAGATGAGCCCTAGCGGCCTTCGCCCGACCCGCCTAGAAGCGGACAGGGTCATCTCAACCTTCTCGTTCGATCCTAACCTCCAGCCGAGCCCATAGAATCCCCATTGAGGGGGCATCTGTTGGAAGGGGGGTTAAGGAGCAGTGGAATGCCACATGAGGGCTTTACCGACCCCATCACGGACTCCTAACCCGGATTCCACTCGAACATACCCGTTAGCGAGCTCACCGAGCGCGTCACCAGAGCCATCGGGGCAAGTGACGTTAGCTCAACCCCTCTGGTTACGAAAACCGTGGACGGGGCGATAATCACAAAAATGAGCTGACCCTCGACCGAACCCCTGCTACGCGTGGGGGCTTGAGGAAAGTTGGACTCGCAAGGAGACCGAACGCGCGGTCACAGAACGATAGCTCAGATCCTAGGGAGGGGGTACGTGCGAATACAGGAGACCCTTTCTCCTACTAGTTTCGCTATCATCTCCTCGATCTTCAGTGACACCCGACCCTAGCAATGGCAGGGGGTCGAGTCTCACTCGGGGGCTGATAAGGGTATAAATACACCCTTTTTGAAACAGTCGCCGCGCCCGGCCTCATCCTCACGTTTAACCTAGTGGCAAGGTCTGCGGAAACGAACAACTGAGCAAGCATGGTCGGACTGCAAGAAACCTACGCCTCGGCGGCTATGGTGTCTTTGCTCACCAACGTAAACAGAGTTTCCCTCCTACACCTTAGGTCCTATGGCCTTAACGAACGGAAGGGTCGGAACATGTGAAGCCCCTTTTCGCAAACAAAAGGAAATGACGAGTTTGTTTTTACGATACACAAGGGTCGACACTTGTCCACTGATTACAACAATGATCATCTGACCTATTTGACTAACTAGCCCCTCCGGGGGAGAACTATGTCTTCTATCTTGTCCACTAGGTTCTTCAAAAGGGGAGTCACCACCATCTCTATCTCATCCAGCTCATGGGCTTCATAGCCAGGCACGAAGCCGAGGCTCATCATCTCTAGGTCGATGTTGTCCCCATAATGCGAATGAGCAATCATGAAGGATTGGTTGACCCCAGCGCAAAGGGCGCTCCAATCGAGCTAGAGCACCCATGCCGTGATCTCGATGGCACGGGCCGTGAGCGAACTGGTCCCCTCCGACCGCACCACCTCTAGGTTGTCGCAGACCACTCTGAGGGTGGCGCTCAGGATACCGAGCTCGTCGCTCTCTGCTTGAAGGTTCCTCCTTGCCTCGGCGAGGTCCGTGGCCAGTCTAGCAGAGACGCCCTCAGACTCCATCCTCTAGGTCATCGCAGTTCTAAGCTCGGCCTGGAGGGAGCTGATCTTCTGCTGCGCGTCGTCGCACTCTTGGAGGGCCTAGTTACACTCCTCACGAGCCGTGCCATGCTTTGAGCGGAGCCTCTCAGCGGTTTGGAATAGTTCATCCCGTTCCTTGCGTAGCCGGGAGACCGCCACAGCATCCAGAATCGCCCGCTTCTCTAGGGCCGCAAGCTTGTCCTCAGCTCAAAGCTTCAGCTCCTACTCCTTCTCAACCTTAGCCAGAAGGTCGACGATCCGTCGATGGGTCTCGGCGCCCTTCTAGAGCAGCTCGTCCCACTCCCTCCTAACCTTGGCGGCCTCCTCATCGTCCTTTCGCGATCTCACCGACAGGGCCTCAAACGCCCTCTCGGCCTCGTCCGTATGCCGACGGGCCTCGGCCACCACGATCGGAGACTGTTCGCCTCCTCGGCAAGGGGAGTCAGCTCGGCCACCCTCTGCTGGGTGGCAACAAGATGGGCGGTCACCTCCTCGCGTAGTCATGCCTCCTCGTCAAGGCATTCCTAGTTTTCCTTCTGCTCATGAAGGAAGCGAGATTTCCCCTGGCTACGAGCGATAAGGGACTGAAAGGAGATGATGGTCAGAACACAAAAAATACATAAAGAAAGAAAAGGGAGAGAGGCAGGATCAAGCGAATACCCGGCCAGAAGGAATGACGACGTCGCGCAAGGCACACCTGGCGTGATCCAAGGCTTCCAGCACGGACGCGATCCCCATGTCGAGGCTCTCCCGCTCCATGCTCTCGGTGGCATCATCGAGGGTGAAGAGCGTCGATGTCGACTCCTGCAGATTTGTCCACCGGAGCAGGGGCTCGCCCCATCCGAGCGAGTCGCTGCCTACTGGTGTCAAGGGCAGGGACGGTTCCTCACTAGTCCTCTCCGCCACCACCACGACGTCCGAGGACTCCTCGGCCGTGTCTACCTTCGTCAGGCGCCGTTGCTTGGGCAGCCGGTGGTGTGGGTCACGCCGCTGCCTCGGGTCCTGCCATATTTGCATTCGGCTGTGGCCCGCCTACCACAGCCGCCGCCACCTCCGCCTACATCAGTGGGGCCTTGACCGGCTACATCACGCCCGTCACGGTCAGCGCCATGAGCGTGGTCGGCATCTCCATCCTCCCCGTCGTCGGCAACGATATCGCCTCCATCGTCGGCCGTTCTACGACCTCCAAAGGCGTTCCTCGAGCCCCCGCGCCCGCTTGTCCGGTCGAGGCCACAGGCACCATGGGTGGCGCCTGACTGGCCAGCGACATAGTCACGCCGACACTGCTCCCGCCCAAAACGGGCGCGACGCCAGCCGGCGGCTGCCCCCTCGCTTTAAGGGCAACGCTCTTCTTTGGCGCTAGCGCCAAAGGATTACGCCGCCTCACGACACTATAAGAAACAAAAAGCATAAGTCACAAAGAAATCCAACCAAAATAGGGAAAAACAGAGGAGCCGGTGACTCACATCGACGCTGTCGAGCGGTGGATATGTTTGGGGGGCGAACCCCAGACCTCTGCTTCGCCTCATTAGGGCAGGGCCATTTTGAGCCCGCCTCCTGCTCCTGGGCATAGGGGCTCGCTCCCCTTGGATCTTGGGGCATGACGGCGGAGTCACCTGCCTCCGCTGGCACCTTGGGCGCGGCGGCAGATCCACCCGCCCCTATTGGCTCCTAGGGCAGGCCAACGGTCCAGCCTGCCTCCGCCAGCCCTCCAGACAAACCCTCTCCTCCATGGAACGGGAAGGGCCCCGACTCCTGCAAGGACGAGCGGATACCTGTCAGCACATCCTCGCTCTCTAGGTCATCCCACTCGATGTCGTCGACTACCTCATCGTCGTCGTCGTTGCTGTTAGTGTCCTCCCCTCACTCCCACGCCTGTAGCTTCCGCTACCTCTTCTTCCTCTTGTCCTCCTTCGCCTTCCTAAGCCACTCACCCTCGGCATGATTCGCCGCCCTCATGGACAAATCCCTCAGCAACAGAGCTAGGTGATCCGTGAGGACGAGGTCCCTCAGCTGGTCCCCCCATCTCAATGTTAGTATCAAGAGGTCGGGAGTTCAATTGAAGAGAAGGCATGAGGAGGGGAAAACTTACGAAGACGACGTAGCCTGGTTCCGGCCGCGGTGGAGGATGCCCCGGCACCAGGTACACGAAATCAAGGGGGGCACCCGCGTTGTCCTGCGAAGGCTGTAACACCCTAAATTTTGCATATTTTTGAAATAGGAGAAAGTGATTAATTTTGTATTTTGTGGGAATTTGAATTTAGGAAGTAATATTTTTTTTAATGAAATTAAAAGTAAATATAAGGATAGAAACATGTTGATGCATTCATGCTGATGCATATTTATTTTTGTGATGAGTGGTTTTGTTTCAAATGCTAAAAGGTTTTAAAAAAAAAAACCTTTTGAAAATGAGTTTGGAAATTGATTTGAAAAAGATAAAGGAAATATTTTCCCTCCCTTTCTCTTCCTCAATTCGGCCTGTTGGCCATTCTTTTCCCGCCGGCCTGGCTGGCCCAACTCAACCACCGCCCATGCCTTCTTTTACCCTCCCGTTACCTTCTGGGCAGGCCCGGTCTGGTGGCTGGCAATGCTTCGCCAGCCCTCCTTTCCCCCCCTCGGCCGGCAGCGCCCGGGCCCCATGTGTCAGCGCCTTCCTCCTCCTCCAGCAACCGCCCGCACGCGCCCGGAGAAATCGCCGCCGAACTGCGCCCGCTCCTCACGCGTCGTGGGAGCGTGCCCCCCCTCGCGCCCGGCCGCTTTAAATCGGCACCGAGCCGTCTCCGCCCCTCCCTGCTGCCCCCCGCTCTCACTTTCGCGTTTGCCGTGCACCGAGGAAGCCCGCAGCCATCGCCCCGAGGTCGTCGGGATCCGCCGTCCTCCCCTCCGCGCGGACAACCATCTTCGAGCCGCCAACGACTCCGATTTTCCCCTCTGTGAGCTTTGCCGTGCTCCCCTCTTTCTCCCCATGCAGTTTATTTTGAGTTTCATGGCTTCTAGCGCCCAATCCATGGCCTTGCCAATCAACCTCCTTGCCGCCGCCCATGGCGCCACCTACGCCTGCCAGCGTTCCCGGCAGCGCTCTTGGCCTTGGCGAGTTCCCTTCACCCCATGACTCCCGGTGCCCTCGGTTATTGAACCGTGGCCCCTAGCCCTATTACCACTCACTCGGCGACCTCCATGCATGCGGCAATGGCGCTTTCCCTTGTGTTGCTGCCCTGTTCCGTGGCGGCGCCTTTCTCTCTCCTCCCATCTGTTCTAGACCATCCGATCTTGATCCAACGGCCACGTTGGCGATACTGCTCAGCGGGTAGATTTGCTAAAGAGCCCTCTGTTTTTCGTGTAATAGAACCCGCCGTCCTTAGCGTATTTCCTCGAGTACGCATTCTCGTTTTGAAAGCGTATAGTTCATTTGGTTTAGTCAAAAGTACGCTTTCGGTATTCTGAAATGCCATTTGAACTGTTTAAGCTTATAAAATTGTCGTTTTAGCTCGAATTGACCCATTCAAATCGTGTTAGCTTCGTAATTTCATAAGCTACATGTTGGAGCTACTGTTAGTCAAGTTTGGAACTTTTTAATTTCATGATTATAATTAATTAAATATAGGGCTTTTGGAAAACCCGTTTTAATCATAACTTTAGCATTGTAGCTCCGTTTTTACGTGAACTTCGCGTTGACGTGATCGTGTGAAAGCGTAGATTAGTTTACAAACATTTTTATCTTGTTTTCAATACTGTTGGTGTACTGTTCTAATGATAGGAATGTTTGCTTTGCATGAATGCTTTTGGAATGTTGTATGTTGCCGTGTTGGTGCGCGTTAGAACGGTGAGGAAAGCGTTGGAGACCAAGAACTCTTGACGACCAGCAGGACCAGCACAATTTGTGAACCAAGGCAAGTATAACATGGGCCTTCCTTGATGTCCTATTTCACTTTAATCAATTACTCATGTGCATGTGTCTAATTTTGATAACCCTAAGGACATTCTAGACAATTGATGACTTGTTCCCTTGACTCCTATTGGGTAATTGCATATGGGTAGATTGCTAGTGCTCTAACTGAACATGATCTACATGATGATGAATGAATCTATGGAACTAAAAGTATAACTTGATTTATAACAAGCTGTTCCATAGAGGCGAAAGTGCAAATGACCTTTGTTCATGTTGCTCCTGCCCTCCATAAGGACTTATCTCAGGCAAAAAGCTGGGGCCAGCAGTGCAGCAGGGAGAGTCATATGGCTCGACTTTAGCTCGATAATAGGACATTTTCTAGCTAGTTAGAGGTTACCTTTTTTGCGCAAATGGGGCTTGCCACGTTGGGTATAGGGCTGCCTCTGTTCCTATGTGTATAGTAGCGATGGATATGTGCCATAGGAAAGGGGGTTCCTACATCTGCAGCCAAGAAACCTAGCGGCCCTAACTTGTTAGGAAACCTATGAAATGGCTTCATAGTGTACCTGCCGCCGCTCACCTTGGAAGTGACATGGGAGTAATTAACTTGGGGCATATGGGGATCACGACTCATGGTGAATGTGCACCACCTCTGCGAGGGTAACAAAGCTGTTATAACAGTAGTGCTCACGATTCTGACTGACGGAAAACTCACAGAATAGCTGGATACTTGATGATGATCTTATAAAGTTGTTTAGTGATGATATATGGTACATATGACTCGATATATGTTCTTATGGGAATTAAATGGGAGCTTAAGCATAACTAATACTTGAGAATAAAAGCTTGACCTATTAAAAATGCTAGACCTGATTAACGAAATCTAACCTTTTGAGCTTCATAGATGCTACGATGTCTTACACTTGTTTATTTTCTTCACTTAAAAAATCCCATGTTAACAGATAACAAGCTTATGCAACCTTCCATGTACTTATCATCTTGTTTTATTTTGATGTTTACTTGGATAAAAATGATGATACTTTATGTAATTTGTCGAGGATGTCATTCACCCAATTTTTTGTATTCAATTTTATCCTTAAAATTGGAATTTTTTGAATTGAATGCACAAAACTCGTGTGTGCCTGTGAATCAATCACACACACAAGTCGACAAATTACATAAAGTATCATCACTTGTCTCATACATCGTGAGTTATAATATAACTTAGTCTTATACATCACAAATGAAATAATAAAAAGATGATAAAACTCTCGTGGCCGTTCTTCACTTCACAGGAAGGTCAACTGCTGACCACAAGCCTAATAATCCTCCGGAAATCCTCATACCATGTTTATCTGTTACCCATCCGGATTTTTATCCAAGTAAAGAAAATAAACAAGTGTAAGTACATTCCGTTTCTTAGCAAGCTAACATGGGGTTATGAAGCTCAAAAGGTTAGACTCGTTAATCGCATCAGCTAGCATTTTTAATAGGTCAAGCTTTTATTCTCAAGTATTATCAAGTTATGCTTAAGCTCCCATTTAATTCCCATAAGAACATATATCGGAGTCATATGTACCATATATCATCACTAAACAACTTTATAAGATCATCATCAAGTATCCAACTATTCTTCTTCGTTTTCCGTCACAAGCCTAATAATCCTCGTAAATCGTGGAGCACTACCATATATAATAGCTTTGTTACCCTCTCAGAGTGGTGCACATTCACCATGAGTCGTGATCCCCATATGCCCGTTTAATTACTCCCATGTCACTTCCAAGGTGAGCGGCTAGGGTACACTATGAAGCCATTTCATAGGTTTCCCTAACAAGTTAGGGCCGCTTAGGTTTCCTTGGCAAAGCAGATGTAGGAACCCCTTTCCTATGGCACATATCCATCATGCGGCTATACACATAGGAACAGAGGCAGCCCTATACCCAACGTGGCAAGCCCCATTTGCGCCAAAAGGTAACCTCTAACTAGCTAGAAAATGTCCTATTATCGAGCTAAAGTCGAGCCATATGACTCTCCCGCCACCTTCGTGGGCCCCAAATTTTTGCCGACAGATAAGTCCTTATGGAGGGCCGGAGCAACATGAACAAAGGTCATTTGCACTTTCGCCTCTATGGAACAGCTTGTTATAAATCAAGTTATACTTTTAGTTCCATAGATTCATTCATCATCATGTAGATCATGTTCAGCTTAGAGCACTAGCAATCTACCCATATGCAATTACCCAATAGGAGTCAAGGAACAAGTCATCAATTGTCTAGAATGTCCTTAGGGTTATCAAAATTAGATTACACACATGCACATGAGTAATTGATTAAAGTGAAATAGGACATCAAGGAAGGCCCATGTTATACTTGCCTTGGTTCACAAATTGCGTCATGGTCCTGCTGGTCGTCAAGAGTTCTTGGTCTCCAACGCTTTTCCTCACCGTCTCTAACGCGACCAACACGGCAACATACAACATTCCAAAAGCATTCATGCAAAGCAAACATTCCTATCATTAGAACAGTACACCAACAGTATTGAAAACAAGATAAAATGTTTGTAAACTAATCTACGTTTCGCTACGATCACGCCAACGCGAAGTTCACGAAAAAACGGAGCTACAATGCGAAAGTTATGATTAAAACGGGTTTTCCAAAAGCCCTATATTTAATTAATTCTAATCATGAAATTAAAAAGTTCCAAACTTGACTAACAGTAGCTCCAACATGTAGCTTATGAAATTACGAAGCTAACACGATTTGAATGGGTCAATTCGAGAGCTAAAACGACAATTTTATAAGCGAAACAGTTCAAATGGCATTTCTGTAAATACTGAAAGCGTACTTTTGACTAAACCAGTGAACTATACGCTTTCAAAACGAGAATGCGTACTCGAGGAAATACGCTAAGGACGGCGGGTTCTATTACACGCAAAAACAGGAGGGCTCTTTAGCAAATCTACCCGAAGGGGTATCGACCAACTATGGGTCATGGATCAAGATCGGATGGTCTAGAAAGTATGGGAGGAGAGAGAAAGGCGCCACACGAACAAGGGCAGCAGCAGGAGCGCCATTGCCGGCGCATGGAGGTCGCGGAGTGAGTGGTACAGGGCTAGGGGCCACGGTTCAATAACCGAGGGCACCGGGAGTTGCGGGGTGAAGGGAACTCGCCAAGGCCAAGAGCGCGGCCGCGCGACGGGTGGCGGTGGCGGCCATGGCATGCGGCAAGGAGGTTGACGGCGCCATGGATTGGGCGCTAGAAGCCATGAAACTCAAATAAACTGCATGGGGAGAAAGAGGGAGCACGGCAAAGCTCACAGAGGGGAAAATCGAGTCGTTGGCGGCTCAAGATGGTTGTCCGCCGCGAGGGGAGGACGATCATGGATCCCGACGACCCTGGGCGATGGCTGCGGGCTTCCTCGGTGCCGGCAAACGCGAAAGTGAGAGCGGGGCAGCAGGGAGGGGCGGAGACGGCTCGGTGCCGATTTAAAGCGGCCGGGCGCGAGGCGCGCCCCACGACGCGTGAGGAGCGGGCGCAGCCGGGCGGCGATTTCTCCCAAGCGCAAGCAAGGCGGTTGTTTGGAGGAGGAGGAAGGCGCCGACACATGGGGCCCGGCCGCCGGGCCGAGGGGGGAGAGGAGGGCGCAAGGGCAGCTACCAGCCACCAGACCAGGCCGGGCCCAGAAGGTAACGGGGAGGGTAAAGAAAGCGCGCACAGGGCCAAGGTTGAGTTGGGCCAGCCAAAGCCAAGTGGAAAAGAATGGCCAACAGGCCGAATTGAGGAAGAGAAAGGGAGGGAAAATATTTCCTTTATCTTTTTCAAATCAATTTCCAAACTCATTTTCAAAAGGTTTTTTTTTTTTAAAACCTTTTAGCATTTGAAACAAAACCACTCATCACAAAAAATAAATATGCATCAAAGATGAATGCATCAACATGTTTCTATCCTTATATTTACTTTTAATTTCATTAAAAAAATATTACTTCCTAAATTCAAATTCCCACAAAATACAAAATTAATCACTTTCTCCTATTTCAAAAATATGCAAAATTTAGGGTGTTACAATTCTACCCCCCTTAAGATGAATCTCGTCCTCGAGATTCGGGCGACGGCGACTGAGAGATAGGGATACTCCGTCTTTAGATTCTCCTTCACTTACTCGTGTAGTCCAAACGTCTTGATAAGGATCCCACTTTACCTTGCATATCTCATTGATCTTACCCAAGTATCTTGTCCAACTGATTATATGGTTCTTATTGATACTCCAAACGATACTCGTGTAACTCCAATCACTAGGTCACCTTTCCTTTTGAGTCCACAATACCAATTCTCTTTCTTAAAATACCCACCTTCCGATGAAAATTCCTTACTTTATTGGTCAGAAGGAAATTCTTCCACCAATTTTCAAAACATGAATGATTCCGGTTAGGTTGCTCGAACTTGGAATACAATTCTTGATCTTTGGTGTCATCCGAACCTTCTTAGCACCACTCCCATTGCTAAGGGCATCGGTCATGACTTTTGCTTCTCCAAGTGATAGCACTTTTCCAAGTCATAATCAATTTTCCTTCCAACGAGGATATCACCAATTCAAGACCAACTTAACGAAGATGTACTGTAGATTCTTGATCCAAACTAACTTAAAAGCTTCTCTAGTAGCTCTACCAAAATCTTAATGATCTCGGATAAACCTTCGTGGAACCTTTAACCAAACCTCATTGAGACTCTGAGTTTCTCTCACACCTTTGGGTACCACCACGCTTCCGCTGCGCAAACAAGAAAGTATGATACTTCATCTTGTAAATTCTTCAACTTGGCTACCCCCCTTAAGAAAAGATAGACTAGGGGACACCAAAGTATAGCTTACATCTACTTCTTTATAGAACACTTTTCCAAATTCTTGCAGTTAACTTGGTCGAAAACAGTACACAACACAAACTACTCCAGATTCCAAACATCCCAGATGCATCACCTTGTGATTCTCGTATCTCCATAACCAACATAGCTATCAAGTTGATTTCTTGCGCTCAGAGAAAGATATTGAAGTGTACTAGTGTCCAGAATTTGCCCACGATTTTTGATCATCCAAAATCAGAGATATAATCCGAAGAGTGCAGACTGCTCCGAAAAGATAGGATAGAAAAAAAAACTGACGAAAACCAAGACCCGACTATTTATTTCATTAATCCTTATGCCTTAGGCCTATTACTATCTGAAATTGTGGGAACACCCAACAAGATCATTGCAATCATTACAAAGATTCAAAACAACCATAAGCATAATGACAACTCAACAAACAATAAAGATGCACAATTTCCATCATTAACTCATCTTGCGATACTATCGTTCTCATTGCTCCAGGGTTAACAATCCTAAGACTTATATTCAGAGAACGTAAGAAGGTGGTGAGGAGTAGTTCTAAAAGCATATCAAATCAAGGAGTGAAGATGAGAACAAAGACTTCAAAATAAGCACCAAGGTAGAGATGAATAGCAAGGGTAGAGATATAGTAGAGAAGAAAATATCAAGATTCAAAGAACAAGGATTTTTATAACAACATCTAAACCTTAAAACGACCAGTTTCTATCTAGGCTTGCGTCCTACAGTCAACACTGCTCTGATACCATTTTGTCACACCCAATTTTAAGGATAAAATTGAATGCACAAAACTCGTGTGTGCCCAGGAATCAATCACACACACAAGCTGACAAATTACATAAAGTATCATCACGGTGTCTCATACATCAGAGTTATAATATAACTTAGTCTTATACATCACAGCGGAATAATAAAAAGATGATAAAACTCTCGTGGCCGTCTTCACAGGGAAGGTCAACTGGTTGACCACAAGCCTAATAATCCTCCGGAAATCCTCATACCCGTTGTTATCTCATTTACCCATCCGGATTTTTATCCAAGTAAAGAAAATAAACAAGTGTAAGTACATTCCGTACTTAGCAAGCTAACATGGGGTTATGAAGCTCAAAAGGTTAGACTCGTTAATCTGCAGTTAGCATTTTTAATAGGTCAAGCTTTTATTCTCAAGTATTATCAAGTTATGCTTAAGCTCCCATTTAATTCCCATAAGAACATATATCGAGTCATATGTACCATATATCATCACTAAACAACTTTATAAGATCATCATCAAGTATCCAGTTATTCTGTGAGTTTTCCGGGCAGCTCAGAATCAGTGAGCACACGCACCATATAATAACGCTTTGTTACCCTCTGCAGAGGTGGTGCACATTCACCATGATGTCGTGATCCCCATATGCCCGGGTTAATTACTCCCATGTCACTTCCAAGGTGAGCGGGCAGGGTACACTATGAAGCCATTTCATAGGTTTCCCTAACAAGTTAGGGCCACTAGGTTTCCTTGGCGGCGGATGTAGAAACCCCCTTTCCTATGGCACATATCCATCATGCGGCTATACACATAGGAACAGAGGCAGCCCTATACCCAACGTGGCAAGCCCCATTTGCGCCAAAAAGGTAACCTCTAACTAGCTAGAAAATGTCCTATTATGAGCTAAAGTCGAGCCATATGACTCTCCCGGTTGCCTTTGTCAGGTCCCAAATTTTGCCGACAGATAAGTCCTTATGGAGGGCCGGGAGCAACATGAACAAAGGTCATTTGCACTTTCGCCCTATGGAACAGTTGTTATAAATCAAGTTATACTTTTAGTTCCATAGATTCATTCATCATCATGTAGATCATGTTCAGTTAGAGCACTAGCAATCTACCCATATGCAATTACCCAATAGGAGTCAAGGGAACAAGTCATCAATTGTCTAGAATGTCCTTAGGGTTATCAAAATTAGACACATGCACATGAGTAATTGATTAAAGTGAAATAGGACATCAAGGAAGGCCCATGTTATACTTGCCTTGGTTCACAAATTCGTGCTGGTCCTGCTGGTCGTCGAAGAGTTCTTGGTCTCCAACGTTTTCCTCACCGTCTGAACGCGACCAACACGGCAACATACAACATTCCAAAAGCATTCATGCAAAGCAAACATTCCTATCATTAGAACAGTACACCAACAGTATTGAAAACAAGATAAAATGTTTGTAAAACTAATCTACGTTTCGCTACGATCACGTCAACGCGAAGTTCACGAAAAACGGAGCTACAATGCGAAAGTTATGATTAAAACGGGTTTTCCAAAAGCCCTATATTTAATTAATTCTAATCATGAAATTAAAAAGTTCCAAACTTGACTAACAGTAGCTCCAACATGTAGCTTATGAAATTACGAAGCTAACACGATTTGAATGGGTCAATTCGGAGCTAAAACGACAATTTTATAAGCGAAACAGTTCAAATGGCATTTCTGTAAATACTGAAAGCGTACTTTTGACTAAACCAGTGAACTATACGCTTTCAAAACGAGAATGCGTACTCGAGGAAATACGCTAAGGACGGCGGGTTCTATTACGCGAAAACAGGAGGGCTCTTTAGCAAATCTACCCGCGAAGGGGTATCGGCCAACGGTGGCCGTTGGATCAAGATCGGATGGTCTAGAACAGATGGGAGGGAGAGAGAAAGGGGCGCCGGCGCCGGAACAGGGGCAGCCGCGGCGGGGCGCCATTGCCGGCGGCATGGAGGTCGCCGGAGTGAGTGGTACAGGGGCTAGGGGCCACGGTTCGAATAACCGAGGGCACCGGGGGAGTTCTGAGGTGAAGGGAACTCGCCAAGGCCAAGCGCTTGGCCGGGAACGCTAAGCAAGGCGAGGTGGCGGCCATGGCCGGCGGCAAGGAGGTTGACGGCGCTCGCGGATTGGGCGCTAGAAGCCATGAAACTCGAAATAAACTGCATGGGGAGAAAGAGGGGAGCACGGCAAAGCTCACGAGAGGGAAAAATCGAGTCGTTAAGCGGCTCGAAGATGGTTGTCCGCGCGGAGGGAGGATTTGCGGATCCCGACGACCTCGGGCGATGGTGCGGGCTTCCTCGGTGCAAACAACGCGAAAGTGAGAGCGGGGGCAGCAGGGGGCGGAGGCGGCTCGGTGCCGATTTAAAGCGGCCGGGCGCGAGGCACACGCTCCCACGCGCGTGAGGAGCGGGCGCAGTCATGCGGCGCGATCTCCCGGCGCGTCTGCAGCGGTTCTTTGGAGGAGGAGGAAGGCGCCGACACATGGGGCCCGCCGTCAGGCCGGGGAGGGAAAGGAGGCGGGCGGCTTAGCCGCACCAGGTGATGGGCCGCCCAGAAGGTAACGGGGGAGGGTAAAGAGAAGGCGCGCGGGCCTTGGCCAAGGTTGAGTTAGGCCAGCCAGGCCCGGCGGGGAAAAGAATGGCCAACAGGCCGAATTGAGGAAGAGAAAGGAAGGGAAAATATTTCCTTTATCTTTTTCAAATCAATTTCCAAACTCATTTTCAAAAGGTTTTTTTTTTTTTAAAACCTTTTAGCATTTGAAACAAAACCACTCATCACAAAAATAAATATGCATCAGCATGAATGCATCAACATGTTTCTATCCTTATATTTACTTTTAATTTCATTAAAAAAAAAATATTACTTCCTAAATTCAAATTCCCACAAAATACAAAATTAATCACTTTCTCCTATTTCAAAAATATGCAAAATTTAGGGTGTTACAGGATATGCGCACGCAATCCCTATCCTTTCCCCTCGGAAGACTCGCCGGACGTTTCATCTCTACGGGCGGGCCACGACTCATCACAAGTAAGAGGAATATGGATCAAAAAACACCTCTACAGCTCATCTGGGTCCAGGAGTTCAAAGGTTGGCCCGTCAACGGGTTCGACAGCTGCTCTAGACACCCTTAGGATAAGGGATAGAAAGGGATGGGCCTGCAAGCGGCCAGTACCCAGGCGCACGAGCGCCACGGGCATCTTGGCCCACGATCGAGGCTCAGCCAGGCTGACCCTAGCCAGATCCTCGCGAACAGGATGCCGGGACCCCAATCGAACTATCCAGCTAATGAACCACCAAATCTCACGGTCATACCCGCGAAGGGTCCGACCTCGGCAAGAAGGAATCACCATCCCCAAGACACGTTGTGGGCGACAAAAGAAGGCCAGGGCCCTCAGAGTCCTCCCTTTCGGAAAATCCTCCGAAGGAGTATTCTACTCCTCCGCAGGCTCGGGGGCTACACCCACTGGCAAGTCAAAAAATTAAATCGCCTGGGGGCTCAGGGGCTACTGTCGGGGACCAATACTAGGGTACCCGAAGAGGGGGAGCTAATAACCATCAACGTTAATTCATCCGAGCAGTCAAGAGCGCGACTACACCTCTTGCTGGGCTCCGCCTCGTCCGACCACCGAGGTCATGGGCTCCGCCTCGTCCGACCCCCGAGGGTTGGCTCCGCCTCGATGGACATTGAGGCCGCGGGCTCCACCTTGCCCGACCCCCGAGGGTTGGCTCCGCCTCGGTGGACACTGAGGCCGTGGGCTCCACCTCGCCCGACCCCCGAGGGTTGGCTCCGCCTCGTCGACCCCAAGGGCTGGCTCCGCTTCGGCTGAACCCCGAGGGTAGGCTCTGCCTCGACCGACCCCCGAGGGTTGGCTCCGTTTCGGTCGACGTCTGAGGGCTAGCTCCGCCTCGCCCGACGTCCGAGGGCTGGCTCCGCTTCAGCTGACCCCCGAGGGTAGGCTCCGCCTCAGCCAACCCTCGAGGGTTGGCTCCGCCTCGGCCGACGTCTGAGGGCTGGCTCCGCTTCGCCTAACGTCTGGGGGCTGACTCCGCTTTGCCCGATCCCTCGGACACGGTTTCTAACGGAAGCTCACGCCGCCGCCAACCACTACGGGCCAGAAAGTACAACCCCAGATCAAACTTCTAGCATCGTGCAGGGAGCGGTCACATCTCAACACGACCCGTCCCCGCGACATGTCATTCTAGGGAACTCATATCGCCCATAGTGACGGACGCGTGGTCACTATGTTGTCTACTCCCTGTACGACCGCTGATCAGCATGCTGATTCGCTGCGCCGCCCTCCGAGGCAGAGTGGGACGTGATGACCCGCTGATAATTCCAGGACATGGCATTGTCAGCGGACAGGCCTCCGACGTGGAGCTGTCCCTATCACCACCTGCCGTGTCAGCGAGGCCCGCACAGAGGAAAAGAAAGGCCCGACAACCCTGAGGAACTTGCTCTACATCTCATTGTAACCCATGCTATCCCTTGACATATAAAAAGGAAAGCAGACCGTCCCATTAAGGGGCATCGCATCGCATATCGCACTACGTCACACCAAAACCACTAGCATCGAACCTCGAACACATAGTTGGACAGCGACCGAGCTCTCGGCACCCATTCGTTCTTTTCATCAGAGACTTAGGATATATCCCTCTCTCACCTGTTTGTAACCCCTACTACCAACTTTTCAGTGCGAGTAACACGAACAGTAGCAACGAACTGGACATAAAGACATTCCACCCGAACCAATATAAACCTCGTGTCCTCTTAGCACATTATCTAAGCCAGACGCGTAATAATACAAATTTACTCGTTGGTGTTTACTCGAAACACCGACAGTTTGAAAACAGTGGCCAAAGATAAATCTGCTCTCTTCCCGTTAATCAACAATCTCGGTACTGCTCAACAAATAAAATAGAATGACTGCCAGGGGTAGATAGTAGCTACTTCAAAGCACCCGGATCCTGGCCAAGCAACCTGCCTTGTGCTGGAAGCAGCGAGCACTGCCATTCAGCTTTGCCCTCTCCATGAAGAAGCTCCCCGTCGACGCCACAACCATTGTGAGTATTGCCAACTGGCCTAATCTTTACTTCTTTTATCTGCGAGCAATTATTGTTGCAAAACAAAATGCCACGTCAGTGGAAGGTCATTTACAAAGCAAGGCATCTGATTGAATCTATTAGGCGTCCTGTACTCTAGGAAAGCGCTTGCTATTAAGTTCAAGGATGTCTACAATTGGGATGGTAAGCCTAGTTACATGAGCTGCCACAAGAAGTGATGTAAACAAATACAAGAAAGTTACAATACCTTGACATATTCTACGTAAGGGAGTAAAAGATGCCAGCAAAGCTGATAGGCGACAAAGAAGCAAAATAGTCTGAGTCTGCCACTTCCATGGACAAGAATCAAGTCCAGACTGCCATCGTCATGCTGAGCTTTTGGTGCAATAACTGGAGACAGTAACCCCTGGGCAGGCTTGCAAAAGTGATTGCAGACAAAAATGCCAAGAAACTCCCCATTCCTGGTAACCCAATTATCTTCAATCCTACCATTGATTTGTGTACCTCTCCTAACCTTGCCATCATCAGAAAGCTGTTCATGACATTTTTCAGTCAGTGGTCTCAATTCAGAATTTCTCCCTGGTGATGCAGGGAGATAGTCTACCTCAAATCTGTACTGAGGTAGTGAAAGAAACTTCAGAAAGCCAGCAACAACATAACGGAAGGGACCAAACTGCATGCGGAAGTTTTCAGACAGTTGCAGAACTGCAGAGAAAAAAAATAAAAAGTGTTAAGCTTTAAGATGAATAGATAGATGACTTATATAGGAACAAGGGTATATAGAAGATAAGATGCGTCAGATTAAGAACATATGAAATTTGTGGGTTTCCAAGTAGAGTTTTCAATCAATAAGAGATAATCAAGCAAGAACTAGAAAATAATAACAATGGTGGCATGTTTGATAGCGGTGGTGCAAATTTAAAGTATTTAGGCATCTTTATTTCTTGAGAGTATGAACATAACAGATTGTTGGAGCAATTCAATTAGCCAGGCACAAACCAGCATATCCATATATCTAATCTAATTCTAAGTTGGCAAGGCCATGAGTTGAAGTTCTGTTACTTATTTTTGTTCTTACCTCTAAGTTCTGCTGTATTATATGGTTTCAAACCCATGTTAAGCCCCTTTCATTCGTACTAGCAACTAAGACAAAAACAATAATTATCACTTTCTTGCTTGAGGCCATACCTTACTTATGGCTCTCTAGATACCAAATAACTGACAGAAAAAAACAGTTACATATAATTTGATTAATTTGTAACCTACATCGACAGCATTGGGATCATTTCGATGGTAGAGTTAAGATGGCAAGGACATCACATCAGATTATCAGAATTAGATGTGCAGAAGAATGAAAAGTTACCATCAGCTACGAAACCATAGTAGGAAGCTGTCAAACCAAAATGAGTCACTCCAGCTTGGATCCATTTTACGGCAAACACATCTATTGGTGTGAAACCTCCCTGCAGAAGAATGGCCTTACAAATTAATATCTACTGTTAAGTTTGATGATATGCTGAGTCAGAGAAATCCTTGGTTGTACAATCTAGTATGAAATAAATGAACATGACATAACCAAGGTACCTTAGCTAAAGCAATTGCAGCAGAAACAGGATCCCTGATGCCAAGAATAGTCCACACCAATGAATTATCAGAACCAGCAGGTATTATCCCAATGGGAAATTGAATTGCCACTTCAAAATCGTCTCTACTAAGTAATCCATTCAAAACCTGCATTAAAAAATAGAAATATGTCATCAGCAGGATAGATAACTTCAGACTAGGAAAAACAATAAAAAATGCTTCTACACATGCCCAGGGTGCACTTGTGTCCACCACCAGTTGAAGACAGATAACTGCCAGTGCTTCATAGTACATACTAGTCCAAACTACTATAAACAACTGCTGCTAGAGGTCAGCCATAACCATGAGCTAAAACTGGTAGCTTTTATATGAGAGCAATGAGAACAGTCCCATCTAACAGACATGTTTTATATGTAGTAGATGCAAAGAAAACTTGATTGCCAAAAAGCAAATTGTATTCCAGTTTATTTTCTATACAGAAAGAAAGAAATATAGAAAAAGAGATGACCTCATTGACGATCCCATCACCACCAACACATATAATACCTGTAAACAAGAAAAAAAATAGCATCTTGAAAAGTGAAATATACAGGAACTTGATTGCCAAAAAAAAGAAAGAAAAAGATACACAATTGATATTACCATCAGGGAATTTTTTGAGGTCAACAGTAGAAGAAAGAACCTTTGCATGACCGGCATATGCTGTTTCGATGACTTCCATCTTGAAGCCTGAAAGCTGCACCAAATCAAAATTCAAACGCAAACATATATAAATTACAGGTAAGAAAGAAGTGTATCTGAGGTTTTCTTCTAACACATACAGGATCTATTTTTTCACGGTTATTTACAGAACTAAACTGGTGATAATACTCATTTCTCTGGATATGACAGAAACTTTGATGAATGCATCAACATAAGTGTTAATAATTAATAGGAAGGTTTTGACTAAAAAAGGTAGGAACGTGTTACCTTCAATGTTGATTGCACTTTCTTGTAGAAAACATCCCGAGAGCTTCGGAATCCAGAATTAGGATTCAAAATGACAAGCACTTTACGAATAGCTCCCTGTTTTGTATTTGATTGGTCTTGTAAAACATTGATTGATAAATAGTTGGGCACTTCTTCTCTGCAGGAGGTACTAAGGTCTGATGAACAGTGTGGTACGAACTTCCTCTTCTGGGTTAAAATGTAAGTGTTCCGCTGAATTAATTTCCTTAATTTACGAGGCAAAGGCATCTGGTCCACTGGCAAACTTTGTAAATTAGTGGTATGAGAATACTGATAGTAGTAGTTTCTTGCACGACATGTACTGTAGGTGAGGCATCCATTAATTCCATTAACAGCAGCACTACAGGAAACCTGCCATGGTGATTACCGTGCATATGAGGAAAAGTGCAAAGAAATAACCACTAACTTAGACAGCATTGGTTAGGGTACACAGACTGTCAGGCAGGTGTATATAAACAATGACTGTTACAACAGATGATCTCAAAAGAGGTATTTTTTACACACTTGTTACAGATTAAAGCAAACAAGTAAGCCAGCACCCATGTGGTAGAGCCTATAAGGTAGACCATGCATCGATATTTGATACTATCTCTAGGCAGAAATAAATGTTGTTTCCGACCATATAATTGTGCTAGCTGCAGGCAAAGCCCGCCAGCCAATCAGAATCTCATTAATTTTAACCAGAGGGAGCAAGATATTTGATACTCCCTATGATCCCAAATATAAGTCCATCTAGTCTTCTCTCGAATCCACCAAATATAAATCCATCAAAACTTGGAGGCACCTTTTATTCTAATTCTTCCAAGTTGACCCCTACTAGGCACAATAATCAATGCAATAAACTTGCCATCTATGTTAATTTTAGCATTAATTGGTGCACAATGGCCCCATTGCACTACTCACCTTCTAAGCAGCACGGACACGGATACGTGTATCGGTATCGGACGGATACGGATACGCCATTTTTTTAGGAAACCTGATACGTGGATACGTTTTATTATTTTTTTTAAATAATAATAAAGGACATTAAAATTATTGGCAGCGTATGTATGGATGCTCTCTGGAGACTACTCCAATCATTTCACAGCTTCTAGTTGCTGCTTCTACCTGTGCTGGCAGTTGGAGGGGTATTTTTGGCATATAAATGTACAGCACGTCTTCCCTGCCTGTGCTTAGCTGGGCCCAAGATTAGATTTTTTAATCTTCTTTCTCTCCCCCAACATTCTTCCCCACACGGTGCCCCTTCAATCAGCCGTCTGCGCGACTGCGCTCCTGCTGGCCTGCTCCTCGCAGCTCCTCCTCCACCGGCGCCATGCCTTCCTCCTCCCACGCCGGTGACCGAGGTCCCTCTCGGCGCAGGCGGCCGAGCGACCATGGCTGCGCCCCACTCCACTCCAAGCGCGTGGCCAGCGGGCGGCCCGCCCGGCGCGGATGCAGCACGCGGACCTCGCCCAGCGCGGGGTGCGGCACGGCGCGTGGCCAGCGGGCAGCCTGCCCGGCGCAGATGCAGCACGGACCTCGCCAGCGCGGGTGCGGCGCGGCGCGTGGCTGGCGAGTAGCCCACCCAGTGCGTGTGGGATAGGCCATAGTATATCGCAGGTCAGTGGTGGGTGGGCTAGGCCGTATCGCAAACGCCCAAACAGCTTGGATACGTATCAGTCCACGTATCAGAATTTAGTTTTATTTATTTTTTTGCCGATACTTCACGGATACGTATCCACTGTGTGTCCGTATCGGATACGTATCCGTGTAACGTAGCTCACCTTAATTCTTGTGTCCAAGTGCAAATGGACTTATACAGCCTGTTAGCTCGTTGGTTTCAGCCAGGGCTTATCAGTCAGCCAACAGTGTTTTCCTCTCAAAACAAACCAGCATTAGCCGGAAACCAACCAACGAACATGCTGATATTTGGGAAAGGAGAGAGTAGCTTACATTACAATGGCTCTATGAAAAATTTGGTACAAATATCATTAGACTTAAAAAGCAAACATATATGCCCCCAAATATTCAATTAATTGTGTGCTACATGACAAATTCATTAGCTGCATAAGATCTGAAACTTCATCTAGCTTCCCCATTTTGACACAACGAGGACACTAACTGCACAACAGTGCGCAAGCAACATACCCCCCAAAGCTATTAGCTTTGTCCCCATCGGCTCGGCTACTCATCATAAGGTAAGAAATCTGATCTATTCCTCCCAACCCTCTCTCATCTTGTCCTCGAATTCCAGAAGTCAATAACTTTTCCCCTCCGCGTCCTCGCGCCCTCACTCAGCGACCAAATCCAATCGACAGCAACCGACGCGGACCAAACATGAAAGCAAAATACACACAGGGGGCCGAAGAGAACGGAAGGGAGAACTCACCGGGGGGCGGACAAGGCTTCTAGAGCTCATGATCGCTCCCGGCGCGGGGCAGTCCACGAGATCCAGTGGCGGCCTCCGTCCCTGCCCCCCGCGTCTCTTCCTGTCGTCACCGCACGGCAGCAGAGCAAGCCGCCGCGCGCGTGACTCGCGGCGAGGGGGGCGGCGGCGGCCCGGCGGCGAGCCGGGGATCGGGTGGGGAGGGGAGAGGAGCAGCGTCAGGCCGCACTTCTCAATCAAGTTCTTTCTCCTTTGTTTTTTCGGTGTGGGGAAATTCGTCCTTTTTATTATGACCGTCTGATCGGCTGGTCAGGATTATCGGCCGCTCGATGTGGACCATTTTGCTGGTACGTATCATCGTACGCCTACTAGTAACCCTCTTTAGCGAGAAGAATGACAATGCATCAAGATTTAAGAAACAAAGTGATGCTTGTTCAGTCATATCTGTGTGTAAAAAATATTATATTTTCAATTAACTTGTATATATACATTGTTTGCGGCAAAAGAACGCAATATTTCTTTTGTTTTGCCTCAACGTGTTAAATAAACGCGTTTCCTGTCATATGGAGGGGTGTTCAGTTGCAGCCTGCTGTTGCAGCTACGCTAAAATGTGAGTGGAGAAAAAGCCACAGCCACAGGCGCTGCTGCAGCGGCTTGTTCTCCCCTCACATGTTACTCGGCTGCAGCCTCCATAGTTACATTAATGCTTTGGTTTTCTTTCTGCGACTGCATGCTAACAGCCTGTTCGGTTGGCTGATTCGTTTCGTTGCTGGTTCGTGAAAAAATGACTGGTTTGTGTGAGAGAAAAATACTGTTCTGGCTGGAAATTTACGATCGTTTACGACAATCCACGGCCAAACGAACAGGCTGATAGTTAACCTTAGATGTTGCGTCTTCCAACCTAGATGTCTGTCTATGATAAGCTAGCTTCAGAACCATCGTCAACCCACTGAATCCTAACTATTGTACTACGCTGAAAGAACATCTTTCTAGCTCTAAATTCCTACTAAAGTTGTGGTTACATGCTGCTGCACGGTGCGAAAAGTAACAAATATAATTACATCGATATAATCTGTGGAATGTGATCATTATGGACGATGAGGAACAAACGCAGACATGGTGAACCACATCTACCAGCACGACAGGGTGTTGAATGGGTGTGTGACACAGCGTTCGATCTGTGGAACGTGCTGCACCCGGAGAAGGATCAGAGGGCTAAACTGAACCAGTGTTGGAATAAACCCCAACCTGGATGGTTCAAATGCAATGTAGATGGTGCTTTCTCGGTTACTGACCACACAGGAGCGACTAGTGTGGTGATACGAGATCATAAAGGACATTTCAAGGCCGGCCGCACGGTCTGGTATAGGTAGGCGCATGATGCTTTGTTGATGGAGGCAAGAGCTTGTAGGAATGGTCTTCAAATGGCACGGCAGCTTGGTATTTCCAAATTGTGTCTCGAGACCGATTGTTTGCAGCTGATTAATTTGTGGAACAACTTATATTCGCAGAGATCAGCTGTTAGCCTCATACTTCGAGATATTTTCAGCGCTAGCAGGAGCTTCGATGAGTTTACCTTTACTTTTGCTAATAAATCTTGTGATAGGGTAGCTCATGAATGTGCTAGACTAGTCTCTTGTGTCAAGGTACTGGAGGAGTGGCATGATAATCCCCATCCTGTCTACAAGGACTGCTAGCAAATGATTGTAATCACACGATGATATAATGGATGAAGCTCCTGATTACCTCAAAAAAAAAAGATATAATTATGTATGAAAAAACGACGTCTGTTGAATGAGTAGAAAAACAATTTTGAAAATAGTGGTACAACATGTGTATTTATCTATTTAGAAAATAAAGGGAAAACAAAAAAAAAGAAAAACAACTTTGTTATTCTGTGCTCGAGAAACATTTTTTTTCTCGATGGGGGAATATAGCCCATTTTTCATTAAGCAGAGAGAATTACACGACGCAGCTACGAGAGAACCCTCATAGCACAGATTACAAATCACCAAGCCAGTGGTATGTGACCTGGAGTAGAAACTAAGAACAAGAGAACATGAGACAAAAGCGGGCGACTGTCCATGACACCTAAAACCTACGAACTGAGCCTGTAAGAAGAAAGGATACAATATCGCAATGGTCGCCTACACAAAAGACCGTCCAGCAGCAACGGCGGCAAAGCATCCGCCAACAAACCAAACGGCGGCAAAGCATCCGCCAACGAACCAACCAGCGGCCAAGCATCCGCCAGTGAAATAGCGTAGGTATCCACTACGGCAAAGTATCCGTAGCGGGGGAAGGGCCAGGTCACTCTCGGCAGCAAAGCATCTGCAAGAGAGGAGGCCAACGACAATGGTGGCAAAGCATCCGCCAACAACCAACCAGCGGACAAACATCCGCGGGGGATAAGCAGTAGTGGCAAAGCATCCGCTACGATATCCACGACAACAAATAGGGTAAGGTCAACAGCTGCAGGACAGACCAAAGCGAGTCGAGACGACCACAACAGGCACAGTGAGGGGGACTCCTCAAGGAACCGACGGCAGGAAATAGGCCGATTCTTCAGCGACACCTTCAGGAAGGACGCCCATAGCGGTGACATGGACGTTGTGGCCCCTAGTCTTATAGGCCTCTAAGGCAAGGCTTTCATCCAGAATCTGGCGCTGGTGGCACAGGAACATGGTGCTCGAAGAACGACACCTCCAGGGAGGTATGTGGCGCCAAAGGCGTCACCGTCATTCGCCCGGCCGCAACCGGACTTAGCTTTCGCCCAAAGCACCATGCATCCAGAAGCACCGCCCCCACGAGGGGTAGCCGCAAAAGCTGTAGCTCCTGGGCGGGGAGGGCAGAGCCTGTAGCCGCCCCGCCGCCCCGCCGTTTCACCGGAGAAGGTAGGTGTCGGGGATAGGGGCGGACGACCGCGGCCCAACCGGAGCTGGTCGCACCCCCCGCCAAGATCCGGGCAGCCGCGGACGGGCCGGTCAGCGCCAGCCGACCACGCCCGTAAGCGACGTAGCTGAGCATGGCAACAGAGACATGCGTGGTGGCCAGCACCACGCAGCCGAGCGACAGCATCTGTATTATTGTGATTTTTCGAACACAAAAAAGCTTTGATTTTGGTAATATAGAGTGGCGGTGGGGGTAGGCCTAGAGGTGGTGAGTCAAGGGCGAAAGGTAGATGTGGTGTCACGGATTGGATGGTGAAGAAAACCAATTTGCAGGTTAGATGGTACTAGGACGAGGGGTGACAATAGGCTCGATGGTAGGAAAGAAGGTGGTTGATCACCGCTAAATGAGTTAGCATGGGAGAAGTTTAGATAAGATGACAAATACGGCAGTTGGAGCCGTCAAAGGTTGCAACAATGGCTGCATAGGTGAGCACCTAGAATAGAAGAAGAGGGAGGATTGAGGACGTGGAGGGTTGGGGACGGACCTTAGGGGTGTCGTGATGGTGCCATTGCTCCAGCGGGTGGTAGCCATGCGAAAGGCAGCGATACGCCAAGGCTACCTAATTTTTTACAATTTGATCATTTTTTAAGAAAATTTACGTTTGGCCTCTTGGGAGACGTAAACTCATCTTTAGACCCTGGGGGCCGACGCCAGGACTCATGGTGCCGAGCTAACACGTCTCGGCACCACAGATCTTGGCTTCGAGGTGCCTGGCCATGCACAGCAGGGCATCCTAGGTGGCGTTGATGTGGCCGGTACCTCGGCGCCAGAATACATGGCTCCGAGCTCGGCGCCACAAATCTTGGCGCTGACCTCGGAGCCGTCAGATGATGTGCTGTGACGGAGATGATGAGACGTGCAAGCGGTAGCAGACCCACACACCACACACCGCTCTCATCTCCTCCCCTCTGACACGGACAGCAGGTGCCTGCCAGTCTGCCATCAAGCGCACGCTCGGTGCATGCTGCTTTTGTCCCTGCATGTGGAGAGTTGTAGTGTCAAATCATCTAGCCTCATCTCTCTCGTAATATGTGACTACACAGGCGCGCTGGCGCTGGGGAGCAGCAACAGGCATGGCAGTGCAGGGATTCCTGCGCAGCATACGAGAAATTACGAATCATTTCTTCTCTCACTCGAGTACTGCCCCCTTTATTACTCTCTGCCGATATGCAGGTAGCAGATGCATCCGGTTGAACCGATGCTAGACTTGGCGAATCTACTTTTCTTGATCAATCTTTTAATCGTTGTAAGTTTGAAAACCCGAAACCAAATTGTCCAACTGATCTAACCTTTGTATTATTTAGAATTTAATCAACCTTTCAAGCCCAATATTGACCATGTTTTATTATGCTAACGGGTCCAACGCGCCTGTGCAGTCACATACTAAGAGAGAGAGAGAGTGACTGTGACTGTGACTCTGTAAGTCTAGATGATTTGACGCTACAGCTCTCGACCTGCAGGGGCAAAAGCAGCATGCACCGAGCGCATTGTGGCAGACTGGCAGGCACCTACCGTCCGTGTCAGAGGGGAGAAGAGGAGAGCGGTGTGTGGGCCTGCTACCGCTTGCACGTCTTATCACCTTCATCGTAGCACATCATCTGACGGCTCTGAGGTCGGCGCCAAGATCTGTGGCGCCGAGCTCGGAGCCATGTATTCTGGCGCCGAGGTACCGACCACGTCAACGTCACCTAGGATGCCTTATTGTGCATGGTCAGGCACCTCGAAACCAAGATCTGTGGCGCCGACCCCCGGGGTCCAAAGATAAGTTTACGTATCCTATGGAGCCAAACATAAATTTTTTTAAAAAAAGACTAAATTGTAAAAACTTGGGCCGAGGCTAGACACTCGAATCAAAAGGACAAGCACGCGCGAAAAAGATGATGATGCACAAGCGTCCTCTGTCCCAAAAAATAACTGCACATTCGTTGTTTAGTAATCAATTTTTTTAATTCTCACCAAATATTCCGTGCGGCCTAAAATGTTATCCAATAGCTAGAGATGCATTTAGTATAAAACAGGTGTAATATATATATAACTACTGTTCTGCAGCTGGCTATATAATAACTTATTCTGTGATCACTTTGAGTTACGATAATTACCAATGCTAATTTACGAGATTACAGTAACTCCTTACTAAATGATTTACTATAACATTATCGTAAATACCACCGTGAGTTGTAGTAACACGAGTATCGTAAATGCACATTCATGTTATCGTAAATTGGTATAAATATTATCGTAAATCAAGGTGGCTATAGAATAAGTTATTTTATAGCCATGTACCAATTTACGATAACATGAATGTGCATTTACGATACTCGTGTTACTACAACTCACGGTGGTATTTACGATAATGTTATAGTAAATCACTTAATAAGGAGTTACTGTAATCTCGTAAATTAGCACGATAATTATCGTAAATCAAGGTGGCCACAGAATAAGTTATTCTATGGCCAGCTGCAGAATAGTCTTATCCTTATATATATATATATATATATATATATATATATATATATATATACACACACACACACTTATTTCTGTAGCCAGGCCGGTCCATGCAGCCAGCGTTCCGTCCGGTTTGCACTGCCTGGTTGGCTTCTCGAGCAGAGCTGACAGATGGAGCTGCATGCAAATTAATATCGCTAATTACTGTAATCACTATCCGGCCGGAGAGGCAATTTTGGTCGCTGATTACTGAATTCACAAGTCAACGCATGCAAGTTTCGAGGATGCACCATTTGCACGGATATGGCAAGCTTCCTCGTTTATGGTAATTGTTGCTCCAAATTACTTTTTTATTAGAGCACATGGAAAGTGGATTCGTCCAGGAAGTAAATTGTTTACTAGAATCAATGCTGCCTCGTTTTATTAGTTACGATAATCTATTTACTTGACTCGCAAATTGTTTACTAGAATCTATGCCTTTCTACCCTCAGTAGTTACAGTAATGATTACTAAATTTTTGCAGCAATCTTTACTAGAATTTTACATAATTATTTACTAGAAGCTATGTTTTTCTACACCAAGTGTAGTTACGATAATATATTTACTAGATTTTTTTTTGCAGAATTATTTACTAGAATATATGCAAATACTAAAATGTATTGGGTATACATATAAACAGCAGAGAGCCAAGGCAAATATACGTCAAGTAGTCTCAAATAACTAGTTACTATAATGTTTACACTGATTTATCATAAAATAGCTATAATGTTTACACTGATTTTTCATCAGAATGATACTAGGTCTCCACTCATTTTGAACGACTCTGGGACGATCAAGATCATGCCATGTGAGCCTCAGGTCCGGCTGGAAGCTTCGTCAGCGTTCAGTGGGTGGTAAAAGCATGTAGAAGTGCAGGTCTAATCCAAACTTGGGCCCCTTCTCGTGCACCTGTGGTGAATGAACATTAGAACGAATAACACATCAGTGATTTACATTATAAGCTAACCAAGATACATGATAAATCATTAACAAGAACACATGAGTTTACTGTAACCTTGGCCTAAGTAACCACCAGAATTAATTCCTGTAGTTCAGTTCTGATTTCTAGATCAAATCGATTTCAATCTGCAAGGGTGAAAAGTAGAAAACATCACTGTGAGAATGGAGGTGTCATTGGCAAAATAAGTAAGCAAGCTTGCTTCAATCTGCAGGAGCAAGAAAAATTGAGGATAGTTGAACCATGTACATGCAGGCTCGTCAATTGGTGGACACAGTTACCATGACACAGAATTGGTTACTGGAAGATCGATATGTTATTTACGATAATTTTGTACCATAACAGGAACTAAGTTATAATATATTAGTAAGTTACAAATTATCAATGAAATTTCTAATCTGAAACAATTTGGATAAATTAGAGAACAATCCAACAGCAAACAGATTAATCAATAAAAAGTAACTAGTAGAAAAGGTTATAGTAATTTTGTGACTATGATTTATGAGAAAAAACAACACAAAAAGTAATGAACTCGAATCCATGAATTCCTAATCTGAAACAATTTGGATTATGAAGGTTGCGGAAGAGAGATTCTTTGACCCAAATTGAGGTACATTTTCTTGCATATGTAGTGATATAAACATGCCAGGTGTTCGTGGCTCTGGTCACCCTTCCTGGTGAAGGGCACGGAGAAGGCCAAGGGAGGAGCGACTGGAGCAAAATTGGATGTACCTGGATCAGTCGAGCGAGTGGTGGGCGGCGGAGGTCCCTGACATTGACGTGGTGGTGCTTTCCGTGACTCCGTGGGGCACTGGTTCCTGCATTTGACCCTGTTCTCTACGACCACTGCGCTGTGGTGGAGTGCCACGGTTGCCGCCCGGAGCCCCATCACATGGAGACGGGAGGGGAGGGAAGAGGGAGCCGCCGCGGCGCCGCGACGATGACCGACGACCTGTGTGGCCGCGCCCTCCTGGCCGGCTGCCCGTCTTGGATTGAAGAGACACCGTGGTCAGTGGGAGGGGTCGCTGCCACCGAAAGTGTAACACCTCGGTGTTAAGCATGCATTAACATTTTGCAAATCATGAGCATAATCATTATCATGCATCCATAAGCATGACATGAAATATAGAATTGAAACCTACTAATGAAACACGTATGTTGCATAGTTGTGTTTTAATAGATTGGATGCTATGTTGTTTTGCCATGTGTGCATGAAACGTGTGAAACATGACTATGAAACAAATGTAACATTTCAATTGTTTTTCATTGTTTCAGTACATACAATGCTTGATTCTTGTGTGACCAATGTGTGGTGTGACTCATAATTCCCTTAAACAACTTAGTGACACCTAGAATGTCATTTGGAACATTGTTCATATTGATCATGTGGCCCAATTTTGATTTCAAATAGTGGATTGACTTGTTTTGACTCCTGAACCATTTTGTTTGACTGTTTAAAAAGTGTAGCGTAGAGTGTTTACATGTCTGAGCAACCTAAAGAAAAGTTGTAGCAAATTTTATAAGGAACAAACTTTGTTTAGAGGCCAAGTCATGAAAATGTGCACGACATATTCAATTTGGTCCCACAAGCCAGAAATCAGTGCTGATTCTGCACTTAGAATTTTTCTAAGTGTTTACTGCATTTCCAGTTTGATGGTGCTGACTTTGGCTTGATGTAACTCCTGATTCGTGGTGAATTAGACTATGATCCTTTAATAGAAGTTGAAGATGAAGGGTAGGGCTACAACTTTCGTGTGCACGGTTTTCGCTTTTGATCTATGACTGGGTCGTTTAAACACGATGAAGATGCACTGTCAGGCGTCGAAGGTTAACTGATGGCGAGCTACAGTGTCGCCGTTTTCATAAAACAAACGCCGCGTGGAGGACACCCGTCGCTGGTCGCCTGACCGCGCGGCCACGCGCCGCGGCCGTCTTGGCACCGCTGGCCACGACTTGAACCCCCACGTGCCTGCCAGACCCGCTCACCATTCCATTTTTCATTTTCCTTCGCCTCCTCCACTCGCCGCAGCAGCGCAGCACAGCTCCGCCATTGCTGAGCAGCTCCGCCGTCGCCTAGCTCCATCGCCGCCGCAAAAGCACGACCTCCAGCTCGGCCACAGCTCCACCGTGTCCTCCTCTACCTCGTCGACCGTCTAGCCGTGCCATCCATGCCTTAGGTGAGGGCCAGTGGCCATTTTTCCGCCGCCGTCTCCATGGCCGCGCCTCGCCGGAGCGGAGCTCACCGCGGCCAACCACCACCGAGCCCTTCTCGTCCTCCTTTCTCTGCTTGGTTAGCTCCGTAGTAGCCTCGTGAAGCTCGTACCGAGCTTGGGTAGAGCAATGGAGGCTCATCATCACCGGAGTGCCGCAGCGACCTCGCCGCCGTCCGCCATTGCCGATGTTGTCGTAGCTAGGGTTTGGTAGCATTTGTGGAAAGGGCATAGATCGACGCGTCTCGTCACGTAGAACACGCCAGTGCCTTTGGTTTCGCCGGAGAAGCCGCCGTCGGCGAGCTTCGCCGTTGCCGCGCCGTCACAAGCCGCCTCCCCTATTCTGGTGTCGCTGACCAGCGGGCCCGGCTGACACGCGGGTCCCGAGCGTCAGTGACTCAGCTTAAGAAAGATAGTTCATTTGTGCAGATTTGAATGCTATTTTGTGAATTTTGTATCTCCATTTTGGTAGATCCAAATGGTGTGATTCTAATTTTTGTAGAATCACAGTGAAGTCTAGTATTTAGTAAAAATATGACATGAACACTGGAAGTGGAAATTTTTGATGAATTAAATAGGAACTTGAAAGGTGTTTTTAAACGCATGCAAACTTGTTTAAATTATATCTTGAGTTTCTGTGCTCCAAAAATTATGAAATTTTGTGGGTAAGCTATTCTTGCTTAGTAGAAGCTCTGGTAAAAATTTGAGAGTAATTGCATGTATGGGTTTTGAGTTATAGATTTTCCTTTCATCATTGATTGATACTTGTGTGAATTTTTGTAAATTATCTAGGAATCCTATGACCATAAAATTTTGTGGGGAGTATATCAGTACCTTAAGGATGTTAGAAAAAATATGAAATATGTTGCTTGACACTTTTCACTAAGGTTTTCTAATTATGCCTTTTTAAGCATTTATGCCTTGTCATTTTTGTGTAGGCTGTTTTACTTATCCAAATGCCATGAAAATTTTATGGTAGTCTACTTAGAGTAGTACTATACTACTATAATTTTCTCAGATTTTTATAAGCACCAGAAATATATGTTGTTGTGGTAACCTTAGTTTAAAATGAAATAAAATAATCTTCTTTAATGCATGTCTAGTTAATAATGTTGCTTTAGTGTATCTTTGAAGCATCTTAACTTGCTATGGTGATTTGGCATGATTAGTACAGTGGTTGTAGTAGTATAGTAGTACATGTTCTTGGATGATGTTGGCTACCTTATAGAAGAGCTTTATTTCTACTATGTCCAATAGAGTTAAACATGTTCATCTACATTTCATGCATCATGATCATTACATGTCATCTCTTCGATGCACCTATGCATTAGCACTCATACATCTACATCATACAGGATCGCAGGAGGAGTTGCTAGTAGCAGTTCAGAAAAAACAGACCGGGATAGATCCACAAGAAGTCCAGGCACAGGAGGTGCCGGAGGAAGAGGAGTCAGGAGAGGACTTGCCCGAGTGCGTGGATCATCAACCTAGTTCGTTCGAACGAGACAAGCCCCGGAGCATTCTAAGTCTTCTACTTTATAAAAGCAATTATTCCTATATATGAGTTTATATATTGTTGCATTAAGTTGTAGGAGTTGATTGAAACCGTTGATGCATTTATTACTATCCTTGCCTACCTTATTACCTTCTACCCTATTAGGTCAGGATCGAATAACTGCTTAGCCTTGCTTAGACCGGTAGCGATTGGTGATATCCGGTCACCTACATTATAGGTGGTTACTGGAAGAATTTAGCTATGGAAAGAATGATATCCTGGAATTAACCATGTGTGATGAATAATTAGAGACCAGACGGAAAAAGTTGGAGGCAACCAGACAGGGTTCTGGGGTACTGTTAGTTTCCGTCTGTGTCGATTAAGGACCGATCGTTGCTCGTCCCTCTTGTCATGTTGAACGCATGCCTCACATTTAGCTGGCCGAATAAAGTACCTTTCGACCGCGAAGCTAGTGACACTATTCGAGCCGGGATAAACCCGGATTGGTAGACTAGTGCTGAAGGGGGTATGACGGGGACGCGAAGAGGGAGCCCAAGGTGCGTCCTGGCAGTCGGGCGGTCCTTGGGTAGTGCGGTCCCGACTGTTATCCTACGGCTACTTGGAAAGTGTCATTGGTGATCTGTAGCTCACTTGATCGGTGAGTGTGGTTTGTGTGAGGAATAAATCACCAGCTGGTTAGGAATCGATTCGAATCGTCATCGCTCCTGGATAGTGAGCACTTGACTCGAGCTACGACATCGTAGTAATTATTATGGAACAATGATGGTTATCTGGATGGTATGGGATATGCTAAATCTAAATTGGTAACTGGATGTTATTGGTTAATCAAGGGATTGCTATAGTACAGGTGCTTACCTAGATGGATAGGTCATAATAAAGATGATGCAAAGTATTTAAAATGGTTTCTTCATGATAGCTTATGCTTTTCGCAAACAAGTCAGCTAGCCCACTAAAGAAAGCATTGCATAATCATTGGTGTCGCTTTATTTTGGTTTAAGATGGGTAAGTCTAGCTGAGTACCTTCTCGTACTCAGGGCGTTGTTCCCATTGTTGTTGCAGATGGTCAAATGTACTACGGCTATTGCATTAACTGCCTGTATCCGGCGATGGGTGACAACTAGGACCAAGGGCAATGGTCACTCCGTATCTCTCATCTGATGCTTTTGTTGGAGATGACTACCTACTGGCACTGTATCTGAACCAAAAGTGTGTGTGTGTCTTTACAACTATTTGCTTCCGCTATTTCAGTTTGAACTTGTGTTGTAATAACTTTATATTCTAAACTCTGATGTACCCAACCGTGATTGCGAACTTTATGTAACATGTGACGGTGACTGCTAAACTTGTACGATCTTGGTTTGCATGTCGATTGGTTTGAAATCCTTCGTGGTTTCACAGACTACCGGGTTATACGGGCTTAAGTTTGCTAAATTATCTGCTTCGGCGGAAGATTTTCTTACTTAATCTCGTATAATTGGTCGGTTCTGTTACAGAAAGGTCATTGCCGCCACCACGGGTACGGGCGCCATGGGAGACCGCCGTTGTTGGTGGAGGCCACTGCCGATCTGGATCTAGGAAGATGAGGATGTCCACCGTTGTTGGAGGCAAGGGCTCTCATTGGGCAGCGACGGCACATGGTGAGGGAGGGGGTCCGCCGCCGTTAGTGGTGGGGAGGACAGCCGCTGCCGTCGTTGGTGGTGGGGAGGACAGCCGTTGCCACCATTGGTGGTGGGGGAGCACCGCCGTCGAGAGCCGTCAGCGTGGGACAGGTCGCTCCGCACGCCTGGGAGGGTGCGCCTGCGCTGCCGCCAGTCAGAGAGGAGGCGCCTGCGCGGCCGCTGGTCGGTGAGGAGGCGATGCAGAACGACGCCGTGGCCAGGGGAGCCACCGCCGCCGCACTATCACACCGTTTCTTGGAGAGCTCTGCATGTGAGGAGAGAGAAAGAAAATAGAAAAAATGAGAGAGAGGTCGCCAGGTAAGGCGAGTACCGAGCAGCAATAAATGAAATTTGCCTCTCTTGATCCAGTCAAAGCACCAACATGGGGCGGTGAAATTTGCCACCTCTATTTACGATAATTTTATATACTAATTTATGATAATGTCAATGCATATTTATAATAGTTGGGTTACTATAACACATGGGGATATTTATCATAACGTTATAGTAAACCACTTAGTAAGGAGTTACTATAATCTCGTAAATTAACATAGTAATTATCGTAACTCAAAGTGGCTACAGAATAAGTTATTTTGTAGCCAGCTACATAGTATATATATATGGAAATTATTTCCTACTCCTAGGGAGTAGTTACTCCCATGTCTATATCTCTAGATTTAGGGCGTCTATAGCCTGACGAAGTGTATGTAGACAGGGTATATGATCATACTAAACCATCTAGGGTAGTATATATGTCAAGTATGTAAGTATACATATAGTATATGGTTATATTTTTTTTTATATACTACTGCAGTGGTATTTTAGTAATATATTAAAAAGTATGGGTTCTTTTGAAAAAATTTCAGGTACTAAGATTTAAAGTATCTTAAATTGAGTATCTAAGCATACTCAAACTGATAAATTAGTATGCACACAAACACAATATGGTTTATTGAAGATGGGAGTAGCTAATCCCGGGAGCAGGAAAAATGGACCATATATATATATATATTGATTAAAATAGTGAAACATATATTCATAGTAATAATATTAGGAGATACAAGGTTGATAATATTTCCTACAAAACTAGTTAAATTTGAAAAGTTTAAAATTAACTCCTCTTATATTAGCATTTTGAGAATTGAGACGGAGGGAAGAAACTTCCAAAAAAGAAAAAGAAACTGTATTACTATCACGCCAATCATTCTGGACCGGGATCGGGATGGCCGGGTCGACGTTGTCACGTCATCAGCGCCTGCCTGCCTGGCTGCCTGCATCCCTTTGTTTATCCCTCGCAGTCGCAGCTACGGCTACGCAACGGCAAACTCCCCTTCCTTCCTTCCTTCCCCGGACGGCAACGAAAACCTTCTCCTTCTCCAATCTCCAGCCAGGACGCACACAGAATCCGACGCAATCCGGAACCCAAGGCCTCTTCAGATCCTCGCCTCCCTCTGCGAGGTGCCCAGACCGAGTCATCCATCGCGGCGCTGCGGCTCGGGGATCTTGTCCGCTCCTACCACTTCATTCCCCGGCGCGTCGTCGTCACTCGTCAGGACTCGGGATCCCCAAGGTGAGCTTGCCGCTCCCCTGCGCGATTCCCTTTGCTCGCCTCCCAAGCAGCAGCTGCTTGTTCGTCGGAGCCCGGACGAGCACGAACTGTAGCGTGTGGTTGGTGTGGCTCAAGCGCCATTCGATTCAAGACCCAAGAGCTTGATGGGCCGGCGGTCGGGTCGGGTGGTGTTCGACGAATTCGTCGGGTTCGAGGGGCTGATTCGGCTCAGCGGGAGCTTTTGGGGTCTCTCCTAGCTCATTCTTCCTGCTTTGATGCTGCCCCCGCGCGAGTTCTTGTTGGTTTGGTGGAGTAGCTGGATAAGGGAATTGGATTTTCTAGCACAGTGCAGAGCCCGAAAAGAAGAAGAAGAAGAAGATTTTGCCCCTTTGCTCTGCAGTTGTTGAGCTGATTCCATTTCGGGCAGCGACACGCCACCTCGCTGCGGCTGCAGAACCTTAGGCCTGTTTTAGTTCCCAGAAATTTTCACCCAAACTATCACGTCGAATCTTGCGCCACATACATGGAGTATTAAATATAGACGAAAAAAAAACTAATTGCACAGTTTGGTTGAAAATCGCGAGACGAATGTTTTAAGACTAATTAGTCCATGATTAGCCATAAGTGCTACAGTAACTAACATGCGCTAATGATGAATTAATTAGGCTTAATAAATTGCAAGCTATGTAATTAGTTTTTTTTATTAGTCTCCGAAAACCCATTCCGACATCCCGAAACATCCGATGTGACATCCAAAAATTTTCATTTCGCGAACTAAACACAGCCTTAGCCCACAGGGGGACGTGATCCCAGCTCTGTCAGTCAGTTAAGGAATTGGAGGCGTGTGGAAATGGAATGGAAGAGTTAAAACTAAAGGGTGTTTCTACCTCCATAGTTTTTTTTATCCTTTCTACCTCCATAGTTAAGAAGGGAACGTCACATTAGCAATAGCAAAGTTATGCCCTGTGCCCCTGTTGCTGAACCGAACTAGTAATATGGATTCAGGCGTGGAAGTCTCACGGTTGCATCATAGTTATAATGCTCCTTCATGTTACCCTGTTCTGACTGTATAATGCTCCTTCATGGTTGGATTGCGTCCTATTTGATGGTGTGAAAAATTGCTGCTCTGTGCTGTATGCTATTAGTGCTATACTCCTGATTGCAGGCATGCTACCGAAGGCTGGCGCAGTGTAGGTCCTTTCTACCACAGTAAATAAATCTTGGCCTTTTGACCCTTTTTTTTTTTGTCATAGTTGATGATTTTTATTTTTTTGGCAAAAGAGTAGGGCAAACCCTTACTGTGGTAAGTGTCACCCTGTTCATGGTCCGGGTTTGCGGTTTTGGCCGGGTTTGTAACCCAAGCCGCATTCTCATTTACTTGTCTGGGTTGGTTTCGGGTCGGTCTCTCGGTTTTCGCTGGGTAGGGTGCTCTGTTTCACAAATAGCAATTCAGCTCCAGCAACGCAGAATAGAAAAAAGAAGTGTTGTTCTAGCTTGCTTGCATCAATGGATACACCCTGGCTTCTTGTCTCGGCCGATGGCTTCTCTTGGCGCTGGCATAGAAGAACGAGCGGTCGGCTGTTTGGCTGAGCTGCTGCTCTCAGTCTCAAGGCCGGCGGCGACAAGCAGGAAGTGTGCTCCTTCCGGCGATGCCCCCTGCGGCCCTGCCCTGCGGGTTGGCCACACGCCCACACCAACGTCAGCGCCCCCAAGTGACAATGAGCAACAAGCACGACGGCACGGCATCAGTCGCCGCTCGCTGGCCCACTAAATGCAAATCTAACGAGGGGCTAATTGGTTTGGGGAAGGCAATGGAGGAGAGGAGAAGATGCTGGAGGGCACGGACGCCCAGCCAAGCATGGCAAGAGGTGACGCCCTGGCCACCAGCGTTCCTCCCATCTAGCGCGATATGTTTCGTCTTTGCCGCCGCCGCCGCCGACCTCGCCGAGGAGTATTTTTTGCTTTCTCTTTTTTAGTTGCTCCTTTCTGTCAGCGGGTTTTTCGGGTAAACCCGCAGACCACTCCAACCCGCGTAAGTGTGGTACGACGGTTTCCTCTGGGTATGGTGCGGGCTGGTCTCCGGTTTTTACGAACCAATGAACAGGGTTAGGTAAGTGTATTGTATTACAAAATATGAACAGATAAGTAAAAACTGTACATGGCCTCAAAAGAGCCAAAAACAAAATACCCAATTCCCAAGGAACAAGCACTAAATATGCTCCTTGCTATGAATATGCTTGACGATATGTTAATCACTAACTACCCTACAAAATTTGATCACTCATCTTTTTAGTTGCCACATAGATGTAAAAGTCATTTGGAAGAAGGATTTTTCGTCAAATATAAACATTGCATTAAGGTGGTAAATGTCTTCATTAAATGTTGTAGACCAATATCCTTTATTTGGGAGAAAATTGTAAATTTACACAAGTTGGTGCAATCTAAATTGTAAAGTAGTAAACATTATCATTGCTCTGCTAGTCTTGTGTAACCTATATATATCATATATCATAGTCTGTTTCTATTTGTGTGAGAACTCTCAGTTTAAAAATATGCATGTAACTCACTATACCTGGGGATTTTTTTTTCTGTAGATGGCTTCTTCGAATGGTGAGGCTGAGCAACAATGGATAGAGAATGTTAAGTCAGGAGGAGCAGTTCCCTGTCTAACACCTGAAAACTGTCCTAATGGCTGGACTACTCCTTCTGGTGATTCATTTATGGTCAGAGGCCCAGAATATCTTACAAACAAGGTAAAAATACCAGGTGGAGAATATCTTCTGAAGCCTCTTGGATTTGATTGGATCAAAGGACCAGCAAAAATCTGTGAGATCCTGAAAGACAATAATCATCGAGTTAGAAAAGCTATTGATGAGGAGGTTTCACATGGTAACCAGCCTTTTGTCTGGGCATTCAACTTGCAACTGCCCAAGGACAACTACAGTGCAATATTCTACTTCGTATCGCTAGAGGCTATACCTGAAGGCTCACTTATGGACCAATTCTTGAAAGGAGATGATGCTTTCCGAAACTCAAGGCTTAAGTTAATAGCAAACATTGTTAAGGGGCCCTGGATTGTTCGGACTGCTGTTGGTGAACAAGCCATCTGTATATTGGGGAGAGCCCTTTCGTGCAAGTATACTCAAGGATCAAACTTCATTGAAGTTGATGTGGATATCGGGTCTTCTATAGTTGCAAATGCAATTGTTCATTTGGCATTTGGCTATATCACAACGCTAACTGTAGATTTGGCCTTTCTCATTGAGAGTCAAACTGAATCAGAGCTCCCTGAGAGACTTCTTGGAGCCGGAAGGTTTTCTGAGTTAAATCCTGGATCAGCTGGTTTGTTTGAAAAGCGATCTGAAGAGCATCAGGAAAGCACTCAGTCTCGGCCTGTAGGATTTTGGCAGGGTTTCTCTCAGCTGTTAAACAACCAAGGCAATCCGAGGGAGCCATCCCCTACTTTGCAGAATACTAATGGAAGTTTGCACAAAGAAGAAGCAAATGAGAATTCTAAATGGTAAGTACTTAGCTAGTGCCTTGTAAATTGTTTATCATTGGAATTAGACCTTGACAGATAAACAAAATATCTCTAGTGCACATTTTTTTTAAAAAAAAGAAACAAACAAAGACTGTCGTGTGGGTACGAAAATGTTATCTATGGATAAGTTATGATGTCCCTCTTGAGTCATGAACAGTGAATCACTTTCCTTTTCCTTGCAATTTTCTTTGTTATCTTGAGGAGGCTACTCAATCAAATGGCTGCACCACTGTGTCAGCACCATTCTATTATATTATTGAAACCCCAGTGCATGTAGCTCCCGCTTGCGCAGGGTCCGGAGAAGGGTCCGACCACTTGGGTCTTTTGTACGCAGCCTTTCCCAGCATTTCTGCAAGAGGCTGTTTCCAAGACTTGAACCCGTGAACCTGTCAAAAAAAAAATGTTTTCTATTGTTTGATGAAGCTTTATCATGTGAAATAATGATATATTCCATGCACCTCTCTCTTGCAGATATTCTTCAGACCCCTACTAGAAGAGATCAAAACCATATCTTCATTGTTTTGGGGTCAATTTATCAGTTAATCACTGCGTCGCAATTCTTCAATAGGATGATAAGTACCAGATAGTACCAGGGCTTGTTTCTTTGCCCTCACATCTGCAGTAAAAATTATATACATTTGCCACAGACAAACTGCATAACTTTGTACATAAACGGAATGCCTCCTAATGTTTATATAGTCAATTATGTATGGACTGCATGAAGCTCAAGGAAAGAATGATTCATTCGACAGAATATGGCAGTTGAAAGCATCTGCATTTCAAAAAAAGAAAAAAAAAGGTTCAGAGTATCTGATTCTGGTAAAGATGGAGAGGAATGCATCCGGTGAATCGATGAAGTGCGATGAAAGCTACAAATCAAACTGATTGGCACCATGAAAGGAAAGCATAGAATCATATACAATAAAACTTAGTATTGATCTGACTTGTATGCTCTAGACTTCTCTTGTGTTCTTGTTGTCTTTCCTGTCATGACCTTTGCTTGGAGGACACCTAATGCCTATCATGTCGACACCTTAATTTTCATTAAAGGGTGTATGTTAAACGTCTGAGGTTTGAGAACATAAAATTTGATGTCCCCGTTGGAAACTCTAGGGTGTGTTTGGTTGCGGACAGGATAGATATCGCACTTTGTCCTGGTGTCTAGTTTGAGGGATAGGGATGAAACCGCCCCAAGAAAGACTATTCTTCTAGGGTTGTCCCTAAGCGTCTCTCCAAATCTGAGGTACGAGTTTTGTCCTCTCTTGATGCCGTTCTCTTCTATTGTTGTCGTGTGCCCTCCTCTCGTTGGCCATGCGCCCACGCCTGCTCGTCCTCGGCCCCTACGCGAGCTCGACCTCGAACCCTAGCGCGGGCAACCCTACCCCAGCCCTAACGTGGGCAGGCATGGCCTTGGCGTGAGCTTGGCCCCAGGCATGGCATGCCCTGGCGTGTTGAAGAAGGAAGGAGAAGAAGGTCAGAGAGAATTACATATGGGTCCCATATAACAGATGTCTAACTAACCAAACATATAGCAAAGCCCATCCCATCCAAAACTGCAATGAAGCCTCTTGTCCCAAAAACAACCACACCCTAATGCCTCGTTTGGATGCGCATGTATTTATCTCAATCCACATGTATTGAAGTTGATTGGAGTGGAAATAAACCAAATTCCATTCCATTTCACTCCAATACACGTGGACTAAAATTGATACACGTGCATCCAAACAAGCCCTAAGTGATATTTAAACTTTAAAGTTTGTTGATTCTTGAGCTTTATATTATCTACTAAACTAAAAAAAATCCAATTTGCTCTATTGCTGATTTTGACGACCGAGATTGCTCTAGGAAATCAAGAATTTTTGTGAGAGTTTATATTCAAAAGAAGAATCACAGGAGTTTGTTAAAAAAAAGGAATTGCACAAGTTCTTGAACTTATCAGCCGACTTATCGGCTAGAATCTATAATATTTTTTTTCAACAAAAAAAAATAGCTTCAGTCGACTTTAATACCAGCCGAACAGCCCTTAGCATTTTCAAGAACTTAGTGCAATTTTCCAGGAACATAATGGTGCGCGGGTAGTTGCAGCTGTCAGGAGCACAATAATTTGTCTGTTCTTCAACCTCTTTCTCCGCAGGAGAGAGAGAGAGAGAGCGCGCTCTAGACGGGGAGATTCCCAAATCGATCTTTTCCGCAACTGTTTCCTCTCCGAGCGGCGGCGAATCTGAGAACTCCTCGCCGAGCGGAGGCGGCGAGCCCGTGATGGTCGGCCGCCGGCGGGCGCGGACATGCACCACCGCCCCTCCTCCTCCTCCGCCGACGCCGCGTCGTCGTTGCCGCTCTCCCCCGCCGACGGCTTCCTCCGAGGTAACCGTGGCGACCAATCTCCCTCCGCTCCGTTCTCATTCTCGCTCCTCCTCTGGGGATTCCCGTCGAGCACCTCGCTTACCCGCGTGATTTTTTTTGCCTGGTTTTTGGGGGGTTGTGTGGTGGCTGTGCAGTGAAGGACGGCGTGGACGGGATGATCAAGTACGTCGCCAACGAGCCCTCCGTCGGGCTCTACTTCGTCCAGCAGCACGCCCGGGCCTCCATGCCCCTCCTCCTCGACGTCAAGGTCCACCGCCTGGCCTGCCTTCCTCTCTCCCTCTTTGCTTTGCTTCCTTCCCTTTGTGCGTGTTGAGCTGTGCTTTGGGGATTAGCATTTGTATTAGTTTATTGGGGGCGATTCGTCTGTAAGGAATAGCATATCGACCTAAGTGATGGATGAAATCAAAGATTTGAGCTTTATTGGGAGGCAAGTTGATGTGTCTTTGCTTCATTACTGGCAAACTTGCTAGTAATTGATTAGGGTGTGCATATTTAGCAGCTTGTTAGTTAGTTGCATTGCGGATTTGAGTTATGTACATCCTTGCCAGATTACCAAGATACCACTCAAGTTCCTGGTATAATACAATTTCTTGCCGTTGGGTATCTACTTGGTTTAGTTTGGATACAGGTAAGCTTTAATGTTGTGCTTCATTAGCAACTGGGTTTCTAGTGATGTAGGATTGCAGGATATAGTTTCATGAAAAGTATTCACTGCTTTTAATGGCTTCATGGAATGGAAGAGCACAAATTTGATGCCACTTTTTTAGTGTAAGATGTACTATCATCTGAATTAGTCAAATACAAGTTTCTGGATCAAACAAAGTAATATTTCTCCTGCTGCTGGTAATATGCCGAACCGTCATATGATGTGGTTTGCTCTTGGTAGTTGGTACAACAAATCAAGATGCTGATATTTTTCTGTATGGATCTAACAAGAGTTTTGTTTCTGTCATCAGGGTAAGCTTGCAGAAAAGACTCATGAGGTGACACTGCGCACAGAAGACATGGAGGATTCTATCTGCGCTGTGAGATCCATGGCTGATTTTGGACTTCCACTTGTTGATGACATGATCAAGGACATAAATAGATCACTGCAAATAATGTCAAAGATCCAGCCAAAGAGAGGGTACAGATATACTAATTCTTGGGAACTTTTTTTTTGTACAATTATAAATATGTTAAACTTTTTTGTTCACATTTTTATGGCTATAAAGTCTTCGCCTTTTGCCTTATTCATTTAAGAACTGTCCAGTTGATATGTTATACATATACCCTGAAGTTAATTAAGATCACATGTCTTTCACTTGAGCTCTCCAGTTAGTTTCCAAACTAAGATCTTGCTTCTTGGCCAATAAAAAACTATAAAACTTTGCTTGTCAAACCCATAATCCCTTGTTGTACATATCTTGTCTGTGCTGAACATCATCTTGTAGAGTTGGTTTTAAGACAAAACTTTCATTGCTATCAGGTTGATCCAGAACCCCAGTTGGGGGTTCCAGTCAAGGAAAAGCTCAGGAACTTGGGATGAATTGGGCTCTACCAATGGAAGTAGCAGCAGGAACTACTTCTCTTCAATGTTCAACACTGCGAAGCAAAAGGCATCCAGTCTCAGGTGGCCACAGCCTGATTTTACAATGAAAGATGATGGTAGCGAGAATTCAGCATCTTCTGCTGCCCCAGAATCGTCACAAGCTGGTGGACAAGGTGCATCTACACCAGATACAGAAAAGGATGAACTCCCCATTTCAAGTCGGTTGTCAGATGGTACGACTGCAATGAACCGTAGCTTGCCTGCTACTGGCGTCTCCGAAACAGTGGAGGCTTACAATAAGTTCAAAGAAGAACAGGAACTAAAACTTCAGGAGTGGCTTAGAGACTCTGAAGAAGCTGTCGGCGATAAAGACTGAGTGTGCTAAAGCAGCTTCAGCTCTGTGGCTCAGTTAGAGCATAACAGAACGTCGCCTTTGTTAGACATTCTGCTAGTGAAACAGAGCTTGATTGGTATAGATGCGCCGGATGCTGAAAGACTGTAATTTGTGAGATCGTTTTTATCACTCTTTTTATCGAATTGACAAATCCGAGTCATCACTGTACTCTGAACAGCCTGAACAATTGGCGTTTTCACTTGCACGATTACACGTCATATATAGCTGTGAAAGTGCCTGAATGTACTGCCTCAAGTAATTAAAATGGATGCCTAGCATATTATATAGAGTAAAGTTCATGGCCGGTCCTCGAACTTGTATGGGTATGTCGTCTCGGTCTCTGAAAATGTGTTATTTTAGTCATTAAACTCTATTTGGGTCTCATATTCATGAAAATTTGTCATTCCGGCCATTAAACTCTATTTTGGTTTCATATTCATCCAAACAGGTCTGACTCCACGTGTCAGCTCTATCTCTCATCTCTCACCTCTCTCATGACCATGGTCAGCTCGCCGGCGCGCACTGTTCACCCCGTGCAGCAGGCTGCTCGCCTGCGCGGCGCGCTGCTTTTCGTTGCCCTCCTTCCATTGCTGCGATACTGGCTAGGTTCTCATGACCATGGTAAGCTCGCCGGCGCGCCACTGTTCACCCCGTGCAGCTGCGGCACCGGCTGCTCGCCTGCGTGGCGCGCTGCTTTTCGTTGCCCTCCTTCCATTGCTGCGATACTGGCTAGGTTCTCGGCACGATTCACGTATGCACGGCACAGGCCGGTGACCGGTGTCGTCGTCGGCCTCGCTGTCGCGTCGCGCCTTGGCTGGCCGCCGGCCGAACGCCGTGCGTGGCGTCGCGGGCACTCGGCGCCATCGCATCGCTGCATTGAAGCCGAAAAGGGTTCCGTCGGCGATAGCTCTGCACCCGCGCCCCAGCAGCTGCAGTTGCCCGCGCACGCCAGCTCGCACCCGTCCACGGTCTGCCGTCGTGTTCGTCTGGAATGGCAGCTCCTCCTTGTACGCCACGGACACCCGGTCCGCCACACCACGTCGAACTCCAGCTGCCGCGACCCGTTGCTGCCGGCGCTGCAGAGGTCGGCGGTCTCCTCGGCGTGGCACGGCGGGGCGGTGCTCGTGCTGTTGTCCAGGCACTGGCAGTGGGCGTTCCCGGGGATGCACAGGCCGTACGCGCCGCACGACGTTGGCAGCTCGCACCGCTCCGCGATGGCCTTGTAGTCCGACGTCCACGCCTTGGCGTCGCCGGTCCAGTAGTACGCGCGGAGGTTGCCGAGCAGGCGAGCGCGCGGGCCGCTGCCGTCGCGTCGGGGGCAGGCGAGCGCGTGCTGCCGGTCATGCCGCCGCTGCCACGCCGGGCCGCGGGCCTCGCCACTGCCTGCTGCTGCTGCGTCGCGCCGCCAGCCGACCACGGGAGAGAGGCGGAGGCTCGGCCATGCGCCTGCGCGGCCACGGTGTCCAGCAGCGGCCGTGGCAGCGACGCGCTCTCGCGGCCAGGTAGCGGCGGCGGTATCACGACGTGATAAGAGGAGGAAGACGACTTTTTTTTAAAACAACCCCTCATGAAGTTTATAAATATTTATGTTTTTTTCGTGTCTATGCGATTTTATTTATAACCCCCACAAATCTTCTATTTCAAGCAAATAAATCTTATCTCGGTACGCGGGTATGGATCCATACCTGTCTCGATGAATGTGAGACCCAAATAGAGTTTAAGGACCGAAACGACACACTTTCCGAGTTTAGAGACTAGAATGACACATCCCTACAAGTTCGAGGACCGATCATGAATATATTTCTGATGAGGTCTCACTGCAAGCTGAAATAATGAACGAAGTGTGTGTGTCTGCACCCTGCACATTGTCTGTTTGTGTTCTTGTGATCTGCGTCTACAGCTCCCAGCATTAAGCATTCGAAAGTTCAGCAGTCGTGACAGAGACAATAGAGTTTCTCCAACCTGACTCCTATCAGCACTTCCCAACTATACTTTCTCTGTTCCAAATTGTGTTAATAGGTTTTGCTATTTATCTAAATATATACTATATCTAGATGCATAGGAGTAGTAAAAAACATGAATCTTGAAAAAACCCAAAATGATTTATAATTTGAAACGGAGCCAGTACATCTCAATTTCAGCATAGATACAGCATAGAACAAACAAGATCACGAGCTACTCCGCCTGTGCGGTCAGTTCATCCGGTGCTTGCCAGAGGCTCAGAGCACCGAATGCCATTGTCAGCCGGCACCATTTCCAGGAGATCTGATCTGCTTGGGCTGCCATTGTCTCCAGAGTCCAGTCCCTCCAGTATAGGTTTCTTTTCTCTTTCTCTTGAACATGCCTACCAAGGATTTCCAGAGCTGCTTCAAGCCTAGCGACTATCCATTCTGAAAAGGAAAGTAGTTTCTTTAGTTTCCAATGGCTCCAGAGAGGGAACCGTAAGGGTCAGCATGTTAAACGCTGCATGCTTCTTTTCACACAAACGATACTTAGCAAGAGATTCAAGTTAATTACTTCTGGTATGCAAGTCAATTGCTATACATGACCAGAGACGCCTAGCAACGATCAACAGCACAGTAAAAAGTAGGCGAGTAATAGTTTTCTTTTCAGCACGCATCAATCTCTTTCCTCTTTGCTGAGTTACCACGCGTTAAATGCTTGATTTTAGCGACAAAACCACATGCACTATATGTGGGATTTAAAGTTTCCAGACTGCAGAAGACAGCAGGAGTGTACACTAGTACTGCTCCTCTAAAGTTCAAAATTTTGTGAAGAGATTGAGATGAGAAATACGGAGTATATCCCAAAGGAGTTATATTGCCAAATAAATAATCCTGCCTTCCTCCCTAGTGAACACTATGGTAGAGGCTAGCTGAACCACCCCCTCCCATTTTCTCATGAGCTTCTCATTTACACGTCTCCTAAAGGTGCGTTTCAGGCTAGCTTGTTCCATCCATAGCTGTGCTATTGAAGAAATTTGCTGATTCACTACATAAACTTCCCAATTACAAGAAAATCTAGCTAATAGGAGACCAAATAGTATCTTCCCAGAATCTAATAGGCTGTCCAGTACCACATATTTGCTATTTGTGCTACGTACCCACAAGGACCAGAATCTAATAGTATCTTCTGAATGCAAGCTGAAATATATACTAAATTTGCAAGTAAGGATGTTGGAGTTTCTGGTATTGTACATTAATTTGTACTTAAAGCCAACTATGTGCTTCCACAATTGAGGATCTTTCTGTATGTATCTCTGAATCCAACCCTAGGAGGGCGTGATGTTTAGAATCCTAAGATTAGGGATTCCTAATTCCTCATTCTTCTACCTAGGACAGGCTTTAGACCAATTAGCTAGATTGAAGGTTCTATAACTATCAAAGCTGTCCCAGAGAAAGTGAGCCATATGAGAGTTCAAAGGGTTGATAGACCACTTAGGAAACTTTGTGAAGGACAATAAATAGATATGTATAGAAGCCAGACATGTTTTTATCAACACAATCTGACACTGCCATTCTGCTCCTCATAGGACAAAAAGGCACCACATGAGCAAGGTCAGCGATGATATATAGGAGAGCAGTGGTGACCAAGTTGTGGGCGGGCTAAGGAAAGTGAAACAAAGGGCCAACAAATCATCTGCGGAATATACCTTCACCACATCACGCCGTCTTTATTTCGTTCATTTCACTATTACCATGCTTGATTGTTTGATGAATCATTTTCTCGTAAAGCATTGTTTGAGGCAGGAACCAGGGAACCACTTTTGTTGATACTACGTTTGCGAGCACCTCATGAATTACTCAATAAAAAAACCTATAGAACTACTCGAAGTACATAAACAATATACATAATTTATTTATTACCATTTTGTTGATATATGTACACACCAATCATATATTCATATAATTTTTCTTTCACTCGAAGCTTGAGTGGAAGAAAAGGTCGTACGACTGGAACCGCTCAAAGCAATTCAAGAGGTATTGATAGGATTTATTTTTTAGCAGTTCTTAGATGTCTAAGGAGACTACTTCTTTGACAGAAAATTAAATCCCAAGCTTCCAATGTAATCCCAAGGACAGTACAAGCTTTTGTTAGCTTATGTATAGTCCTATGTACAAGCTTTTGAAATATATGTATAGTTTCATTCATTTTGTGTGTATATATATGTATAATGATCGAGTGGAGACTTATACACATGGATATACATTAGTAGTGTAGAATATGTATACGAAAAATTAATTGAAACGAAAAAGAATTGAACTAAAAAGAAACCATAAAGAAAAGGAAACCCTAAAAGAAAAGGAAAGAGAAACAAAAAGAAAAAGAAAAAGAAAAGAAAAAGAAAAAGAGACATTTAGTCCCGATTGGTAACACCAACCGGAACTAAAGTGCTTGGCCACGGGCGCGGGCTGGAAGCCCCGTTACCAACGGGACTAAAGCACTAGTAGAGAAATGACTTTCGGTTCGCACATTTAGTCTCGGTTGTGTTGAGATTCGGGACGTCTAATGTGAGCATTAGTCTCGGGTCTAAATTTTACAGGCACCAAAGGCCCTTTTATCCTGGTTGGTAACACCAACTGGGACTTAAAAGCCACCCTTTACCGGGATTAAAGGTCGTGTTACCAACCTGGATTAAAGGCCCTTCAATCTTTAGCCCTGGTTGGTAATACCAACTAGGACTAAAGGGTGATCTTTTAGTCCAAGTTGGTGTCTCCCACTCGGGACTAAAGGTCTCCCACGGGTGAATTCAAAAGGAGAGCGCCCATGACTTTGTTAGATGTGGTGTGCAGTTGAGTTGATAAGAAAGCAGTCCCGGTTAGGAAACCGGAACTAAAGCCAGTTCCCAAGCGGAATTGAAGCCCACCTATGTACTAATGAAGGTTCTCTTCAGTCCCGGTTCCCTGGTAAGGGACTAAAGGTCCCTTTAGTCCCGGTTGAAAACACCCGGTTGGAAAACCCCAATCGGGACTGAATGGATTTCTCAACCAGGACTGTAGCCTCTTTCTTACTGCACTAATGAGTACTAGACTCCGGTGGTCTTTTAAGGTGCGTGGAAGTTTCTGTGAGATGCAAACTATATGTCTAGACGAAGTGCCCTGTACATGTTTCATGTAAAACAAATCATGAGAAGACCCTTAACTTATCAGTGTAGTTACTACTTAGCTGTAGGTGATGTGTATATATACCATGATGTCTAAGAGATGATCGCCACATTATTAGTCTAGATAGTTAGTCTGATCCGGCAGCGTCACTGCTGTAGCAGGAAGCAAACACTCTGGGTTAGTTTGGCAATAATTCAGTTCCTCCCAAAAGGACTTTGGCTCCGGCTCCTCTTATGGGGCAGATTTTTTGGTGTAGCTGAAGCCATTTTAGATAAAGTTTAACAAAATTGGTTCCAGTGGCAATTTTGTTATTGTTTGTGCTGAGTTTGTGAGAAGCAGTGAGAAGCCATATATTTTTATGGCTCTAGTCCTTATAAGTAGAAAAATGGTTTCAGCTTCTCCAGACTTCTTTTTCAAGGAGTTGTTTCTTCTATACCTTTTGGTATGGCTTCAGCAGGAGCCGAAGCTAAAGCCGCTCGAGAAGCCCAAACAAGGTTTCAGTAGCTATCATGGCTAGAAAGAGGAAAACATACACCGAAACTATCTAATTTCACGAAATTCGGAGGAAATTTTGCCAATTTTTTTTAAGACTAGCACAGAAAGTATGCATTTTCTAAAAAAAAGATCTAAACAAATATTAGTATGTTATATGATTACACATCTATTAAATAGAAGAATATGCAATATAAATAATAGAAAATATGAACCTAGAGTTATATAGCACATGTATTAGTATATTATAAAATTTTAGATTTTGCTTTCGGCCACCACCAAAATTACCGAAATTCGTGAAATTTCGGCGAAATTTTAAACCTTGAACAGACCCAAGGCCATGTGTGTTTTCTACGCGTGTTCAATTTGATAGACTGTTTGAAGAAGGCAAACCGCAAACGTGTTCAATTTGCTTCCGGCATCTTGCGATGTGCAATCAGCCCATTTTAAAGTTCCGAAGAAATTATTATGGCCCTGTTTAGATTTCACCCAAACTCCAAAATTTTTCAAGATTTCCGTCACATCGAATCTTACGGTACATGCATAGAGCATTAAATATAGGTAAAAAGAATAACTAATTGCACAACTTGCCCGTAATTGGCGAGACGAATCTTTTAAGCCTAAATAGTCCATAATTAGATAATTTTTGCCATATACAAATAAAAGTGCTACAGTGTCCATTTTCCAAACTGGAAGGCATGTAAACAGGCCCTATATACCAGCACGATGGGTGCGCAACGGTGCGCCAACTTTTGGAGGGAAAAACCCACGAAAAGAAACAGAAAATGCAACAAAAAACAAAAAACAAAATAAAAAAAAACAGTATCGAACAGTGCCGACGCCCCAGAGGCCAGGGATTACTGGGCGCTCAAAGAGAGTTGTTGTATGCAGCTCACTTGCACTCATGCATATGCATGCATGGCACGTGCCACTATGCCAGTGATGTTTGGAGTGGGGGTGTGCGACGGGAAAAGAAAAAAAAATTCTGTGGCACCGCCGCCGCACATGGTGCCCCATGTGACAATGTCTAGATGATTGACACGTGGCACAACATGCAGATCGTGTCCGTTGAAACCTGCGTGGAGCCGAGGGGGAGTTGAGTCCAGTGGGTGTAGGCATGTAGCGACGTGAGTTGAGGGAGGGAGGAGGAGATAGAAATGCGTGAGTGACTAGTGAGGTACTGAGGTTGCTTTTTTTTAAAGAAAATTTAGGTTTAACCCCCTAGCGACGTAAACTGATGTTTAGACCCTGAAGGTCGGCACTGTGGCCTACGGCGCCGAGGTAACATGTCTCGGCGTCGTAGGTCGTGGCGCCGAGATGCCTGGCCAGGAAAAACGCGGCATCCAAGTGGCGCTGACGTGGCAGGTAGGTCGGCGCCACGAGCCATGGCGCCGAGGTCAGCACCACAGATCTTGGCGCCGACCTCAGACCCACAGATCTTGACGTCGAGGTCTTATACCTATACCGCGCGTCGTCTTCCTCTTCCTCTGTACTCTGTCCGACCTCTCTCTCCCCGTTCCGGCAGCCGCCCGCGCCAGCACCTCCGGCCGCCTGGGCCACCGCGTTCAGCCGCCCGCGCCACCGCAGCAGCACCGCGGCCGGCCGTGCCACCTCGTTCGACCCCCCCTCGTCGCCCCATCCTCCTCCTCCGCGTGCACCGGCGGTGAGGGCGGCCCCCACCTGTCCCCGGCCTCCGCGCCGGCTGGCGGGCCGACGGCGGCCAAGGTTTGCAGCGCCGTCGCCCACCCCCCACCCCCCACCCCCACCCTAGGCCACCGCCACCCCTCTCCCTCGGCTGGCCGGCAGCCTCAGGTAATTTTTTTTAATTTCATTTTACAATTTAGTTAGTTTAGATAGTTTAGTTAGCTAATTTAGTTATATAGTGATGTAATTTAGTTAGTTAATTTAGGTATTTAGCGAGACAATTTAGTTATGTAGAGGTTATATATTTAGGTAATTTGGATAGATTCTTTGATTGTTAGTTATTTATGTACTTTTGTAGGTAGTTAATTTAGTTATTTAGTTTATTTGTAAGTTAGATAGTTAGGTAATTAAGTTATATATAGGTAGTACTTGTAGTAATTGTAATTAGTAAAATTACTTATATAGTTAGATAGATAACTAGGTAGTTTAGATACTTATTTATTTAGGTAGACAGTGGGATACTTAATTATATATGTAATTTTGTTATACCCTTATTAGTTAAACCCGTAGTAACTTTGATGTTGTGCATATCAACTAGATAGACAACGTAGTCACACTGTATCATGAAGAAAGTGTGGAGGAAGATGAGTTTGGGAATGACAGTTTTGTTGGAATGCAAAGGGTGCCTCTCATGTTCGATGATCGACCGTTGTTTTCTGAGTTGTTTGCTAGTGCTCGTGATGAGCTTCATTGCAATTCAAATGAGGATAACATTTCAGTTGAGGGGGTACTTCACTATGGTAAATCAGGCCATACTTTTAGGCGGTTAGTCCCAATTTCATCAGAGGCTCAATGGGACAAATATGTCAAAACTGTCATGAAGAATGAGTTTCAATGTTTGGATTTGGTTGTGCGGAAGTTGCCCAATGATCCCACCCCTTATGGGTATTCACCCCTTAATGGGCATTCACCCCCTTGTGGGTTCTCTCCAGAACCAAAGAATCCAACATCTTCTGACCGTCCGTTACACAACCACGAGGTGGATGTGGAAGATGTGGTTTTGGTGTCCGATGCTCAATCCGCCCTGAATGAGGTTGGAGTTTGTCCCGATGTTCGTGCAGAATGTCGGTCCAATGATGGAGTTGCTGCCCCTCAAGAGATCCCTTTGACCCAGAATCATCCAAGAAAGTGACGTAATAACACTTTTGCTTTCGTTATTCTTCCTTCATTCCATTCCTTTGTCTCAATTCTATCCATATTTGTGCTTTATATGCAGGAGACAATCCTGATAATGATGGTTGTCCTCCTGTGCCTCCATCAACCAACGTGGACCCAGGGTTTATAGCCTCTAACAGTGTGGATGTTAATATTGTGGATGATGAGGAGCCTTATGGCACAACAAGAGCCGTTGATTCTGATGATGACCGCCTAGTTGCACCTTTGAGCAAACAAGAAATGGAGCTCATCAGGCGTTTGTGTCCTGATCGTGATCCACTAGTTCATGAATTCAGCGACCTCGGTCATTCTCAACATGCTCATGGAGAAGGAAGAGATGACGAGCTGCTAGAGGCTCCTGAGGCCGGTGATAGCATGGAAATTCAGAAGGGCATGGTCTTCAAGGACTTGCCCACCTTGAGAAGGTGGTTATAGGAATATTCTGTGAGACATAAAAGACCATTCAAGGTGAGGCACTCCTATGTGGAGTGCCGTTACATAGTGGTGTGCGAGAATGCAGATTGCAATTGGAGGGTCTGTGCTCGAAAACAGAAGGCCACATGGAAGTTCAAGATAACAAAAATTGTAGGTCCACACACTTGTACCCAGAAAGATCTAAATCAGAAGCATCGACAGTTGACCTCTACCCTCATTGCTAGAAGGTTGTACACAACATTGAAGGGTCAGCCGAACTTGAAGGTCAGGACAATTATGGAGATGACTAAGGAGATATTTCAGTATGACATAAAGTATGGGAAAGCATGGAGGGCAAAGCAACGGGCCTAGAAGATGATATATGGGGACTGTGAGGAGGAGTACGAACAGTTGCCTGCAATGTTCAATGCAATGAAAGCAGCAAATCCAGGCATGCATTACAAGTACATCCTGAAGCCGAATGAATGAAAGGACGGGAGGTAGATATCCTTCAGTGCATTCTGGTGCTTTCCCCAGTGCGTCGAGGCCTTCAGGCACTGTCGTCCAGTGTTATCCATTGATGGTACTTTTCTGCTTGGCAAGTACATGGGCACACTATTGGTAGCCATTTTCTGTGACGCGGACAACACATTGGTTCCTCTGGCTTTTGCTTTGGTGGGGAGGGAGAACAAAGACAGCTGGGGATGGTTCTTGTGTCTTGTCTGGATACATGTCATTGGTCCTGGTAGGGAAGTTGGTGTCATATCTGATAGACACCAGGGCATACTCAGTGTTGTATAGGAGCAGATTCCGGGGTATGCACCTTTGCACCACCGTTGGTGCACTCGGCACCTTGCCGAGAATTTACTTCGAAAGGATGGTACGAAGGATAACTTTCCTCTATTCGAGGAAGTTGCTCGCATGCTTGAGGTGCCGTTCTTCGAGGAGAAGTTGGAGCAGCTTAAAACGGCAACAAATGGAGAAGGTAGGCGGTGGATGAGAGGATTGATGAGAGAACCTGAAAAAATGGACAAGAGCATACGATGATGGTGAATGGAGGTACGAGTTTCAGACTAGCAACATGGCCGAGTCATTTAATAGTGTGCTTAAGGGTATACGTGCCATGCCCGTCAATGCCATTGTATCATTCACCTTCTATAGGTTGGTTGCATGGTTTAATGAGAGACACGCTCAAGAATGGCACTACAGAGGAATAATCAGGCATGGGCACCTGAACCTCTGAAGCATCTAGAGAAGGCAAATGAAAGGGCTCTCACACATGATGTCGAATGGTTTGATCACAACACCGGCAAGTACTAGGTCACGGAAAGGGGTGGTACAACGTCCCCCCTCCCCCCTTCTCTTCTAAGCCTGCCGGAGTAGGGGAACAAGGGGGTGGGGTGGGCGTGGGCACGGCCACCGGGGAGGAGCTCGCTGGAGTTGGGAGAGGAGACGCGAGGAACGAAGGAAGAAGAAGGGGACACAGCTGGGAGGAAGAAGAAGGTCGACTGATGGATAAGCAGCTTATCATGACTACGTTTGACTATTTCTGTTACTTGTGTGCTTCAGATCTTATCAGCTAGCTAAAGATATATATCAAATTAGGAATTAGTTTCCGCAAGCAGTGCTGCTCAAATTTCTCGGTATATACGTACGTGCACCTTCTTGAATCCAAATGTTGCATGCAGACACACGTTGTTTGTAACATATGCTACTAGAACACACGGGATGACACTACTACAGAACTAATCTTCACTGTCGGCCCATCGAACCAAAAGTGATAAACCTTCACTCCTGGTTCTTAGTTTTAAAATTAGAAGAGGGTCCTAAAAAATTAGCAATGAAGGTCTGTATCACCGCTGGTCGGTGGATTGAACCTTTGAGTCCGCAGTGACGTTGATGTAGTAGGAGTATGTCACGGGCGTGGTGTGCAACAGAGCAGGACGCGCGTACGTCGGCGGCGTCAGTGTGTGTGGGTGCTGCTGCGCCTCGGTCGGTCTCTGCGGGATGCATGTGCGTGTGTGCGGCAGCAGGAACTCGGCCAAGCTAAGCGTGATCCGCGTGCGGGACGGGGATGAATGAGGAGCATGCAGCAGCGTTGTATTAGCGCGAGGTGCGGCGTCCCCTGACATGAACATGATGCATGCAAATAAGTACAGAGTACATATGATGTGACATGATGCATGCATGATTACATGCGTGCACTAATGGATGGGAGTAACAGCTACGAGCATGACACGACCATGGCACGCAGTGGTCGTGCCATCACCATGGTCCGCACCGAAGTCCACCGGCTCGCCGGGCACCTCCTTCCACTCGAACTCCCTCACCATGTTGGCCACGAACCACTCGAGGTGCAGCAGCGACACATCGACGCCGGGGCACGTCCGCCGCTCGGCGCCGAGCGGCATCATCTTGATTTCCCTGCTACCGGTGAGGTCCACGTCCTCCCCCTCGCCGCCGGGGAGGAACCGCTCCGGCCGGAACCGCGCCGGTTCCGGCCACACCGCCTAGTCCATCGCCATGTCGCCCAGCGTGAGGTTCACCGGCACGTGCCGCGGCACGCGGAATCCGTGGAGCGTCGCGTCGCCCTCCTCGGTGGCCGCGTGCGGCACCATGAAGCGGCCCGGCGGCCGGGTGCCGCCGCAGCGCCTCCAGCACCACGGCCCTGAGGTACGGCATCTGCGGCAGGTGCTCGTCGTCGTCCAGCAGCTGGATGCCATTGTCCGCGCCCGCGCCGGCGACGACGGCGTGGCGTATCTCGGCTCGGAGCTTCGCTTGGTTCTCCGGCCGCGCAACGACGTTCGCCATGGTCCACTGTAGCGCTGTGATGGTGGAGTCTGCGCTGCCGGACAAGAACTCGGTGCACAAGCTCACCATCTCGCTCTCCGTCAGCTGGTTTCTTCTGCCACCGCCGTCGACGACGTCTTCCGTCTTCGGAGACAGTAAGGTCAAGGAGAGAGTCCACGTAGCAGGCAACGTCGTCGTTGTCCACGGCGGCGGCGGCGGCGTGACGCGCCCTGCGTGCTCGTATCAGGGGGACGAATAGCTCCTCGTGCCTGCGCCGGATGGACAGCATCTTCTCGTACCGGCCCCGGAACAGGAGCTTGGTGAGCGCCGACGGCTGCGCACCGAACACCTGGAAGCCGACGGCCGTCGACAGGAACTCCTTCTGCAGAGACGCGATGGACGCGACGACGCCGTCGTCGAGCCCCACGCCGAAGCACATGCTGATCAGCACGTGGAAAACGGCTCGGTGCAGGAGGTCATCGAGGACGACGACCCCTGCTGCTTCACCTTCACCGCGCAGCAGCATTTGCGTCGTGATGCCGGCGACGAGGCCTTCGGCGGCACTCCGGCGAGAGGCGGCGTACCGGCGGACGCTCGACGGGTGCAGGATCTTGCCGGTGAGGTTGCGGCGGAGCAGGCGCCAGAGCGGGCCGTACGCGCAGGTCGTGATGTTGCGCCCGTCGCTGGAGAAGATCCGGGTGGCGAGGGTGGCCGGCGGCCTGTCGGCGAACGCCGCGCCGCGCTGCACCAGGACGTGGCGCGCCACGTCGCGGTCGGCGACGAAGACGACCGGGAAGGAAGGGCGGAGGTAGACCGTGAACACCGGGCCGTACCAGGACCGGGCGACGCGGACGATCGACTCGATGTTCACGCTTGTCCAGGTCAGCAGGAGGAGCGGCCCGAGTGCTGTCGTCAGTGCAGTTGGACAGGGCGGGAGCGAGGGCGTGGCCGGCGCCGCTGGTTTCTTGCCGGTGACCGGCCGGAGGGAAACGACGAAGAAGGAGAGGGCAAGGACGCACAAGGCGATGGAGAGGGAGTAGTAGAGCCAGTCCTCCATGGCTAGCTCAAGATAGTACTAAGAGGAAGGACAGCAAGACAGCAGCAAGTTTGTGAGATCCCAAAGATTTTATTGCAGGTGTTGGACAACACGACACACACACTGTATAGTAGCACGTTGCATTGGTACCTTCAGCGACCTTCAGACATGGATCGTAATTAGGGATGAAAGGGATGTCCAAATTATCCAAATCCGTATCCGCTAACACGTATCCGCTAAAACGCGTAACGTGGATATCCATATTCGTATCGGTTTATAACGTGGATGATGTATCTGAATTCGTTTTAAGTATTTTTCTCTATTCGATTTCAGAACGGTGTTCGACAAAAATATGGAATATCTGACATTTATCCGTATTCACGAAGAACAAGGTATAATGAATCTATTCAAAAGTTTTCTTTTTCATGACTAGTGACTAATTATTTAATTTCAATATTATTAATGAAGCATTGGAACTATTGTATTTAGTAGTATATATATTTATAGGAAACCTTTAATATTAATTTAATATTATTAATGACGCATAATACATTTGTTCCGTATTCATATTTGAAAAGATCCGTATCCGTATTTAAATCTGAAAGAAAATATGGTAAAAGGTGACATCCGGATCCAATTTCACGTGAATCCTATCCGCTTCCATCCCTAGTTGTAATGATGGCTATAAAATTAATGCTCCTATGGTCGGAATGTCGATTGGATGCGCATCATCAGCCGACTCCACTAAATATGGCGAACGTTCGTCCGATTCGAATCGGGCGATCGATCAGACACGGCCGCAACTTTCTATTTTGGGTTATTTGGATCCACGCCATTATAATTCTTCAACTTTAAAGATCTGCCATTACAATTCACCTATTCTGAAATTTACCATTACAATTATTTTTCTACCTGATACTTGCCATTTTCTACGTCTTCCGGGTGTCTGGGCCCACTGTCAGGCCGTATACGTGTACACATCTTTCATATGGACCAAAACACCCCCTGTTGCTTCTCTCCCTCCGGCCCCACACGTCAGATTCTCCTTCAACCTCCCCGACGCTCTCCTTCGCTCGGTTCCTTCGCCGGTAGTGCCGGGGATGCCGTGGCCGACTCCGCGCCGGGGAAGGCTGCACCCACTATAGGGGATGGCGTGGCCGCATCGTGGGAGGCCGTGGCCGCGCCACTAACGGGGATGCTGCGCTCGCCGCCAGGAACCTGCGCCCGCCGTCGAGGATGTCGTGACCGCGCACGGGAAAGACGCGCCCGCCGGGAAGAAGCCCCTCGCCGCCGGGGAAGTTGCACCCGCCGCCGATTATGCCGTGTGGCCACGCGCGGGGAAGCCGCGCTCGCCGCCGGGGATGTCGTGGCCACACGTGGGGAAGCCGCGCCCGCCGGGGAAGAAGCCCCCTCGCCGCCGAGGAAGCTGCACCCGCCGCCGAGGATGCCGTGTGGCCACGCGCGGGGATGCCGCGCCTGCCGCCGGGGAAGCCGCGCCTACTGGGGAAGAAGCCCCCTCGCCGCCGACGTTGGACGGGGCGGACGGAGGAGGTGGGATCCATGGCCGCCGTCGGGCTGTTGCGTGCCGCGGTGAAGGAACCGAGCGACGGAGGAGGTGAAGGAGAATCTGACGTGTGGGGCCAACACGTCAGTGAGTGGAGGGAGAGAAGCAACTAGGGGTGTTTTGGTCCATACGGAAGATGTGTACACGTATACGGCCTGACAGTGGGCCCAGACACCCCGAAGACGTAGAAAATGGCAAGTATCAGGTAGAAGAAGAATTGTAATGGCAAATTTCAGAATATATGAATTGTAATGGTAGATCTCCAAAGTTGAAGAATTATAATGGCGTGGATCCAAATAACCCTTCTATTTTTGGCAACAAAAAAAAATTCCGCAACTTCCCTTTTTTTAGAAAGTTATAAAGTTATAAGCTTAACTTAAACATATAACATCAATGTGAAAAAGTTAGCGCGTAATTTATACATATAACTTACTACGTGACAAAGTTATACGCATAACTTATAATATTTTACAGAACAAACTTATCAACATAATTTCTTAGAAAGCTATAAAATTATACACAAGACTTTTATGTATAACATTTTGGAGAACAAATTTATTATCATAACTTTTATTATAAATTTTTTGATACAATTTTTATGTTATTTTATAGATAATTTATCATGATATGTATAAGTTATGTTATTCGTAAAATTATTATAAAAATTGTGCCAGGAAATTTATGTTGAAAACATATTATCATAACATAACATAGAAAAGTTTTCGTGCTAAGCTGTCTTTGAAATTACATAAAAATTATATCAAAAAATTTATGATAAAAATTTATGCTAATAAGTTCTGCTCTATAAAATGTTATATTGTCAAAGTTGTGAATATAAGTTGTGGTAATAAGTTAAACCCAGTAAAATATTATACATAAAAATTATGTGTACAATTTAGTAACTTTTCAAAAATAAAGAGTTGCAGAAATAGATTTTTCTAGAAAAGGAAAATTGCAGGACTGCTTATTGTTTGCTGGACTTGAATCCTGTGAACTACCGCGGAAGTAGAATTGGGATCACCATCGCCCATTTTTTTTCTTATTCCATCGCAAATAATGAAATAAAAGCACGTCCTTCCTTCTCCCTCCGTTTTCCTGTTCCTGCTTCCTTGCTCGGCGAAACCTTCACTTTCAGCTATGTAGAGATAGAGTAGAGACTAGAGACGACTATCAGCTCCCGCAATGTTGTCTCGGGCTCGATAAGTTTTGTGGCCCAACAATATTGAAGTACTCCCACATTCAGAATAATAAACGTATTTTGATCAGAAAAAACTAATCAAACTTTACAATTTTCGATCACCAGCTAATCATATTATATGCAAATTTTGGGTATAAATTTTGTGTAAACAGATTTACGGTAATTCTTCAATCAAAGCGTCCGACTCTTTGCTTTAGTATAGGACGGACGCTGGCGTGCGGCCATGTAACACAATAGTTTAATATCCAATCAATTCATCCATCACCCACTCCACAATATCCATTCAATTCATCCATCTCCCACTCCGCTGTTCGCCCCACTCCTCCTGTCGCATCTCCTGCCGCGCAGCGCCCGCTGCTCTTGCTGCTGCTCCGCGCGCCCACCCCGCTGCTCCTGCTCCGTCGCCCGCTCCGCCCGATGATGCCGACAGGTGCCGCCAGCGCAAGGAGAAGCACCGAGTCTTAGCGTAGAAGCCTTCTGGCCTCGCCTCCTGCTACGGCTGCAGCGCCCCGATATAGATGGCGGAGGAGGCTGCACCGAGATATGATGCATGTTGCAAGTGTACATTTGAAATGTTTAAGATATTTTAGAGGTATGTTTCTAGTGTTTCACACAGGCATTGCAAAAGTAGATCGAGATGTTGTATATGTTGCAAATGTTGTACACGTATATTATAAGCGCCAGTCCCCAATGTTTCATTTGTTTTTTAATATATGTTGCAAACGTGTTTATCTGGATGTTGCATATGTTTCACACATATGTTGTAAGTGTTTTATCTCAATATTGCGTATGTTTGCAATGGTTTTTAATTGTTTTTGCAAGTGTTTCAGATGCATGTTTTGAATGTTTCATCTGTCTTTTTTTTATGTTGCAAGTGTTGCATCTAGATGTTTCAAAAGTAGATCGGGTGTTGCACATGGGATGCACGTGGGAAGCGGGAAGGGGGTGCGAGCGGGTCCCTGCGTGGCCGACGTTCAAGTGGCGTGGGCCTCGCTTGGGCGCGGGTGATGCAGGCGTTTTCGAGCAACGTCTGGCGAAGCTGGCCCACGTGTGGACACGCGAAACAGAGGGAAAACCGACCGCAGCCACGACTGTCCGGACGTGGGCATCCCGTGTGGGCGCTAGCCATGCCCATAGATATATATTCAATGTGGCCCAGAGATGATATTGGCCTTTTACTATTTGACAATTTATTGCAAGAAAATTTGGATATTAAAATATACTCTTTAACAATACATTGCCGCTCTCAAGGTACAATTATTGTTCCTGGACGTAGAGTAGGGGTATCTTTTTTTTCCTTTTTAGTTTTAACTATCTAGTTTAACCCACGTACGAATAGGTGGCCTTGGCCTAATAAATCCGCGGCGCAAGGATGCATTTTAAATTCCTTTTCACTATTTTTACTTTGTTTTCCATATTCTATAACTCTTTGGTTGCAATCTAAAATCTTGGAACAATATATATCGCCTACATTCATAAAACATATAATGTCTATTCGGTTTTGACCAACTTTTATTCAAGCAAAACTTTTGTATTTTTATTCTATGTACTAGCAAATATGTCCGTGTATTGTAACGGGAGAAAGAAAACTACCAAACATTCGACATGTTCGTCTCACCTTGTTGCACAACTACAGTGGCCGCGACAGCTTAATTTGTATACATGCTACTTTTGATGTTGTGACTGCTTACTACAGCAATCACAAATGAATTGACTCGTAAAAAAAACAAGGATCGCAATGTTATATATCTATTTTTTTGTCTTTTTATAAAATTTAAAAGCTATACTTTATTTTATGATGAGCATGGTGTCCATAATATGAATTAACATTGGCAACAATATAATAATGTCATATGAATTCTGTATTGAATTAAAATACAACTTCGATAGATTTTTCTTGCATTGTAGGGCATAAAATATTTACTCACAAGTGAATCATAACTTTAGTTTTTAATACTATCCATGTGTTGAGTTACATATCAGGTTCCATGACTTCTTTTAAGATCCATAAAAATATATAATTTTAATATCTTATTAAAGTAGTAGTTGTCGTCGTGCCTTATTTCCACATGTCACCCTTTGTTAAAAGTTGCACTGATATATGCGGATAGCTTAGAGAAACATATGTGCGGACAACTTGGAGAAACATTTGTTTTGGTTAGATTAGATGCAAATTGCCCAAAAAATTAGTTTACGGTTTGATTAGATAGGCCATCAGCTAATTTAAGTCACAATAATAATTTATTTCTAATTAACACCAACAACTTAGTAATAGAAATATTTATTTATTAAATAAGGGTCAAAGTTTTTGTAATTATGATTTTATTTTATAAATAGAGTTACTTCATCGAGAAATAAAAAACAAAAAAGTAAAAACATGAAAAAGGCAGCCCGGGAGTCACGACACATCACCAGGAGTCCAAGAAGCAAGGGCAGCACTTTTAATTTCGTGAGACCTCACGTACGGAACCCAACGAGGAAAAAAACATTTGATTTCCTTTTCCTTCTATGTTTCTTTATCTCTTGCAAAACACATACTATATATCAGAACTCTATCATACGTGCTTCTCTTCTCTGTTTCCTGTTGTTTCACAATTCACTCGTAATGTTTCCTTTTTCTGGCCCATTTCGTTTTCCTTTTTGTTTCTGTTTTATCGTCCAAGCGTAATCTACTTGAACTCTATCTCATGTCTTTACGTCCGTATATAAAACGAATATTCACAATTCACTCATAATGTTTTCTTTTTCTTATGTTTTGGAATCGGACTCTGTATCGCGCTAGACAAAAACTATTCTAACTCGTATGAGCATGGGTTATATATATAAGTCCAGACGGAAAAAACTCTCAATTATCCGGTAATTAGAGAGAGACGGATAAAAAAAAAGGATGGACGAAACAAATGGACTGAAATTTTACCTCTTTATTATTCGATATAGATATATTAATGGGCATACCAGCTGAACGATTATGTTACGTACATGAAACATTTTTCTTCTTGGTTGGAAATAATGTTTTCTATCCTACTAAAACACCTATTTTACCTTTTCTCTTGAATATTTTTATTGTCTTGCTAATGCAATAATTCCGTTGTATATCATTTCTTGGTTTCAAATAATTGTTTGTGTATTTATCATCATGGTTTTACTCTGAAAAAATATATAAATATTTTTCAAAATCTTGTCCCGATAAATTGAAAAATACAAAAATGTTTTTACTTTTTTGAAAAGGTACAAAATTCTTTTTTCGACGACGCTTCAGATGTTGTGGAGGGGGCAATAGTGGCGCTTCTTTATAGAGAAATGTACTTGTGTGGTTAGCACACGAACATGGAGCCCCTAAACTAAACTACCAAGTCACCACATTAATCATGTATTTTTATTATGTAGCTTGTCTAGTTGTTATATAATGTCATTTGATACGACTACCTGATTGTATTTTTACTATGGATGGACAATATTGTCACAGATGTAGTAATTAATTACTCCATCTTTACAAATTATAAGTCATTTTAGCTTTTCTTCTATCTAGACACATTGTATATATAGGCCAATAACAAAAGCTATGTGCCTTGAAACGACTTATAATTTGGAACATACCGAGTATTTATTAACAAATTTAGAGTTAAATTCATAGCTACTTTAGTTGCTCAAAATCATCATACTACACCATTGGAATGCAAATATATATGCTGCAATCACGGCATTTACAACTTATCACTTGTTGAATGAAGTGAATCTATTAGCAAAAGCTAAGCTAGCTTAGAAGATTTCAGCGATGAGAAATGATCATGTGGTTCATGTGTATACCAAATTTCACGTAACATAACTGATGGTAAATTGGCTCAAGTAAATCAAATCTGAAAGGCTAGTCTGCCATCGACTAGAAAATATGTAGTTATTAACCCCAACAATGGGAAATCAAATAATGGCCATGTATGCAATGATCTATCAAACAGATCATCCGACACAAAATTAAGACTTGTTTCATGCGTATACACAACGGGACGGCCAAATGATCAGGTCTGATGACTAGCACATTTGGAAGCGCTTTGGAGGTTCAGCTGCACCTATATGGGAAGTCAAAAATTGTTTGCAATAATCATTAACGACTTGATAACAATAGCTAAGCCCGGAACATTTAGTACTCTGTCACAAATAATCTACTCCATGTGTGCACAAAAGTTCATAGTGCACAACTGATAAAATTGGTTTGCATAATCGAATAAGGCCAATAATGTGCCACCTAGCTAGACTCTAGAGAAACTCATCACTTGAAATCATCGTATTGGCAGCTACATGATGATCTGCCGAAGGGATCGTCTATAGATAAATTGTGGATGTGTTCCACGGGTACGCGACTGGACAGACAGCGACTAATCTCGAAGTGAAATCTAGCACCTCGAGAAGCTCTGATGTTCAGCAGTAGCTTCGTACGCTGATTCACAATCCATTTCCCCTTGTAACAATTGTAAGGAGGGACCACAAACTTCATTGATTCTAGCACTCTAGCATTCGAGAGGAAGAACCTGATCAAGCTCACTTCCGACTTCCTGCCGTGATAGTTTCTCAGCTCCAACACCTTCAGATGTGTGTCAAGGCATTCAATTGGAACGTTATTGCGACGCGCATTCTTGAGCTTACCCTTTACATTATTGGAATCACCATAGTGATTGAGTTCCTGAAAAGAAGAAATGGATTGGAGGGCATGAGCACAATATAGGAAGCGGTTCAGTGCAATATGATTAACTATACGAGTGATCAAAACGAGCAGCTGCGCAATCAGGTTTACACAAAGATTAAATAAAAAGTCACCAAATGAAACCCCACCATGTACAGCTTCTCCACGCACGGAAAGCATTTCAACAAGTCAATAACAGCATCCAGATCACGGGGACTGTCGAAAGCTAAAATCTTCACAGTGCGGATCATGCTAGATGCGCCAGCAGCGGGTACCATTCCCTGAAACAAATAAGTAAAATTCAGAGATATCTTGTGGTGCAACGGGCCAACAACGGGCCTGTTTGCTGGTTGGTGCTGGTGCTGGTTTGGGTTGGCTGGTGCTAGTTTTTTTGAGAGAGAAACACTGTTGACTGACTGGTTTAGGCTGGCTGAAACCAGCAAGCGAACAAGCTGAACATAGCATATATATAACAAAGACGAGATATATAAATAACGGGCCTGTTCGCTAGTTGGTGCTGGTGCTGGTTTGGGCTGGCTGGTGCTGGTTTTTTTTAGAGGAAAACACTGTTGGCTGGCTGGTTTGGGCTGACTGAAACCGACAAGCAAACAGGCTGAACATATATATATAAGTATATATAACAAAGATGAGATAGATAAATAATGAATATATAACAAAGACGATAGAAATGCAAGAAGCCTGCATAAGTGGGTGCAGATATAGCTACCTTGAGAACAGTGGTTCCCATCTCAAATTCAGAGATTTTGTCACACAGATATCCCAGTGTCTTGAGTCTGGGCGCATGGATAACCTGGATCCGGAGGCCAAACCATAGTTCACGGGGGATGAGCCTTTCCAACATCGGTGCGTCCTCGACGACGACCTCAGCACCATCTGACACGCCAAGGCTCCGCAGCGTCGGGGATCTGATCACGAGACGACCGTAGCCTTCGTTCTTGTGCAGCACCAAGCTCTGGAGCGCAGGGCATGCGGACAGAACAGCGTGGAGGGCGGCGTCGGAGATGCTGACGTGCTTCAGGGTGAGCTGCTCGAGGTTGGGGAACTCGGCGTCCGTCTCCGTCTCCGCTGGGAAGACGAGCCTGTACGGGTTGTAACTGTAGCGGCAGGCAGCAGAGCATATGGTGAGCACGCGCAGGGTGCGCGCGAAGCGGAGCAGGGACGCCATCGGCGGCGGGTGGCGGCGGCCACCCGGGACGTTGACGGGCTTGTAGTAGAGCTCGAACTCCCGGAGGCCGTCGAGGCAGGGGAACCGGCGGCGGTGGGACAGCAGGCCGTCGACCATCATCGGGAAGTCGTGGAACTGGCCCAGCCAGGTGAGCGAGACGCGGCGGGCGGGGCCCGGGTGCGCCTGCAGCGCGCCGACGACGACGGCGGACACGGCTGCGGATGTGGCGACCGTGGCCTTGGCCTCGAGGTTGAGAGGCGCCGACGCCGAGCGCCACAGCGGGCGCCACCGCCGGGACAGGATCTGCGTGCGCGCGCCGTCCTTGGTGGGCAGCAGCGTGATGATGCTGCCCAGGACGTCGTCGTGGAGGGAGCTCAGCAGATCGACGTCGACGTCGACTGCCTCGCAGCCGGCGCCGCGGCCGTCATGTCCTCCCACGGGTTCGGGTCCGGGCGGCGGTTGTTGCTGGCGAGTGGCGACGGGACTGGGACTGGCCGCCTCGGCCCCTCCGCCTCTTGAGAGGCGGCGGCATCACATCCATGGCCGCACTGGGAAAATGGGGTTTTTCTGGATGGAAAATGCGCAGATGCGGAGAGAATGCATCGGATCGAATTCCGCCGTCATCGTTTCCGATATATATACGGGATGGTAGCATCGGGATATTGGAAGTTGAGATCCTGCAGGCCCCGAGCCGAGAGCTGCAGACTGCAGTATCACAGTGAGAGAGAATGAATATTGGGCCTGACTGGTTTTCTGTTGGCGAACATGGCCCGCATCGCTTTAGCTAGGCCCATCTTTTTGCTCAAATAAAAAAGCTAGGCCCATCTTGGCCAGGTCCAGTACATGCTAGGCCAGCCACAGTTTACGTTGTTTGCTTGCCAGGACTTACAGGCCGTCCAATGCATTTTCAGCGCAGGCCACGCGCGCGAAGAGTTCAGGCTACCCGTTCGATGAAAATTTACCTGACCCAGCGGCAGAAACGGATGTCCACGCCCCCCACCCCAACCAAAAAAAAAGGGGTAGAAATGGATTACGCGAATTTCGGCCGATCGCGTGGAGGGACACGACGGGCTGGTAGGTGACGTCCTCGGCTGCCACCATGGCAACCGCGTCATTGTCGATGTAGTCTGAAGCCTCTAGGAAGAACAGGCGCTGGCACTCGGCCATCTGGGAGAAGCGGCCGAAAGCCTGGGAAAGCCTCTAGGAAACACCACATGCTGCCCAAAAGCAGAGGCACCCAGGGTAGTGAAGGTGGACGTCCCCACTGTGAACGTTCCCAAGGAGGGTATTGGGGACGGCGAATGCGGGACTGTATCTGGCAGATAGGAGTTGGCAGTGTAGCGAGCGGTATGGTGGTGACGGTGGCGCCTGGGATGGAGAAGGCTGTCGTCCCAGTAGCCAGGCAGCTTGTAGGGCATGTCTGGCGGTAGGGTGGTGTGGCCGACATGCCTACCATTTACTTCACTAGGTCCGCCAAGGCCTTCATCGTGGTGGCGGCGGCGGCAAAGAAGGGCCCCTGGCCCTTCGGTTGCTTGTCGCCGTCATCGTAGCCTGGCATCTCTGATACCAGATTGATATGATCGAGGATCCTACGACAACGGCAGAGGGAGTAGGGTAGGTGACCGGTGGCTGAGGCTTGAACCCCTTGCGGCGAGTGGGTGCCGTGAGGGCGCAATTGAGGGAGCGAGATCGAGAGAGGGGGGCACAGGGGAGAAGCCCAGCAACAATTCTGTTGCTTTGCTTGATTATTCACAGGGTAGCTCACGGAATATATATAGCTATTAGGCAGCCCAATCAACCCTTAATTATCTCCCAATCACTCTTGCTAGACTTCTAAATTAGCACCAGCTAATGATGCACCTACGATTGCCCTCAATTTGGCGCCAATCTAGCCACTTTTGTGATTTGCTGCCCTTGCCGTTTTTGCTCTGCGGGGAATGTCTTGTCCCACATGACACACTACTTGTGAGCTTTTCAAGCATGCACCTTGGGGAATCGATGGACCAACTCTATGTAAGATATTAAAAGGCAGTGATTTTGTCATTATACATCTTAGCGGTTGTAACATATTCCTTCCCGGCACTGCCATAAAATGCGTCATATTTGAACCATGACTGCTGGATTCAATCCGTTCGGTTTGGTTATTTCCCCTGTTTAAAGCATCTCCAAGAGATTAGCCAAAAAGACTAATCAAATTTATTGATTCAGCTACTCTACAATAGATTTGACAAAGAAAATACCACAGACTCTCTAAAACCAAGAGACTGGATGGCTAGTGAGGCTAACAAAAAATAGAGAGCGAATGAGGTGGGATAGATAGCTACTAAATTTGGAGAGTCATTTATCTGTTGGAGACGTTTTTCCTTTAATAATAGCAAAATTTAGCTTTAGACACTACTACAACAATCTTAATCGAGACGGGCAAAAAGCCTTAACCGAGACGGTTTTCCCAACCACCTCCTGCGAAAGGTGACGGTTAATCGTGACTTAACGGAGGCGGTTGGCCGCCCGCCTCAGTTAATCAAATAAAAAAACAAAAAAATTGAAAACCCGTGGACAAGCCCAGCGAGCCCATCCACGGGCCCGCCGAGTCCATCCACGGGGTGCCGCTCTGCTCGTCGGATCCGCCACGGAGGAGGAGATCCGCGCCGTTGCTCGCTGGATCCGCACCGCCGCTCGCTGGATCTGCCATGGAGGAGGAGATCCGCGTCGCCCCGCACCGGATCCGCGCCGCCGCTCGCCCGATCCGCACCGCGGCTCGTTGGAATTGCCACGGAGGAGGAGATCCGTGCCGTCCCGCACCGGATCCGCGTTGCACCACTGAGCCGCCCCTGCTCGGAGAGGAAGCCGTCCCGCACCGGATCCGCGTTGCACCCGCCGCGGCCTTCGAGGCCACGCCCGCCGCGCCCTTCGAGGCCGTGGGAGGGAGAGGGTCGGAGGAGAGGGTTGGAGGGAGGGGTGCGCTCGGGTAGGGAGAGACGCGCGACTGCGCGAGTGGGAGAGAGAGGAGTGACCAGAAACCCTAACCTCCTATATTTAAAAGGCAGTGATTTTGTCATTATACATCTTAGCGGTTGTAACATATTCCTTCCCGGCCACTGCCATAAAATGCGTCATATTTGAACCATGACTGCTGGATTCAATCCGTTCGGTTTGGTTATTTCCCCTTTTTAAAGCATCTCCAAGAGATTAGCCAAAAAGACTAATCAAATTTATTGATTCAGCTACTCTATAATAGATTTGACAAAGAAAATACCACAGACTCTCTAAAACCAAGAGACTGGATGGCTAGTGAGGCTAACAAAAAATAGAGAGCGAATGAGGTGGGATAGATAGCTACTAAATTTGGAGAGTCATTTATCTGTTGGAGACGTTTTTCCTTTAATAATAGCAAAATTTAGCTTTAGACACTACTACAACAATCTTAATCGAGACGGGCAAAAAGCCTTAACCAAGACGGTTTTCCCAACCACCTCCGGCGAAAGGTGACGGTTAATCGCGACTTAACGGAGGCGGTTGGCCGCCCGCCTCAGTTAATCAAATAAAAAAACAAAAAAAATTGAAAACCCGTGGACAAGCCCAGCGAGCCCATCCACGGGGCGCCGCTCTGCTCGCCGGATCCGCCACGGAGGAGGAGATCCGCGCCGCTGCTCGCTGGATCCGCACCGCCGCTCGCTGGATCTGCCATGGAGGAGGAGATCCGCGTCGCCGCTCGCCCGATCCGCACCGCGGCTCGTTGGAACCGCCACGGAGGAGGAGATCCGTGCCGTCCCGCACCGGATCCGCGTTGCACCAGCCTGGAGCCGCCTCGAGCCGAGAGGAAGCCGCCCCAAGACCGGATCCACTTAGCACTCACAGCATGCCTTGAGAGGCCAGCGGGCCCTTCAAGGCCGGAGGAGAGGTTGGAGGAGAGGGTTGGAGGGAGGGGTGCGCTCGGGTAGGGAGAGACGCGTGACTGCACGAGTGGGAGAGAGAGGAGTGACCAGAAACCCTAACCTCCTATATTTATACTCACTCCGGCTATTGGGCCTCGCCTGGGTCTGCTGGGCCTAGAGAATATTAACCGAGGCGGTATTTTTGGAGGCGGGCCTGTTATAAGGCCCGCATCGGTTAATAGATTTTAGGAACCGCCTCGGTTAATAAAAAATGACCGCCTTGGTTAATTCAGGCATTAACCGAGGCGGTTTAAAAGCCTGCTCGCCTCTAAGACCTATTTGCAAATGCTGCGCAAAAGATTTTGTGTAGTAGTGAGAAAACGATTTGGCTAATCTCTTGGATATGCTATTACATCGACATCAACGGTGTTGCCAAAGCTTTCTAGCCAGTAATATTGAGATAGGGTGAATAGGCAAACTGGAGAAACAAAATTATTAAGAAAATAAGAACAGAGAATGCTCTCAGCTTTTCACATTTATTTTGTACTCCTGATTTTTTAAGTGAAAAAAACACAATTACTTCGAAGAATGGGAAATCGTCGGCTCATGGCTCCAGCGGTAAAAACGGTGAAAAAACGATGGCTTCGTCCGTGACTTTGAAGAATCGCAAACGCAAACCGTTGGCTCTTGTACTTAAGATTGGAAAGGTTGGTGTCGTACGTGACGGAAACTATCGTAGCTAAAAAAAAAATGTGGAAACAAAACCAGCTACCCGTATGTGCGGTGACGTGAGATTATAGCAAGCTCATTAACATATACGGTAACATAAACGAAGGAATTCTATGGAATAAGAAATTTTCACGTACAAATACTTATTTCTACTCTTATCCTTTTCCTATTTGATTACTCGAGACAGGAGAGATGTTTTTTATTAGGATTCCTAGCTATCTACTTTGCCTCAAAAAGCCCTCTGCATGTCACATATAAAACAAGAGGGCTGTAGATAGACGGATAAAGTTTCAACATTCACGGAGTTAGTTAGGGGAAGATGAAAAAATAGGAAGAAATTTAGCACTTTAATATTAAAGTTTGGATATAATAGATCAGCGAATCATTCTTCGAGCAGCTTCAGAACACATATGGTGCAACCGTGGAACGACTTCCAGATTTCGTTAGACGGAAATACGAAGTATACTGGATTTCGTTCGATAATGATATGAAGCAGCGTCCGTCCGTCCGGACGGATTGCCCCGGACGCGTTGCTCGCTCCCGCCCGTCGCGCGCACGGCCTGCGTCGCTCGCTACCGCCTGCGTGCTTGTTCCCGCCCATTGCGCGCCCCGTCCGCGCGGATTCGCCCTGCCCATGCCGCTCGCTGCCGCCCGCGTGAATTCGCCCTGCCCATCGCGCGCCCCACCCACTGCGGCTGTCTCCATCCGCCAGCCGTGGCCGCCTAAACTCGTTCCCACTACTACAGTAAATTTAACAGAGGCTGGCAAAACGTATTTACGGAGGTGGAGAAACCATCCGCCTTCGTCAAAAGGTAACAGTTAATCAGACCTTAACGGAGGTGGTTACTCTGCTCGCCTCGGTTAATCGATTATCGGAGGCGGGCTCTTTAGAACATCCACCATGGTTAACCGATAAAAAAAAAAAGCAATCCTGAACACATCGGTGAGCCCGTTCCTGAGCCCACTAGCCAGATCTGGCGACGCAGGACGCCACCGTCGCCGGATCTGGGCGCTGCCGGCCTCCTCATCTCCTCCACGCCGGATCCCTCTCCTCCACGCCAGATCCGCCCGCTGCTCGCCTCCACGTTGGCCTCCTCCTCCTCGTCTTCACGCCGAATCCGCCGTTGCTCGCCTCCACGCTACCCTCCTCCTCGCCTCTAGAACGAATCCAAGCACTACCGGAGCAGGGGACCGCCCGCTCGCCAGATCCGGGCACTGCTCGCCTGTGGGGGAGAGGGAGGGGCGCCATCGCCTGTGGTCTGCCCGTTGCTCGCCTCCACGCCGGATCCGCCCATTGCTCGCCTCCATGCCGCCCTCCTCCTCGCCTCCACGCGGATTCGGGGGTGGCCGGAGCAGGGGGCCACCCACTCGCCAGATCCGGTCGATGCTCGCCTATGGGGGAGAGGAAGGGGCGGCGGTGCCTGTGGGGGAGAGGGAGGGAGGTGGGCCGCTGTGGGGAGAGAGGGGAGGGGAGGGGCGGCGGTGCCGCTGTGGGGGGAGGGGAGGCGCCCGCCTGTCTCATGGGGAGAGGGAGGGGCGCGCGGCCTATGGGGGAGAGGGGGGAAGGAGAGGGAGAGGCTATGGGGAGAGAATGAACTGAGAGGAAAACCCTAAGTCTATGTTATATATGAGCCCGCTAGAGGATAGATATGGACCTTTGCTTAGGCTAGGAGCTGGGCCACTATTTTTGGAGGCGGGTCTTATAGTGTGTCCGCCTCCATTAATGGATTAACCGAGGCGGGCAACCTTAAGCGTCCGTCTCGGTTAATATCGATTAACCGAGGCGGTTGTTTTGAGGCAGCCGCCTCGGTTAATATGTTAACGGAGGTGGTTGCCTTAGGACAACCGTCTCGGCCGTTAAGGATTAACCGAGGCGGGCACTGGGCCGGTTGCCACCCACCGAATAACGGAGGTGAGCAACCAGCCCGCTCGCCTCCGAGCCCCATTTCCAAACGCTATGTGAAAGTTTTTGTATAATAGTGTCTGCAAGCCGCCTCCACCGTGCCAGTTCACCACGCCGCCCACCCATACTGCACTGAAAGCGTATGTTGCAAACGTATGTTTCAAGAGTTTTAGATGTTTCAGAGGTATGTTGCAAGTGTTTCATATGGATGTTGCAAAAGTAGATCCGGATGTTGCATATGTTGCAATAGCTATACACATATCTGCAAGTGTCTATTCAAAATGTTTCATCTATTTCAGACGTATATTGGAAGTATTTTATTTGGATTTTACATATGTTGCAGTGGCTATACACATATGTTGTATGTGTATGTTCCAAATATTTCATCCATTTTAGACGTATGTTGCAAAACGTATGTTTTAAATATTTTATCCGTTTCAGACGTACGTTGCAGCAGGCGCGGGCGGCCGGACCCAGACGTCTGTGGCACCAGTCACGCCGTATTTGGTTTTACAGGAGAAGAAAAATGGGACGTCGCTTTCCCAGAGAACGACAATGTATTATATTTGGTTTTCTCGCCATGATAGTTACGTTATTGGGTCCTCTTTCGTTTGTTCTAAGACACCGCTTTCCCACACGACAATGTTGTGAAATTTCCACGATCAACCTGCGTCTCTCCATCGAAAATTATTACGCGTCGAGAACGATCATCATGCTACGCTTAGTTTGTTCGACTTGGCTCAAGAGTCTCATACTCAGGATAGGTACTCATAATTTCTTTTAATTAACTTTGAAAAGACACTGGTTCTCCTGTACTCTTCCATTGTACAACGTGGTTATAATTTTTTAATGTCTATTTTAATTAATTGGTTATATATTAAGCCACTTGTTCCAGTTGTCTATATATAGCCCCCGGCCCGCGCCGCGGAGAGACAACAAATGGCGACGACACCTGCTAGTGGCGAGGAGTGTTGCATCATCACGGTAGAGCCCCGCGCGCATGCGGACGCTGACGGCGGCGAGGTGCGGCCGGGGCAGAGCAGTGAGGTGCAGCCGTGCAGTGCACGGAGACCGGGGCAGCAGAGGGAGAGCAGCGCACAAAAGGTGAAGAGGAAGATGAAGAGGCTAAGGCCTTGTTTAGATTAAAAGAAATTTCAACCCGATGAATAGTAGCACTTTCGTTTTATTTGGTAAATATTGTCCAATCGTGGACCAACTAAGCTCAAAAGATTTATCTCGTGATTTCCAACTAAACTGTGCAATTAGTTATTTTTTTTACCTACATTTAATGCTCCATACAAACGGCTAAAAATTGATGTGATGGAGAAAGAGTGAAAAAACTTGGAATTTTGAGGGTAACTAAATAAGGCCTAAATTTGCGTTGCCTTGTTGGAGTGGGCGGGCAACGCTGTCGGCACATTGGGCTTGCTATGGGCCACGGTCGTCTTGCTTGGCGGCTTCTGCTCTCTGCTGAGCCGCAGGGACTTCTGGTTTTCAACGGTCATGATCTTCATGGAAGCCACCAGGCCGGTGTGCAGCTGCTTGAGATCTCTCTCAGCTCTCTCTCTTTCTATAGGTCTTGAAGTTTGACACAAAGGTTGTCATCTAGGTCGTGCTAATCTTAAAATGTTATTCTTGGGTAGATAAACTTCATTTCGGGTCTCATCAGTATTCCAACGGGGTGCAACCTACTTCGCATGCTCACACTAGGTGTGCAGCTTGATCTATATATATAGAGATGAGTAAAATTCAAATCCGATCCTTGTTAAGTTTGGCAAATGATGTCATCTAGATCCTCTAATCTTAAAAATGCTATTTTTAGGTCGTTAATAAATTTGGTTTCGGATCTGGTCTGGATGCAAACGTGGTCTAACCTACCCGTACCATGATGTGGCACGCTGACTACGCATTGATGTGGACCTAGTATGTGGGTCCCACATGTCAAGTCCACTGTCCACCCCTCCTCTCTGTTCCTCGTTGACACTGAGTCACTGACCCTCCCTGTTGCCATGCCCCCAAGCTCACTCACCGCTACTTCAGCTAGATGGTGCCGCTAGCCATGATGAGTGTGGCGCGTGGGGTCCAGGCCCACTGCAGTAGTGGTGATGATGAAGGCGGGAAACGAAAGACCTGAGGCGTAGAAGGTGAGGGCGCAGAAGCACATTTGCAGCGCAGCGGAGAAGGTGGTGTACAGTGGCGGATCTAGGATAAAAATTCACCTACGGCGAACTTTCTACTAGTTTGCATGACCAAGCAACTACTATCCAAGATGCTAAAGGCGTGTTTGGTTCACGCCTCCGCCCGCCGAGCCGCAACGTGGGCGACGCCAAAACATCAGCGCTCGATTTGCTTGCCCAACATTTGGCAGAATATGGGTGTTGTGGTCGCACCGCGGCACGCCGCAAGTGCGGCAGCTAACCAAACGTGCGCCAAAATTGCGGTGCGGTGCGGCGCCGTGCGGACGCGAACCAAATAGAACCTAAGTGTGCAAACATTGGATTTTTGGCTAATGCATTCATATATATCGATTAGTAGAGGCCAAGAACAAATAAAGGCCAATTAGCGGTAGCATCCATTGATTGAGGGAGAAGTGCACAGTGGTGAGCCGTATCCTATACTTGCAAGTTGCAAGGCACCACGCGCTCGCGACCTTCCTGTTGCGGCCGCTCAGCATGAATATACGACGTGCGCCTACCACGCGTACTTGTGTGTTGTGTCAGCTGGCCGCAAACATGCATGTAAGGGTAGGTCTGGGTCTGGCTGGCGGTGAGGTCTCGCGGCTGCCAGACCTTGCCAGATCGCTGGATCCGCCTCTGGTGGTGTATGTGACGTGCACGCCCCCACCGCCACACGCTTTATCCTTGTCTCATCACCGCTGGTACCAAACACTTCATCGCCGCCGGTTTGAGCCTTGGTAGTGAAAGTGGGCGGTGATGACAATCTTCATCTTTGCTGGTATCAAATCGGCATTGACCTGCCGTCGGCTCATTCTTTGAACTGACGATGATAATTGAAAAAAAAAACAGCAGCTAGCAGGCTAAGCCACCGCCACCACTGCAACTACCGCTGTCCACACTGTTGAGCACTACGGAAAACAATGACTTTGCCGTGTGCCACAGACACTTGGCAAAGACAAAAAACACTCGGTAAAGTCTTTACCGAGTGTAACACTCGGCAAAAAGCACATGGTATCTACAATGTCGGCAAACAGATATTTGCCGAGTGTTTTTTATCACGCACTCGGCAAATGGTTTGTCGAGTGTCAAATTTGACACTCGGCAAAAAAAAAAAAAAATGGTTTGCCGAGTGTTTTTCCAAAATACACTCGGCAAACCTATTTTCAAAGAAAAAAAATAATTTTTTTCTCAGCATATCATTATTGTTTGCCGAGTGTTTTTGGAAATTACACTCGGCAAAACCATTTTCCAAAGAAAAAAATGCTTTCATATACTGGTTCTTTTCTTTTCTGGATGGATGCAATGTAATGTAATGTGACCTCATCATCATGCCAATGCCTCACTTGGTCAACATGTCCAGGGAGCAAAGAATTGACAAGCAGATGACCTCATGGAGGCAAAGGTGAAAAGGATGTTAAAAGTAGGCAAATGCATATATATCCACACCAAAAAGGGCTCAACTTCTAATAGTACATGAGTAGATCATCCAGAACTAGTATTAAAAATGGACTACATCTGCAGTGGTTACTTTATTTGCCTCCCAAAGAAAAATAGCCTTGGTCTGTAACTGCCTAACTTGCCATATTTTCTTCTAGAGAAAGAAAACAGTAACAATCTCCTAACAGTGCTTGTACTTTCTCAGCAAGACTTTACACTAACTTGCATAAAGAGCACCTCTTATTGTACTGTATTGTTAAGAGCTCCTCTATGTAATGATGATGGAGAAATAGGACTAGTTTGACAGGTTGATGAAGATGCACGACCGAAATCTAAGCAGAATCTATCAAGAAACTAATTAACCTTACATCAGCAGCTGTCACTGTGAAGGAGATCAGGGATCAACTAGCAACTAGTGATCAGAATGCATGTTTCCATTTCGTTTTCTCAGCATTGTGAATTGACCCAATTTGAATTGATGAGCTGCTAGCTAGCTAAGAAAGATGCAATGTCACCTCATCCAGAACTAGCATTAAAAATGGACTACAGCTACATTGGTTACTTTAGTTGCACCCCACCCCCCTCAACCCCAAAGAAAAATATACTACTGCCTTGGTCTGTAGTTGCCTAACTTCTCAAAATTTTCTGGAGATAACAGTAAAACATTCTCCTAACAGTAGCAAGAGTTTACACTAACTGCATAAAGAGCACCATATATTGTACTCTATGGTTAAGAGCTCCTCTATGTAATGATGATGGAGAAATAGGACTAGTTTGACAGGACTTCTAAGCAGAACCTACCAAGAAACTAATTTTAAGCTCACATCAGTAACTGCCAAAAAGATTTATGCTAAGAAGAACATCTAGAAGTAAGGCCCCGTTTGGTCTTCACATCGAATGTTATTTTTTTTTTTCAGCATGAACAGTTCCACCGGGAGCTGAAGCGGTTTTAGTAAACCGTTGACAAAAAAAGAAAATGTTAATTGCACAGTTTGAAGAAGCCAAAATTTTTTTTCTCCATCCCACCCCAATTGAGCCTAATTAGTCTATGTTTGAATACTATTTGCTTTAAATAAAAACGAAAACGGCGCGCTTCTTCAGCCGGTGGAAAGCCCTGCAAATCCAAATTCCTACAACAGTAAACAAAATGCCTTTACTCTGTAAAGAAACTAATTAATAAGCTTTTAACATCAGTAACTGTCACGCCAGTGAAAGAGATCAATCCTATGACCTTGAGCGCGAAGAAGAGGAACATTCCCAGCAGCGTAAGCCTGCTCTAGTAGCGACGCCGCGCAAAAAATAAAATGCCTTTAGCTCTGTAACAATAAGGCTAGTAATCTCAGCTTTTAACGGCACGGGGCCTGATGAATCGGGCGCCAGGCGGTGGCGGTGAGCAGGCAGAGATCCTTCCACCCGACCTTGAGCGCGCCGTTCTCCTCCACCAGCGTGTACCCGTCGGAGGGGAACATTCCCAGCAGCAGCGACGCCGCGCAGAACCCGGACTGCGCCAGCTTCTCCCGCCAGCTGCCGACGAACTTGACGTCGCCCGTGCGCGCGGGGCCGCCGACGGCCAGCACGTTGCGGATCTCCCGCGACAGCAGCTGCTGCTCCACGACGTGCCGCTCGGGGCTGTCCTCGCCGTAGCTCGCGTCCAGCGAGTCGAACAGCGCCGAGTAGTAGTGGATGGCCTCGACGAACCGCGCCAGGAAGGAACCCGACTGGCTCAGGTCCTGCTCCACAATTGTCACCACCTTCGGGGCCAGCCTGGTGATTCATTGGTGAATGTGAATCAGTCAGTCAGTCAGTCAGTAAGCGCATTTGGTGGCCATTCGATGCTGCTGCTGCCTGCTGGTGCTGGCAGCGGCATGACGAGACGGCTGAAGCAGCTAGCCAGCAGCAGCAGTTAGCATTTTAATGATGCATCAAATCAACACTGAATTGCAGTTTATCTCATGTTCAAAGTACACATTGGGCAGATATGGAGTACTACTAGCAGTCAATCAACAAAACTAGCGAGAGATTAGAGAAAGCATAACACGCATTTGATGTGCTTTCGAGTTTAGCAGCTTAGCTTCCTGATCTGATCTATAGTGTGATGAGGAGAAGATGATTAGTGTATACGTACTAGGAGAAGATGACAGGTATTCTATTCAGTAATCATGATTCTGGCACTATGGACTAGAAAGTTGAGACCTTTTGGCTTGGAAAGTTGGCCATGATGGTAAGAACTTTCAGCTCATTCCTAGTGATCCACTAACCAAATGCAAGCACGGTCGATCTTTTGTGGTTCTCCGTTCTCGGATCACCACAAAAGCATTGTACGTATACCACAATGTCAGTTTTTTTTTTTCTGGTGCATTTGTAAATTTACCACTGGTTCTTTTCTTTTCTTGCAAAATCAAGATGTAAACTGATGTGCACTCATATACTGGTTATTTATTCTTTGATGATGCTAGTTATATCCCCACCCCCACTCCCGCGCATTCAGACAAGCAAAATTGTGTAACATAGTCTTAAGAGAAACAATTGCTTAAAAATCATAACCTTGAAGTCCAACGAATTAAGGCTAACACCAATCTCATTGATGCATAAAGTGCTGCCGAACCATAGATCTCATAGATCCACAAACCACAAACTGCATCATGGATCAATAAATCATAGTTATATCTAATCAGTTTCAAAGATTGCCCACAACAAAAGATTTAGGTAGGATCAACCCAATTCGGTAGTACAAGATTGTGATATTGCAGTTCCATAAATAAGTTATGCAGAAGCCTATCGCCATTTTAGCAACTAAATTATTTCTCGTTCTGGACATTGTAAAAGCTAAAAATAAGCAACATGTACCCGCACCTCATTCGTGATGGGGTTCCAGACGGCAAGGACGCTGCCTCTTCTGACGAGAACACGGCCGTGGCGGGCATCCAGCACGCGCAAGCCCTCGAAGTCGGTGCGCTGGGGAAATCCGGGAGGGAGGCGGCGGGGCCGGATCCGGAGGGGAGGGGTGGCGCGGCGGCTGGATCCGGGGAAATCCGGGAGGGAGGGAGGGAGGGAGGAGGGAGGCGGCGGCGCCGGATCCGGGAGGGAGGGGGAGGAGGGAGGCGGCGGGGCCGGATCCGGAGGGGAGGGGCCGGATCCGGACAGGAGGCGGTTGAGGCGGCCCTCGATGCCCTTGACGGAGATGATGTAGAGGTTCTTGGAGCCCGTGTTGTTGGCGCAGTTCACCGTCGCTGCCACCGGTAGACCCAGTGACATGCGGAACTTGTTCCCCGCCGTACCTCCTCTCCCTGGATCACATCACGAGACACCACGCCAAGCGAGAACTCCATTAAAAACGCGAGATTGCAACAGGATGGATAATCAATCGACGAGGAAAGGAGGCGGCTTACCTCGCTTCGACATGGCGGCGGCGTCTATTTTTCTCCTTCCGTACATGAGACGAGAGGGACGCGGGCCTGGGGCCGGCGGGGCAGGGCGCAGTGTGCGCCGGCGGCGGCCGGGGGCGGGTGTGCCTGTGTGCGTGTGTGGCGCGGGTGGGTGTGTGCGTGTGTGGCTATGTGCGGCCGGATACGGGGTATATGAGCGGGGGTTCGCCGAGTGTCCAGATCTTACACTCGGCAAAGAAGGGGGTTTGCCGAGTGCCACACTAGGAGCACTCGGCAAATCCAGTTTTTTTTTCATTTTCTTTCTTTTCTTTCTTTTTCATAACGTATTTTTCTAAATTTGTTCTGATGTACTTTGAAAATACCTTATCAAATTCACTCGACAATATATATTTGATTTTTCTACGAATATTATTCCATTATTTCTAGTAGTTATAGTTCAAATTCAATTTATATCAATTAAAATTCTATAATTGCACTTAATAAATGAAAATTATCAAATGGATCCAAAAAATTATCAAAATTTCACTTGAAACAATCTATGTTCTCTATTGCTTATACAAAAAGTTTTGAAGTCAAACCTCAATTCGACCGTCACTTTGACTCCAAATCTTACCGAATCCTTCTCAACGCTACGATTCTTCTTCTAAGATGGTTCGGTTTGTAAACATCGTACGTGACAAAACGTGCAAAACCTTATCAAATTTTTACCATAGCCTCCACGTAAGATATCATTACATCATGACAAATCTCATGATTTTCAAACTTGGTTTGCTTTTTTTAGAATTTAAAAACCATTCGGTCACACGTTCATGGTCGTGTTTCCTGAACAAAATGTTCAGAATTTCTTTTCATTTCCAAGGTAAGGCCTCACACTGACTCAATAACATGACTATCATTTTTCTACTCATTTTATTCTATTATTTGAATCACTTGCTGTTCAAATTTGACTTAAACCAAAAAAAATCTTGAAATGCAATAAATTAATTAAATATAGCAAATAGATTCAGAAATATACCAAATTTTAACATGGAGTACGACATGTTGTATGTGCATAGTAGAAAAAGTTTGAAGGTTAAAAGAGAAAAAAAACTTATTTCTTTGCCGAGTGTAAAAAAAAAACACTCGACAAAGAAGGGGGTTTGCCGAGTGCAAGTGTTTTTTTGGGCACTCGGCAAACCCCCTTTTTGCCGAGTGCAATTATTTTGCCGAGTGTTTTTCGAACAACACTCGGCAAAGAGCTTGTTTGCCGAGTGCCCGAAGTATTGCACTCGGCAAACCCCCTTGCACTCGGCAAATTGACTGTTTTCGGTAGTGGAGGGCGCGTGTGTGCGCGCGTATGTGGAGTGTGTGGGTCGTGTGCGTCCAAGTTGTACCCGATAAAAAAACTACCATCATCCGCTGCCCATGCTGCCCTAGCCCATCGCCTTCTCCTCCTCCAGCCTGCCTCCTCCTCGTGCCACCAGTCGCCGTTGCTGCCACCAAGTATGAGAGAGGGGCGAGAGAGATTGAGAGACGAGAGGGAGATATGCTCACCTCGATGCATCGTGGTGGGGGCCAATCACGGGGTGGCTGCGAGCAGGAGGCCATGAGGAGGGCCGCGCTTCGGTGGTGGAGAGCATGGTGCCAGGCCTATCGTGGTCCGCGCGCCAGTGAACATGAACAGGCGCGTGTCTTGGGCTGCACATCGGTGGGGAGATTCAGTTGTGGGAGGGAGCAGTAGCAGGAGGAAGGGATGAAGAGAGATTCAACCAATCCTATAGTGCTACACATGCACATGGACCCCACCTATCGATCACTAAGAAAGCACAAGTTGGTATGTTGCAGCTCATGCTTGGTACAGGCACACGCGTGTGGGGGTGAGTCGTGCTGATTTTCACCGTTGGTTCTAATTAATCCCAAACCACCAAGATGGTTTTCATCGTTGGTGTTGGGCTACGCCCCTTAGCATTCGCACCCCCTTCTGGCGAAAGGGGGAAGTATGTAGCGATCGGTGCCTTTCGCGTCCCATTGAGGGCGAAAGGGAGCGCCAGGCGAAGAATACGGGGTTGATTGAGTGCTTTCACAAGGTGATCTTCTCTAGTGCTGCAGGAACTCTTCGCCCTTTCATCGCTGAGGAGAAGGCTATGCGTGGGCCGGGTGGCTACAGCCGACCAACAGGACCACCAACCAGCGGCGAGGGTGGTTGGAGCCCGAGGGAGGTGAAGATAGAAAAGATCGGAGTACCCTCGGCGAATAGGAATATTCCCCCAGATCGGGGTAGTTGCAGGGGTAGTTGTGTCCATGTAAAGTGCTACGGAAGTGTATAAATAGCGCCCCTGCGGGGGGTTGTAGGGAGAGAGGAACCCTAATTCCAGTCCATGAAATCAAGACGAGTCACTTGCAGTGAACTTTCGTCGGTTTGTTCTCTTCGGTTTTGGTATTTGCTTGGGTGACAACCAGGGGTTCTAAGGTTATGGCCTAGAACAACAATTGGGTTTTCTCCGAAACAACGATGAAAATGATTTTATTTTTACAGCCGTTTTTATTCTGAGCTCGGGGCCCTCTCTTGTGTCCATGTATGAGCTCGGGGCCCTGCTTGCCGTCCCTCGTTGCACACGCCTGAGCGTGTTCAGTAGCCTCGTCGCCTGCGCTCCTAGTGGCACAGAGGCCGGTCGCGACTGTGCGTCGCCTGCCACTACTGGAATCTTGCTTTTTTCTGTGTGTGCGAAAACGCACAGAAAAATGCGAATACCATCAGAAAAATATTTTTCTAACGGTGTACCCTCAGAAAAATACGCACAGAAATATAATGACAGAAAAATCAAATTTTTCTATGGGTTTCCGTCAGAAACAATTTTTTTGTGGGTCTCACACACATAGAAAAATTGTTTTTGCCCATATTAAAACTAATTTTTCTTTGTGTTAATCCACACAGAAAAAAGAAATAAACGCACAGAAAACATGTTTTTTTTCTGTCGGTCCAGGTGAACTCACAGAAAAATTCATTTCGCCCAGATTAAAAATAATATTTCTGTGTAGCCAGCCTCACAGAAAAAGAGTTAAACGCACAAAAAAATTATTTTAAAACAGTAGCAACAACATATTAAAATATATATTTTCCATACAGTAATTTCTGTGCATGACCAACAAGGTTTCATTCAAATAATACACAAATACAGTACTCGAAGGGACCTGCTATCAGATAAAAGAAACGAAGCATTACTGATGGACCCGCTAGCAGATGAAAGAATCAAAGAATTAACTGCTGGTGTGAAAGAAACTGTCAATCAGCACTCCATCACCATCTGTTAATCAAGAATGGAGGTGATGGGCTTGAAGTTGAACGAGGATTTTGGTGAAGTGATGGTTGGGGTCTGAAAATGAAGCATATATGTAGATTTACTCGTCTGAGTCGCCAGTATTCCTTTTGACTTGCTACCAGTAACAGAGTAGTCTGTTACACCATCTGTTAAAATAAATGAGTTAGCTCAAGGTACTGCACATGATAAAATTCTATGAAACCAATTGCACAAGTATATTACATTGTTAATATAGAATGACATTAGGTTTCTAATGCATCACAAAATGTGTCTAGTTAGAAGAACCACATACAGAGACAGCTAGTGAGCAGCGGCTTTTACTTTCAGCGATATGTATATTTTGCTTCACAAATAACGTATTAAACTGTTGATATAACTAGAGGTCTAGTGGTTAACCACTCATGAAAAAGAGCCCAGTGTATCTGGGAGGATCCCACAATGCGCTTAGCATAAAAGACGACAACAATGTTGAAAGAATTCATTACTTTTGGCAACAATGTTGACATACAATAGCGTTAAACATCACAACCTAAGATAAGAAATGTATCAGCAATAGTGTCACACAAAAGGATAGTAACTGGACAAACAAATGACATCTGATTAAATGAATGCAACTGACAGAGCACACTTGTGGAAGGAAATATATAAAGAAATGTGACTGCAGTCCCATAAAAAATGCTCATGAAATCATTGCTAGTAACTTAACATCTAACTGATATAACTACTCAAGAACCTTTGCCTAACAAGTTAACAAAAATATAAAGTTCGTACATTATCGTGCTCGTGCTATAATAGAAATACCAAAGCGAGCAGCACTGCATTTAGACAACTCAAGCTTGTAATAAGACATGCTAGAATGTAAAGGAGGAAGAGAGATCTCACATTTAAAGAACTGTAGCATGGTCTTCGTCGCATCAGAAGGGGAGGCTCTCAAGGTTAGGGGAGGCAGCGGGGAAGGAGAAAGAAACTGCTTCTTTGTATTAGGGGAGGCAGTCCTGCTCATTTAGAAGAATATGATAGCATTAATGAACAGGAACATGTATTAGGGGAGATTTTTTGTCTTGAAAAGAGACATATCAAGTCTACTATACCAAGCATATGAGAAGGCAAAGATTTAATGCCAACAGTTGAACTGCATAGAAGGGTAAAATGAAGATCAGAAAATCAGCCTATCATTTACCTTCTTTGCTGCAATCTTTGTGTACATTATTGTCAGGAACTCTTGATGTGGTGTATATATAATCATTGTGTGAGATTGTAATAAACTGTGCTCATGTTCATAGCTTATTTAGACTTAAATATATACGTGCATGTCTTACATACCATTAACAAAAGTTTGCGCAAATTGCTGGGCCTTTGAAATACCAATTTGATAGCAAAAAAGTTGATCACTAAATACAAAAGAAAAGAACTTACTTTGGTGCCATTAGGAATTAGCTGCTGCAGCGTGCTTAGTCTTTCATTGATCCTCTCTCTTCTCCTCTGTTATATAGTATGACTAAGCCATCAGAAAACAAAAACTGCAGATTCAGTGATCATTGCGAAATTAGCATTAAGTATTTATGACCTTTGCGTAAAGGCTCTGTAAATCCTTCGAGGACCGACTACGACGCTGCAATCAATGGGTGAGCCGGCGTTAGAAATCATTGTTGAAAAAGATGATGCTGTAAGCAATGGTGATGCCTGGAGGACAACAATTGATGCCTGCTTACCTGTACTTGACCTCATTGACACACGGAGGTCTATTCCATATGGCATTCAGCAAGTGAGGGAACTTATTGGCATCTCATGTGCCTTCAATCAAGTTGTGCAGGTTTGTCAACCAAGCATGTTTCAATCTTGAGTGGTGAGGGAACTTATTGGCATCTCATGGACTAGAAGGAAAGCAGATGGATGGGGTGCCAAATTTGGTAACTGGAGTAGCCAAAGAAACAATCCTAGGAGACCCCAAGGAGACCGGATGAGAGGGGTCCACCTCCACCAAGACAACGGTTTGAACTAACTATAGAGGAGAAGAACATTCTTCTAGAAGTTGAACCCATAATATTCCGTGTGATCAAATGATGTAGTATTCAACACATTGGCCTCAGATATCAATTGCTCCTCCGTTGACCTTGAGCTTGGAGCATAAGAAACAAACAGAGTAAGAAACAAAGTTCCAGTACCTCAACACAAGCTCAAGGTCATCAGTTCTTGGCATGCTTAATATGATATCATCATTGGCAAAGTAAGTGAGGCCTCAGCTTAACAATATGTTGGTACAATTTCCAGATACTCAATCATAGGTGGCTGCCAAGGCAAAAAAAAAACAGATAGAAGAAAACTAAGATCATGTCCCATGGTTTGATGACAGTCATGATAATCATACAGAATACACAAAAAAACAAATTGTAGCTACCTCAGAGTTTATTTTTCATGTTGCATCATTGGCCAAATAGATATCAAGAGTTTGAACATCACAGTCATATCAAGAGATTGAACATCAATGTCATAAATTCTAGATGCTTCAGCACAAAGAACCCTCACTAGAATCAGAGCTATGGACTTAAGCAAGACGTGGCTGCCACACCATAGGGTGCTCCTCCAGCGCCTAGGGTTAAGTAAACATCATCGACCAAGGCACTTTGCTCAGTTTGTAAATCAGACTAGGCATCATCATGTGCAAAATCTAGGCGACAACACATGTGTATAATAAATAAGAGGTGCACATCACACAGATCTGAGGGCGGAACAAGACGAAAGCAAATGTAAACATGTAGATCAACAAAAATGTCGCCTAGATCTAAGTATCTAAGAACATAAACCCTAATATCAGTGGACGACAAACAAAATCCATAAACGATTCAACAGAAATCACCGCACAGAGAGGGGTAGGAGATGGGGGCAGGTGAGATATACTGTCGGAGCACTGGAGGACCAACACGAATCCGCTGGTGGAGGTTGACTGTATAGGTCAAGCGAGCTTGATGGGGAGGAAGAGGAGAGAACACACCAAACCAGAGGAGGAAGGAGAGGTGCGAAATGGGGGCGGTAACCCTAGCCTAGGCCCCAGGACGACAAGATCTCCCGCGCAAGCCGAAATCGTTCCCGCCAAGCATCGCGGCGTCTAGGACCGAGAGGGAAGGAGAAATCGAGAAGATGGAGGCGTGCGGGATGGCAGAGGGGAAAGGTATGGAGAGGAGCAGGCATATGGTGCGAGCCGGGATACCAATCACGCCCTCACTGCACCAACTCATGCCGGATGGGCCTTAGGACCGCCCCATCGGGGCAACCAATCACGCCCGTAGTGGAGGAGGGGGTGGCTGCCGCGACGGTGGAAGAGAGGAGGGGGAGGCAGATCTGGGGGCGGCGGGCGGCGAAGCTCCTTGGTGCGGCAGGAGGCAGATCTAGGGGCGGAGGCGCCGCCATCCGGCCTTGCACGGGCAGCCACCGCCGTCTTCCGAGGGAAGGGAGGGGAGGAGTTGTAGTGGAGGAGGGGGTGGTGGCCTCACCGGTGGAGGAGGGGGTGGCCGCCGCGACGGTGGAAGAGAGGAGGGGGTGGCCGCTGCGAGACCTAGGAGCGACGGGAGTGCGGGCGTGGTCTCGGGCGGGTGCGGGCGGCGTGTTTGGGATAGGGATGGGCGGCCGCGTCTGGAGATAGGTTTAGGGGTTTTTTTGCGTGTATATAGTTTTTCTGTGCGTGTATATAGTTTTTCTGTGAGTTTTGAAAAGACCGACAGAACAATGTCAATTTTTCTGTGTGTATTGACACCCACAGAAAAATCACGTAATTTTTCTGTGGGTTTTCGAATATTTCTGTCGGTATTTTTGAAACAGAATTTTTCTGTGTGTATAGAGAAAAACGCACAGAAAAATTCATCACCCACAGAAGTATTCGAGTTTGCAGTAGTGTGCGCTTGCTTTGGGGCGGCGCCGCCGCCGCCCACCCACCGTGCCGCTTGATTGCACTCGCCTGCGGCAGCCATGCTGTGTGCACTCGTCAGCCATGTCGCGCTCGCTTGCCTCATCTGTGTTGTGTGGGCTCGCCAACAAGCATGGACATGACATGTGAGCCTCACATGTCGTGTCCACGTCATGTCCACGTCAACGTGATGTCAGCGTGCCATGCCAGCGTATGGAGAGTAGTTTGGGCTCCTTTGAATCCGAATGAAATCTGAAATCAAGTTTAATTATAAGGATCAAAAATAGCATTTTAAGGATAGAGTAGATGACCCTTTTACCAAGTTGAAGAACCAGCCATAAATTTTATTCTATTTATAAGGTCAAGAAAAGCTTTTTCCGCAGCCCATTCATGATTTCCGTCCTTTTGTTTCTAATTCTGCCCCTTAGCCCCCTGTGGCCTTGTGACATTTTCCGTCCTTTTGTTTCGTTTATCTATCCCTTGGCTATGCACACAACAGGGTTTTCATCCGCAACGATGCCTTGGTCAGCCAGTGGTTATTTGGCTCCACAAGGGCATTCAGATGGGCAGATTTCTCTGCCGTCCCTGAGGACCCAGACATGATTTCACCGTCGTATTGGAATGGAATTGCAGTGGTCACAGGTGCGTTCAGCAGCATCTTCCCAGTCCCAGCGTTTCAGCCGGAAATAGGTGTGGGCATATCAAAGGGGTGGCCAAGGCCCACACAGCGATGACATAATATTACCAGATTTAATACTTTCTGTTTGGGTTGCTTCTTGTTTTGTCGCAACGCTGCTTCTGCGACCGTTGTTATGGTGCATAATTGCCAAACTACCAATTCTGGCATACCCCATAGCAGTACTTTGTTTTAAAGTCATTACAGCCTTAGGGTTGGCATGTTTGCCCCCTTATCCCAAGCAAAATTAGCTTCGCATTAGGCCCTGTTCGCTGGGAGGAATCTGGATGGTTTTGGATGAATCTGAAGGAATTTGTGAGAGAAAACACATTATTCTTCTGCATTAAAAAAAAGCGGATCAAACCGATTTAAGAGCACGCGAACGGGGCCTACAGATATTTCAGCATACCAGTCGCTGTTCAGCTGGTAATACTTAGCAGCACCCTGGTGTCGTGTTTGGAAGTCGTGGAAGATGGTAGCTCCTGTGTCTTCGCCGTCTTGCTGCAGATGGTTAACACCATCCTGCCCATACTCTTCTTTTGGAGCGTATTGTTCCCATTACCAGGCATCTCCCTTAAGATATCATTCTATATCCTGTTCTCGATAGTAGCAGCGGTTCTGGTTGGCAACATGCAAATCCCAGTGATCTTCCTGCCAGTTATATATATCAGCTCTGCGCCTTCGCAGCCTGCTAGGTCATCATCACCATGAGTATGACCCGCTGCCTGATGGCGCTAGCCCAAACTTGGTGCCATCCATAGTTGTCTTCTACATGCTGGAGCTATGCCAAGGGTCATCCTATGTCTTGGCAACCATCCTCGGGTTCATCTCCCTTCCCCGTCGCAGATCGCTTGTCCGTGACCTAGGATTCAGCGAAGAGTGGGGAGCAAAAGCTGTCAACCTGTACTACCATCAAGCCTACCAGGAACGCACAGAAAAGGGTCTTCTTACTTCAGAGAAATACACGCCCAGCAGCCTCACCAGCTTCGCAATCCAGTCCCTTGGATGCAACTCAAGTGAAATTCAACTTACTGGGCTTCATATTCTTGACAGCTTCCTGGAACAATGGGACTCGAAATCCAAAAAGGAGCTCATAACAGAATTCACTTCCACCTCCCACAAAGCAGCAGTGTTCTCCTTGATTGACATGCTCAGCTCCACAGTTGAACATACCAGTCTGTTAGCTACCAGAATCATCAAAGAGCTCACTGCCAGCGGTAGCATCAAAATTTCTGAGTTTCCTGGCATGGTGAGGCAGATATCTTCGCTCCTTGTTGCCGACAACCGACAAGATCATGGGGCTTGTTTGTCGATTCTTCAGGGGCTTGCTTGTGATGCTGATAACTGCGCAGAAATCCAGAGACGATACAATCGTCATCACGAAGATCATAGGGTTTATCAGATACTTCACCAGTGAGGAAAACGGTGGTGGCAGACAGCACAAGTATAAGCTGCAATTGTCATTGAACCTTTTGAGGAGGCTTGCTATAAGTGGTGGAAAAATTGGCGCAAAGTTTCGCCGAGAGCTGTCGGAGAACCCCTTCTTACTGAATAGCCTCCAACATATCTTGGACTTGGACTTGGAGGAGTGCCAACCGGAGCTATGGGAGCCGGTGATGGATATTCTAGCAAAGCTGGCCTTCGATGAGGCCGCAAGGCAGGAGATTGGGAGCTCCCAAGCGATCATTGGCAAATTGATGCGTGCATTTCTTAGGCCACATGATGATGCAAACTCCAGTGAGAACAATGGTCTTCCACTGCGAATGGCTGCTGGTGAAGCACTAGCAAATCTTACAATAATGAGCACAGACAACTGCTGGGCTATCCTCTTGGCGGAAGTGGAAGCAGAACATAATCTTGTCGTGAATCTCATCGACATGCTTGACAATGAGTATTACATATGCGTTGCAGCAAATCTACTGCATAATCTATGTGCAAACTCAGGAGACAAGTTGGTCGAGCTTGGTAAGCAGCACCTTGAATCTGCCGTACGAAAGGTGAGTCTCTCAATCCCTACTTAAGGAAATTAATATCGTTTTCATTTCTCGTTTATCTATCATTAAATTCATACATCTGCATATTTTAGTATCAAACGTACATTTTTTAGATAATGAATGAAACGTACATTTATGTGTGGAGCTTAGTGACAGAAGAGAACCTATATAGAGTTCCGTATATGTTACCTTGATTGGCACAGAAGAATATAACAACAATAATGTCATCCTTCATTATTTGACGTGCATTGTCATTGTCATCACACCATGTATGCAGGTGATGGAATTGTTAATGACTAGAGAGGGCAAACAATTGGAGGCTGCACTCTGTGTCGCTTCACAAATTGGTTATGTAATCCCTAAATACTGTGCCCAGGTGCTGGAATCAGCCTATACAAATTCAGCCGCAGCACTTGTTGAAAAGCTTTTGCATACTCTCAGCTCCATCAGGGAACCATGTCTTGAGTACCCAAGGATAAGAAGGCTCCTAGTTGAGGTAGTAATATCCATTGTGGATTTGTGTCCACGGTGCATAAATATCTTCAGAGAAAAGAGGGCAAAGGACGCCCTAGACATGGTGAAAGGAGCCCCGTCCAGATTGGAGAAGTACAGGGTCTTCCTTGGTGGCGAAGGAGTGGTCGCGGAGATCTTACCGATGCGCGACCTAGTGGACAAGGCCAAAAGGCTAATTCACCAGGCAACTCCAACTCCGGGTGTTAAACCAGGGGAGCATGCATGAATTAATTGTCATGGTTTGTAGCGGCCATCCGCATATCAGTCCATATATACATGCATTGAGAGTTGAGGCTAGAGGGGGGCTTATAATTAATCAAAACAAAAATTCAGTTCCTTATTTGGTTCCAGATATCAAGAAACCGAAATAACCGGAATAAGTCTAGTCCCTACTCTCGGTTAACCGAATCGATCGAAAAACTAAAATATATGAATTGTACTTCACTTGAATTTTATAAGACTATATTTGGTTTATGCATGATATCTCATATTTGAATTGTTATGTATTTGTGTTACTATATTGTATTATTCCCTTATCAATTACTATTACCTATACTATAAAGGAGCGAAGGAATTAGAAATCTATTGTTACCATAAAAATTTCCTACCCACCTTAGATTGACAAGTGGACCCACAAGAGATGGGTGTTAGGAACATACGAAACATCCAGCGTTTCACGTTACGGATGACATCTCTTGACGTTTTTTTTCACCCGCGAAATCTTTACCCACCCGCGCGTACCCACACCCTCTGCGTTCCTCCACCTCACAAAGCCACGCCGCCAACCGCTCCCTCCCCACATGTCGACCCCTCCCCGTCCCACTCGGTCACCCTCACCTCCCGATCCCGTCCCGCTCTTCCCTGGCAAACGCGACCTCGCTCCCAGGAACCCGGCTGGTGGATGCGCCGTGCTGCTTCGTCGACCGCCGCCGCCACGGGATGGGGTCGACGGACAGGACAGATGGAGGGGATGGTGCGCCAACGCGTTTCTTCATCGAAACGAAGGTCCGTTTGCAAACGCGACCTCGCTCCCAGGAACCCGACTGGTGGATGCGCCGGTGCCGGTGCCGAGGACGACGGACACAGCTCCTGGTGCACCGTGTTTCTTCATCGAATCGAAGGTCCGTTTGATTTGATCACCAAAGGAAGTGATCGAGTGCAGGGAGGCCTGGGGGTACTCGACTAGTTCTGCAATATTGGGGTTATCGCCGGCTGCCCGCTTCGATTCTGATCTAATTTTATTTTTAATCGGTCAACGATGTTCTCATGTAGCAGGGTTCGACACCTCAACTTTTCAGATCTTGGCAACACAAGAAGTGAGGAGATCGGTGATACCGTCTCGGGGAAGGGAGGATTGCTGGAATCTGTGTAGTAACTCCACCAAGGTTCCTTGACGAAGGGAAGATCAATTGTTGTGTAGTAACTGCACCAAGGTTCCTTGACGAAGGGAAGATCAATTGTGTGCGACGGCGAAAGGGGCAGGTCAACGTGCTTCTTTCTCTTTGATCTAACACTGTCTCCCATGGAATTTTGGGGTTTTTGGCTGAATACTCCCAAATTTAAGATAGATGGGTTGCTGGTGGTTGAGAACCATAGTATAGTAGTGTTATAGTATTCTAGACGTTAGTTTCCTCTTTTCTTGGGTATTATAGTTGTTTTTCCCCCTACTTACTGACCAGTGATATCCCCAAAAATATCGAGACCCAAATACAATAGATTTTTGTTTTGTGTTTACTTCTATAACTTATATATTCACTTTAGAGATTTTGATATATTGTTCCATCAAGTACTGATGCTTGTTAAATCATAGAATAATTCTAATTTGACTGAATTTTTCAGGGTTCAGGAATCAGGACCATACTGACGAGAAAGTAGCATCAACTCATATTTTGCCAGCAACTCTTGTCACTCTTGGCTCTGATCAAAACTTGAAAGTAAAATATGCCAGTATATATGCATTTGGAGCTCTCTACATCACAACACTAGGAACTGAGAATTGTTGATTTATATTATGTGGTTCCTCTATTTTAATAATTATCCTGAAGCCTGTTTGACATTACAGGCCTGTAACGTGATGTCATTGGATTAATTATTATTTCTGAATGGTTACCATTTGGTCTTGCCTGAACTGTATGTGGAGTATTGGTGAAAATTACAAGAACAGTCTAATCAGAGAACTTTGAAGGTTGATCTTGCTTACCTTCTTCGTAGTTGGCCAAAGGATACAAATGCAACAGAGATCAAGAACCTGACCAGACAGAAGAGAATAATTCAAAAGGTTGGAGGGCTCCCAACTCTTGTCATACTTGGAGGCAAGTTAGTGTTGTAATTGTTTTTCAAACAAATTCATCTCGACAGAAACATATAAGGTATAGAGAAATGAACCATAGGAGCTGGCATTTTTTTTTTGTGTTGGACAGGTCTGTAAATTAAGTGACTCTACACATCAAATGCACACAGCTTACATTGAAATGCCATGTTATCTCCATGAGGTACGAATGGATACCGATGAAGATAGCATTTTGTTAATCCAATGAAGTGCCAAAGCAATAATTAATCGGATGACTATGACTATCTCATCATTTGAGTACACATCTCTTACTGATGCAAATGTTTCAACATATAAATTAATTAATGTGTGCCCCCAATAAATTTGATCTTCCTGCCACTCTAGATGTTTTTTTATTATTTATTATTTAATGTTTTCTTATCCATATTATATTTTAATGATGTCCATTGAAAATTATTGTTCCTTCGTGTTAATATCGCATTACCAATTCACATATATATATATATATATATATATATATATATATATATATATATATATATATATATATATATATATATATATATATATATATATATACTGTATGTGATAAGATATATATCTGTATAATCTTGGAATTTGGATTTGTCAAAGTCTGGCCATGAATTTGATGGTAAAGTGATAATTAGTGAAACTAACATAATAGGATGTAACCTGTGCTACCTATGACGAACACGTGCGTGCTGCACATGCATTGCCACTAGTTATCTAAAATAGAGGTAGTATTGCCCGAATTTGCATTAGAACTTGCATATTTTTATGTTGTAATTAACCTCTAATGAAAAGTTTGGTTAGTACCGAACCTAAAATGAAATAACCGAAAACCAAAATGCTCGGTTTCTATAATTTCTCAGAACCAATCGATTCTTAATTTGTAGAAACCGAATTTCTTTAAGAATCGAGAAACCAAACCAAAACAGAGTCGAAAACCGAATGCTCACCCCTAGTGAGGGCGCGAGTCTGCATCCATGTTTATATGATATATGTGTTGCATTGTGGGCCTTATGGCCAGACATGCCAATATTTTGTTATCCCGTACTCCTTGACTGATTTGCATTTTTTTTCACGAAAGGGATCATCTGCTTGTTAGAAATAAGATTACACTACGGACAAATTAGCATCTATCGTTAGATGGAGAGACACCTATTTGTGGTCGTTATTATTGTGGACGTCCACTATCACGGAACAGAGCTTGCCTGACCGCTGGATTCTGGCAGGACAAACCAAACTCATTAGGAAAACAATTCCTCGTTCGTCTAGAAAAGGCCCACATGATCTCATTGCCAGGAAAAGTAGCTTTCTCTTGACGGTTAGTCCATAGAGAACAATTCTTGACGGAAATTGCTGACTGGCTGACACGATGGCTATTTGTTTGGATAAGATTGGGGAAATGGGGGATTTATAGGGTTCGCCTGTCATTATGTGCACACTAGATCTAGACATGACTTCCTCTAGGCACTGGCGAAGCCACGTGAGAGCCAAACTAGGTCCAGCTGGCCCCCCTTATTTGACAAAACTTATCAACACAAATCCTATATGAATGGGTTGCATTGTTGAAAATTTGAGTAGCGCTCTTCATTCTTTATGGCTCTTTGATCTAGCACATCTGTTGATAAAATTTTCAATGAACCGGGCAACAATTTTGGAGCTTACGAACAATATCAAACGGATATATACTATACTAGCAGTGTACTAGGCTGCACCGCACGTAGTAGCAGGCTGCAGGCCTCTTGCAATGTGGTTGCTCGCCCCCTTGCTCTGCTAAATGGCTGCTGCCAATGAAAATCTTGCCTCTAGGCTGGGAGCAACTGCACACACGAGCGAGTTTTTATTGTTCGTTGTTTTTATCACTCTCCCATAATCTTGGTTCCTCTCGATTTGGCGGCCAAAGGGATAAAGCAAAACTGCTGAGATTGGTTTTTGTGGTCTTGACGATTTTCTTATGACGGGAATTATATGTATACTGGATATATGTCCATGCGTTGCACCGGGGTCATGATTTTGTTAACTTAATCTCAGTAATCGGATATGGACATGTGAGCTCCAATGATTTCGTATCGCATGCGGACACGTAGATCTGTTATTCGTATCGGAACCGGGTAGGACGTAGACGCATGAGCTCAGAGTGGAGGATAATTTATATCGGACGTGGATGCGTGAGCAGGGATCAAGATTTGGTATCAATAAGTAGATGATGACGTTAGAGTCTTTTTTAGGTGTATAGATATAGAGAAGAGATATATGCTGTGCCGTGGGCAAGGCGGTACCATGGCAGGGCCAGATCCTCTACTGTCGGCTATCGCGACTTCTTTCTGCAGCCAGCTCATCCACACCGTTCGCTAAATCCAACGATTACTAGCTCCCACGCGCTCCATCCCTCAATGGGCTAGGCCTTAGCCCAATAAGTGCACGGAGAGCACGGAGTCGCTCAGGTCACACATGTCGTCCATACGCGTCATGCAGCCTGTTCGCTGGTTGGTTTCTAGGCTGATAAGTCCGGCTGGTGCTGGTTTATTGTGATAGAAAAACACTGTTGGCTGGCTGATAAGCTCTGACTAAAACCAACAAGCGAACAGGCTGATGGCCGCGTTCTTGATGATCTTGCAGCTATCATTCGCTCACCAGAGCCTTGCAAGTTGCAAAGATGGGAAACTCTGACACCTAGCTCTTTGCGCTGCCCTTCGCAGCATTTGGTGAAGAGGCAGAGCAGGCGGCGCCGAAGTCAGTAAGCATGGGCGCCGCGCCGGCGCGTACTGCTGGTGGTGGTTCTTACACAGGCACAGCTTGCTTGCAGAGTTTGTACAGGGTGGTGGCCGCCTCGCGAGGGCGATCCCCGCCAGCACCAAGATGGCCGGGGTGTGCGGGTGCGCTCCCATGATGCACTGTAGCCGCGCCCGTGGCGACTGTGCTAGCGCTGTCGCTAGACACTCGGTCTGTTCGTTGGTTGGTTTTTGAGCTGATAAGTCCGACTGGTGCTGATTTGTTGTGAGAAGAAAATACTATTAACTGACTGATAAGCTCTGACTGAAACCAACAAGCGAACAGGCCGACTATGTAAGTGCTCGTCCACGCCACCAATCAGCCATAAATATGCGCCATGTTCGTTTGGACTGGTTTGGCTTATAATCCATGGCTGAAAGTACTGTTGGCTGGTTTGGTTTGAGAGAAAAATACTATTCATTGGCTGATAAATCATAGCTTATAAATTAAATACGACCGAGCAAACAGACTGTTGACATGTTGTCAATTGTCATAGCCAGGCGCCCAGGCCACTGTCTCATCTTCTCCGACATAAAGTAATTTCCTTTTTAAAAAGAACTACCACTTTCCCTATTCGGCAATGCCTATCCCGAGCTCTCCACATGCGCTCATTGCATCCCGCGCGCTTTCCAACTGGTTGTGACGTCACGTGATACAAGCCAAAAAAGCAAAACATTTATTTTAAAATACTATAATTGCTGAACGGTGTATCTATTTTTAATTCCGTCTGACCGGTGTGTTCTACGCGATGAGGCGAATAAAACTAGACTCCACCTACATATGTTTCGAAGAATTTTATTCTAGTAGCAACTTATGTGTACTAACATATAACTTATAATGTATAACTTATAACATATAATTTATACCTTATGCCAAAACTTGAAAACATAAAAGTTATTAAATATAAAGGAACAAATTAACTAATAACCTATACCATACAACTTATACCATATAACTTATAACTTATAACTTATACCAAAACTTGAAAACACAAAAGCTATGAAACACAACTTATGTACATAAGTTATTCTATATAACTTGTGCACATATGCTATACTGTTTAACTTGCCAAGGCTGCCAAAAAAAATTAGAAGGATAAAACATATAAAAATAAAAAGAATACTAAAAAACACATAAAACAAACAAAAATAAAAATAAAAACAATAATAAAAAAGAAAGAAAATAAAAAGGTAAAGGAAAAAAGTAGAAAATAAAAAGAGAGAGTGCAAACCGCGTTCACGTACGGTAATGATTGGCCAGAAACATTCACAATAATTAATTAATATACAATAACATTAATGATCCGGCAAGCCAAACGCGAGTGGGCCAACCGTTCACCGCTCAAGAATCGAGAACGCCTGCGTGAATGGATTTGGGACTACAAATCCATTTATAAAGGTAGTTGTCATATCAACCAGCACTAGAAAAGTAGAAATCCATTTCTAGGTGACGAGTATATAAAATTGATAAATTTTTTCATATGAACTCGGATAAAGACAAACATTATATCAAAGTTATAGAATTCAATGAGATTTACAATTTTGTAAATGAAATGTGTTTTTCATTCGAGGTTATTTAGGTGCCCAAATATTCATTTGAATCTCATACCTGTTCCAAAAAGGCATGATTTCTACATGTGGTTAGCTGAAAATATGCCACTAGACATAATCTCCACTGATGGTTCAAACTGAATGGTTCTCATTTTGTTACCAACAATAGTGCTACAAAAAGGGATGGTAATCAAGATTTGCGTGAGGGCGGATATTATGGGTTTGAATCCTAAAATAAAGTTTTAATGGTGTATTTTCACATAAATGTCCACACTTGTGAGGTGTGAGACACCGTTGTGGGACTCATTGTTTATGCGGACTAGACTAGAATTTTGTTCCTATTTTTTGTTGTTGTTTTTTTGAATCACTGTCCTTTCATACTAGTGGTCAAAACTACAAGGGAACATGTATGCTTCACTGGCGCAAATAAATCTACAATGTTCAATCAAGATATTATTAAGACTATGAGATCGTAGATCATTACCAATAGAGCGCAACACTATGGAAAAAGAGTTTGAGCTAGCAGCACGGTCCAATATTGTGCATTGTTGATGTAGTGGAAGCAGGCATTCGTCCTCGTGTCATGATAGCAACATTTCAATCCATGTGCACCTTGTAAATCTTTACATGACCTTTACCAATGATCTCCATGGCGGCTTCCAAAGCTGTAATATATCAAGCCTTTGCCGTAGAATCAACAACCGCTTCCTACATGGAAATTTTCTAGCTCACCGCTCCTCCAATGAGGCAGAACACAAAACCAGATTGCAGCTTATTACTATCATCTCTTTCAGTTTAGAAGATAGCATCAGTATAACCACTTACCACAAGGTCTTCCTCACCTTTATAAACCAGGAATATATCCTTAGTCCAAGTACTTGAGGATATTCTTTAAAACCACTCAGTGACCCTCACGGACTCACCAGGGTTAGAGTGGTACTTGCTCATAACCTTTAGAGCATAAGAGACACTTAGATCTTAAACTTGGGATTGTTGGACTCCTTGGGAAACAGTAATTCCATTTTGTTGAGGGAGGGAGTAACCCGTCTACTCACTATATTCTAAATTATAAGACATTTTGATTTTTCTAAACACGTAACTTTTATTACGCACTTATATATACACTATGTATAGATACATAATAGAAGCGATGTATGTAGAAATGTTAAAACATCTTATATTTTGGAACTGAGTGAGTAATTAGTATCCTTGAATCGTGGATCAAGCTTACTCAGCACATGCCGTGGTCCTTATGTGGTGTAGTGAATTTGTTGCGCGGTGAAAACAATAGGTAAAGTAAACAACCAATTATAAGATCAGACAAAAGTTACCCCTCAAAGGCTCCAAGGTAGAAAACATATAGTAAAAAACCTTTTAGGTTTGCCTCTACTGCAACCCCAAGCTCCAAGGTAGAAAACATATAGTAAAACTTTTTAGGTTTTGTTTTGGTTCAATTGATAGTCAAATTTCATTTAGGATCGCTTGCTTCAAATGATAGTCAATTTACATTTTGGGTTCATTTTATTCAATTGATTCGTTTCATAGTCAATTTATATTTAACAAATGGCAAAGTTCAACAATAGTTCCGGCATGGTGGATCAAGTGGTGCAATGGGTGGAGGTAGTGAGGCTAGTGGTGATGATGGCAATGGAGGAGGGAATTGATTCATTCCTATGTTTCATATTTATGAACTTAATGTTGTAGTGGACTATGTCATGTGATGGGCAATGTTGTTCAAATATGTTTGAATTTTTGGATTTAAGTACATTTTATTTGTATAACCTAGAAATATTATTGTTCTAATTTTTGACTGATTAAGTAGATAGAATACACATATATAGCGAGACAAAGAGAGAAAATTGGAAATAGGGCAAGTTTGTGTGGGGGCTTTGAGCCTTTGATCTTGCCTCCCAAGGAAAATGATCATCCTAGTGGCTCAGGAAAAGTGGTTGAGAGGAACCCGACTACAGCGTGACTGCAGGTGGTCAATCATGGCTTCCTTAATGGAGACATAGGGTTCAAGTGGGAACCTGAACTTCGGTAAAACAAATTGTGTCTCCTTTGTGCTTTACTAGGATATTTTGTATTTCTATCTATCTGCGCGCATCATGTTTGTTTGTGTGTAGGAAACTTTATTAGCACACAACCTATGAGAAGCATCTACAGCATAATAGGTGAAGCTCAAGTTGAAAGAAGCAAGATTGGTGTTGTGAAGAATACCATGCGGTCCGGTATCGATAGTGTTGCATCGATTTTTTAACAGTGCCTAATCACTTTGTGTTGCAGGAAATAAGCCAAAATGTCTTATAATTTAGAATGGAGGGAGTACAAAATATTCAATGCACTATCAGGACAAGTTTTTTGTTTTTTTTAAACATGCTAAGTTTGGAAACCCATAAAATTAGAGTACACCTAAGCTATACCAAAGGATATAGAATATGCCCATAACAAAGGATCTAAATAATTACTCTCTATTTGGCACTAAATGAGCAATATTTGAAATTAAGAATAAAAGAACTTTAAGTTTGACAAAAATAAATCAACTTCTAGAGTTGACCTAATAAGTCAGACTATTTTAAGTTGGACACAATTTATCGAAAAAAATAGCAGTATCTATGCCAACAAATTAGTATCACTAGATTCATCATGAAAATGTACTTATTTAGTATCAAAGACAATCTTAATTTTTTTCCTATAAATTTTGTCAAATTTAACTATTAAGATAGTTTGATTAAGTGATTTTAGGAATCTATTTATTTTGAACGGAGGTAGTATTTGAATGAATTAATGTCTACTGCCTTGTTTAAACGTTAGGCAGTGTATTGATGTTTGAACGGAGGCAGTGTATTGATGTTTAAACGTTAAATAATAAATAAACGAAGCCACCAGGATACCACGCATTGATCTCATTCTAATCTTTCCAGCTATATAAACACCGATGCAACCCTGGAGCAACCGGCACTCGACCCTCTCACCAGTCACCACTCAGTCACAATGGCGACAGTCGTGAAGCGCAGCAGCAGCAGCAGCCAAGGACTCTTCCTACTTGCATTGGTTCTTCTTGCATTCTCTGCCATTCCTGCACCCATCAGTGGTAAGTGCACGAATCAATCTCATATTTTTGTCGATGCGTTTGTTTTCCTTCGACATGAGAGGAGTAATATCTGTTTGAGACGTTATTCAGGTCAGAGCATAGACGGCAGGAAGAGCAAGATGATGGTCGGCGACAACAAGGCGATCATCCATGACGACAATGACATACTCAACGGATGTCACTACAACCAGAATCGCATGATCTGTCGGCGCTCTTCTGCTGTAGCAAGGACAACCTGTGCTGGCCATCGTTGCCGGAGTGCACCGCCAACTGCCCCTGCAAGACGAACTGCGGCTAGACGTTGAGCTCTCTATGGTCTGGTTTGATCGATCAACCGTGTTGTTATTTGAGAAACTTGATTGATTGATGTATACAGACCGTCGCCAAAGATACATGTAATCTTGACAGCAACTGAGAATAAACGATAGGTTTTGGCAATGAATACACGCGTTCCAGAAACTTTTCGGGCACACGCATAGAGATATTCATGCCGGCATGCCGGGCACCGGCGCTAGCTGTAGCAGGGATCGATCTCCTGTTGTCGTACTCCCTCCCATTGAGGAAGAAGAGGCCAGCCGGCCGCCGCCGCCGTCTCTAATGGAAGCCAGCGTGCGGAAAGGAGAACGCAGACGAAAGAGAGGATGAGGCGGAGTGGATTTAGATTTTGGCAATTTCGAAATGAAATGGGCAAGTGCATAACATCGTTTCTAAAATTCAAACTGACATTTTAAAGGGAGAAAACACGTCACTTGTTTGGAATTTATGATGTGTGCTAGGCCCATGCCCATATAATATGCTGAAATTTCCAAATAAATGTCAAATAGAAATGTGGGGCAAAAGAATGGTGTTAATCTTTTTGCGCGTCTTACAAGTGAAAGCAGAGAGTGGCCTACTAGGCCCCCGTTTGATACAACTTCTTCATCACCTTCATAAGTTGTTTAAAGCTGCTTTGTGCCAAGAGACATTTTTTCAAACAGCTTCACATATGTGAAGCTACTTAAAATATGTTTTCAAGCGCTTCATTCCACATTGATCCCTTATAAAACATATTTAACATATTTTAAGTAGCTTCAACTCGATTTGATAGATCCCTTGGTGGAATTTATGATAGCATATTTAATGGGCTTCACATATAGAGCCGTTTTGCTAAATAGTTCAAAAAAAAACTTTAGCTACATCGATAGAGCTGCTTATGGAGCGACAACAAACAAACAAAAAAAATACCTCCTCTAGGGAAGACGAACCGTGTCAAGTAAAACCTAAAATATAATATAAAAATCACTACATATATGGTTTGGACTGTCATATATGTTGAAATGCAGATCATACGACCTATAATTGTTAGCTTATTTGGTTGACTAGTATAGATAGCTTAGAGATAGACTACCATAAATGAATACTAGTGGATGATATATATGACGTCAGATTCAGACGTAACATAATTTAACCGATGGATGAAACGTCTGGACGGACCGCCGCCCCCACCCGTCCCACGCCCCGGCCCCCGCGGCCGCTTCCAATGCGCTGCCCGCCCGGACTTGTTCCACAGGTCTGCCTCCACCGCGTTGCCCACCTATATTGTCCTGAAAACGTATGTGTCAGGTATTTTAGAGGTACGTTGTAATATGTTGTAAGTGTTTTATATGGATGTTACATATATATATTGTAATGACTACACCCGTATGTCGCAAATATGTATTCAAAATGTTTCATTTACTTCAGATGTATGTTGTAAGTGTTTTATCTAAATATTGTATATGTTGTAGTGGCTATACACATATGTTGCAAGGTATATTCAAATATTTTATCTGTTTCAGACATATGTTGCAACAAGTGTTTTATATTGTAAGTATTTCATCAGTAGACACGGGAAGCAAGCGCAAGCAGTCTCTGTGTGCGTGGGCGGTCTTCACTTGCATGCGCGTGGAAAAGGAGCGGCCCGGGAAACAGAGCGGCAAGGGAAACAGAGTGATGCGAGGCTTTCCCGCCTGTCCGAGCGGATCCCGTGTACGCGCGGGCGGGCAGCAGGCATGAGCATGCTGACATGCATGCACTTGGACGTCCGGATGCTAGCCTATCCCTGAAAATATGATTGGTCATGGCTACATCCACTTCTCCAGCTCTGCTGCCATTTTCTGTCTCTGCGTCCACTTTTTCATATCTCCCCATCCTCATTTCTCGCTCCCTCTCGTCCTGGTGTAAGGCAAGGCCGCAAGGGGCTTATCGTGGCAGCATGGGGCGGTGAGGTGAGGCACGAGATGACACGGCGCTGGCAAGGCGAGCGTGGTGCAACAGCACGGGCGCGAGCGGGGGGATCAGGTGCGGCATCACGGTGCAGCCTGCCAAGCACGATGTGGCGGGCGGCGATGCATCATTAGGCGAACATCATGGTGCGAGCGAGCGATGTGTGTGTGGGAGGGCGCACTTGCGCGTATGGCAAGCACAGCGCGCGCGGTGGGGCAAGTGCGGCGTGGGCGCGTGGCGGTGTGCCGGCGGGACAACATGACGCGGCGGATCAGGCCCGCCCTCTTCCACTCCCGGCCGTTGTCGCCGGAGCTGGTTACCGACAGCCCTATTCGCTTGGCTGAAAAGCCATACTGAAAAGTACTGTTCGCTGATTTATTGTGAGAGAAAAAAACATTGTACCATGATTGATACGTCCGTATAAATTGCTAGAAGGGCATAGCCACTTATAATCATGTGGGTATTCTAAGGAGACCACCTAGTATTTTTACAGAGGCGACCGCGACACCCTGTAAATTGATTAATATCGCAATCCTAATACATCTGTCTCTGAAAAATAGTAATTTTTAGAAATCAATTAATAGGCCCCACCTATTATATAGTAATAATTATCTAAAAAGTAATTCATAACTTTTTCGTATAAAGTGGGACAAAGACAAATTATATACCAAAATTGTATAACTTGACCCGATATACAATTTTGTAGATGATAAGTTTATGATTTAAAACTGTTTAAAATTCCAAAAATTCATATCAATCCTCAGATTTTGAAAATTAAAATTTATATTTTAAAAAACAAAACTTTGAATTTTGGCATGGTCTATAACAGTACTGTAATACTTAATGTGATCTACGTACAACATTATAGTTGACAAGTTCTATTTGAATTTGGACATATACCAATATACCATATTTTAAAATCATAGGTCTGCCACTGCCGCCTTTACAAATGACCCATTAACACTCCCTCTCGCTCTTAGGACGTGGAGCAGCAAGCACTCAAGGCTTTAGCAGAATGTCGCCAGTTGACCACAGGGATGCATCTAAGGAGGAGGTGGCAAAATCACCCTTTTGAGAAAGATGGGAAGGTCACGAGAAAAATTCGGCATTGTCCATTAGTACGTACATCTTTTTTGGTAGCAGCTATGGAATTTTGATTTTTTAGTGGCGAGTAGGTAAAAGTCTCATTATAATTCTAGCTAGTGGGCGATAACCGTGGATAAATTGAATGAAAAGATAGCTGTCATGATAGGATGCTAATGGGGGTTGCTATATAGATACCCAATGTTATAGAAATGGAAGATAATAAATATGCCCATAATAAAAGAGCAGCTAATAATTCTTGTCTTTATTTGGCGTTAAACTAGCTACTCCTATACTGTAAGTATATGAATAAACGTTAGATATCAACATATATCTGCCATGTTTAGCAGTACAATAAAGCTGAACTTTAATTTTGGAAATAAATAAAAAGATTCCACAAAGATAGCTAGCACTTATTTCGTGCTAACTTTCCCTGCTCTATATGACTATATATAGGTACATATATCAACCCCGGAGCAACCAGATCTCAAACACTCACCAGTCAATTAGAGAAAACTAGCACAGACTTCATCGTCAGTGAGGATGGCGACATTTGTGAAGCGCAGCAGCAGCCAAGGACTCTTGCTGCTTGCATTGCTTCTCTTGACATTCTCTGTCATTCCTGCACCCATCAGCGGTAACTAAACTTATCAATCTCTTGTGCTCATTTTTTTTTTTGAATTTCACCATTGTGTTCATTTTTTTGGTTTGCAATTGCCGATTATCAATTGTTTTTCCTATATCTCTGTCATGTTTAGGTCAGAGCACTGAAGAAGCCAGGAGGGGCAGGAAAGACGACATTTTCAATGGATGTCACTACAACCAGAACGTCCATGACACGGATATCTTCTGCTGCAGCAAAGACAACCAGTGCTGGTCACAACTGACGGAGTGCGTCAAAAACTGCCCCTGCAAGGTTGGCTGCAGCCCTCCAGCCTCCAGCCGTTGAGCTAGCTCTCCCATCAGTCCATGCATGGCTGGTTCCATCGTCAACCGTGTTGTTGGAGAAACTTGATTGAACGACGCATACAAAGATGTAATCTTGTTACCAGCATGAATATGTGAGAATATAATAAGGAATAGGTTTTCGCATGAATATGTGGCAACACAAATGATTCAATTTGATCGACAAAGGAGCATGGATGCCACAAAGAAATGAAATTGAAATCCGCTGCATGCTCCAGTGCATCATCACAAACAAACTGCAATCTGTAGTAAACCTTTTGAAGCTGTTAAACCACCACGATAAACATCTCCTGCAACTGCAAGCTCATCAAGAATCGACATGTGCACGGCTGCATAGTATTTGACCACATGCTGAATCGGAACATCTATAGCACACAAAACACTTGCCAATCGAATGCTGCCGCCAGACGTGCATTGTCCACAACATAATAGAGAAGAGTCGTTTCGACGAAAACAAGTAAGGGGTGTAACACAATGCGCAATCTCTGGGCATACATTGAAGCATGAATTAGAAAGGTGGACAGAATCATAGAACACGACAGTGACAAGCAAAAGCTCAGTCCGAGCAGAGAGCAGAGTCTCGGAGAGAACCATTGGCGCTGCATGCTGGCAGTTGTCCATTCTCACAACTACAGTCTACAGTCATCCAAAGGTGAGCGAGAGGGCAAAGAAATCTTCTAAGCACTAGCCCAAACTCGTCCATTTGTAGGAAAAATAGGCAGTATTCCTACATGTCAAGCCAGAGTAAGTGAAAACTGAAAACAGCACCTTTTGATTCACAACAAAATAAACTGTAAACAATTCAGATGAAAATTTTCAAGGGAATAAGAAACTTACCATGGAATATCTGGAGATGGCTTAACACTAATTTCAGGGGGTGATATTATTCTGGTCAAAAGTATTGTCACCAGCATTCCCACCCTTCGGTCGCCCTGTGGGCAGATGATTTCAACTTTCTTGAGCTTTTCACATTGGAATCGTCTCATTGTTTCTTTGAATGGGCAATCTACAGCAGCAATACTACGACACAATGCAAAATGTTCACTACCAAAAAGCTGCCAAGAAGAACAAAAAAGAATAAGTACATGTCAGTCATTAGCATAAGTTGCGTTGATGAAATTGACCGAATGTATATAGCTTGGCCTGCCAAACTGCAGGGTAATCCTGACAAAAATACCTCTCTCATCTTCAGAGTAAGTTCCACTAGATTTGGTGAATGCTTAAGCATATACAGCAGCACTCTGCAGTTGTCATGTAAACACCAATCACTGATGGACAGTTGTCAAATTGGTAAACTCCACTTGACACAACTGGATATTACTTTGCAATGAATACTCCCCTCCCTGTAAAGTCAGTACGTACAAAAAAAGCTATTAACATGAAAAACTTGTGAAAAAAAACCTTGCTTCTGTTATAGAACAGACAGAAAAAAGGGTGTAGCTGCAAGTGTCGCAGTTCCATATAAATCATACCACACACACTGGAAACAGCAACTCCAAGTTCTTCACACTTGAAAGAGCACCAAGAATGTTGCAAGCACCAGCAAATGTTGCATTCTGATCATCCAAGCAAACTGAGGCTGTTATCAATGACTGAACATCCACAAGAGACAGCATTGCACAAAGTGCTCCAATGTGAAGTGAGATGAGACTAGGCATGTTTATCACAATGTCTTCATAGTCATACCCTTCACTGCGGCAGAAACCATGATAGTCAATGCTCAGCCTCTTCAATGTGGTGGAGGAAAATTCGGTGGCAAGGATCACACAGTTTATCATATCTAGGTCTTCCAATGCTGTGCAGCCAGAAAATAGATTCTTCGCAAAGCATTTGTCCACGCTAACACCACGGAGATGCAATTTTTTCAAGTACAATGACATGAAGGGACAGTGGCCAAGCCAGAAGGCATCAGGTCTCTCTTCGCTTTCCCCTTCCCCTTCCTCTTTCAACTCGTGATCCATAATGCTTAGTGTATGAACATTGCTCCTCAGGGCATGGCAGATCCACAGGCAGGCAGTGTCACGGAAATTTTCAAGAAAGATGCCAGGCCCATTGGCATCCAGTCTGAACGAATCCAGAGGTCCGCAACCACGACTCAGAAGCAACGAAGTCACAAACTTGATGAAGCTTCTCTGGTTGATGAAATCCCCGGTGTCGACACTGAGGTACGGCATGGACACCCATAGGTGACGCCACCTAGTCGACAGCACGCACGTGCGAACGACGTCCCTTGCCGGCAAGAAGGACATGGCATGGTGGAGCAGTTCATCGGGGAGGTCGCTGATCCTGTCTCCGGCGTCCATCCCTCTCGCGCTCTTACTGCTGGGCGTGTCCATAGTCGGGTCTTCTTGTTGGACGACCTCAGGGACATTCCGTCGAACATGTGGTGTGAACTCGAGGAAACATTGTGACCATCGAGACAAAACCTACATTGTTCGAGTCCGGTAGCTGATTCAAGAACACGAACCAACCACAGCTCAACAGAAGCTTTGCTCGCAATTGTAATCTTGTAGAATGTAGAGATCCGCTTCAAAGAGAGGTTGACTGCAAAGTCTGCCCAAAGTGGGGAGAAGGATAAAACAATCGGCCACAGGTTAGAAACCACACATTCGCTGATGAGTGGGAGAGAGCTATCACCATCGATGAAGAAAAGAAGGGAGAAGGCAGAGGATCAAAGTAGTTAAGTAGAAACCTCGAAATCTGCTGGAGCTTGGAGGGGATCCGGCGGCGAAGTCGAGAGACGGGAGAAACCGGATGCTGTAGAATGTGGAGGTTTTTAGCCGTGTGCCATTTAGGGATTCCGACCGTATTACCTACGAGTTACTTAAAAAAGTTGAATTATCATATATGTCATTGCTGAGAACTTTTTTTTTTCCTCCACGTCACTTTCATCACATTTGACTCTAACGTTGTCTAGCTACAGGTATGAAAAGTCGAAAATACCCTCAGATCTGAATATATTATTAATTTTTTTAACATCTTAATGATCTAAAATAAAAAAAACTCAAAACTAGAAAGTTGTAGACATCAACGAGATCTACAATATTTATATAAAAATTATCTTCATTTGATTCCGTACAAAAAAATATGATTTTTCTAAGACATATTAAACATATCAAATCATATATTTTACGTATAGAATCAAATGAAGATATTTTTTATACAAAAATTGTAGATATTGTCGAGATTTATAACTATGTAGTTTTGAGTTTTTTTTCATACCTAAGAGTATTTTCGACTTTTCACACCGTAGTTTGACACCGTTAGAGTCAAGTCTGACGGAAGTGGCGTGGAGGATAAAAGAGTTTAGAGCAGTGGCACATGTGAGAACTTAACTTTTTTAATGGCTTATGAGTAATTACCCTCTTTTATAATGGTACACAGATAAAAGCCACTAGAATGTGCGAGTATCGAGTCTACAAGTGGAGTGGCGAAGGTGTGGTATATATAGATGAGCATTTGGGCTGCCCGCCCTATCGGTCCGGACCAGGCAGGGCATGACGTGCCGCCGGGCTGTGCCTGAGCTGGGCTTCATGCCTGGTCCAGGCATGACCTGTCGGGCCGTTTCTCAGAGCCGCCCCAAAAAGCATGGCCAATCTAGTAGGCTGGGCAAGTCCATGACCCGCGTCACCATGGCCCCGTGGGGGGAGCTCCTGCCGTCGCGTTGCAGAAGAGTCGAGGAGGCTACTGGCAGCAGGAGGTGGTGGCGGCCACCGGTGAGCTTGCCCTTAGGGACCTTAACACCGGATCTTGCGTTGGGGAGGGAGGAGAGGGAGGGAGCGTCAGCGTTCGCGCTCGGTCATCGACGCTGCGAGGAGAGGTCGCGTAGGAGAGGAGGAGGCGCTCGGCCGTCTGCGCTATGAGGAGAGGTCGTGCGAGGGAAGAGGAGCGTCCATGCTATGCGCCTACGACTCTTGACTATGATACCGGGCCTTTACTTGGCCTCAAGCTACTTACCAGGCCGTGCCGTGCTGCCCGACACGCATGGGGAGCGGCCTAGGCACAATCCTATGCATCGGGGCGGGCGGTGCTTGTGCTCGTGCCGAGCCAAAATGGCGTGCTTCAGGCCGGGCCATGCTTATCTTTGTGGCGTGGTGGAGCAGACCGGAGGTGGCACATTGCCTTTGCGCAGAGCCGGCGTGCGGCACGCTGCATGGAGCGTGGTGGTCCCCTTGTCGGTGGGTCTGTGGGTGTCGGCTTCTAGGGAGCTAGGAAGGGAAGGAGACACGCATAGAGCTATGGGTTCCAAACAGAATGACTCCTCGCAAAATGAGCATGTAGTCAGCTATGGGTGTCGGCTTCAGTTTCTCGTGGCTTCTTGCATGCAGTCGTGCCAAATGAGCATGTAAAAAATGGCTCCTCGCAAGCCACCCGGAGGAGCCGGAGCGAAAAAAGTGGCTTCTCCTAACTCCACCTTACAAACCTAATACAAATTTTTACAAAATTATAATTAGAGCAGTTTTTGCTAAACATTTTCCAAAATGGCTCTAGCTTCACCAGAAGCTAGAGCCAGAGCCTTTTTAGAGGAAACGAAACCCAACCAAAGGAGGCCAAAGAGTTACTCAATTAGTCCAAAAAAGAATATAATTCTCATTTTTCGAAAAATCAAATGCTTTTAAGTTTAGCCGAATTTATAGTAAAAATTCTAATGTTTATAATACAAAATAAATACATTAAAGTAATTATGAAATATATTTTCATAATAAATCGATATAGAGACATAAATGTGAATACTATTAACTCTAGATTTGGTCAAACCATAGTTGCATTTTTTTTGTGAATAGAGAGAATAAATGCATGAGCAGCACTAAACTTGTCTAGGTGTGTCTAAGTCCATAAACTTCGAAAATACATTTTTGTTTCCTAAATGTTGGGTTCGACCGTGACGCTGAAGGTAGGCCTTCGCTAGACCAAGCGCTATTACTGAGACAAGGGTTCTTGGTAGTTGATCCAAAAAGATGTCTATCTCTTTATTGGAATTTGAGTCCCCCTTTTATGTAGCATTACACATATTTTCATGTATGTAAATGCTCCCTGCCTAGTACAGAATATGTTGGAATATTTTCAGCTATCCAATACACATAGTCACAAGGCTAGAGGGACTTTTAAATTAGCAACTGCCTTTCCAAATGGGCCCTTGTCGAGTCGTGTCCCAGCCCGTTGGGCCATCAGGTCCATCCGGAGGGCTTCCGATCGAGGGTTTCCCGAAGGTTCATGGTCGTAAGGAAAATGGTCCCTTGACCCATTTAATTTGGATTTTGGTGTTTGATGATCGACATGACCATTTGGTCCGATGACCAAGCGATGGATGGTCCGACGGTACGTAGAAAGTTGTACCAAGGTTCCGACGGTACACATATGGATTACCAGATAGATGCAGACAAAGGCAGATAGACATACATACATAGAAGAGACAAATAGATAGACAAAGAGACAGAGATAGGTAGACAGGTAGAGACACATGAATATAGATAGATAGATAGACAGATAGATAGATATACATAGACAGCAGATAGACAAATATCTATTGACTGTGGAGTGTATTTATATATTAACCATGGCGCAGCAGTTAATAGTAGACACATTCTGACCAACACATGGTATATATTAGCTCTCCTCTATCACCCATGGCGAAGTTTCTGAAGCACACCAGCATCCAAGTACTCTGGATGTTTGCCATATTTCTTTTGGCATCCTCCTCTGTCCTTCATGCACGTGTAATAAGTGGTAATCAATGAATTACACAAATTTTCTTTTTGGTAAGTATAGATATATGCAGCGTTCATTCCTCATGAAATTGCATGTAATTCGATTGATCTTTATCAGGGCAAACCAAAGAGGATAGTGACACTAGGAGCACGACAATGACCACGACGACGGCAGCAAGCAACATTATTGGCAGCGGTGGACAACTTTATGGAGGGAAGTGCATTAATGCTACTTATTGGTGCTTATGCCTTAATAATATGGTGTATTATGGGACCTTTGGACGAGTGCTTGGTAAATTGCATGGGATGATGCACCACGCTGAAAAAGGCTAACAAGAGGCCGTGCTTTCTCCCGTTCCTTTCCTAGATGGAAATCATGAAGAAGTTCGTTAGTAGGAGTACACGTAAGTCATGAAGATGTTCTACCTAATCATGGAAAAACCACATAATAAACTAAAGTTAGCATATCTGTGATTAGTATTTCTTGTTTCAAAATATTTTATTATTGTTATTATATAAGGTTTATATTGGGATACAGGAGGGTAAAAAAATCCCAAGGACACCCGCCCACAACAGTAAGAACCAGATAACCTCACATGATCTTGAAATATGTGAGTCTAGCTTTTAATCAAGAGCTAGCTTTTCTCTCTCTTCTATTAAAATATAAAATACAATGTTTAGAGCTGACTCATAAGCCATTGTTGGAGCTGCCCTAACATGCCCCTATTTCGGTAGCCTTGCCTGCCTTTGTGGCGCAGCCAACCACTACTCGGTTCAGGATAACCACACAATAAGCCAGATCTTGCCGGATCTCCACCCAACCACTTATTAGATCTAGAGTCTGTTTAAATCAGTTAGGACTAGTTATTAGTTGAAGCTTAAAATTAGTCTAAATAAGCTGAAGTTAGCTAACAAACTAGTTGCTAGAGCTAATTTTGCTATCTAACAATTAACCCTCGTACCCAAACATGCCGCAGTCAACTGCTGAGATGAACCTACTACTACACCTTGCTAACGTAGTAAAAGGGAACCCTGCATCTGCATTGAATGCCCTGAGGTTGCAATGCCTGGAGCTAGGATAGAAACATTGAGAAAACAGTAGTTGTTGGAACATTTCAAAATCTTCGTTGGAACAGCAATGATATAAACACTGAAACTTTTGGAAAGAAGTACTTGAAACATTTTAAAATAGCAACGGAGACATTCTGAAGGCAGCATATATATATCGAAACACAACAAACCATCACAGGTAAAAAAAAAAAAAGAATTGTTAATAAAATTCAGAAATATATCTTGATACAACATGGTGTTGATGCTGCAACAAATTTTCTGTATCATGGCAACAAATAAAAACATTTGCTGCAACACGTCATCCAACTACCTCATGATGTGATTTCTTACAGGGATGTCGAGCATGGGAGGGGTGAGAAAACAACCATCTCATTCCCATGGGAGCTCTTCGCTAATGTTGGGACACGGACCACGGCAGTAGGGGCTGCAAACCGGCATCAGGCAGGGGCCACAGCAAGCATCCCGTTGCCAGGCACATCAACTCTATACGAGCTGCGACCTTGGATTACTTTCCTCTTCCCCTCCGCTTCATCGCCTGGGAAGTTCAGAAAGTAGGGACGACCTTGGTGCTAACATGGACCGCCAAGTCAGTAAACGGGTCTAGTCTGGATTTTGTTTGGACCTGTGCTGTAGCGTGGGCCTAGTTCATGGTGGATGTGCATTTTGGAAGTTCAAAGATCTAGATGACACCCACTGCCAAGTTTAGGGTCTACTGATGCATTTTACACCGGTCTGATGATACCTCGAGCTTAAATCATGTTGTGATCGATTTCTTGTTTCCTTGCTACTGTGATTTCCATGCTTCGTCGGTCACCCCCTCATCTGTCGCTTTAACATTAGGCCATTAGCGTAGCCACCTTGAAACGTCCACAGCCACCGTACGGATCTCATTGCTCATGTTCCATCACAATTCACAACCCCAGCGCCTGAACTTTGGTCAGCCGTCTGGCCACTGACCGGCCAGTAGCCGCGCCTGGATGGCTGCGGGCCTCGTCATGCTGGCCAATGGGCGTCTCTGGCAGGCCGGTGACCTCCTTGATGCTGCAATGAAACCCAGCCTTGTTGACATTGATTCAGAGCCATGCTACATAACCTGAAACTTTTCGAGGTTTGATGCCTCTCTTCTCCTTTACTGAGAATGCAGATATGATGATAAAAAAAAAAAGAATGCAGATACGGCTGTTAGATCTTTCTTCTTTGTGCACAATTCGAGGTTACAATTACAACTTATTACCTTCATGTTTGTCAGTTATGGTTTAATTTGAATCCAACCCAAGATAATGAACCAACTTTTAAGGCCTATGCTTTATTCCCAAATTGTAGCACTTAACAAAGTTTCTTGCAGGATGCATGGGTATGAACATAATATGATCTTTGTTGTTTTATCGTCAATGTTTTTTCTTATTTTGTCCCATCTTTTAGGGAAAATAATTCAGAACTCATGTAGTGCAAAAGGTTACAGACACTGCAAATACCTCTGATCAGATTTCCAAGATTGCATCTGACTTAGATTGAGCCCTCGCATTAGTAGGTTATACACCAGGCCAAGGCTAAGGCTATAGATCAAAAGGTACCAGCGGTGCCTCGAAACGTTGTTGAATACTTCATCTAGGCTCAAGGATTCATCCTACCGGCCAATGTCCCTGCATGGTTGATCGTCCAAAGCTCTGGAGCACCATCTGGATTGTTCTTCAATGTATAACCCGCTTAAAGCCAGTGAAGATGGCTCTGCGGCTGATAATAATGCTGGTGGTGGCGGAAAGGCCGAAAGCAGAAAATCAATGGAACGTTGGGCTTCTGCACCCAGTAAATTCTGGCAAATGTGCTTCAGCTGCAGAAAAACTCACAAGTCCAGAGCCACAACAGGAAAGTGGAAAAGAACAGTTACCTACCTCTGAGCATGTGCAGGTGGAGTATGATTCAAGTGAGGAAGATCTACTTAACTATTCTCAGGAATATGAAGACGCAGAACGCAACATTTATGTGGCAGAAAACATCCTGATTGGGTTCTCTACTTGGGTGATCCCTAATGTGAGGTGTCCAGTGTCCTTATTCAGAGAACAAGGACAAGATCGGTGAATATTAGGTTGGTCAAGATCTCTAGGATAATAATTTAAAGAAAGCAAGCTACAAGAGTACCCATGAAATTCAGCAAGAACTGGATCACGGGGATGATAGAAGGAGGAGCAAAAGAAATGCAAACCTCCAAGGCCAACATTGTGATGAGCGCTATAAGCAGAAAGAGAAACATTGAAGGTACTACTTGGCTCAATAACCATAACTTCCTTTTCTTTCTGAGCGCTGATATGGTCTAATATAGGGGAGAATATAGAGATGGATTTTTCTGCTCTTGATATTTTTTGCTGATTTAGAATGTGCTAGACACAATTTAGCTTCTAAATAAAAAGGAAAATGTTGCTAACAACTTGAAGAGTTCTGAAAAACAAACTACTATTACATAATCTAGGGCTTCTCCAATTATTATGGGTTGGCTTGACTATGACTCTTTTGATTCAGAAGGTTTTACTAAAGTATGTACTAGGAAAGAAAAATTGACAAAACTAGCTAAAAGGATCCTAGATGTAAAAAGTGAAACGGAAATACAATTTTTCTCCTAAAAATTGCTACCTGGAAGATCCTGCTATTGTTAGTCCTCACCCTGTGTAGTAACATCTTGCTAGGGGACGGAGAAATAAGAAAGGAGTATGATAGAATATATGTAAATGTGTTGTAGACATGTCTTGTAACATAAGCTGGTTCGTCTCCTATATATATAAAAGTCACCGAACACAAAGAGGCGTGTGGCATATTATATTAAACTCCATAAAGCTCCTAGAATCGGCGCGTTGAGAGCGATTGGGTTACTGTTCACCAATCGTATGCAGCCACGTGGACTCGTGCATGTGTAGTCCTCGATTTGGTCTCGCTTCGTTTACCGAAAACCGTCCAGCGAGCAGCGACGCACCTCGCCTTCTCCGCCTCGCTTCCTCGCCCCTTTCGCCCTCCTCTCCCTCGACCACGGCGCGCGCAGATGTGGCGCCCGGCCTTACCGCTGGCTACCCGCGGGGATTCTTTGCCTCTTCCTCTCCTCCAGCTGCGCCGCACACGGATACCGCGACCATCCCCGGCGGCGGCTGCGCGAGCCGATCTGCGACGGAGAGCCGGCGATAACGACGACGCTTGGGGCATGGGAAGACCCGGGGCAGAGGCGCCGTCTACCGTCCGCCCATATCTTCATCTCCGCCGCTATCAGGTTCCAACTGTGGACGACGCCCAGGTGCCACGAGAGGAGCAAGAATGGCGGACAGCGGTCTCGCCCAGGTGCTCCAGTTTCTTCTGTTTATTTTCTAATTTTGCTCTGCCGCTTTGATTCCCTCAAATTGACTTGATTTCCTATCGTAGGGTTTGGACTTTGATGGCTGATATTCAGCTGTTCGTCTACTCAGTATACATCCCCACGCCAATTGGCGATTACTTCCTCACAGATAGGATGCTCTCATCTCAGGCCCCCTACACCCGTGCTTGGTTTGCTATCCTACTCTTGTTTTTTTTCCCATTATATGCTTCAATTTACGGTTGTTCACTGCAACTGGGCTGCCATGATGGAAATAGGAGTGTGCTTCTTTTTATGTGTAGTCTCCATGTTTTGTTTTTCTAAAATGAAAAGATCATGGATTACTCAGATGGTAATATGTACTTTTGTTGTAGAATTGCTTGCTTATGTTTACTATAAGATGAGGTCACAAAAGCCAAAATAAAAGGTGTTGCTCCCTAAGGGCAAAATTAGCTCACACTTGCTTCCAAGTTCCAGTTTCCTCATGGAACATAGATTGCTACAGTGTTTGCGTTTGATTGTGTATATTGTAGGCTTAAAAATTTCCTCTGCGCCCCATCCCATATTTTTTTTTGGGTTCAGGTCAAAACGTTTGATACAACAAGGCCATTAAAACATGGACATAGATATTTAGTTTCTCATTGAGCTAGATTTTAGAGAAGCTAATGTTAACAAGTGCCTACAAAGTTACCTCTTGAGTCCGATCAATTGCAGTTTATGATCGTTAATCTGCATAGGCGCGTTGGCGATGTCAAAGTTAAGGTTCAGGTGTACCTGCACAAAATATAGCTCTGCTAGATTTCTTTGTTCTCCCTCTTTCCTAAAATTTCAGAGCTTAGTATTTTTTATTGGCAAACAAACATGACCTTTGTGAATTTCCAGGTACAACTTCACTTCCTCATTTGATTTTTAAAGGGTAAATTTAGTTTGCCGTGGTTATTTTCCTATTGACTGAACTATTCATGTCTGGTGTGTGCTGATCTTTGTTATATGCACTGCCTCTATTTTTAGATTTTTAACGTTGCTTAGTTCAGTGTTGAGCTATCCAATGTGAAATATTAAAGGGTACGTACTACACCTAATATTCTTGATGACCAATTGTTCAAAATGTAGTCCACATTATTTTCATATAAGTCAAATGTGTTCCCAGATCTTGGAGTCTCTGATCGTGATGTGTGCAGGTCATACGCAATGTGCCATATCACTGGTGTAGGGACCTTTCTTGCTCAGATGAATTTGCAGGCTGATGAATCTGATGCTTCGAAGGCATTATTTCTGATACACATGAGGTGTATGCAGTATGCACTATCACTGTCTTTCCTTCTAATGGCACACAAAGTTCAATTGTTTCGCTTCATGTGAATTTAGGAAAAGGCAATGCATATGTCATTTAACTGGTTGAATATACTGATTAAATGATATTCGCGTCTGTATCATTACAAGGGCGTACCCAGTGCAGAGAGCTCCCGCTCTGTGCGGAGTCTGGGGAAGGGTGTCAGTGGCAAGCCTTATCCTCGCCTGTGCAATGCGAGGAGACCGCGAGTCGAACCCGGGACCTTCCGGTCACATGCGGTAAGACTCTACCCCTTGCACCAGGCCCGCCCTTCGTCTGTATCATTACAAGGACCTGCCCCCTCTTTTGGTCTCTAGATGAAGATATGAAGTGTTGTTCCATGTACGTTTTCTTCCTATCCCTAAATGTGCTATTTGATAAATATGTTACTTGGTTTCATTCTGACAAATGCGTCCTAATTTCCTGTAGCAGTGACATGTGCAATAGACTAAGCATTTTGCAATGTCTTTGTGTCAGGTTTGTCTGTGTAATTTGTTGCATCAAATATAACATACCAACTTAAAACTTTATGAAAAGGTTTAAGCAAGCAAGTTAGCTCTACTGTTTAGCTTTAGGGTTTTTAGTGGCATGCTTTTGTTTGATTATACCTACACTACGCAATGTCTAATAATGGACGCCATCTAGCCACAATGATAGTTATTCTAGGCCATTTTCTTTTTTACCAGATGATGTACAGTGCCATGATAACTATTTTATTCCATTTTTCTTTGAGTTGATGATGATGAGCAGTGCCTAGCCTCTGTAACCATGATACCTGTTTTGTTCCATTTTTTCTTTTAGCTGATGATTTTCAGCACTTAACCCCCATAACCATGATAGTCATTTTTTTGCATTCTGCTTTGAGCTGATGATGTCCAGTCTTTAAGAAAAATGTGTTGCTGATTCCGATAGATACCATGATTGAAAAACAGACTCTGATACCTCCTACCTTTATGTCTTCAAATGTGTAGCGCCAATTTTCCCCCCTTTCATTCTGTACACTGACTAATGAGAAAGCTGGCTTCCCCAACACCTGCTACCTGTAATATCAATTCTACACTGTGCTTGATATGTGGTTCTCCAGTTATTGGATGGACTTATGGTGCCACCACTTGGTACAGGTAACATAAGATTTGTTCGTTATTATTCGCTAGAAGAGCATGTTATTTAACTCTGTCAATCACATCAGTCCTTTGCAGTTTATATTAAATCTTGATTAATACCTGAGCTACTTTCCTTCATTTCTTTAATGACCTGTGATCACGCAGTTCTACTTCAAAAGTGTAATTTCTCTGCTGAAAAATTATGTGAAAATATGATTAGTGAACCTCAATTTTGTTCTTAATTTTGTCCTTCCAGATATACAGACTTTTGCCTTCCTCTAGCTAGGCCCCAACTCTTGGAAGAGTTTTCTCAACCGAGTTTGCTTATGACTCACCTGTGATGTATTCGTTCTTTCAATTTCTTTTCTTCTTTCTAACTGATGGTGTTAAATGTTAATGCATGGTGGCATAGCACCAAGGTAGCTTATTATATGGTTAGCCTCTTCCCTTCTCAGATTTACTGTAACTTCTTAATGTTTCCGTTATGTTACGATGTACAAAATTCCGAACTGTATATATACCAAAATTCTGGGACACTGAGCTTGCAAAGGAAACATCGACGATGTTAGCACAAAATGTTTTATGTGATGTCAGCACACAATGTTTTACATAATTTCATCAAGTGACAAACTCCGATCCTACATTAGTTAACCTTCATATTGCGTTCTTTAATTTCAGTGACAAATTGGTGAAGAAATGGTCTGTTTATTTTTTGCTGTGACTGACAGCCTAGGTACAAAATATTAAGAAAAGCAAAATCACGTACACGCACACTAGAAACCGGCGCAGTGGAGCGCGCCCGTTTGTGCTAGTTCCCCATATCATTGCTGCCCTTGTTTATTTTTCATGGTATCAAGAGACCATGATTCTTTTTCTCCAGCTCCCTCTGTCTTCCGCTTCTAACCCTAGTCGCCGCTCCCTCCTCGGGGTGCCGGTCCTTTCCCATCATCTGTGAATCCCGGCATCACGATCACCTCCGGTCGCCCCTGTAGTTGTGACGACCCCTCTACCCTAGCGCCGCACCACTTGGTCGTCCTCCCTAGCCGGGTGTTCACAACACCTACAGTATTACCGATCGCACCTTCCACATTCTCCCCTCCTCCTCTGATCTGCAAATCAGACCTTGATGGACTCACCATGTTAGGCACTGTGTATGCCCAATCCTCCCCCTCCACCGTACCCTCGCCACCTCATCCTTTACCTCAGATGCGTTGATCGATACCCTCTAGTCTCAAGCATCCCTCTTCATGAACACCCTAGTCGCTACCAACGTTAAGAGCCACATACCCGTCACCATGGAACCACAACGCCCAAACTACACCAAGTGGGCGCGGTTTTTTCGTTCTATGTGCCCAAAGTTCGCAGTTGTCACATCGATGGCACTTCAACTCCCTCCACTAAGCCCCTCTGGTTGTAGATGGACACTTGCATGCACAGCAGCATCACCACCATTGTCCTCGGCCTCGTCATGTGGAGTCCGATCAAAATGCCTATGCGTTCTGGGTGGCAATCGAGAACTTGTTCGAGGCGAACAAGGTCTCTCCTTGGTCGGTTGCGGCCACCTTCCAAGGTCAGGGACCCCATGGGCCAAGCGGAGCCCCTGGTGTGGATGACTTGGGCGCTGACTTATCTCATTGGCTTATCTCTCGGACGCTAAGAGCCTTTCTCAATGTGGGCTGTCTAAGGCCCATCAGGCCCTTTACAATAATCCAGAGTGTGCACGCGAGTGCACATGACAGGTGTAGCCCCGAGAGGCCTTGGTTGATTAGCAGAATCATGCAAGGGGTTAATTGTAATGTCATGGTGCTAATCCTCTAGAGTTCAAGTAACAACTAGTTTGATATTCAACATGCCTTGAAGATGTTCCATGAAATCTTCCACGCTTTGGCACACCAAGGATGATAATAAATGACGGAGGATCTGATTTCATTGATAAGAACTCCCGATGCTTTCTGGCTGATCAGGGTATCTGAAACAGTGCTTCAACACCCTATCACCATAAATCCAGCAGTCAAGAATTGTTTACCAAGAAACCAAGCATTGTTTATTCGGTATAATTAGAGGAAATATATTTCATCACAATTAAAATGAAATTTATTTGGTATAATTTGAGAAGAAAAAGGATACGAAAGATCTCATTTACCAAGAAATGTTTCCGTAAAAGTGTCATTATGTGATTTTTCCGACCAAATATTATATACCATATGTTTAGCTCCACTAAAAATTAGTAAAAATGAAGTTTATCTATTTACAACAAATAAATTTAATTTTGTCATGACCAGAATTTTAACCTTGCTAACAAGGGCCAAACTAATTTAGAAAATGTTTTGAAATCACATTAAATAAAATTATGTACATGTCTAAATGTTGAGTGGTTGAATTGTTTGACCTATTAGGGAATCATTGGTGGTACACTCTGGCCTAAAAGGCCTAGATAGCTAGGCAACTCTCTCTGAGTCAAGTCGAACACAGCCGGTGCCGGCCCTAGGGGGTGTCACGGGGTGCGACGGCCGAGGGCCCAAGCGAGGGAGGGGCCCAAACCTGGTATACAATCCCCCGGGTCCTATAGTCCAAAGTCCATTAGCAAACCTTGGCCTTTCTATTCTCTGTAGTTTCCCCACGCGAGCAGCCGAGAGCAGCCGCGACGTCCGTACGCGAGACCACAACTTGGAGAGGAAGAGTTGCGCGAGTGCCAGAGTGCGCGCCATGCGGTGCCGGACCGCCACGGAGATACAGACATGGGGCACAGCGTTTGGCCAGCGGCGACCAGGCTCCACCGCTCCAGGCTCTACAACAACGACTCGTTTGCGATTCTGATCAGGCAATCAGCTGATCAGTTCAACAGAGTCCAGGCCCTAGGTATTTTTTCCTTGCTGTTTCTTAATCCAAATTAATTATTTGTATAGTATTTCAGACTTCTAGTACTCTGTATTCATATAGTCGTTTTTTCATCTAATTTAGGTGTTAGAATTTTGGAATGTTACCTGAGAAACATTTGTCGGGGCTAAGAAAAGAAAATGAAAAAGACTAAAAGAACAATTAAGGTAATCATATTAGTTCTAGAAGTACAATGGATATGATGGAGTTCTATTCTTCCTTTACATAATCATATTAGTTCTAGAAGTACAAATATATTTTTGTTTTAACCTATATTGTTCTTCGATAACTATCAGACATGTTAAATTAAAAATATATCATTAGATTTGTTTTCAGTTTGCAAGTAAAATTAGCTCATTTATGTTATAAGATTTTACACATAATCTAGAGAGCCATAGGGAAGATTTTATACATGATCTAGACGGGTCGTAGCAATGACTTCGTCAGAGGGTCCTCAAAATCCTAGGACCGGCACTGAACACAGCCGCCATAATTAACTTAGGGCACGTTCAGTGCAGCTCCTGAGGCTCCGGCTCCTTCTCTTTGGCTACTGTAGAATACTAACAAACACTGTTATATACTGTAGCGTGGCAAAAAAAATAGCTCTGGCTCCTTCCCAAATACGCTGAGAAAACGGAGGAGCCGAAGAAGCTGCAAGTTTGGGGGCTCGGACGGCTCCTCCACAGTAGCACTATACAGAGCCGGAGCCCCAGGGAGCTACGCCAAACACACCCTTGATGCTAACAAATATCACCCGTGCCACCACAGTTCCGCCCAGTTTGCTCGGCTTTTCTGAGCTTACACGCCCTCGTATCCGGTAGACTCAGATCATCTAACATACTTAATTATTTCCACGTCAGGTGGACGTTGAAAGCCTTGCGTCGTCCATCGTGCGTCCGATGGAAGCAAGACGCGACCATCTCGTAGCATCAATACTGCCTTCGTGCTCCCCACGGTCCAAGACCATTGTTTTTTTTTTTTTTTGAATAATAATTTAAAAATAACCTCGCTCCATTTTATTATTTATTTCTAACCCTTTTGGCTGCACCAAACTGCATGACATGGTAAAATCACTGTGACGTGCCAAGGTATCGCTATGATGGAGCAAGCGAGAGGGTTCTACCTGTTACATATTTCAGCTAAAATCTTTGCCGCGTCACTCCCGATAGCATGGCACTATTAGGATCGATGTGAGTACCTTTCTGTGTAACCCGTAGATCCGAGTAGGCTCCTAGCCCTTCAGTAGATGCACCGCAGCCAGTGTCGCGGTGTAGAAGACGTCCAGCGCCGACGAGATGAAGTCTAGTGACGTTGGCGGTGTCCTGCAGTGGGAGACGGCGGTGGTTGTGGCACATCCCGTCGCTGGCAGCAGCTCTTTAGATCGGTATTAGGGTTTCTGTAGGTGGGTGTGGCGGCTCCAGTGAACCTCTTTCGAGCTCGATCCCCACCTTCTCTATTTGTATGTGCTGTGCGACAGGGGCCCACCAACCAGATTAGGGTTGGGCTCCCCGATCGTGAAGCGAGCCAAGGGCCCAATAGGCCGTTGGGCCTATTGGTGGAGATCAACTAACATTCTCCCCTTGATCTCATTCCATCTTTCACTTTCATATCATTTACTTTTGTTCATTCCATTACTGATTAGCTCATAGAGCATGTCTCATCGTCACGGTCCATTGCCGATAGACTTAATGACTACAACTCACTACTACTTACGAAATAGATACTTATCTTTGGGCCTTCTTTTGTCCAGGAATATTTTAGGCTTTCCCTTAAACCCAAGCTAGCTACATGTTCTCTGAACACCATGTCCTCTGAACATGTTGGGTGGTAAGCCTTTTGTAAGTGGATCCGCGAGCATCCTTTACTGTCTTATATGCTCAAGATTTATGACTTGATCCCAGGACTTTATCTTTCACAACATAATACTCTATGTCAATGTGTTTGGCAGCACCACTTGACTTATGTTGTGAGTATACTGTACTGCTTGATTATTATCACAGTATCTCTTAAGTGGTCTATAGATGTCGTCAACCACCTTCAAACCGGGTATGAACTTCTTTAGTCAGTTCACCGCCTGTTGCCTCATATCATGCTACAAACCTGTCATACATTGTGGACGATGTAGTGACGATTTGCTTTTGAGCTTTTCCATGAAATAGCTCCCTTTTTGCGAGATGATAGAAAATCCACTGGATATGCATTCACTCTCGCATAATCAGAATCTGAATATCCCACCATGTGGAGTGAATCAGATCTTCTATATGTCATCATGAGGCCTTTCGTTCGTTGCAAATAATGCAAGACTTTCTTTACTAATTTCAGTGTTCTATTCCAGAATTGCTCTGGAATCTGCCAAGTAAAACCCGGTAACAAATGCCAAGTCAGGGCGCGTACATACTTGAACATGTTGCAAGCTTCCGACAGCTGAAGCATATGGAACCACTTTCTCTTTATCGATTGAGCTCAAATTGGTTCCTGGGGCATTGAAAATCCCCATATCTGTCGCCCTTGACTATAGGAGCAGGTGAGGGACTACATTTGTGCATACTGAATTTCTTTAAGATCTTTTCCATGTATGCCTTTTGTGACAGTCATTACACCCTTTTCTTCTATCTCGGTGAATCTCGATCCCTAGAACGAACGAGGCTTCGTCAAGATCTTTCATATTAAGTTTTGAGAACAAAACTTCTTTGTCTCCTGTAGTAGATTGACATCACTACTAGCAAGTAAGATATCATTTACATACAAGATAAGGAAGATAAACTTCCCAATCTTAAACTTTGCATAGACACAATTGTCCTCTACATTCTCTTTAAAACCCAAAATTCTTTATTGTCTGATCAAACTTCAAGTACCACTGTCTTGAAGCTTGTTCTAATCCATAAATGGATTTCTTTAGGCGGCATCCCATTCGTTCTTTTCTTTCCATGACAAAACCTTCCGGTTGTGCCATGTAAACATTTTCCTCCAAGTCTCCGTTGGGGAATGCCGTGTTTACATCCATCTGATGTAATTCTCAATCGTAATGTGCCACTAATGCTATTATTATTCTGAAAGAATCCTTACATGAGACTGAAGAAAAGGTCTCATTGTAATCAATCCCTTCTCTTTGCACAAAGCCTTTTTCCACAAGTCGGGCTTTATATCTCTCTATATTCCCTTGAGAGTCAAGTTTTGTCTTGTAGACCCATTTACAGCCTACTGTTTTGACTCTTTTAGGAATTATTTCCAAGTCCCAAACTTTATTGGCATTCAATGATTTTATTTCATCTTCCATGGCCTTAAGTCACTTTGATGACTGATCACTACTCATGGCTTCTTCAAACGAGGCTTTGATAATCCTCCATTTGAAATTCTTTAGTGTTGTACACTTCATGATCAGCAGGAATAGCTGATTTTCTAACTCTTTAAGACCTTTTAGGGGCCTCCATATTTGGCACATCTTCTGTTTGAGGTTGTTGTTGCTCCCCCTCATGTGTGGCAATCGGTTCTATTGGATCCTGAAGAACAGGTTCCTCATTTTCACTCATTTTTGCCACAGGTGGGATAACAACAGGTGCTGGCACCACAGTATCTAGCACTGTCGGTGCAGCTACAGCAGGTAGTGAGAAAAATGGCTCATGAATCATTAGAGTGGGCGCATACACCCGCTTCACTTCAAGGACAATTTCTCGAGCTACCATGCTCCCCCTCATCTTTTCATCTTCTAGGAAAACAGCGTGTCTCGTTTCCATAAACTTTGTATGTCTCTCTGGACAGTGGAAAACGAAAACTTTTTGACTTTTCTGTGTAGCCAATAAAATGGCAACTTACTGTTTTGGGATATAACTTTCCAATGTTTGGGTTAAATACTTTAGCCTCAGCAGGGCTCCCCCACACACACGCAAGTGGTTTAGTGAGAGTACTCTTTCTGTCCACAACTCATACGGTGTTTTGGGCACCGACTTTCTTGATACTCTATTGAGAATATAAATGGCGGTTTTAACGCCTTCATTCACAGGTTCAACTGTAAGGTGGAGTAACTTATCATACTGCCCACCATATCCATCAGGGTACGATTGATTCTTTTAGATACTCTATTCTGCTGAGGTTCGCTCGGTGTAGAATACTGAGCTACTATGCCATTCTTTTAGGGTATGCCGACCGTAGTACTCCCCCACGGTCAGACCTGACTATCTTAATCTTTAATATCTTAAATTTATCCAATACATCTTTTCTTTCTTTGATTGGATAAATATAGTCATAATGGGAGTAATCATCTGTGAATGGATCATAACCATCCACACTCTTTATAGGAAAACTGACCACAGATGTCTGTGTGAATAACCAATAAAATTCCTGCGCTTCGTTTGGCATCTTTCTTAATCTTCTTTACATACTTTCCTTTTATGCATTCTCTACATTGTTCTAAATCTGAGAGCTGTAATAGAGGAAGAATATCATTCTTAACTTGTCTTTCTATTCTCCTCCTCGAAATATGGCCTAAACGACAGTGCCATAATTTCGACAACGCATCGTGAGCTCTCTTATGCCACCATTTCCAGAGTAACACTCTGTGACCAGCTTTATCAGCTAAGTGGCATATCTTTGAAGAGCCAGTGAACTGCTCTTTATTCTATCGAGGTACTTGGTGACCGTGTCACATTCTGGGATTGAGCCCACAATTGTAGGTTCAATCATATTCTTTATAACAGCCAAACATTTCTTGTTTGCAGTGACCCACTTCCTATGCTCAAAAGCCATAGGATATCTTTTGGGATTCAAAATCCCTTTCTTTAGTTGCCCAAGTGGCATCATTCTCTTTTGTCTCCCTCACCGGTGCCACAAACTCAGTGGAACACGGTGAGGTGACTACCCAGTCCACCTTAAACAAGATGAAAACCATGTCAAATCTTTTCTTAACATAAAATTAACACATCATTTGCATGCCTTGATTCCAACGTTGGTCAAAATCAAAACATACAATTATTCTTATACACTAATTCTACATCACCGTTGGGCAGAAATAGAATTAATGCATAAATCTTTAACTTTGACAACTGTTCTTACACACTAATTCTACATCACCGTTGGACAGAAGTAGAATCAATGCATAAATCATTAAAATTATCAACTTTTCTTATACACTAATTCTACATCACCGTTGGGCAGAAGCAGAATTAATGCATAAATCATTAACATTACGATATTGTTATTAACAACGTTGGTCAGAAAATAACAACATCGTAATTATATCAAAACTCTTTTTCTCTAATTAAATACCACATTGGTTCAAAATAACTGGAGAATCAACAGTTTCTTTAGCAGCGGAAAAACTTTTCTTTTTCTCCAAGTAAATAGCATGTTGGTTCAATATAACTGGAGAATATACTTTTTCTTTAGCCGTGGGAAAACTCTCTTTTCCTTTAATTTTACCCACAGGAAAAATTTCTTTTTCTATTTTCTTTAATCCATTAATCAATTTCCAGGGAATAAAAATTTTCTGGAAAATCTTTTCTTTTCTCCAGTTAAATATCATGTCGGTTCAAAATCACTGGAGGATGTACTTTTCTTTCGCAGCGAAAAACATATGCTCAATTTCTTGAATTTTACCCACAGGTAAAATCACTTTTTATATTTTCTTTGATATATTTTTCATTTTCCGAAATTAGCAATTCTCGAAAAGAAAAAACTGATCTTGATTCTTTCCTTTTTTTTCGCCCAACCGGTAAAACCATTGCGCGCTTTCTCTCTCCGCACACAGCCGCACCTGTGCCGCAACTTTGGGCTGGTAGGCAAATCCGCGCCAGCGCTCTCCACTGGGCGCTCGTGGGCCCGTGCATCCGCGCCGTTGGATCTGATCCGACGGCCGTCCGATTGTTTCGACCGAATAAAAATGACTCGACCATGGGCCCTCAAACCCTAGTCTCATTCGGCACTTGCCCTTCTCTCTCTTCGCTCGCCGCTCTCTCTTCTCTCTACCTCGGTCTGTTGAGCGACGACGACGAACGACGAAGAAGGGCGGTGGAGCGAGCCTTGGCGCCGTCGCCGGCCCCTCGCCGGCCTTGGCGTGCTCTAACAGTGAGCACGCCATTGTCAGCAGCTTTGCCATGGCGCCCCCGGCTCGGCTCTTCTTCTCCCGCGCCGGCGAACGCTGTCCCGGCTCTTCTTTTCCCATGCCGGCGAGGGTGGATCCGTCCCCTTCCCTTTCTCCTTTCCCACCCCCTTCTTTTCGATTTGGATCTCGCTTTCCTCTTATCCAAACCCGAACCAAGGAAGAGGGATTAGGGTTAGGGTTTCTTTGATTCCTTTCTTTTCTTTTCTTTGATTTCTTTTGTTTCTTCTCGGATTCAACCGGTTAGGGATGAGGATCCGTCTAGGGTTAGGTTTAGGGTTCATATGCAACCCTATTCTTTTCCCCTTTTCTTTTCTGTTTTCCTTTCTTTTCTTTGACATCCAAATGGATCTAGGGTTAAGTTCTTTTTTTTTATTTCTTTTCTTTTCCTTGTTTACCCGAATGATTATCCCCGTTCTAGGGTTAGGGTTTCGACTCTGTGAGCCTAGGGCCATATTTCTTCTCGATCCGAAGGATCTGTTTTTTTTTTTTACTTTTTGCCGTGCTTGTCGAGGTGCGGCTCCTTTCCACGCCAGCGGTGGCGGTGATGACCGTAGACCTTGAGCCGGTCTCTCTTTCTTTTTGCTTTTACCCGTTAGGGTTAGGGATACTGAGAATACACAGAGGTAATCTGCTCTGGTACCATTGTTAGGATCGATGTGAGTACCTTTCTGTGTAACCCGTAGATCCGAGTAGGCTCCTAGCCCTTCAGTAGATGCACCGCAGCCAGTGTCGCGGTGTAGAAGACGTCCAGCGCCGGCGAGATGAAGTCTAGTGACGTCGGCGGTGTCCTACAGTGGGAGACGGCGGTGGTTGGGGCACATCCCGTCGCTGGCAGCAGCTCTTTAGATCGGTATTAGGGTTTCTATAGGTGGGTGTGGCGGCTCCAGTGAACCTCTTTCGAGCTCGATCCCCACCTTCTCTATTTGTATGTGCTGTGCGACAGGGGCCCACCAACCAGTTAGGGTTGGGCTCTCCCGATCAGGGAGCAGAGCCAAGGGCCCAATAGGCCGTTGGGCCTAATGGTGGAGATCAACTAACAGGCACAACTCTAAATTTTTTGAATTACACAGTGCAACACAAACACTCATAACACACGCACACTTACCCCTATGAATGCACACACACAAATCCTACCCCTATAAACATCTTCGAAGACTGGACCAGTAAATCCTCGAGATTCACGAAGTCACCATAGACACCTTACACTGTCGACGGGAATGTTAACTACCACTGAAAGCACAAAATTCACTACCACGAGGAGTTGAACCCATAACCTGAGCTGCTACTAAGGCTTCTGTAATCACTAGGCAACGTACCCTTTTTGGACACAGCTCTATTTTAACACAGTTGCCGGATTGGAGTGGCAGGACAACCCTGGTACCTTAGAAAAAACCAAGTCATTATTATATGGCTTTGGATGGCGATAATTTTTCATCCAATTTTTTTCTGCATCCCACATCTTATGGAAAAAGAAAAGATTTTTCTAAATTAGAATAGCAGTAGTCTTACAACGGCAATCTGGATGCAGCATGACAAAATAGAGCTGCCACGCTAATGGGGTGGTGTAGCAAACTTTCCATCTAGCTTTAGAAATTTTCAAGTAGACTAATTTTTGGAAAGTAATTAAAAATCTATTATTTCCTTCATTCTTTGGTAATATATATTGAGGAAATATTGAATGGCAAGCGGGTGTAGCTGCGCACCCACTGGATGCCGTCCGATGACAGTCTTTGGTCATTTCCAGTGGCTGGACCCTATCTCGCAGACAGAACTAGGTGCACAGCAGCGACTTTTTGTCAGGACACCCTGTACACCTTTTGTCTCTTTCATATGGCATCTGTATTTCCTCGTCCTGTCCAGACCGCTACCTTTTGCGTATCCAGCCACCCCGGTGGCTCCCTTCCCCCAGCCCGCATGATGCCCCCCACCCCAACCCCCCAGCGGCGGTGCCATCCCTCGCGCCGGCGCCCTATGCTCCCAGTGGCGTGCCCAGCTAATACACATGTATATACAAAGATATTTGTTAAAAGAAATAAAAAAAATATCTGGAAATTGTCCAGCGAGGAACGGACGCTGCGCCATCGGCCTTGTAGCATTCAGGGCTTCAGGCCCACGGCTCCACGTGACTTTGTCTTGGGCTGGCCTGCTGGCCGGAGGACGCCTCCAACACTCGGTCGATCGGAACCTTCGACGGACGCGACTCAAGAGACGCCGCCAGACTGCAGGCTTGCGGAAACGGCGAAACGCCGAGACGACGTCACGACTCACGACGAGAGGCCAGGGACGACACCCTAGGCGCACGCGGTTCCGCCTTGCCTGCCAAACGACGGGCCTCAGAGTCGATCAATCTCGGATCACCGTGAGATTCAATTCCTCTTTTTCCCCCCTTGTATATTTGTATAAAAGATCCTATTTACTTTAATTGTTAACATTAACCAGTCATCATATTCTCTCGTGCAGCGAGATCAGGAATTTGCCAAACATCAGAAACGATTGAGATTGATCAACAACTCAGTATATATCACGTCAGTGTTTGTGTAATCACATAATTCAATCCGTGCAAGTGTAATTTATTTAATTGTTTAGTGTTGTGTGTTCTTTTATAATTGTGTAGTCATGAAGAGAAGTGGAGACGTTGCATCTCTTTTCACCTTCATCGAGCGGAATATTTTTTTTAAGTGAACGGAGATGATATAGTCAAGACATTTATGTCCGTTAGAAAGCGTCGGCTAAAACAGTTAGATAAGTAGTATTGTAAGTCCCTTGCTATCTTTTACATTTATATTTTAAACTATCAATATAGCGTTTGATCTATTTATATCGTAATTTGTGCGTTTTCAACTTAATGTTTAAATTTAAGACTTATTGTGTTATTTAATGTATGTACAGCGTATTACGTTCAAATTTTACAACTGTTACCGAATTGCCAAATGATTTTACCGAATTGTATATAAAATTTTTTGGACGGCATACCCTGAGATAAAATCTCGATCCGCCATCAGATGCTCCCAGTGGCGCCCCTTCTCCCTCCCCACCTGATGCGCCCTCCCACATCCCCGACGGCGGCCATGGTGTCGAGGTGGGTCGGAGCAGCGACCGCGGCGCGCTGGGAGCTGCAGTCCCGTGGTGGGTACGAGGAGAGCTGTGGGATCCACCTCAGCGCCGCTGCCCAGTAGTAGCTGGGGACGCTGTCTCCTATTCCATTGCGACGGCGGCGAACAGAGCTCGCCGGCGCCTTCGCAATGGGAGGGGGAGAGTCATGGGACGTGTAGAGAGCTGGCGTGGGTGCTCCGGGACGGGAGCAGCCTGTCGGGCCTCGGACATAACAGTCAAGTCCGCCCCTTGGCCCCGAGCTTGGCCACGAGCTCTGCCACGGCGAGCACCGCCCACCCCGACGCGGCAAGCCGCCGACCTCACTGCTCGTGCTTGCTCGTGGCTGGTTTGCTTTTGTTGTATTTGCACATTACCACCGTACAGATACTGGCTCGGTAGCAGTCACTTTGCAGAGGCTTAGGTATAAACACATGATTAGAGTTTCTTTTAAACATCTGGGAGCGAGTTGGGACAAGCAGCAGAACCGAATCTTGATGCCCCATCCAACGCCGGGCGCTGGGTGCGCACCTACACCCGGCTGCCAAAAATCCACACTCATATATATTAACGGTACCAGATAACCAGGTCAATGTTCCAGCCATATTTTTTCGTTGCCGCCAATAAGTTTAGTAAGGAAACATGCACATTTTTCGTGTGTTTCATGGTATATTTGTATTTGCAAGATTTTATGAATTGTTGCACTTGGTATTACACTAAATTGATGATTCGGAAAATTTTCATTAACTAATTTGAGAATATCCCAAGAGCCTGTGACAAATGGACAGACATACAGACAAACAGATAGACTTACAGATAGATAAACAGATATGCAGATAAATAAAGATAGATGGAAAGAGAGATAGGGCGATAGATAGATAGATAGATAGACAACCAGACAGCCAGATAGATAGATAGATAGCCAGACAAATAGATAGATAGATAGATATATAGATAGATAGATAGATATATAGATAGACTATGGGTGCATGTATATATATTGGCCATATGGTGCAGCGTTCAATAATAACACATTTTAAGTATTAGATCCTATCCATCACCCATGACGAAGTTCCTCAACTACACCAGTGTCCAAGGACTCTTGATGATTTCCATGGTACTTCTGGCATCATGTGTCAATCATGCACACACAATAAGTGGTAATCAATGAATTTGAGACATTTTCCATTGAGGCAAATTAGATAGGTATACATATAGTATTAATTCTAACCATATTACTTGTAGTTTGAATAATCTTTATTAGGGGAAACCAAAGAGGTTAGCAACACTGGGAGCGCGACGATGACCACGATGGGGGCAACAAGAAAGATAATTGGAGATAATAAAGATTTGTTGTGCTATCTACAAGCTCTAGAGTACTGCTGAGTACTGCTGCAAACTCACCAAACAGTGCTGGCATGACATAAAGGAGTGCTTGGAGAAATGCCACGGTGGAAATGTGTGGCAGAATCGCCCGAAATAACCCACCTTCAGAGGCGCTTGTCTTCCACTAGACACTAAGCACCCCGAAAGATAGCTAATCCAGACAGTTCCATCGAGCACAACCCACAGAAGAACTCGAAACAATCCACGTTTTACATCCAGGATCCAATAATGAGTACGAGCTTACAATTCTTAGTCTATTTCATACAACAAAGAATCTTATAAATAATTCATTACAATACCAAGTTCAGAGTGCGGAATTAAATAGCGGAATAGAAATAAATATCTAGCGATAAGATACAATGATCCGTCTGTGCCCACCAGAAGAATCCTACACATAAAAGTCACTCCTCAAGCTGCACCTGCAACAGGTGTAAAGTAAACACTGAGTACATAATGTACTCGCAAGACTTACCCGATTAGTGGGAATAATTTTCCTGACTCTCAAGGATATGATAGGCAGTATGGCTTGCTAGGTTTCTTTTGTTTTGTGGAAAGCATTACTAATAATTTGTCCTTACAATCAGGTTTTATTAGCAGTCATGATTACTTCATTAGCTAACCATTCTAGGTAAGCACATGTTCTACCTTCAAGCAAGGGTTGAGCAATCAGAATTATTTCACCTACTTTCATATTCCAGTTCTTACTACGGTGCTAGACCATAGCCAAGTTGTACCGTCACGTAGAAATGACGATTCACGAATCAATGTAGCCCAGCTGGGTACCCAAAAAACACACGCCCCGCTTGTACCCCAGGCACAACCAAGACCAACCCACCACTCTCCTGTCAAGGGGTCCAGGACCCCGTCCAAACTTGGACTCCAAGTCCCCACACCTAAGTCCCAGACTCAGTGCGGTGCTTAGACCTCCACCTTTTCCCGCCTCCAATCAGTCGGTCCAGAAGGAGCCGGAACCCACGACAAGAGAGCAACGAGCCTTCCCGCTCCCATAAGTAAGTATGTGCTCAGGATAATAAATCTGTGATCTGACTACCATCCACAGCAACGGACGGTCCTCAATCGACACAGACAGAGAAAATAGTGCAACCAAGCCATGCCCCATGGCCGTGGGACACAACCTGTTACACCCACCAATACCCTACCATATCCATGCTCAGTCACTTTTTTTTTCTTTCGACCATTTTATCATGAGTGTAATACTAATATCACCTACTTGTGAGTAACGGTAGATTACTCAGGCTATCGATAAACCGAAGCATAGCAATTACGTGATCCTGCACTAATAACTAATAAGACTCATAGGTAAGACTATTCTACAGCTGACCACAGAATAACTTATTCTATGGCTACCTTGATTTACGATAATGTTTGTATCAATTTACGATAATGACAATACACATTTACGATACATGGGTTACTATAATTCAAGATGATACTTACCATAATGCTATAGTAAATCACTTATGAGGGAGTTACCATAATCTCATAAATTAGTATAGTAATTATCGACTCAAAGTGGCCATAGAATAACTTATTCTGCGGCCAGCTGCAGAATAGCCTTACCGTATATATAGACGTGTGTGTGTATATATATATATATAAAAGAATAGCCTTACCATATATATATATGTGTGTGGTTTCCATAAAATTTCATGCAATGTAAATGCACAACATATAAATATACTATGATTATAAAAATAAGGGTTATGCATCGGAGCTTGCCTTGGACAGGCGGATTGTCAGCTATGTCAGTCGTCGGCCGCTCTAGGACCTCCTCCCTCACGAGGACCTCCTCCTCATACTCTTCGACGATCTCCTCGTACTCCTGCTCTCCGGTGGTCACGAACTCCACCAACTCATTCTCTACATACATGTAATGATAATGCAACAATTTAGTATTTAGGCAACAACAACTCATAAAATAAGAACACAGAAGCTACACTAACAAGCTAGCTCTAATAGCTAAGATACTAACTACCTATCATCTTCATCAAACCGGATGTTCAGCTTATCCTAACAAGTGTTTAAATTTATACATCAATATTCTGTTCTTATTCATTTTATGTTTAGTGGATATTTAGCTACCCTAGTAAACAGTACAGAGAGGCTACAAAAGTTTAAGTAAACACCTAATAATACCATGAAGCTAGTGTAAAAATTTCAAGGCTAAAGCTAACACTATTTTGCCACAAAAATTCCTACAATAATTAACTTAATAATATTAAGCATTCTCAAATGATTTAATAGCTCCTAGTGTCAACACATATAATCATGAACTAAATACACCAACAGCTAGAGCACGATTTTAAGAATCTAACAAAAGTGGTTTCACAATTTTTGGACACATGCATGATTTTATATAATTTATCAAAGATCAGCTCAAAATTAAATCAGAAAAACATTTAACTAATTCGCTTAGAAAAAGAAAAGGCGACGAGCCCAGCGCGTGGACGCGGCCCATGCGAGCCGGCCCACAACGGGGCAGCCCACGCGCGTTGGTACTCATGCAAAAACGGCCTCGCGTTATCAGGCATTAGCGCGAGCACTATGCGTACTATTCCTATAGACAGCGACTTTGTAAGGAAACCCTCGTATTCTCTCGTCTTCGCATCGGAGAGGTCCCCAACGCCTCCGTGTTCGTCGGCGTGGCACTGGCTGGCACTGAGCCGCTACACCGGCCAACTGAGACCCGCGCCGACCTAGCTAGGCGGTCGACTCTTACCTACGGGCTGATGCACAACTCCGGGCAGCGGTTGGATGAGCCAAGATGCAGTAGGATGGCCTCTCCACGACGGTGGGCACCCTACGATGGCGGCAACCATGTTCCGTTGAGCCACAACATACGAAAGGTAATAGAAGTAGTGGGTGAGCCTCAGCGACTCACCACGCGTCTACTAGAGGCGGTAGCTTGGCCCGAGGCGCCCCGAGCGAGTCTGGCCATGTGCGTGCGGCGAGCTCGACGACGGGCCGTGGTGGCACGGCCACGTCAGCGATGTGGGGACAGCGGTAGGAGTGTGGCTTACGTGCGCAGGGCGAGAAGGGGTGAACGGTGATTCAAGTGATGCAGCCAATTTGGTTAGGAGTGGTGAGCTGAGGGCTGCCTACGGTGATGGCGCGCTGGCGGAAGCAAACTCCAAAATTGGAGCTCAGCCAAGCACTAATCAAGACATGGTGGGGGCGGTTGGCAAGAGGGCGTGGGGGCGGAGACACGGGTACGTGAAATTGATGGGAAGTGACCTTTCACGGCTGCGGTGCCGGCTCAACTCGACGGCGGCGCCAGAGAGAAAACCGAGTAGGAGGGAGAGCGCGAGAGCGGTGGGTGCCGTCGATGGCTCGGCGTGTGCGCGCCTTGGTGGGACGTTTTTGGTGTGACCGGGATAGCCCGCGACCGGCGCTAGCCAATAGGCATACACACTCGCGATCGGCATGGCCTGCGCGCCGCAGTGCCATAAATGGCATAGCGACGGCGGTCCGACCTCGTGTGCGCGACATCAAAGCGGGCCAACGGCGCAGCGTGGTGCAGCGCACAGGCGAGAGTGAGATGGTGATGCGACGGTAGTGGCAGCAGCTACGTCGCGGCGTGCGACGGGGCAGTATTGCGGCAGCGGGATAGGACACCCGCACGTCAGGGCGGCACGATGGCTACACATCGGGCCCGCGTGGCAGCAGCGTAGCGCGCCCAGGTCGACCGGCCCACGGTGACCAACCGAGCGCGCCAGCGTGCGCGCAGGCCGGGCGCCCAACGCGTTAACGTCGCATCCCTGAGACGCGGTGACCGCGCCCACTTGGGAAAACATGCCGAGAGCGTGTTGTGCACGGTTTTAAAGCAGTGACTGCCACTAAACTATTGCCTCTAAACCGAAACCGACTTCACCATGATCAAGTTGATACCTGAGGCTACTAAACCGAACTAAAACACCGCATCACTCTCTAACCAAATCTCTCTAGATAAATTGCTAAACCTAGGTATGTTGCAATGCTTCACTTACTCGTTTCATTGCACGCATTACCACATAAGTATGATGCTCATGACATATTTTAGTAAGTGATTTACGGTGTAACAAGGAGGGTGTTACAAAATGTGTAATAAAAGGACATGATTTCTTCGAGTCGTACAAGGAAATGAGAAAACTGTTCTACCAATTCATGCATGTACTAAAGGGTAATATAAGCTACTTATCAAAATCGTGATTAATAAGAGTTTCTTGTTAAAAATTTTTCATCGTCCTTACAAATCCCGTGTATATATTGGATGTCCATACTACGTAACAGCCATCTACAATGGTTTCTATTTGCCATGTTTTCCAGAATTTGATAGTAACTGCTTCACGGGCGATGCCATTTTCCATATATTTGTAACAGGAATAGCTACTCTCTCTCTAAGAAATAAATCATAATTTGTCCTAAGTTAAACCAATTTAAATTTGACCAAGTTTATTATGGAAAAATATTACGAACTATGACACCAAATATACAAACTATAAAATTTGTTACATCATAATTCAAATGATATGTATTTCATATATTTTGTTTAGCAAGGACTTTTTTTCCATAAAAGTGCTATTATATGTCTCTTTCTGACTTAATACCATGTGTTTACCTGTATTATTAAAAATAATTAAAATGAACTTTATCGAGTTATAAGAAAGCCAATTAATTTTTTCACGACCCGAATTTTAACCTTGTGAATAGGAGCAAAATTGGTTTAGAAAATGTTTCGAAATTGAATTAAATAAAAATCATGTGCATGTCTGAGTGTTGAGTTGTTGAATTGTTTCACCTGATAGGGAATCATTGTAGTACTATTATCGGGTTCATAAACCCAGGGTTCCTCGGGGACCGGCTTCCACGCCAAGGCTCGACCCAAGAGTCTAAAAACAATAGGGCAAAGGGGCGGTCCAGCAAACCGACCGGAAGGCCTGGCCCAAGAAGAGCAACGCCCGCTCGTTGGCTACTTCGGCCCACCTATCCGACTGGAGCACTCACTTGGCTCCAAATAGTCTCCGACGCCCCCTCTCTCCGATCGGAAGGCCTGCCCGAGCCCTACTTCCGACTCCGACCCCACGTCTCTCTCCTACCGGGTACGTAAGAACCCTGATCACCGCTCTTCTCCGACTGGCGCAAACGAAGCCGACTAGGGCCATCTGACCGGGGACGCCCGCTCAGAAGGGACCAGGGACAGACGGAGAAAGCAGCACGCGAGTCAAACCACGGTACGGGGACCATACCCTATACACTTGCAGGAACAATGCTCCACAACCGTCCTGACACAAACAGTGTTGTAGGCGTCGACATTTACCCCTACAGTATTGTAGGCGCCGGGATTCACCATGCCCGGTAAACGTGGTAAGGCTCCACACATGCCTATAGGCAAACAGTATTTTTGCAGGTACCGACATCAACCCTTCATGAAGAAGACAACGTAACCTCCCACGTGCACCTGACATTCTACAATGACATCAACAATGTTGTGGGCGCCTACCCTTATCCAATCCTCATCGGCGTGGGCAACAAGACTCAAAAGCATCTGTACCCTCTCCCCCTCACCTGTAAAAAGCCACCCCTTTATCTATAAAAGGGGATGCAGTCCCTCCAACAGAAGGACCGATTGATTCAAGCTCAGTTCCTTTAGATTCATTAGTCCAATAGCTCACAACCACAGAACCGCCATGTTTGGATCTCAGGCACACGTTTGAACACTTAGCTCATAGCGGAGTTCCCATCGCTCTCGGCCCTTCTGATCGGAGTCCGATCGGGCCTCTAACACCCCCATCTTTCTCCTTCTCGTTTGTAACCCCACTGCAGACTTCGAGCACCTGGGCTTAGGAATAAAGTCACCGACCGACCCAAACTGGACGTAGGGCACGTTGCCTAAACCTGTATGAATCCTGTGTCATTGAGTGCTAGGCCACCTCCAATCACAACGTACAACAAAACTACAAATATTCACTAGTTGGTCACTTTCTGTACCGATAGTTGGCGCCGTTCGTGGGGAAGACGCTGTACGTTCAACACTTTTTGGTCATCGGATGGCCCATTTTTCTGCCACCCCCGCCGTGGCGGGCTCGGGCGATACGATTCGCTTCGTCTCGCTGGAGTATCCTGCACTCTCGCCTGCGGGGATGCGGGTTCCACTCGTTTTCGAGCCATCCTAGGCCTTCCTCTTCGGAAGCCTAGACTTTGTCGCCGACCGACTCGGCGTACTACACCTCCGCGAGGAGGCTCGTGACCCAGCACCCGTCGAAAGGACGTCCTCCATCGACTCCGGGACGCGCGACCTCAACGGCGCGGCATCTGCACTTCATTTCGAGCAAACTCTCTGCTCAAACCCTGCTGTGAGTAATATACATGCCGTTCTTTACTTACTACATTCTATCTTTCGCCAAATACCCGGAGGGCTACCGTTGTCCCCGTCGCGGCCACCGTCGACCGGTTCCCCTACGGCCTCGTGTCTCCCGTGGACGCGTATGCCCGGGGGCTCCAAAAGATTATGGCGCCGCCTCCTCTCACGTCTAAGTTCATGGGAATGGTGAGCTATGCTCCCACCTGTTTCCTTGACATCATGGACGACGACGTCGGGAGTGACAGCTCCAGCATCGGTGACGTGGCACCTAGCCACCGTCCGTCCCGGGAGTGCGCTTGATGGACGCTCTGGAACAGCCGAGAGGGGCAACGGAGTCCTCACGGACTCATGCCCCGTCGGGCCCTCATACGGAGGCCCCCAAGCTCACACGTGAGCACGGGGAGGATCTATGATGATAGTGGCCGCATCAGCCACCGACCGCACCAGCGCGCTCGGCGCACCACACTGCGCCCTATGCGCATAGATCGACGAACGGCGCTCGGGGTCACACCCGTCAGGTCTAGCGCAACACCTCGGTTAGGGGCACCGATCCCCCACAGTTTTCTCGGGCCAGCCAAAACATTGACGCCGCAGTAATGCTCCTACGCGGCCTGTTAGAGCCGAATGACCCTCGCGAACAGGCGACCCACCAAAACCTCCGGGCACTGGTGGAGACCGCCGCCGTTCAGCAAGCGGAGTGCTCCGTATCGCGACGCCAACTCGCGACCTCACTCCCTGTTCGGGGAACAGGGACGCAGCAGATGGGGCACTACACCCTGTCGCCGCAACAACCGCTGAGTGTGGCACACGAGGCCACAACACCACCTTGTCTTAACCTGACGACCGCTCCGCACCAACCCCCTATCTACACGCGGCTCGGACCAAACCGAGGCACATGCAGCGGCGACCGGAGTCCCAGCACTGACGACCCGGGACCACCAACCTTTGCCCAACACCCCTAGCAAGCGCCGTTCTCACCGCGCTTTGACGGAGGCCACGACAAAGGTAAGGCCAAGCGCTAGGATGAAGACGAGGGCCCCTCCACGTAGAAGGGAAAAAAGAACAGAAAAGGATCACCGTCGACCGGCCAACTCCGTGTTGGTCACCGCGGCGGATTACGTGGGCACTCAGCCCCAGCAAGACCCTCTGGGCCACTTTCACGAGCTCATGGAGAGCCCGTGCGCCAACCACAACTATCCCATCAACCATCTCTATAAGGACTGCCAGCTCCTCAAGCGCCTACTGAGGTAGACTGGCAGGCCAAGGAAAGAAAAAGGTGAAGAGGCAGCAAACGAAGAAAGGGGCGTAACGGGCAAGGATCCAGACGACTGAAGGATGAAGTGATCCGACCGGACGCCTACCGACTGAAGGACAACAATGACGACGCTCTCTTCGAGCACCCTAGAACAGCTATGTTGTTTTTTCTTTCCCTAAAGTTTCAGTCTTACCATTATCTACTTAGCGTACGCTCTTGTAAGAGCACCCTGACCCAAACACTTTTTGGCTCGGGGCGCTCGGGGGCTCCACTATGGGGCTCTACTACCCCTCTGTTTTGTTTTTACTTTGAGTACTCTTTTACTTTCATATGGAGAAAACTCCTTCCTACCCGAACAGAAGGGCAGTTCGTTCTTTTGATTTGCCTTACGTAGCTTTGCTTTAAAAATTTCCGACTGATCGCACCCCGCCTTTTTCTACGGTTATGAGCGGCCGAGCCTCGCGGGCCACGCCCCGAGCTGACAAGGTTGCGGCCTACGGGACAAACGGGTAGGTACGATAAAGAAAGAAATAAAAAACAAAATTATGCTAAGGGAAAGCTATGGAATCAAAGGCAACAAGCTTCCCCGAACGGAGCAACTCCATCACAAAAACAAAAACCGATTGCAGTTATTAAAACACAGACGAACGTTTTACACAGGGGCTCCCCCATGAACTTAAACTTTTTACATTTACTAACTAATTATATTTTGCAAGCTATTAAACCGGCCTGGCGGCATCTGCTAGTGGCACGACCGACGAAGGCGCGGGCTGCTCACTCCCCGACGGCATGACGTTCGGCTCGATCGAGGCCGAGGCGACATTCCCCCAAACCAGGCTTCGGGCTATCCGCAGGCTCGGAAGCGTCCTCTCCACGCATGCTTCGGGCCATGTCTTCACGGTGAACCTCCATCACCCACTCGGCGGAGACTTGCTCTGACACCGACCGCGCTTGCGGCAGCTAGCTGTCCCCGATTGATTGGATGTCCTCCATGCTCAAACCTTCAGCATACCCACTGCAGATAGCGGCGAAGTCTAGGTTCGGGTGGTGCATCGCCACCGAGGCCAGCACCCCTGACGCTCAATAGAACAGCCCGCTCCTGACAAGGTCCCAGACCGCATCCGGAACCTCCGCCAGCTGGACCATGGGCGCGCTGGTAGTTGGCACCGACCCGAAGACTTCCGAGACGATGAGCTGGGTAACGTTGCGGATCTAGTCAAGATCCCCTTCGAGAGCACGTCGCTCTTCACAGGACTTGGCCAGCTCCTTGGCATTCCGGCTGAAGCTCGCCTTGGTCATCTCCAGGTCTCGCTCCAGCGCCTTCACCTTTTCATCCAGCTCTGGAAGAAGGGCGACAAGCTCAGAAATAGGCTGAGGGAAAAATCAACACCACGAGAAAACAAAAAAGGTATGCACCAATGTGAGAGGCCTCAAGGGTAGAGAGATCCTTTGCCTGCCGAGCCACTTGCTCGTGCAGCCGGGCACTCTGGCCCCGGAGCGTGAGCACCTCCTGATCTGCCTATGACCGGGCCCTCTGCTCCGCCTCTAGGGCCTTCTATGCCGACTCCAGGGCGGCCCGCTCCGACTCAAGGGCCACCAAGGCCTCTTGAAGCGCCGCCTTGGTGTTCGCCAGGGATGCCCGCAGCCCTGCCTTAGTCTCCTCCTGGTGGACCTTCGCCACCTTGAGCCCTTGCTCGACAGCAGTCGCTCACTCCGCCGCACGCTGCCCCTCTGCCCATGCCGCGGCCACCTCGGCCGCCCGGACCTGGGACTCGTGGCAAGCGGACTCCACCCGACGCTCAAGCTCGGTAATCCAGGCGTGTTCTGTCCAGAGGAAGTAAGACTTGCAGGACAGCATCTTCTTTATTCCCTGTGAAAAACAAGCATGCTAAAAACAACCGATGAAAGATTCAAAGGGCAAGGACAAAGTACCAGAAACTCACCTCCGCGGCGAGCTGTAGGTCAACCTCAACCAACTACTGAGCGAACTGAGCCTGCTTCTGGGCATTCTCGAGCTTTGCGGACAGCTTGGTGAGTTCGGACACCGCGGCATGCCCTTGCCCCCCAAAGATATCCTAGAGCTGACACTCCCAGGAATCCCGGGGGACGAACCGCGCCTTCACTGGGTCCTCAGGGCAGAGCCACTCTAGGTCACCCTCCAGCAGCCCATCGAAGGACCCAGCCTCTGGCTGAACCACCACCAGCTCCGGCGAGAACGCCAGCGGGTCCGCCACGACTTCCACCTCGTTGTCAGACGGGATCTCCACCACATCGGTTGCGCCGACCACCGCCGGGCGTCCCGACTCCATCCCGGCCACACTTCCCTCCAGCGCCTTTGGCTCCAACGGCAAGAATGAGCCGTGCGACCCTCCACCCGGTGAGATAGGGAGCTTGCCCTCCCTCGTCTCTTCCACCGCGACCAACGGAGGAGGGACCACGAGAGTTACCTCCGACGCGACCCCCACCGTCGGCGCCGGGATCACCGCCAACACCACCGCCGCCGCTGCCGCCATATCAACAGCCGACCCAGGGGGCACCACCCCCGGGAGGGAAGGCTTCACTACCACCACCCTGCTGCCCCTTCGCTCATCGCAACACGCTGCAGGGTGGGCCTCGAAGTCTCCTGCACGGGGGTTGGGGCGATGCTCAAGCCTGGCATCCCCCGACCGCTGACGGAAATTACAGGTGAGCCACCCTCCAACAAAAACTCAGCTAGCAAAAGACCGAAAGGAAATGGAGAAAGACGTACCAGGAGGCTAGCGACACAACCCTGAAGGCAGATCCCGACGTCGACGGGCCTGTACAACGAGGACCGCTCCCAGACTATGACCCGCGCTCCCTTACTTCAGCCGGGGGCGGAGTCGTTCCTACCGGCTCCTGCCCGACCTGCGGGTTACCACGACCCCTGGCTCAGGACTCCCCGACCAGAGCAACAGGCGGAACATCCACCGACTGCAAGTCACGCAGCGCACGGGCACTAGTCTACTCCTCGGACTAACTGGCTTGCTCGACTGTGTCCGCAACGGGTAGGGCCGTCCCTGGCTGCAAGTCACGCGCCGTCACCGACCCCGGCGACGAATGGGTGCCAGTCCATTCCTCGGACCGCCCGTCTTGTTCCGCCACGTCCATAATAGGTAGGGACGGAACCAGCGACGCTGTTGAGGGGTGTGGTGACCTCGTCCGCTTCGCCACTCGCTCGCCAACAATGTCCGCGCTCGCTGCGCGCTTCCTCGACATGGGAACCGCCGCGCACCGCGCGGCCTCCTGTTTGTCACCAGCGGACATCATCGCAGGGCCGCGACGCTCCGCCAAGGTCACAATGACCTCTTGACTCTCCTCCTCGTCAGAGAAGACCATGTCATCCACATCCATAGGATCGTTCGATGCGAGTTCTGACTCGACGTCGCTCCTACGTTCCTCGGCCCTCGTGCGCCGGGCGACCTCCTTCTTCTCTTCCTTCCGTTGAACTTCCTTGGTTCTTTTCTTCTTCCAGGTGTCTGCCACCTCGTTCTGGGCGGCCTGCCAGGCCCGGCCCTCTGGTCCCTTAGGAAGGTGTGGCCGGGACTTATACCTCCCAAGCCCCTACGGATTGAATGAACCGAAATCAAAGAAATGGGAAAAAAGTAGAGAAAAAGCACGAACAAAATAAGGGAGCATACCAGTGTGGGCACGATTGAGGCATTGAACGGAATGGGTTTTCCCATGACCGTCTCTCCGGGCCTCAGATGCAGCACTCGGCCGACGTGACTCTAGATCTCATCGTCCAACAGCTCCTCGGTGACGCGCGGTCCGGGTCCGACTGGCCGCTGTACATCCACATCGGGTGCGTCCTCTCCGCCAACGGCGCAACCCGGCGGCGGTAAAGAGTGTGGAACACCCGCACCCCGTCGAGGCCGCGCCTTATGAGCTTTTGGAGCACCTCCTCGATGGCCTCCTCCTTGTGCCTCTCCGTGCAGGTGCAACCCCATGACCAACTTTTTTGCTTCTCCAGCCTCCCGCTGGTGAACGCTGGAAATGGCGCCTCCAACAGATTCCTAATATAGAACCACTCCCCATGCCATCCCCGGTTGGAGTCACATGGGGCGTACATGGGATACAAGCCTCCTGCGCTCGGCTTCCTCTGTAGGGCAAAACCTCCCACCGGTGCGGTCTCGGCCGAACTCCAGTCCATCATAGCTCTCCCGGAGAAGAAAAGCCGGAAGAGATCCACATGCGGCTCCATCCCAAGGAAAGCCTCATAGACGGTGATGAAACCAGTGATGTGCAGCACCCCCGTCGAATTGAGATGCTGTAGCTCCAGACCCCACTCGTTGAGGAGCCCGCGCAGGAACCAGTGCGCGGGGTATCCGAATCCGCGCTCATGAAAGGTAAGGAAAGAAACCACCTCGTCGGGACGAGGTTGCGGGAACTCCTCCCTCCCGGGGACCCTCCAGTGCGCCACCTCCTACGGCAGCAGAAACCCCTTCGTGACAAAAGCCTCCAGCATCGACTTCCTCACGGTGGATGACTGCCAGTCCAACATTTTGCTCTGGATCACAAAAAATCTGTGAGTTCCTCTCTTCTCCCTCGCTCTCTCCCCCTTCTTTCCTAGAAACTTCCGTGGCTCTTAGGAACGCTCACGGCCAAAAAGGAAGAGAGAAGGCGACGACAGATAAAGAACAGGCAAAAGAACGGAACAAAAACCCTCTCCCTGCTCCTACTTAAAGAAAAGGGAACAATGGTTAAGGAAGGACGCGCCGATCGGGGAAGGCAGAACGGCAGAGCGAGAATTTCTCTCTTTTCCATTTAATGCAGATGAGACGTGCCCTGAACCGATGAGACGCGCCCTGCTCGATGGAACGGCTCCTGATCAGACGGGACGTGGCTTGGCCGTGGCCCACCACTACCGCACGATCAACCACTACCACACGACTGGCACAGGAACCAAAATGCCACCGCACGTGGGTGGCTCTCCGCTTCCCTAGGACAGACCTGGGGAGACCAAAAACGAAAACTCCGCCGGGAGACCAACTGGCCCCCTGTGTCGATCGAGTCGCTCAGTATCCACACCGAGACACAGGTAGGAAGCGAAGGGACGCCCCATATAGGCCATGCCGACTCCGTCATGAACGATGAGCACGGGTCCCGGTCGGACGTTTCTGACTAAAGCTCTCTGAGCCCCATCACTCCAGTCATCAAGGTAAACACTATCAAACCCCTCTGTTTCATTATAAATCATTTCATACATCCATACGCGCATTTCATTCCATACACCCGCGCCTCCTGGACGATTCGGGCCCTGAACCACTTGGGGGATTCGGGAACTAAGCATCGCACGTGCAACGAAATGCATCAGAACGCTCCGTGTTGTGTCACGAAGCGGCGGTTGTCTCATTCGACATGAGCAACCAATAGAGCCAGGGGAGAAAACCATAGATGAGCACCGTGCGGCCCTTGCTCGGTCCGGCAGATCGGGTCATCTCAACCTTCTCGTTTGATCCTAAACCTCTCGCCAGGTCCATAGAATCTCCATCGAGGGGAGGCCGTTAGGCCACCCAGGTCAGTCTCTGGAATGACCTAGGCATCTACCGGGTTGTAGGTAAAGGAGTAGTGGAATGTCATAAGAGGGCTATGCCGACCCTGTCACGAACGACGGACCCGGATTCCGCTCGATCACACCCGTTAGCGAACTCACCGAGCTAGTCTTCGAGCCCGAGCGATCGGGATAGGCGACGAAACTCAGCCCCTCTGGTTATGAGGAACCGAGGATGGGGTAACGCACACAACTCACATCGACCCCCACGAAGGCCCGATAGGGCTCGGGGGCTCAAGACAAACGCCAAGGACAGCGACCTCGAACTCGCTAGATCCACGACTCCAACTCGCCCGGTCCCGTGGCGCGCAACAACGCCAGGATCCATGAGCATTGCCTCATCCGATCTTTAACCAACTGACTATGCTTCGGCTTCAAACGGCTTCACTTCCGACTGCGCTCCAATAATCCTAGGACCGCGACTCCGAACTCGCATAACGGCTTCACTTCTGACTGCGCTTCAATAATCCTGGGACCACGACTCCAAACTCGCGTAACAGCTTCATTTCTGACTGCGCTCCAATAATCCTGGGACCGCGACTCCGAACTCGCGTAACGGCTTCACTTACGACTGCGCTCCAATTATCCTAGGACCGCGACTCCGAACTCACGTAACGGTTATGAAGCTTTGGCTCGACCAATTCCTAAACTAACTAAACTAACTTTTGATCCATGGTACGCACCGACGCCTGGGTCCGCTCACGACTCCGCCTCAACCTATCCCACGGCGCGCATCGACGCCAAAGATCAGTGAGCTCTGTCGCATCCGAACCAAGCTATCTCCATCCGTGGCGCGCACCGACGCCAGGGTTTGTCCCAAACTAACCTTCTCACCCGATCCACGGCGCACACCGACACCGGGATCAGTAAGTTCTGTCTCATCCCCGCGCCTAAAAATGCCTCGGTTGCACAACGACGCCTTGGTTAAACAAAAACCGTCTGAAACTAAAAACATGCACACACGCCTGCTAAAAGCAAACACCTCCCAGACGGTTCTTCCCGAACCGCCTGGGAGCTCGGGGGCTACACCCACGGGTGCGGTTGCGCGCACCCACCGAACAACAGTAGGACCTCCCCCGTTGACAATGTAAAACCCCCCGACTAGTTCTACCCGAACCACACCGGGGCTCGGGGGCTACAACTGTGGAAAGGCGCTCAAGCACCACCAAGCAGAAAAAAACCACCAGCGATTACGCCCGAATCGCCCAGGGGCTCGGGGCTCTGTCGGGTTCATAAACCCGAGGTCCCTCGGGGACCGGCTTCCACGCCAAGGCTCGACCCAAGAGTCTAAAAACAATAGGGCAAAGGGGCGGTGCAGCAAACCGAACGGAAGGCCTGGCCCAAGAAGAGCAACGCCCGCTCGTTGGCTACTTCGGCCCACCTATCCGACCGGAGCACTCACTTTGGGCTCCAGCCGTCTCCGGACGGCCTCTCCGATCAGAAGGCCTGCCTCGAGCCCTACTTCTGTCTCCGACCCCGCGTCTCTCCGACCTGGGGTATGTAAGAACCCTGCTCACCGCTCTTCTCCGACTGGTGCAAACAAAGCCGACTGGGGCCATCCGACCAGGGACGCCTGCTTGGAAGGGACCAGGGACGGATGGAGAAAGCAGCACGCGAGTCAAACCACGGTACGGGGACCATACCCTATACACCTGCATGAACAGTGCTCCACAACCGTCCTGACACAAACAGTGTTGTAGGCGCCGACATTTACCCCTACAGTATTGTAGGCGCCGGGATTCACCATGCCCGATAAACGTGGTAAGGCTCCACACAAGCCTCTGGGCAAACAATATTTTTGCAGGTACCAACATCAACCCTTCCTAAAGAAGACAACGTAACCTCCCACGTGCACCTGACATTCTACAGTGACATCAACAATGTTGTGGGCGCCTACCCTTATCCAATCCTCATCGGCGTGGGCAATAAGACTCAAAAGCATCCGTACCCTCTCCCCCTCACTTGTAAAAAGCCACCCCCTTTATCTATAAAAGGGGATGCACTCCCTCCAACAGAAGGACCAATTGATTCAAGCTCAATTCCTTTAGATTCATTAGTCCAATAGCTCACAACCATAGAACCGCCAGGTTCGGATCTCAGGCACATGCTTGAACACTTAGCTCATAGCGGAGTTCCTGTCGCTCTCGGCCCTTCCAACCGGAGTCCGATCGGGCCTCTAACACCCCCATCTTTCTCCTTCTTGTTTGTAACCCCACTGCAGACTTTGAGCACCTAGGCTCAGGAATAAAGTCACCGACCGGCCCAAACTGGACGTAGGGCACATTGCCTAAACTAGTATAAATCCTGTGTCATTGAGTGCTAGGCCACCTTCGATCACAATGTACAACAAAACTACAAATATTCATTAGTTGGTCAGTTTTTGTACCGACAACTATCCTCTGAGACAACCGCATAGAGCCGCCACCGCCTAGGGTAGAGCCGCCACCACCTGCATGCTCCTCGCTCCTCCGCCACCGCCGTCGTGCTTGGGCCCCTCTCCTTCTTCCTCTCCGGTGCGTTTGCTGGAGACAAGAAGGGGAGGGCACCCATCCATTTTTGGCAGTTTTCTAGTGTCTTAGGGTTGAGTACAAATAAATTTTCAGCGAAATCAAATGATTTTTTGGTCTGGATCGTGTGTACTATGATGACTTCGGTGATTGCCACAATGAGATTGCCATTGCAGACATCGATTCAGCGGCAGGTGGTCAATTGGTGGCCTTTATCTACAAGGGGAGGGGTGCTTCTGGGAGCTGTGTAACACCCCGGTGTTATGTACCTATTTAACAATAGTTTAAGGCTTAATAAAACCTAAGGAATAAATTTTCCTATGCTTGGTAATGAAATCTTCCATGAGATGATAAGATACATGTTTGTTTGAATCACTTTGGTGAATGAAATCAATATGTGTGAGGTCAACCAACATTGTTGTTGTGATTATAAATGAGTTTGTGAACAAAAGTTATTTAGAGTTCATGTTGAAAAATGTGGAGAAAATGATTAAAAATGCCAAAAACCTTACCTTGTTTTAATTGCTCAATAGCTTTTTGGAGGATAAATAAATAATTATTTTATATAAAAAGTATAAAATATATTGGTATGAAAAACTTAGCTTAAGTTTAGTACTGTGTGGTAGAAGGCTTGTTCATGCCTAGTTTAATTGTTTGATAGGTTAATTAGTGCTTCAATGTTTGAATAAAATATTGTTTCATGAGAGACTTAGTTTCTAGTGCTTCAATGTTTGAATAAAATATTTTTTCCTGAGAGACTTAGTTTCTAAGTGCTTAGGCCCTGTTCACTGGGAGGAATTTTGGAGGAATCTGAATGAATCTGGAGGAATATGTGAGAGGCTGAACAGTGTTTTCAGCCCCGGCTGGATAACGAGCTGGCTCGGCTCGGCTCGTTCTGGCTCGTTAAGATAACGAGCTAGCTCGGCTCGGCTCGTTATCCCAACGAGCCAGAAAGCCAGCTTGGCTCGGCTCGTTAAAAGCTCGAGCTGGCTCGTTAAGCTCGTGAGCCAGGTATAAAAAATACGCAAAATATAATATTTGCATTTATCTAAAGTTTGAGAATAATAATAATATAAAAAAAATACATCTAGACCAGTTACCAGTCAATTTATAGGGTCTAGACCAATTACCAGTCAATTGTAAAGTGCAAGACATGAAGTAATACAAAAACTAATATAAGTTTTGATACTTTTTTTCCTGGAAGCTTGGCTCGTTTAGCTCGCGAGCTGGCTTGAGTTGGCTCGTTATAGCTAACGAGCTAAAATCTTGGCTCGGCTTGGCTCGTTATCATAACGAGCCGAGCCAAGCCAGCCACGAGCCGAGTGAGTTAACGAGCTTCGAGTTTTTCATCCAGCCTTAGCTGTGGCCACCCGATTCAGCGCAGCTCGCCCTCGTCGCCCGCTGCGCCCCACAGCGCCGCCACCGCTGGTCTGCACGCTGCCGAGCCGCACGCACATGTGGCCGGCCCTCCACACTCCTCCGGCCGAGCAGAGGCCAGCCCCAGCGACGCGCTGGCTTGGAGATGCCCCCATCCCGTGTTTGGTTGCCAGCAGCACCAGCCCCGAGCGGAACCAGCCGGCCCCTTCCCTGCCGTCGTCTGCTCTGTTCGTGAGGAAGAAGAAGGTCAAAAGAATTATTAGAAACTCTTTTCTTGGTCCAGATGCGAAACTATGACTCATATGAATAGTGTAGAATAGTACTACTAGTCTGCAGGTTAATTAGGGAGAATCGAAGGGGTCTCGGTGAAATGTGTCTGACTTATATGGTTTTCCTTTTTCTTGTTAGTATAAATCGGCTGAAACTTTGAAAATTCATAGTAAATTATAGAAAAATCCTAAAAATACCAAACAAGTTTTGTTACACTCTTCATGATCAGATCTTTGCAATAGACATATAAGATCATGTGTTTTAGTATAAAGTTTTGTTGTATGTGTAAATCTAATTTTTATGTGTTTATTTATGTTTTATTTAATAGTGCTTGTTTTCATAGTCCTCATGCAGTGACATTTTTATGGTAAACTAGTATTGATATGTGTGTGCTCTAATAAAAATTTCAAGTCCAGTGCATGCATATTTACTGAGCTATTGATTTATCCCGTGTCACATGCTTTTATTACCATTAAATCTTAATTAACTGTTAGTAAATAATATGCTTATCCGGAAATTATGAAATTCATATGGTAGCTTTGTTTAGTTAAGAAGTGTCTCCCATAAATTTTCACCTCCAAGACAGATGTTTGGCGCAACACCTTTTTATTCCATGTTTATGTGTAACTAAACCATCAAGTTTAATAATTATGTTTACCACATGCTTTATATATTGTTTATGCCACTGGTTAGCTAAGTAAAATGTTACTTAACTCTGGTTAGTAGTGTTTATATGTGTAGCATGTTGCTTGGTCCTGCACTTGTGTGTTTAATGTAATAATCAACTCACGAGTAAGTCCCGACGAGAGAGGATGGGAGTGGAATTTGGAACGTTTAATACCCTAGTTTACCCAGACGATGTGTTGCTTGTCCTTTTCATGTCTGTAATGCCTGTGTGTATGCTTATTTGACTTAAACATGCATTGCATTATGCACATCATTTAGGAACGATAATGGATCGATGGATCAACTGAAGGATGTTGGCGTCACGCGGAAAGATGGTGTAATGGTGACCAATACTGGAGATGATGATGGATCGTGTCCCAAAGATGGAGGAATACTAACTTTGTATAATACAAGTTTACCCAAGCAAGCCCCGGTGCATAACCCCTATTTTCAACTACTTATTACTGTGTGTGTGCATTAAGTTTCAGGAGTTGTTTGAAACCCACATGCATAAATATATTATCCTGTGAGTCCTACTAATATGATAGGATCATGTAGTATGCCATGCTATAGGACTTGCGGTAGAAGTCGAGTGATGGGTTGTCACTCACGAGAAAATAGGTTTTGGTTGTATTGTTACTACTATCACATGGTTTGGATATGGATAATAATTGGAGACCAAGCGGGAAGAGGAAAAATGGATTTTCTGAATGGTTGGTGGGTGCCATAGGGCCGGGCTCTAGGTACTTGTTTTTTCTCCTGTGTCGATTAAGGACCGTTCGTTGGTGGCCATTTGACAAATTTGAAGGTACCGAACACATAATAGGGGCCTGAGTTACAGTTGACAGTGAAGCTTAGTACTTCCTTATGACCAAGGTGCGCAAAACGTTCACCAGAGTGTTTCTCTGGCCATTCTAGCGGCTATTTTTTGAAAGGAGAATGTCCATGGACCAAACTTATGAGGGGGGAATCCGTTGCCGGTTCGCGGGACGGGCCTCATAGGGTGGGTTTCCCGGGGTGGTCAGGTCATTTCGGGCCTTGATCATATGGTTGGAATGGTTGCCTTGTACATGCTCTGTCGAGAGAAGTATGGGCGTGTGTTTGGGATAGCCCAGCTGGATGCACATCAATTGCAATCGCTGCTCTCCTCGGATATGGATACCACTTGTCATTTCACTATCATCGTAGCCAATACAACTGGAATATGAAGATGATGTAGCTTCTGCCGGATGATGAAACATATTCTGATTGTTTACCACATGCTTGAAAATAGTTTAGGTGCTCATTTAGAATGGTTAAGTAATGAACTTGATGTGACTGCTAAAACTCTAAATATAAGGATGCACTGTTAGTAATGCTTCTCCATAAAAACAACTAAATAGCTAGCCAAAGAGCCCCCTGCATATCCTTGAGAGTCGGGAGACTACTCCCACCTAGTCGGGTAAGTCTTGCGGAGTACATTGTGTACTCAGGGTTTTATTCCCCCTGTTGCAGGTAGCAGGTGGATGCTAGAGCTGACTGTTGTGTGTGGATACCTCCTGGTGGGCTCAGCGAGAAAATCCTTCCACTACGATCGTAGTAGTTTTACTCTCATATAAGTCTACTTCTAATTTAATATTCAAAACTGTTTACTTCTGCTTCTCATGTATAAAACAACCCTTCCTACGTTGCTTATATGAAATCTTTTTTAACTTTGATTTTATGTAATCTTATGATGATAAATGATGTAAGCTTTATTCACTTGTTTATGATCCTGATAAAAACGTGGATTTTTGAGTTCTCCCATGGGGTGTACTCGACAGACTACCTGGTTTAACTTGGTCTCTTGTGTACTTAGTGTCAAATGGCTGACCAGTACGCTTGGGATTAGGTTAAATTGGACTGTTCTGCACAGGAGCCCCCTACGAGGACAGCAACTCCGAGTCATTGATCTCATCGTCGATGGTCGTGGAGAGAGGAAAGGTCTCGACGTGATAGAATCTGCATCCTATGTCGTACCCGACGATACAACTGCTGATATTCTTTCAGCGATTTAGATGTGTTTTAGACTGGTTCCGAAGTGTCGGATCTTGCAGCATATCCTATGTTTTGGGGTTGGTGTTTGGATTCGGCATAAGGACTGCACTTTGGCTCTGGCGCTCGAGGGAAGCCATCGTAGAAGAAGACGATGGAAGAATCTGAATGGAATATTATGTATTTTTTATTTCAGATTTTTTCACGTATAATTTGGTGATGTACTGTGCCAAAGTTTAATATAAGTCCCCTTCCCTTCCCAAAAAAATACTATCCTCTGAGCCAAATCCTTCTAAAATAGACTACACTCTAGCCTAAAAGGCCAAGACAACTATCTCACGCGTGCGTCAACCTCATGTCGAGCATGGGCGCCATAACGTGATGCCAGCAAATATCACCCATGCCACTACTTCCACCAAGTCTTTGCAACTTTGGCCGAGCTCTTACTCGCCTTCAACTCCAGCATCAGACTCAGATCATCTAACAAATCCATTTCTACATATATCAAAGGGACATAGAAAGAATTCGTCCATCCATCATGCATACGATGGAAGCAAGACACGACCATCTCGCAGCATCAAAATAGCCAATGCAGCCCCCCTCCCTCGCAACCCAGGGACTTGCGTGACGTGAGAAAATCACTCGGACATGGCAAGGCATGCTGCGCTGGAGCACCCGAGAGGGTTCTACTGGTGCATATTCCAGCTAAAATCTTTATCGTGCCACTCCAATTAGGGCCTGTTCGGTTCCCGAGGAATCACATCCTGAAACCGTTACAGGAACGCTTATTATAATTTATATATACCAGCCTTCAGCAAAAATCATTCCGGACAGGAATGACTCTAAACGAACGAGCCCTTAGCGTGGTAGCAGCTCTATTTTACCACAGCACCCTGATTGGCATGGTAAGACTACCCTGGTTTGTACCTTGTAAAAATCAGATCATTATTATATGGCTTCGGATGGAAATAATTTTTGGCCTAAACAATCATCTGTTTCTGATGTCGTATGAAAAAGAAAAGATTTTTCAAAATTAGAATTGTAGTCTATATATAGTCTTGCAACGTGAGGGCTCAATCGGGGAGATATACCACTGAGGCATAATAAGGTGCCGTTAATAAGGCATTCCTTTATATTCATGTATATGGATCAGTGGATTGTCAAGGTAAATTGTTGACGCCTGAATATTTATCTTACAGAACTACAGAAATGGTGTAATAATAATGCAATATTTCCACCTAGCTTTAGAATAGTAGTCTTAGAACGGCAATCTGGATGTGGCATGACAAAATAGAGGTGCCACGCTAACGGGGTGGCGTAGCAAACTTTCCACCTAGCTAACTTTAGAATTTCTCAAATAAACTAAGGAAAGTAATTAAAACTCTCATTTTTCCTCCATTCTTTGGTCATAATAAAGGTACCAGATAACCAGGTCAATGTTCTAGCCATATTTTTTTTGTTGCCGCCAAGTTTAAAATGGAAACTTGCACATTTTTTGTGTTTCATGATTTATTTGTGTTTGCAAGATTTTCTGAATTGTTACACTTGGTATTACACTAAATTGATTATTAAGAAAATTTTCATTAATTATTGTCAGAATTTCCCAAGAGCCTATGATAGAAGGACTAACTGACAATAAACAGATAGACTTACAGAGAGATAGCCAGATAGACGGATAGACAGACAGATAGATAGATAGATAGATAGATAGATAGATAGATAGATAGACACACACAGATTGATAGAGAGAGATAGGCACATAGATAGATAGATAAATAGAGATAGAGAGATAGACAGAAAGATACATTGATAAATAGAGATAGATACATAGGCAGATATTGATAGATAGATAATGGTAATATTGATAGATAGGCAGTGAGTAGATGGTTAGATTGATAGATAGATAGACAGTCAGACAGAAAGTCAGATAGATAGATAGATAGATAGATAGACTATGGGGTGCACATATATATATTGGCCACATGGTGCAGCGTTGAACAATAACACATTGTTAGTATTAGATCCTATCCATCACCCATGGCGAAGTTCCTCAACTATACCAGCGTCCAAGGACTCTTGATGCTTTCCATGGTATTTCTGGCATGATGTGTCATTGATGCACACATAATAAGTGGTAATCAACGAATTTGACCCATTTTCCATTGAGGAAAATTAAAAAGACATACATATAGTATTAATTCTAACCATATTGCTTGTAATTTGAATGATCTTTATTAGGGGAATCCAAAGAGGTTAGCAACACTGGGAGCGCGATGATGACCACGATGGGGGCAACAAGAAAGATAATTGGAGATAATAAAGATTTATTGTGCTATCTGAAAGGCCTATTGTACTGCTGCGATAGGATCCAAAAGTGCTGGCATGACATAAAGGAGTGCTTGGAGAAATGCCATGGTGGAAACGTGTAATACACTACGTAGAAAACCCTTTCCAGGGGAGGTTGGTGACGCTCTGTAGGGGCGGTTTTGCCAGCCACCCCTATGAAAGGGTGGCTACAAATCGTTGATTTGTAGGGGCGGTTCCCAGACCGTCCTTACAAATCGATTTGTAGGGGCGGCTACAGTACCAACGGCCCCTACAAATCATTTTTCCACCAAAAAAAATTTAAATTTATAATTCAAATTCGACCAGAACATATATTTTTCAATTAGCATTAAAGATAAACAAGTAAACTAACCAACCTTGTTCTGCCTCAAAACCATATGAACTTTAACTATGTCAGATATATTTACATATGGAGCAAACCATTTTTATATGGAAAGGGAATTTTCATAATTTCGTCAAACATACCATAGCCGCACACAAAGAACTCAGACTAAGAAAAAAATAGAAATACAAAGTAAGGCATATTGCATCATCTTTGCCTTAAACCTCTATAGGAATGTATAGAAATTACCGAGTACACCAAGTTCTGACCACTGGTGTGCTTAAAAAGATGCTTTACCTGCATTATGAACTTCAAATAGTTGTTGATAGCATAGAGAAAAGTAGATACTGCAAGAAGAACATTATTGTGACCAGCCTGGCCAGTGAAGAAGGATGGTTAGTGTGGTGGACAAGATCACTAAATTCGTATAGTAATGTTTCAGAGCAAATCAATTGAGACCTATGGACTACAGGAAGTAGTAAAAGATTCACTGTACAGTTTCTGTAGAAGTTTACATGAGCTCTCTAGTCAGATGCGATATTATGCATCAAAATGACAGCATATGGCCAGGTAATCAAGGTCCTATTCTCTTCAGAACTAGCACGCATTTCCAACATATGGGTTTTCCAAGAAAACTATAAACTCAAGATACAAATCAGGAAGGAACTGATCTTATCCAAACTATAAACATGGCATAGTTTTTAGGGTCAATCAGTAGGTTGAGGTGCATTAGGTCTATATGGAGTCTGAGGATTTGGTGGATGATACTTTCAGAGCTGTAAGGATTTTGCTGTCTTTTAATGAAAGTTAAAAGACAGGGGGCATCAGCCATTGAACTCTAAAAAAAAGTGCAATATTGAAGCATCTCAAAGTAAGTCCATGAAATATCTGAAAGATATGATCGTCAATAATGCAGAACTACCAGGAACAATATTTTTAAGGCAAACAATATAATCAAAAGGGACAAAATAATATTCCTATAAGATTGAAATGCTACTTGCAAACAATATTTTGAAGGCAACGAGATTACACTGCAAACATAAGATCAATAAACTCACCATCCATTAGCATCACGGCGTTCATAATTTTTTATCGTGTCTTCTAGCTTGAGGGCTTCCATGACACAAGTCATATACTCACTGCACAATGACAGCACCCAAACTTAGTGGTTAAATAGGGCAGCACCAGTTACACTTTTAATGTTATTATCTGTTCTATACTCTAGTATTTACTGCTTACTAGCTTTTCACAAACCTGCATGTGTCATATTTACATGCAGTTTATCTTTTACCCACCAGTGTCTAATCAAAATCACAAAGCTGGCAAGGACTCCTCATGTTATGCTGTATTTTTTCATTTAGAAAGCCATAGTTACTAGTATACAGAACAAAAACTAGGAATATCTTGTAGCTCAATCTTTGAGAAGCTTTGGTTGCTCAAGAAAATCAAGGATAACACAGTACCATAGAATAGAAGCTTGCAATTACAGCATACAGAACAAAAACTAGGAATATCTTGTAGTTCTCATGCCCAACACAGTTATTAATCCATATACAGTGGTGGTCCTGCACAGGAAAAGTTGTTAAATGCAGATTAGAATTAAAAATACAAAAAAAGAGGAGTTGCACATAGCACAAGTCAGTACCATTCTTAGAACACATCTTTTGCAGACACGACAATGGTGCGCTCGAGGAGGTTTATAATGGGAACATTTCTGGCAGTATCTCAAGTCACCACCCTGCAATGTTCTGGAGTAAGTTAGCACACAGTCCCCTGTACTAGTCTGATTTAGTCACAAAGACTCCTTTTTAACATTCCTCACAAAATAAAATTACTACACTAGGATGACACTGCCCAAGATGAGATGGAGGATAACCAGCGATATGCAACCCGCTGAGATGCTGGCAAAGTGGCAAACTCATATGCTAGTTTATAAGTAGTCAGAGGGAACTATTCTGTTTCTGATTGTAATACTAATGGACCATGGCCCCCCTAGAACTCTAAAAAAACCAGAAAATGCATGTGAATGTGAATCTAAAAAGAATGTACTCTTAGTCTGTGAGCACTATAGGATGGTTTGTCAGCACATCAGAAGTCTTTGCCTGTGAGCAGGTACTACACAAATGTCACTACAAAACTCATCAGGCTATCTTAAGGAGAAAAGGATACAACACAATCAGGTAATATAGACACAAACTGGGATACTTTTTTTTATTCCGTTATCTGGAAAAACATTTGAGTGTGTGCACATGTGCACCAAATTCTATGATTCAGTAAGCTATTTTCTCGAGCCCAAATGAATTAGTTATATACTAAATAAATCAGAAGAAAATGATCATAGAATAGACACTGCTGAAACAAAAATCTGAATCTGAACTCTGAGTTAGGGATCAAAATTATCAAAGTTTAGGACCTTTTATCTCCTGAACCATTGAGAGTTAGACCTAAAACCTTAAACCAAAATGGTAGAGCTATATACCAAGAATGATTGTTGTTAAAGCCAATTAAGTTGTTTACACATGAAATTGATAGGAATGGATCAATGAACAGAATTGGTTCAGGGTCTAAACAGTAGGTATTTGACTTGAAATAACACATATTCACATTCGAGAGGCAACAATACTGGTGCTAAACTAGCCACATATAGCAGACACTAAAAATCAAAGTAACAGATCTATCTAGATTTGTAATAGGTCCCTGATCCAAACTTTTCCCCATTTGAGAACTGGTGACATGCATGCCTCTGTACAAGGAGAAACGTGATCAAAATATGAAACTACTCTGTAGACACTTGATAGAGAACAATCTAAACAAATCATCGAGAGTAGGCAAGCCAGTTTAGCGAAACTGCAGCAAATTCCTAGAAGGTGTAGCTTGCAAGGACATGACTTGTAGGAACGAGAAATTCATCTAGAGACAGGAATCCAAACCTGAGACAGCAGCCGCTCCATGGATCTGCCCCCACGACGCCAGCGGGCACACGCACATCCAGGCCCTCTGCACAACTCACTGGACCCACCTGCGTGCTGAGCTCCATGAGGCAGAGGACTCGTCGGGGGAGCTCGCTGGCGCCGCAGACATGGGAAGGGAAGGCGGGGGTGAGCGCGGCGTGTGTGGCATGGAGGAGACGAGGTGACGTGGCTTGCGCTCAGGCGGGGGAGGGGAGCTCCATGGATCTTCCTCCGCACGCGCTCGCCGGACCGCTGCCGCGGACCTCGATGCAAGCTGGATCCGTCGAGTGGCGTGCCCAGCGCCCGCTCTCCGACTGGCCTCCTCCTCACCAGATCTGGTGACGCCGCCGGAGGGGAACAGGTTGAGGGACCGTGCCTAGATCTCGGCCTCCGTGGAGCTGTCGTGGTTGGGGGATGGGGAGGGATGGTGGCGGCGGAGAGGAAGAGGGGAGGTGCGGCGGCGGCGTAGGTGTAGGGGAGGTGGCGATGGCGGGGACGAGAGAGAGAGGGGGGAAAGGATCAGGGGAACGGGACTGGGCGGCAGACGAGAGGTGGGAGATATTTGTTGTACGAGTGATTTGTAGGGGCGGCTGGTGATTGAGCCATCCCTACAAATTGTAACACTGGGGGCGGCTGCTGAGTGAGCCGCCCCTACAAATCGATCCTATTTGTAGGGGCGGCTCGTATTATTAGCCGTCCCTACTGTGCTATTTGTAGGGGCGGCTGATCTAGTGTCTTCTGAGCACGTCACTGTAGGGGCGGCTCCATCACCAGCCGCCCCTACAAAAAATTTATTCCGTTGCTACAAACCGTTTTTCACGTAGTGATAAAAGGACATGCTTTCTCCGAGTCACAGTTGGAGATCAGAAAAATGTTCTACCAATTCATGCATGTACCAAAGGATAAATATAATTAAGCAACTTAACAAAATCATGATTAATAAGAGTATCTTTTTAAAAAAATTTCATCGTCCTTACAATTCTCTTGTATGTCTATACCAGCCATCTACAATGGTTTCTATTTTCCATGTTTTCCAGAATTGGATAGTAACTGCTTCACGAGCGATTCCATTTTCCATATATCCGTAACAGGAATAACTACTCTCTCCCTGTAAAAACTAAATCATTTAGTTTTGTCCAACGTTAATCCAATTTAAGTTTGACCAAGTTTAATTATTGCAGAAAATATTACGAACTATGACACCAAATACACAAACTATAAAAATTTATTACATCATGATTCAAATGATATTTATTTGTCCATCCTTCTCTAGTTATGCAGCTTTTGTGCAGTTCAACACCTCCATAGCAGTGGTACTTCATGGGTTCTGCTTCGTCTTTTGTTGGCCAGAGCTTACACAGTATCTAAGAGCAGAGGCTGAGAGGCATCGATCAAGGGCGCATCCCTTTACCATCACTTGCATACAGTCAAGGTGCTATTTGGGTGCCATTCCAGAAGCTGATTGTCTCGTTACAGCAGAAATCAGTCCACAAGGTGTCGTGCACAAAGATGAGATGATGTGGATATCCTTTATCTGGGAACGGTGTTATGATTTTAGCTTGCTTCATACCATAACTTGGTATGTTTATGCACATTTCCATATGCTGTCTGCTTTTGTATCATTATTAGCTTCTCCAAAATGGTGTGACCAGTCCAAGCTACTAGTGCCTCCAGTGAGCAAAATCAGTAACTTCAGTACATTGTTGCATAAATTCCCTGCATATGTACATGTACGGTGATCAACAAGTTTCAATCATGTCATCCTACTAGCTAATTCTCAAGTCTCAACTTGTGGTCATCTCCGACGTGCGTGCATGGATGCGATGGGTGTATGGCGATGCTCTTCCGTGTCTGTGTCTGGCGGCTGCTGCTGCTTGTGGACACGCACGGGCTGCTGCAGTAACCCGCAAAAGCAAAATGGCGCTATGCGGGCCGCCGCATGTGCCCGCCAGCAATCTCACGGCTCGTGCGCTAACGGGATGAGCTGCCCACCACCGCGCCGTTTGCATGTATACCCGCGCTAGCCCACCCCGACCGCCTCCTCCCAGGCATCGTCGCTGCCCTGCAGTCGCTTGCTCGCACCGCGGTCCTGCTCGTTCAGGTCGTTGTCTGCTCGTGCCGCCCCTGCCTGCTCAAGCCACGACCCTGCTCGCTCATGTGGCTGCAACGGGGCGGTGGGAGCTTTGCTCCACCGTCCATGGCACGCACGCGCTCCAGTGCTGAGCAGAGTGAGGGAGAGGGCAGGGGGGGCGACACAGGGGCACGTGGCATCAGCAGGGAGTTCATGCGGCCACGCGGCATTCTACCGAGCATTTGGCAGGCGCTTGAGTAGGCATGTTGGAATCTCATTTGCAGCATATTTCACTTAGATTCGGTCTGTGCCGCCTGCAACAAAGTTGCCATTCTCCCAAAGCTCTGCAACTTTCATTAAGGGGTGAGGGTCATTTGCGCTTTAGAATAGCGGCTAATTAGGCCTCAAGTTGACACTGTCAGACGAATGCCAAAGCCACAGGACCAGGGGGTGGCACGGAAGGAAAACATAACTTTCAGCAAGGTACTCTAGCCAGAGGGTAGTTCTGACTTTTCACATCTCCATTTGACACCGTTAGCAAAATTGGGTAGTAACTGCTTCACGAGCGATGCCATTCTCCATATATCTGTCACAGGAATAACTACTCTCTCCCTCTAAGAAATTGATCATTTTAGTTTTATCCTAAGTTGAGCCAATTTAAGTTTGACCAAGTTTATTGTGGAAAATATTATGATCTATGACAAACTATAAAAATTTATTACATTGACGGACTAGGGTCCTAGGGGTTCCCCATAGGGGTGTTATCCGGATGGGCCATGGGCTGGCCCACTATCTGTTGAAGGACGTGAGACAAGGTGGCGTGGGCTTCAAGCTACACCAGATCGACCTAGTTGGCTTACGATGAAAGCTAGATTCTGTAAAAGGATTATGACTCTTCTATTGTAACCGACTAGGAGTAGATGCGCACCTTTGCCCTCTCTCCTATATAAAGAGAGGCACGGTGCACCCCCTTGTACATACAATCATACAATCAATCCAACGCAAAAGGCTACACGCCGACTGGACGTAAAGGCTATTACTCGATAAGAGGGCCCGAACGAGTATAAATCGTTCCTCTCTTTGCGTTTACTGTCGAGTTCCGCGTACGCCGAAGCCCTTCGAATATCATCCCGGGTAACTCCGTGATGAGTTGTCGGTCATCAAACACCGACAGCTGGCGTGTCAGGTAGGGGCTTTTGGCGACTTTGCGATCGAGAGCTCGGTGGACCTCGACGACATGATTTTCTCAGCGGGAACCACCTTCATCTTTGGCTTCTGGATCTACAAGGCAGATGACAACGGCAAGCTCCAAAGTCATCTCATGGAGATCTCGGCGTCTCAAGCTTCACCAAACGTCTCGACGACCACACTAGATCAACTCGCTGAGAAGTTTTCGCACCTCTCGATCTCCGATCCAACTCGGACACAAGAGGTCGCCATCAATCAAGGTTCCCACTCAGACATGTCACTTTTGTTCGGGCTAGAGACCCCATATGAAGTCGAACACAAAGACCCAGTTCATTTTCCTCTCGGACTCAAGAACTCAGCTTCAGTCTATCAAGATACGATTAGCTACCTCATGTAGTCTGAGCAAGAGATCCCTCTAACAGGTGCCTAGAAGGGTTTGGTTCTATCCATCACACCCGAAGGAGGCATCGTCCATTGGCCGGGTGTTCGGCCCTATACTTCTATAGATCCATCTGGTCTAGTCGGCATGGTGGAACTCTGGCCTTATCAAGACGGCAGAACTCTTCCAGCCGACAACAACGATCACGGTTCTACAGATAACCTGGACAGCGTGATGACTGTAGAATCTGGAACTCACTCGGCCATGAGGCACTCCAAAGAAGTCTTTATGGCCGGACAACCACCTCAGATCCCTATTCCTAATCCCCCAAATATCCAAGATGGATAAGAAGCCTTGTCCGACATCTCCCTAGACACAGCGCTGCCCAATGGAGAGACAGATGAGCAGAGGACGGCTAGGGAAAAGAAGAACAGAGCTCGATGTAACCGTGCGCAACACCACAGGGAAGAGTGGGAGCGGTATCAGTCGGCTTGTCGAGATGTTGAACAATGGCGCTTGGCTGCAGAAGCAGCATACGAACAACGTCTATGGGATGAAGAAGCAGAACAACAACATCGAGATCATGATGTTGTTAGAGCCTCTGCATCAAGCAACCTTGAGCCTAAGTTCATGGAAGTAGATGGTCACAGGGTCTTCACTACACCCTACGCCAACATATACACCCTGGTGGAAGAGATGGCGGCCATAGAAAACCCTACCCTAGATCAGCAACGACTCAAAGTCATTCTAGAATCCACCACCCTTCAGATGCAGGCTGCAAAAGCGACATCCGAAGCTAACCCTTCCCGAGGACTAGATTCGCGGGCACCAGCTCACTCCCATCTGGGACCATCAGGCAATCAAGGAGGAGGATAGCGAGTACCAGTCCACTCTCGTCTAGGGCCATAGGGTAACCAGAATAGGAATCAGGGTGCAGCACAATCATCTTACCACTAACACAACAATAGGGAGGGCAGTGGTGAGTCTGAGTATAGAGAGGCTGGCATCTCACCAGACAGGTTCCCATGTTTCTCTGACAGACTACTCTCTGTCCGGCTTCCCTACAAGTTCAAGTCGTCCAACCATACCAAGTACGATGGGAAGATAGAACCCAACCAATGGTTGTGCATCTACTCTCAGTCCATCGAGTTGGCAGGCGGCGACGATGACATCAAAGTGTTATATTTTCCTATGGCACTCGACACTGTGCCTCTCGCCTAGTTTGATAAGCTACGAGCCAACTCCATTGATACTTGGGGACAACTTCAGCGCAAATTTTGTGAAAATTTTTGCGGCGTCCTCACCCACCCAAGGGAACGAGCTCAGAACCTGCAAGCAGAAACCAGATGAAACCTTCCAACAATATTATCACCGCTTTGCTGAATTATGAGCCCAAGTCTACGATATCACAGACAAGGAGGTGATAGATCACTTCGCCAATGGGATCAAGTACAAGTGGCAGTTTGAAAAATTCTGCAACAATAATCTAGAGACTGCCAAGGAATTCAAGCGTATAGTACAAAAGATGATTGCATCTGAAGAGCGTACTCGTGAATGGTTCCCATGCGGCCTACAAGACAACAAAGGCTATGACCCTAGAAGCAATCAGGGTGGACAGTCCGGTAGAAAGAGAGGACCCGACAACACCCTTGCCTCCATGGACAGGTCCAAGAAGTCTAATAAAAATAACATGAAGCTCGAAGACCTCAAGAACTTACCCTACTATCGGCACAAAATTTTTGTCCCGTGCTGAGGACACACGCAGCAAGCTGGAAGGGTCTGCTCGATGGAGCAGATCCGCCTAGCTTCAGCGCAGGGATGGTCGATCCTACGCAATCCTCCCAAGACGTGCCAGTCAATTTGACCCTGCAATTGACAAGGAGAGAAAGTTCATCAGTAATTAAGGGCGAAACTTGCCGGTGTTGCCAGACAGTCCGGAATGTGTGGCTATGAGAGCCGATATGAAAGGAGATCGACTAAATAGTCGATTCCAGCATATTCATGAGAATAAATCGGTTAAAGCTCATGGGGTTGTGTAAGAATCGATTATCATTTAGGATAAATATCATTGTTCGAGAAAATATGAATCAATGGCAATAAGATATCAATAATGATTAGTTTATGTCAAGCCAATGATTACAAGTAACCGAACCCCTTTTTACGTAAAGAAACAATTCAACACCACTTAACCGTTTAATAAAGATAAATCTAGTGAACATGTTAGATCTCGTCTATCACCATGACCAGTGGGGCATGAGACAGAATCATGCAGGCCATGGAAATAACAATAGACTCGATGACCCTAACTCATTACTAATATCACTGGGGCGTGAGGCAGAATCATGCAGGCCGTAATACAATAATAAGATCATGGGGCTAACATATCTTTCAACCTATCTTTATTTCAATTGTCTCGTGATACGAACTGTTCGTGAAAGCGCTCGATATCGGCTAAAACAGCCGATTCAGGCATAACGCACAGTTAAAGTCATGCCTTACCAGGAATAGATCTACTAAATAACGATCCCAACTCCACGGTGCTAACAGTGGGGTGTGAGGCAGAATCACACAGGCCGTGATAACGGGCCATGGAACGGTTCTCGCTAGCCAATAGATCTACTCTAGACGCAACATGCCTTAACCGCACGTTATGCACGATTAAGATTGATGTAAAACAGCCGATAAAACATAACTCATCGTTTAAGGTGTAGATTAGATCAGTTTTAGGTTAGCAAACGATGGGTCAAATAAGATATAAGGCTGATGTAAATCAATCTCAATCGGGCAGAGTGATATTGCTATAATTAGATAAATAATGAAAACAATAAGCAATATCGGTAACTTAATGAATCTACCAAAGACTGACATTCTAAGGTAGAGCTGATAACTTGACCTTGATCTAATTCAAGCAGTGGGGTATGAGGCAGAATCACACAGGCCATACTTGAATTAAACAAGAGTCGATAACTAGCTTATACCAGAGCCACAGTGGGGGTCGACCGCATCGATGCAGCCATATGAACAGAGGTATAAACCATGACGGTACTTACAGACAAGCAATGGAGGTCGACCGGATTGATGCAGCCGTACTTGCTGAAGAACTCACCGAGATCTACTCTACTCCTACTCCTAAGGGGTGGCCGAAGCCAAAAAAGTAATTGACTTGTATTTGGATTGATTGATTCCTTTACAATAGCCGGGGTCTGATATTTATACCCGGAGTCTAATCCTACTCGAGCACGATTCGTTACAATCTTTGGCATAAACGAAAATATTCCTAATTTAAGATAACTTGGACTCTAATCTTTCCCTTTTTGCAGAGTCCGATATGTAGTTTCCTGGTGCCAACCATAGTCCATCATCGCTATCCGCTGACGTCGTCCCAAGAGACCCGATTCCAGAGTCGTATCTGAATCGGCTGACATCAATCCTCCTTGATTGGCACAATCTTGGAAGCTTGAGAGTTCCCGCGTTCTTTCTCCCAAATTTTGGTGTAAACACCTACCCTTTCCACAAAAATGCCAAGCACACGGCGACCGAGTGTAGACAACTCCAAGAACTAGGTTTCTACGGCAAGAACAACAAGGGCAAAGGCAAAGCTGATGACAACAAAGATGGAGACGACAACACTGACCCTGGCTTTTAGCAGTCTAAGGGCCAAATCGCAGTGATCTTTGCGGGACTACCATCTTCATCAAACAAGCGCTCTAGGACGCTGGCTCTTCAGGACATCATGGCTGGAGAACCCTCAATGCCAAAGTACCTTAACTGGTCCGAGCACCCGATCTAGTTTTCTAGAAAAGATCAATGGACAAGCGTGACTAACGCTGGCTGCTATCCACTCGTCCTGGGTCCAACAATAGCTGGCATGATAGTTCCCAAGGTCCTGATCGATGGCGGTGTAGGATTGAACATAATATTTGCAGATACATTGAAGAAGATAGGCTTGGATTTCACCAGCCTACTTACTCCCACTAACATCCCTTTCTACGGGATAGTACCCGACAAGGCCGCTATGCCACTCGGACAGATCACGCTCCCGGTCAAGTTTGGTATCCCAAACAATTTCTGAACGGAGTTCATCAAGTTTGAGGTGGCTGATTTTGAATCATCATACCATGCTATCTTTGGTTGACCTGCTTTGGCCAAGTTCATGGCCATTCCACATTACCCATACCTCTTGCTCAAGATGCCAGGTCCCAATGGCGTACTCTCCTTCCGAGGTGACCTCAAGCGCTCATACGACTATGACACGGAAGCCGTCTAGATTGCAGCCAAAGCGCAGCAAGCCTATGAAGCACAGGAGATTGTCAACCTTGCATAGCAAACCAAGCTAGAAGACATAGAGATCCCAACTAAGAAGGCGGGAATCATCGCACCACCCTCTAAAATGGATACCATCGAGATTGATCTGGGTAATGGTGATCCCTCCAAGATGGCTATCATCAGTGCCCACCTCTCCAAAGAATAGGAACTCACGCTCACCAATTTTCTCAGGGAAAATAAGAATATCTTTGCGTGGAAGCTGACTGATTTGCTAGGTGTTTCGAGAGAGTTGCCTGAGAACAAATTGGATTTAAATCCCGGCTCCAAGCTGGTCAAGCAACGTCTATGACGGTTCTCACCCGATAAGAAAGCTACGATCAAGAAGAAAATCACCAAGCTATTGGCAGCTGGTTTCATTATGGAAATTCTTCACCCGGACTAGCTTGCCAACCCGGTACTCATTCAGAAGAACTCAAAAGAGTGGCGCATGTGTGTCGACTACATGGATCTCAATAAGCACTGCTCGAAGGATCCCTTCAGCTTACCTCACATTGATCAGATCATAGACTCTACCACTGGGTCGGTTCTTTTATTCTTCCTTGATTGCTATTCGTGACTCTGGGAGAAAGGTTTGCCTTTCTTCAAGCTGTTGAAGAAGTCGGGCAAGTTCGAGTGGACAGTTGAAGCTAATGAAGCCTTCCAGAAGCTCAAGGAGTACCTGTCCACCTCTCCAATACTTATTCCACCCGAGAAGTATGAACCCCTCTTACTCTTCATTGCAGCTACTACTACGGTAGTCAGCATGGTAATAATCGTGGAACGGGCTGAAGGACACGTATATAAGGTACAACGACCTGTCTATTATATTAGCGGGGTGCTATCAAAATCCAAGGCCAAGTACCCACATGTACAAAAGCTCCTCTACACCCTCTTGATCACTTCGTGCAAGCTACGCCACTACTTTGATGAGCACAAGGTAACAGTGGTATCTGACTTCCCACTTGGTGACATCCTACACAATCGTGATGCAATAGGACGCATATCCAAGTGGTCTGTCGAACTCAAAGCTCAGAACATCGAGTTCGTCTCCCGCAAGGCTATCAAATCTCAAGTCTTATCTGATTTCATAGCCGAGTGGACCGAAGCCCAGCAGCCCACTCCGATAGTTATCCTCGACTATTAGAAGATGTATTTCGATGGTTCCCTCAAGCTAGGAGGCGCAGGTGCTGGCGTTCTCTTCATATCTCCAGATGGAAAGAAGCTTAAGTATGTTCTACAAATACTTTGGCCTGCTACCAACAATGAAGCCGAGTACGAGGCCCTCCTTCACGGCCTTCGAGTAGCAGTCTCACTCGGCATCAAGCGTTTACTCATCTATGGTGACTCCTCGGTAGTCATCAACCAGGTTAACAAGGATTGGGACTGCACCAAGGAGACCATGGATGCTTACTGTGCAGAAGTCCGCAAACTTGAGAAACACTTCCAAGGCCTAGAAATCCTCCATGTTATGCGAGATCTCAACGTTGCAGCTGATGTGTTGGCCAAATTGGGATAAGACAGAGCCCAGGTACCCCTTGACGTGTTTGGTCAAGAACTCCAAGTCCCCTCAATCAAACAAGAAGCTTCCACATCCACCAGTACTGCGACTCCTAACATCTAGGTACTCGTTTTCAACCCGACACGGACACAAGTATTCATTGATTACATCCGGGATCATAAGCTGCCTACTGACAAGGTAGAAGCAGAGCAGATCATGCATAGAAGCAAGAACTATGTCTTAGTCGGAGACATGCTCTACTAGCGAGGCGCATCACTTGGTGTTCTCCTCAAATGCATTACGCCTGAAGAAGGGTAGCAGATCTTGGAAGAAATTCACTCCGGGTGTTGTGGCAACCATGCAGCCTCCATGACCTTAGTTGGCAAGGCTTTCACATCTAGGTACTATTGGCCTACAACACTAAAGGACGCAGAAGAGTTGGTGCGACACTGCAAGGCCTGTTAGTTCTTTACCAAGCAGGCCCACATCCCAGCTTACAACCTCATCTGCATCCCTCCATCATGACCTTTTTCATGCTGGGGGCTCAACATGGTTGGACCTCTCAAACGCGCACCGGGTGATTTTGAGTACATCTACGTAGCTATTGACAAGTTCACTAAGTGGATGGAGTACAAGCCACTCACCAAGTTCAATGCTACAAAGGCAGTCGAGTTCATGCAAGACATTATGTATCGGTTCGGCATGCCCAATCGGATCATTACAAATCTCGGCTCACCCTTTACAGTTATCGAGTTCAAAAGTTGGGCTCAAGATTGCGGCATCAACATCGACTTCGCTTCCATCGCTCAACCGCAAGCAAACGGTCAAGTGGAGAGGGCTAACGGGCTATTACTATCCGGACTAAAGCCTCAATTATTTGATGAGCTCAAGGACTACGGCGGCAAGTAGATCTATGAGTTACCCAAGGTAGTTTGGGGACTAAACACTCAGCAGAGTAGAGCGATAGGGTAGTCTCCCTTTTTCCTGGTTTATGGCTTAGAAGCCATCTTTCTAGCTGATTTGCTATGGAACTCTCCTAGGGTTGAACAGTATAATGAAGGCGAAGCAGACGACACCCAGCGGCTCAAAATCAATAGTGCTGAAGAAATCAAATTGAACGCACTCTTCTAGTCTGCCAGGTACCTACAAGGTCTACGGCATCACTATGACAAGAACATGCGCCCCCGTACCTTTTAAGTCGAAGACCTAGTCCTCAAGCATATCCAGAATACATCGGGACAACACAAGCTGGTCAGCCCCTAGGAAGGCCCCTTTATCGTCTCCAAAGTTACTCAGCCAGGCTCCTTCAAGTTAATCATAGAAGACAGCGATCCTATGCCTAACTCCTAGAACATTGACCAGCTATGGAGATTTTACACTTAATATTATTAAGTAGTTTTCTTGTTCAAGTAAATTCAGTGTTCTAGCTTCTATACTTCAGATTCTTTGTTATTAATACAAAGTCAATGTTCTTCGCTAAGATGAACCTATCTTTTTACTTTTATGCAAGATACACAACTTTCTAGTTGTCTCTCTTTGTTAAAGCCTTTGTTACATCATATATGATATATACAGCTGACTGATTGCTCAACTACACATCTCTAAATATGATATAGTTACTCGACACACAGTTCTTACACTGTATACTGGGTACCAACCTATATTATATGAGATATGCCTCCTACTCGGATGGCTCACATCTCCTTGGTCGGGAGCCAACTACCGACATTTAGTCTGACTATCGCATGCCGTCTTGGGTAGGGTGAGTCACAGAAGCAGGGTACCTGATTCGTTAGCTACGAGGCGGGATCCCAACAGCAAACAATCGCTACAAGGGTTCCTTGAACAAGTGACTTCGCGCACTTAACATCGACGGAAGGGTCTAACATGATTCTAATCATATAGACTGCGTTGATCATTTCTTACTTGGCTACTTAGTCTTAAGCACCTTTTTAAAGGACTTTATAAGACAAAACTTATAGCCTAAACAGACTACAATCTTATTCAAAAGATTACTAAGCCTAAAAGATGCTAACTTTGCATAGACAAGTTAACTCGGATAAACCGTCTTCGGCGTTTAAGTACCCCAACAAGACGCATTACTTTCAAAATTTACAGGCTAATGTTTTTCATTCAACTAACAGCCTATGCAAGCAAAAGAATATTGTTTCTTACAATCTGCCTACCCAACAAACATGCTTAACAAATTTTTTCAAACTTACACAGCCTATTCACCAGGCTTCTCCATCCTCAGGTCCAGATCATTTGCTATGGTGGTTGCGAGTCCATCAAGTTCCTCTTTAGCTCTTTCCATGGTAGCAAGATGGTCTTCATCATCATAGTCTGGGGCTACCTGATGGAGATCTATTGCCGAGTATAGCACTCGAAGCATACCGAGTACATTCCAGACGCAGACCTTGGTGGCTCCATGTACATAGCTCTCGAAGCGGTTGGGGATTTCTTTCACTATATCCACTCACCTTCTTTCACTGTCTTCTGGCCTATGGACGAGGAGGGCAAGGGGCTTCATAGCTTCCCAGAGCGTGTTGCGCTCTGTCTGCGCGCTCTCTAGCTGGGCCTTCATGTCGGTCATCGACTTTAGAGCCTGCATCAGATCACGATCAGCTCCTCGCTTTGTCAGCTTAGCTCGAGCGAGTTCTTCACTCACTCGTTCTGTTACCTCTTCAGCCTGATTATGCTGAGTCCTCAGGGCTTCAGTGAGATCCTTCACCTTGCCCACCAAACGCCAGGTTTTGACCTGCTCATTTGCGAAGAGGAACACTCACGATCATTATCATGATCACCAAGTACTACATTCACGAGTTATAGGGAAGTCATACAGTTCTCTTACCTTTCAACTTGGTATCACAGAGCTTGGCCTTCTCTATCATCTTCAATAAAGATTCGAAGGCATCGCTCTTCCTCTTCTCGGTAGTCGCTTTCTGACGCTCAGCTTCACCAATTTGAGAACGGAGGATACAGAGGGCCTCTTCATGGAGCTTCTGCATAGATTCCCACTCAGCCTCTTTCTTGGACTACCCCTCCTTCAGCTTGGTGAGCTCCACCTAGACTTCTTGAACCCTAACAGAGGCCTTTAGTTCCACGTCCTAGGTATACGACTGTTCCAGAGATAAGAACCTGGAAAATATCAACACGCACGAAGCAACAAGGTACATGACTTACTCTCAACTAGCAATCGAAGATAGAGGCCTGGTTCAGCAACCCAGACCAAGACTTCATTAACCCAGCAAACTCCGAACTATACGTTCAGAGCTGGGTACCTAGTCCGATCACTGGGATGACTTCCTTCTCGCCAGCCAGCCAAGTACTTATCGTCGCCATGTCTGGTGCGGGCACACTTGGAGTTGGAGTACTCACGCTAGCACCCTGCCCATCTTTGATGACGGCAGAATCCATCAGCTCTGGTCCCAATGGCTGGTCAGCTTTGTCCTTGTCAGGCGTCGCTCCTTGGGGCTGCGGCACCTCCACATGTTCCGTAGTACTTGGCTGCTCTGCCTGTTCCGCCCCATCATCAGCGGATGTTGGACCCTACGGTTGTGGCGCTTCAGTGGCCTTGGATGGGGATACAGGCCCACCTGCCTGGCCTTCTTCCACCCGGTCACTATCAGTACGAAGGTTCTCTTCAACCTGGGGCTCTTCACTCTGCGCCCGTGTACTCAGTGGTTTTTGTACCCTGGTATGAGTAGCAGTCAAGTGATGTCCTGGGAACAAAGTACCATATAGAGGAAACTTCGACACTTACTTGGCACTGGATCTCTTCTTCAGGGTGGGCTTCCCTAGTGATAGACAACTAGATGATCGACCCAGCTCCAGGCTTGATACTGATAAAGACAGTATTGAGTCCTCCTGATGACTCGTAGTGCTAGCATCCTATCCAAGCGCAATCACGTCACCCTGAGTTGCTACTCGGGTGCTCAACAAGTCTAGTGGCGGCATCCTATCAAGAGCAATTCAACATCAACAAATATATCTATGTAAGAATTCAGTACAAAACTTCACTCGGAACGAATACTTACTATCTGACAGAATACGAGGTGTCTTTGTCCTCCTCTTCCGGTTGTTCCTCTACAGCTTCATGTGCAGTAGCTGTTCAAGACATGGATTTAATACAAGATAACATTCAGAATATATGGAGATATTTTAGACGTCTCTTACCTGGTCTCAGCATACAAGATCGACGGGGCCTCTTTGGTACAGACCCACTCATGATCATAGCGACATTGGCCTCCAGCGACCGTTTCCCGCTAGCAGATGCCTTCCTCGCACTTGGATTAACCTAGACTATGAAATCATCTGAGTTCCCAGAGTTGCTGTCACCCTCTTGGTCTATAGGGATGGCGGAGGCGGCGCTTCCTCCATCTACTCTACCGGACACCGCTTCACTTCTGCCAACTCTCCTAGAGTTGGGACGCAGAGGAGGGGCGGGCAAATCATTGAAATTTTGCCCCAACTCCTATATCAACACACAGGAGTGAGTTTTTCACAAATATTAAGATATTTACATATTACAATATCAATCTACTTAGAGCGGTTGGTGGATTTTGATGATCACACTCTGGATACTGGTAGGGTATCACCTGCATAGACCCAAGCATGTTCTGAATTCTCTCTAGAACTTCATCCTCCGTTAGCTCGTTAGTGGTTACTCGGGTAGGGTCCTCTGGCCTAGTGTACTCGAACCCGTAATGTATCCTCTCCTGTAGAGGCTATACTCAACGCCTGATGAAGCTTGCAACCACTCTAACTCGACTAAGGCCTTGGTCCTTCATGGCTTGGATTTGCTTGATGAAAGGGTGAATCCCTTCATGTTCCGTCGCATTCAACATCTCTTTATCCTAGTGATTGTTGGGTACAGGCGCGGTGTTGCTATGCACTTCTAGGGGGGCACATGTTCCCCGTATAAAACCACTCGGCCCTCTAGTTCTTCACAGAATCAACCAGGGTATAGTGGACATACTCGTTCTTCCTACGCAAGCGAAATTGAATATCGGCCCCCCTAAAACACTTGGATTTGTGGCGTTCGAGTGCGGTTTCAGTTTGAAAAAGTAGCGGAAAAGAGTGATGGATGGTGGATGCCAAGGAAAGTTTCACAGAGATGAACAAAGATCGATAGATGCAAGATGGAGTTAGGGTTCAAATGATTCAGGGTTATGCCATAATACTGCAAAAACCCATGTAAAAAAGGACATGCTAGCAACCCTAACCCATGCTGGGTAAACAACATAAAGAGAACAATCTCACTCAGCTCAAGATTGGGAATACGGTGCTCTCTAGGTGCCTTCCATTCCCCAAGTTTCTGCTCTGGTAGATAGCCCTATTTGAGGAGCTTCAGGAGATGCTTTGGCTTCGTGGTCGGCGCCGACCAGATCTAAGCAGCAGTGGCCATCTCTGGCACCTCCAACGATCTCTTCTCAGTGGCTTTCATGGCGGCGGTGCTCGAGTTCTTGCTCTTACCCATCACATAGAGCTCTCACAGATCTAGGGTTTCAAGGAGCAGGATTGGGGGCACTTACAGAGTTGCGGGGGCTTAAGCAGAATGCGAAATGAGGCAGAGGATGATGATGTACAAGGATTAGATCCCTTTTTATACACTGTTCTCACAGTTGTGTGGCCCGATAATCACGCCAACAGGTCCGGCGTTTCAGTTCTCCTTCCATTTTAATGCGGAAGCGCAGTTTGAAACGACGGCTGCACGCCTTTTCATGGTTTCCAGCGTGTCACACTTTGTTTAGACTTATCTATTGGGTTCACACCATCTGGGTACCTGCCTTAATACGACCATCTCCTACATGGCCATATTAGTGAAGTACTCGGATAGTTTCTGCTGTACTCAGACACTTGCTCGACAGCATGCATTCAATGACATAGTACTCGGATGAAGATTTTTTATTCAACAACAGTTCAATAGATACAAGCATTGGATATGAGATCTTTTTAGAAAATAACAAAGACAACACCTACTCGTCTAAGACAGAGTACTCATACTCTAAGTGCTTCTTAGTAGGTACTTTCGTACCCGATGCACTTGGATCCAAGAGTGTATGAGTAGTGCATCAGGGTAGATAACAAAAGTGTAGTGTGTCCTAGCCCAGAACCTTGGGTAGACCATCCGACTACGAGCATTTGTTGGCCAACTACCCTTGGGAGCATAGCTACTGCAAGAGGAAGCTTGCTGGCTAGTATGTAGGATGAGCTACTCGCATATCTTGCCACCCAGCCGACACCATCTGTACACATTCGGGTCTTGGTAGGACCCTTCATGGACAGACATCGATAGGCACCCTTGAAAAACTGACATGTGATTGCTGGATGTGCCACTCTACCAGCCGTCACAAGACTTCTTCTAGTTGCAGCTCCAGGCTACTCTACTGTGCACAACTACAGGTTTAGCCTACCAATAAACCCTCTCACAAGAATTCTCCTAGTCACTATAGCTTTTGGCTATACCAACCGAGTACTCCCGGGGGCTGGTCTACTTCGCTCACTACCATATTTGCCAACTTCACACTCATAGCTGCTTTGCTTCGTCTACAACTGAGGTTCAAGTGCTCGCCAGGTGGGTTTTTATAGGCGTTTTGGCGGTGTTTGTGGACTAGGTTCACGAGGAGTACATGGAAAAGCTTCTGACTTCCTCACAGGTTCATGTGCTACACTACATGGGTACAATGTGTCCCACTACACCTTTTCAGTGTACCGACGGCCTTATCTCAACACATGTGAAGTAACAGTACATCCGGTAGCACCTTTGATGGCATATTCCCATGAATATTCTGAGCATCTTTGGGCCAACTGTACTAAAGCTTAGCATGTGACTTTGACACGTCTTACCTACTTCTGTATAGGTAGACATGACAATGATTTTTAGCTGACACTCTTATGCTCGAGTATATTCTTTTCAGATCCTTATTCCGAGTACAAGTACTCGAACACAGGCTCGGGGGCTGCAGGGTACATATCCTCCATGGATGTTTTTTCTTTTGGACCCTCTAAACTCTTTGTTTTACAAACATCAAGTGGCTCGGAGGCTACATTCAATGAGTGCACTTTTTCGAAAAATGCACATCACTCGGAGGTCTTACAGAGCACTTCATGCCTTCACTCCAGAAAGTACTCGGACTACGCTTGTTTCTACTCGGCAAGACCAGGAGGAACAAGAAGACTTTCGAGTTCAACCATGACACGGTTGGGGGCTTGACGGACCAGGGTCCTAGGGGTTCCCCATAGGGGTGTTACCCGGATGGGCCCTGGGCTGGCCCACGATCTGTTGAAGGACGCGAGACAAGGTGGCGTGGGCTTCAAGCTACACCAGATCGGCCTAGTTGGCTTACGATGAAAGCTAGATTTTGTAAAAGGATTATGACTCTTCTATTGTAATTGACTAGGACTAGATGCGCACCCTTGCCCTCTCTCCCTATATAAAGAGAGGCACGGTGCACCCTCTTGTACACACAATCATACAATCAATCCAACGCAAAAGGCTACACGCCGACTAAACGTAAACGCTATTACTCGATAAGAGGGTCCGAATCAGTATAAATAGTTCGTCTCTTTGCATTTACTGTCGAGTTCTGCGTACGCCAAAGCCCTTTGAACATCGTCTCGGGTAACCCTGTGACGAGTTGCCGGTCATCAAACACCGACATACATCATGATTCAAATGATATTTATTTGGTATAATTGGAGAGGAAAAAGGATATAAAAGTTTTGTTTAACAAGGATTTTGCTTCCATAAAAGTGTTATTATTTGTCTCTTTCTGACCACATAATTTATACTATGTGTTTAATTAGCTGTATTAAAAATCACTAAAATCAACTTTATTGAGTTATAACAATCATGTGTATGTCTGAGTGTTGAGTTGTGAATAGGAGCAAAATTGGTTTAGAAAATGTTTTGAAATTGCATTAAATAAACATCATGTGTATGTCTTAGTGTTGAGTTGTTGAATTGTTTGACCTGGCAGGGAATCATCGCCCTGTTCGCTTGGTTTATAAGCCGTACTTTTTCAGCCAACGAACAGTATTTTTCTCTCACAACAAATCAGCCAACAGTACTTTCAGTCATGGCTTATCAGCCAAACGAACAGGGCAATAGTTAGTACTATCCTCAGAGCCAAATCCTTCTCAAATAGACTACACTATATCCTAAAAGGCCCAGGCAACTATCTCACATGTCGACCTCATGTCGAACGCGGCCACCATAACGTGATGCCAGCAAATATCACCCGTGCAACTACCTCCAGCTAGTCTTCTCAGCTTCCACTCAAAAAAAAAAGGAAGAAAAAAGCTAGTCTTCTCAGCTTTGGCCGAGCTTACTCGCCTTCAACTCCAGCGGACTCACATCATCTAACAAACCCATTTCTACGTCAAAGGAAAGCGTTCGGCCATCCATCCTGCATCCGATGGAAGCAAGACACGACATTCTCGTAGCATCAAAACTGCCCGTGCACTCCCACCCCCGGCCCCCACCCCCCCAACCCAGCACCACCACACACACACACACACGCATACATTCCAACCCAGTTTTTATTTTACCTTTTTTGAATAATAATATTTTAAAAATTACCCCACGCCCTATTTTAAACAGCGTGACGTGACAAATCACTGTAACTTGCCAAGGTATGCTAGCCTAGAGCATGCGGCAGGGTTCTACAAGTGCATATGCCAGCTGAAATCTTTGTCGCACCACTACTGTTAGCGTGGCAGCAGCTCTATTTTTTTATTTTTAACTTTTTTCAAATTTTATTTTAATATTAACACCACTTATTTTTTTTTCTATTTCTAACCTATTTGGCCGCGCCTATCTCCCTGGCACGGCCAAAACATGCTACCGCACCACATGCATCGGCGCAGGACGATCTGCCATGGTGGACTACGATTTTCAGCCGAAAAACCTTGCTGCTCCCGTTCGTGCGGCAAGGCGCAACCTTAGAGAAATCGTATTTTTTTCATACCATCTCCGACAAAGATGATTTTTATATGAAAAATGTAGCTCTCGACGAGATCTATAGCTTTCTAGTTTTGAGTTTTTTTTTTGTTTGAGGTCATTAAGATGGTCAAAAAATAGTATAAAGTTTCAACACCATATTAATCGTGTACAAGCCCTTGTCGCCTTAGAAAAATCATATATTTCTTATACATGTCAAAGTTAGATACTTTTTATATGAAAGTTGTAGCTCTCAATTAGATTTATAACTTTGTAGTTTTAAGTTTTTTCATTTGAGATTGTTAAGATGCTAAACAACAATATAAAATTTCATCAGCCAGAGCTTATCGACTCACTAAAATCATATCTTGGGCATGCCGCACGTGCTTGTCCACTAATTAAAAGATGAGCACCAGTTTTAAGGTACAAGAAAATATGATTAGAGAATATAGTCGCACCAAGCGGTAAAAGTAATATCTTAAGACTATATAGTTGCATATAGAGTACCCCTTTTTATTTTTTTTGGGCACCATAAAATCAGAATTTTATTTTATTTTGTGCGATATTTTCTACGATTCCAATAGTTCCTTTTAGTGCCCTTGCCTTGTCTGTTGAAAATAAGAATTTTGTTTTATTTTGCAGGATATTTTCTACTATTCCAATAGTTCCTTTTAGTGCCCTTGCCTTGTCTGTTGAAAATCAAACGATTTTCAAGAAGAGCATAAGGCCTTGCAAATTTTGTTGACTTAGTACATTTCCTGAAATTCAAAAACAACGCAATACTGCTTGCATAATAATATGTAGTACTATCTTTCTTTTGTCATACAAAAGTTTCACATGAAGCTGATTAATGATCACGTAAATCTCTTAGGAACTGCACGCTGGGGCGTTACACTTACCGACTTCCTAAGAAACTAAGACAGGCAACATAGTGTTTCTTGACATGGGCCTATAACAAATTTTACCATTCATTTGCCTTTTCCTTTCTCTCTCCTGGCCTGGTCAGCTCCCCATATCCTAGCTGTCCAAGAACTTGCGGTTTGATCATCCTATGCACGGTTCTTGCACTTGCATGAGAGTTTGGAAGCATCTTGGTAGCACCTGAAGTCTTGAGTCGACTCTCGATCATTAGTCACATTGCGCGCCAAGGTACGATTTTCGCGAGGCCATAAGCTCTAGTGCACAATTAGTATACTGCTGAAATTTTATACTGTTGTTTAGCATCTTAACGATCTGAAACGAAAAAACATAAAACTATAAAGTCGTAGATGTCATTGAAAGCTACAACTTTCATATAAAAAGTATCTACATTTGACACCGTACAAGAAATATATGAATTTTCTAAGGTGGCAAGGGCTTGTACGCGATTAATATGATGCTGAAACTTTATAATAAGATGCCCTTAATAAGGCATCCCTTTATATTCATGTATATGGATCAGTGGATTGTGAATGTAAATTGTTGACGCCTGCATCATTTTACAGAATGATGTACTGCAATCTTCCCACATAGCTTTAGAATAGTAGTCTTACAACGGCAATCTGTATGACATGACAAAATAGAGCTACCACACTAACGCATCACTAATACAGAATTGACTTTCACTGTCGGCCCATCACTGTCGTTTTTTGGCTAAAACCGACAGTGATACGACCAACCGGCAGTGATATTAAGGTATTCACTGCCAGTTCATATCACTACCGGTTTTTCTGTCACACCCCAAAATTTCCGATTTTGGGTTGTGAATAGAGACACTAAATTAACCAAATGATTTTAATATTTGGATAAAATTTACTAAGATTAGTTTGAGCGTAAATTTAGTTATAGAAAAATATGAATTTTCAAACTTTTCTGAATTAATTTGACAGGCTTTTTGCTTGGTGGGATGTGATGTTTGCTTGTTGCTTGACTTTGTGGTTGAGTGTACACAGTTTTCAAAATACGTTTAGAAATCGTCTCCCTAGCTAATCCTTCTTATGCATGTTCTGTTCTTTTGCTTTGAATTTGCTCCTTGCGTCTCTTTTCTTGACGTGGTGATATAATAAAATAGTAATAATCTTAGAAGGCAGCGACCAGGTGTTGTTTTCCTTTAACTGGACGTCGACTTTTCTAATAATCTAATAGAGTAGATTCTCTTGTCCACGGTTCAAGGATCTCACTAATCTGTATGTCGTGCACACCAAGGACTCCAGAACAATCATATCATGCACGTCTATAAATAGCAAGGGCCCCCATCGCATCCTTTTCCAAACCCTTGAAACCCTTAATCTAATTGACCAAATCCCACGGAGCCCTACGCTGTCGCCGCCGCCGCCGCCTCGTCTTGCATCACCGGCCGCTCGCACGATCCAAACCGTCATGCCCGACCAAAGCCGTCTAAGGAGAAGCTTCGCCGACCTGCCTCTGAACTGTTCCATGCCTCGTCATCGTCTGCTCGCAGCTGGATCTCGGTGCTCCATGAACGTTCCTGCAGCTGTGATCTTCACCATATTCAGCCATTGTCGTTTCCATTGGCTCTCTTGCTTCTTAACCGTTGTGAGAATTCCAAGCTTGGCATGCTGTCTTGTCTCCCCTATATGTTATCTCTGCTTTCTCACGATCCTGTTTCATGCTTCACTGTTAGATGAGCAAGTCGAAGCGCCGCCGGCAGTTCAGGCAGGGGCGGAGCTACAGGGTGGTCCTTGTGGGCCACGGACCACCCTGCGCTCCGGCCAACCAAGGAGCCAGGATTGATCACAATAGGAACCAGGATTGGTGATCGGCGATCTGTAATTGGCATGGACAACAAAAGTACATAAGACACATGGTATGCAAAACTGATTTATTAGATTCTAGACTTATGTGGCATTAGATTATTGGAAGATTTTTTTATGTGGCACTGAATTTATTTTATTTCAGTTTGCAGTATTGGATTATTGGTTTGGTAAACTGAAACATTATATAATCCTCTTGCATATTTGTTGAAACATTAAAATGAGTGGTGATATCGTCTCCCTTTTTCAGAAATATGCATCAAAGAAGTTGCAGGCCTCACATGAAGTAGTAGCAGTGACGTATGTCCTCTTTATCTTAATTGCATTTGGTAATTTAGATGCTGATGTAGCGACATGCTATATTTATAGTGGTTAAAAACATTAACAATGGACCACCCTAACTATAAATCCTGGCTACGCAGATGTCGGTTATCAAGAAATTGCATGTTTCTCTATTTATGGATGTCGGTTAACAATGGACCACCCTAACCGACATCATTCATGGATAATAAATCATCATTCTCTATTTATTCCTCAATCAAGAAATTGCATGTTTCATATACATCGTGGACCTGCTCAGGCTGCCATTGAGTCTCCGTAGTTATATATGCTCATCATTGTCGTTATTCTATTTCCATCATATATATCTTAATCGCTTTAGCCCCGCTTTAATCTATTCTTTCTGCGTCGCATCTGATCGATGCAGTCTACTATATGGCAACGACGTTTAGCATGCTTCATGTTTTCTAAATTGTTAATTATTAATTTTGACTAATCTTTCACACAACTGCTTTCCAAATTAAAAACAACATAGAGATTAACATTCGTCCTCTTATGCATATTAATAGCAACATAAATATATTTTTAATTTATAACTTGCTTAGTTTAACAACACGTCAGATACAGTTCCATTAGATGCTCTCACATGTTACTTTGTTTTTGCAAGCTAAAGTATAATCAGTATATAAAGGATATTGAAATATTTGTAATTAAAACATGACTAGATTTAGCTCGGTCTTTCAATTAAGATGCACAGTGACTAATCTGAATTAATATACCTCGCATGGTTTTTTTTAGTTAAAATCAACTAAACATGTAGGCTTTTATTTTATAATATAAACTCTCGATAGTCGTTTTTTTTCAACCGTAGTTCTGTTATCAGCGCTTCCTGTGATCTCGAGACTGTGGCAGCTTGCTCTCTTTTACTACGTTGTTTTATCTTGTGTGGTGTAATGTTCTTAGTTTGTTTTATTTATTTGCTTGTATGTTTATTGGTGTGCTTGGCTGCTACGATCTGTGTGTAGAAGAGCTGTCCGTGAGTGCCAGAGATCGGAAGAACAGAAGATCGAAGGTTCTACGAGAAGTTGACCATTAGTTGTAACGCAAGAGTAAAAAGCAAGTATAGCATAGGATCACTCTTATTGTCCTATTCACATAAATCATATTTTAATCATACTGCATGTGTCCTCCTTGATTACCACTAAGGATTTCCTAGCATTTATACTTGTACCTTGTTACCTATGGGTTTATGCATTGGGTAGTATGATGCTAGCGCTCAATTAAAGACCATGATCTTGTAACTTGACTATTGATATATGCAATAAACATTAAAAGATGCTTTTTAGCAACAAGGAACAAGGGGGCTAAAGCATAGTTTTTGTGATGCTCTAGATTTCTCTCCTTAAGGACTTATCTGTAAGCGATCATCAGGGACTTATAGTACAACCATAAGTGCTATATGACTCTGGCTTTAGTCAAGTATGAGGACCTTTTCTAGCTTGTTAGTGGTCACCCGAAATGGCTCAAAAGGGGCTTGACGAGCTGGGTATAGTGTGACCTCTATTCCTAAGAGTACTTCTGCGTGAGTGTGGCTTTTGAAAGGGGGCTCTATCCCTAACTTGTTAGACGAACATTTGAAAGACTTCATAGTGAACCCTGCCGACCTTCCTTGATAGTGGGTCAAGAGGCTGATCACCTCGGGTGAAAGGGTAAATCATGGCTTATGGTGAAAGTGTACAACCTCTGCAGAGTGTAAAACTGGTATGTCAGCCGTGCTCACGGTCACGAGCGGCCTTGGACCCTTATGGAATAGATGATCATTAATGGTTAATTATTTATGCTATTCATTATTTATGTTTACCTGATCATGTGTTTATGTGGGCTTGTGATAAACTTGTTGCTACTCAATTGCTTAAAATCATGACTCACTAAAAGCTATTCACAGTAAACCAGTGTCAACCTTTTGAGCCTCATGAACCCCATGTTATATTTGCTGAGTAGGACATGTGCTCACCCTTGCTATTTTCTCCACACCCCCAGTCTCTAGTAGAAGCTCCTTAGAAGATATATGAAGACATGGAGGAGTTCCTAGAAGATTAACAGAAGTGCTAGGCGTACTTTACCCCTAGTCGATCGTCCTGTGAAGAATGGAGCACGAAGATTAGTTACCGTTCATGATACTCGATGTAAGTGTTAATATAGCTATGTATACGTTAGTTAATAACATTGTTTCTAATACTATTCACTATGTTGTTGTATGTGTGGACTTTCTGGGCACACATATAGCGAAACCTGGTTTGTTCTTAAAATCGGGTGTGACATTTTTTGCTAACACCGCAATCACTGATATTGGGTCATTCTCTGCTGATTCGTGTCTTGAACCGGCGGTGATAGGCTGCATGAAAAACTTCATAACTTTCTCAAATAATGTTTGATGAAGACAGACTTTATACCAAAGTTGTAGTACTTTTTGAGATATACAACTTTGTAGTTCAAATTTTTTTGATTTGTGATCATTTGGATGTCCAAATATGTATCATAATACTTTATAGTGTTAATACCAAAGGAGTCCATTTGCTCTAATGTCACAAGTGAGTGTGTAGTGGTTGAAAAGGATCTCGGATGGGGAAACAACCAAAACAAAAGTTATAGATATTAAAAAGTTATGCAACTTTGTAGTTCACAAGTTTTTTATTTAAAATCATTTTGATGCTGAAATATTTGTTTCACAAGATTTTATTGAAGTTAATACCAAATGAATCCATATGCTCTATAGTCGTATGTGAGTGCGTAGTTGTAGTTAAGGATCTCGGATGGAGAAACGACCAAGACAAAAGTTATAGATCTCAAAAACATATGCAACATTGTAGTTGACAACTTTTTCCGTTTGAAATCGTCGATCCAACGAAAATTACATTTGATGTTTGAATTTTTGAAACGACCTTGGATGAAGAAACGACCAAAGCAAAAGTTGTAGATCTCGAAAAGTAATGCAACTTTTTAACTTTTTCATTTGAAATCATTTATCAAGGAAACTATGGCCGGATTTTCTCACATTCGATCAAATTTTTCAAACGACCACTGATGGAGAAATGACCAAGACCGAAGTTGTAGATCTTGAAAAGTTATGCAACTTTGTAGTTGACAACTTTTTCATTTGAATTTGTTTAGGGTCATAAATACTAATTTCAAAACCGGATGAAGATAGAATGAGGAGGATGAATATCTCATTTGGACACAAGTGTCTTATGGGTTGGAGTGCTTAGGGGATGAACGCGTGAAGCCTGAGGTGGGTTTGAGCGCCGACGGCCCGCGAATCACGTGTGGCTGCTCAGTGGGTCTCTACTAGCATTCAAAAAAAAATTAGTATGGTTTTTTAGGTGCTGGTTTTAGAACCGGCAGCGATGAGCCCCCTCATCACTGTCTTTTTGGCTGTGCCAGTTCAAAACCAGCCGTGATAGGGATTTTGAACCTCAGCACAGCTGGCTTGCTGATGCCCACGAACATCTCCAGGGAACAACTTCTTTGGGAGTTCAACATTCAGGTGAAGCACGACATCACCAGGGCCACCACCTGCAAGGCTCGTGCAATGTCCTTCGTGGGTGGAGAGTGTCAAGCAGCATCGGCCATGGCCGCCACCTATGCAGTTTGAGATACAGGCTGATAGCGCCCAACTCCGGCCGCTTCCTTGGCCATCCTTCTCTAGTTATGTAGCTTCTGTGCAGTTCAACACCTCCATAGCAGTGGTACTTGGGTTGTGTTTCCTCTTTTGTTGGGCAGAGCTTACACAGTATCTAAGAGCAGAGGCTGAGAGGAATCGACCAAGGGCGCATCCTTGACCATCACTTGCGTGCAGTCGTGCCATTTCAAAAGCTGATTGTCTCATTACAGCAGAAATCAGTCCACAAGGTGTTGTGCACAAAGATGAGATGATGTGGATATCCTTTACCTGGGAACGGTATTATGATTTTAGCTTGCTTCATATCACAACTTGGTATGTTTCTGCACATTTCCATATGCTGTCTGCTTTTATATCACTATTAGCTTCTCCAAAATGGTGTGACTAGTCCAAGCTACTAGTGCTGCTTCCAGTGAGCAAAATCAGTAACTTCAGTACATTGTTGCATAAATTCCCTGCATATGTACATGTACGGTGATCAACAAGTTTCAATCATGTCGTCCTGCTAGCTAATTCTCAAGTCTCAACTTGTGGTCATCTCCGACGTGCGTGCATGCATGCGATGGGTGTATGGTGTTGCTCTTCCGTGCCCGTGTCCGGCGGCTGCTGCTGCTAGTGGACACGCCCGGGCTGCCGCAGTAACCAGCAAAAGCAAAATGGCGCTATGCGGCCACCACATGTGCCCCCCAGCAATCTCGTGGCTTGTGCAGTAATGGGACACGGACTGCCCGTCACCGTGCTGTTGGCAAGTAAACCTGCGCTAGCCCACCCCGACCACCTCCTCCCACACCACCCTGCGCCGACTACTCCTCGCCGGGCATTGTCGCTGCCCCGCCGTCGCTTGCTCGTGGCGTGGCCCTGCTCACTCAGGTCGTTGTCTGCTCACGCCGCCACCACCTACTCGAGCCGCGACCCTGCTCGCTCATGCGGCTGCAACGGGGCGGTGGGAGCTCTGCTCCGCCTATCCATGGCACGCGCGCTCCAGTGTTGAGCAGAGTGAGGGAGAGGGCAGGGGGGCGAGAGAGATCATAGGCAGTGCGCAGGCTCGCCTTCCATCCCAAGCACGAAGGGAGCAGCGCAGGGGCACGCGGCACCAGCAGGGAGTGCATGCGGCCATGCGGCATTCTGCCGAGCACCTAGCAGGCGACCGAGTAGGAATGTTGGAATCTCATTTGCGGCATATTTCACTTGGCCGCCTGCAACAATGTTGTCATTCTCCCCAAGCTCTACAACTTTCATTAAGGGGTCAGGGTCATTTGCGCTTCAGATTATAGGCTAATTAAGCCTCAAGTTGACACTGTCAGATGAATGCCAAAGCCACAGGACCAGGGAGTGGTATGGAAGGAAAACACAACTTTCAGCAAGGTAGTCTAGCCAGAGGGCTGTTCTGACTTTTCGCAGCTCCATTTGACACCATTAGCAGCAGATGTTGACGAAATGGCATGGACGACAAAAAAGTTCCGGCCAGTGGTACCTATGATCGCTTGAACTTTTTAGTGGCTTGTAGGCAACTGCAACTTTTTAGTGGCTTGTAGGCAACTGCAATCTTTTATAATGGCAACAGGTAAAGACTCGAAATAAAAATGTGTGATCTGCTATTTCAAAAATTTTAGATGGTGGAAGTGGAATAGAATGGTAGAGACTCGAAAGCGACAAAACTCGGCTGTAAAAGGAAAGACCACGCCCATCTCGGACCAGGGAAGGCGTCGCGCACTGGACTCTGTGGCGACTTTACCACCAGCATAGCCAAACGGGCTGAATTTTTTTGCAATTTAGCTCTCTTTTTGTCAAAATTTCATATTTATACCTCTGGCATCAAAAACCCATCTTTAGACCCTGAGCTTGACGCCATGACTTATGGCGCCGAGGTAATACGTCTCGGCGTCATTGGTCATCACGCCGAGGTAGGAGGTCCAGAGTGACATAGCTGGCGATGTGGCACTGACATGGCCAGAGGTCGGCGTCGTGAATCATGGCGCCGACATCTGAATTCGACCATAAGAATAAATTATCATGACTTGGACATGCCAAAATTTTACCATGGCATGGTCATATAAAATTTGGTTGCATTTTTACTATGAGATGGACATATAGGACAGCCAAATTATATATCCAGATAGATAGATAGACAGATAGATAGAGAGACTGATAGACTGATAGACTAATAGACAGACAGATAGACAGAAATATGACAGAAAGACAGATAGAAAGATAGATAGATAGACAGACAGACAGACAGATAGAGAGAGATAGATAGATAGATAGATAGATAGATAGATAGACAGACAGACAGACAGACAGACAGACAGACAGATAGATAGATAGATAGATAGATAGATAGATAGATAGATAGATAGATAGATAGATAGATAGATAGGTAGGGACAGATAGATGGACAGATAGATAGAGAGATAGATAAACAGATAGATAGACAAACATACATACATACAGACAGATAGATAGACAGATAGATAGATAGATAGATAGATAGTTAGATAGAGATATATAGATAGATAGATAGACAAACATATAGATAGATAGATGGACATACATATAGATACATAGAAAGATAGATGGACAGACATACAGACATACAGATAGATAGATAGATAGATAGATAGATAGATAGATAGATAGATAGATAGATAGACAGATAGATACATACATACATACATACATACATACATACATACATACATACATACATAGGCAGATAGATAGATAGACATACAGACAGACAGACAGACAGACAGACAGATAGATAGATAGATAGATAGATAGATAGAACATATAGATAGATAGATAGATCGATGGACATACAAAGAAATAGATAGATTGATAGATATCGAGATAGATAGATATAATGATAGACTATGGAATGTATATATATTGGCCATATGGCATAGAATTTGATATAAACACATCATTGGTTTTAGCTCTTATCTCTCATCCATGGCGAAGTCCCTCATGTATACCAGCAACATCCAAGGACTTTGGTTGCTTTCCATGGTTCTTCTAGCATCATGTGTCCTTCATGCACACATAATAAGTGGTAATCAATGAATTTGACCTATTTTCCCTTCTAGTAAATAGATATACTTGTAGAGTTAATTCTAACCATATTGCACGTAATTTGATTGATCTTTATTAGGGCAAACCACAGAGGATATCAACACTGGGAGGGTGAGGATGACCGTGATGGAGGGAACAACCAAGACAATTGGAGATCGAGAAAGATCTGGGTGCTTTCTGCAAGTCACATTGCACTTCTTTGCCAAAAGACAGAAAATGCTTTCATGAACTATTGGAGTGTTTGAAGCACTTGCAATGCACATGTCTATTAAGAGGTCATGCTTTCTCTAATTTGCGAATGGAGATCATGAAGATGTTCTACATAATGGTGCATGTACCAAAGGATAAAATGAGCTTATTAACTTACCATTGATTAATAAGTGTTTCTTGTTTCTAATGTCGCCATTGTCATTACAAATTGCTTATAGTGTTGTATTGGATGTCCATACAATATAACATTTCACCTACAATAGCTTATGTAACACCCTAGAAAGAAAACAATAACACCATTTTGGAGTGTTACCACACTACACTTCAACAAGAACATAACAACAAAGAACACAAAAGCATCGACGATCATATAGATTATACGATAAAACAAGAGCGACTTTATTGATAGCAAAATGATAAGCAAAATTAGACATTAACCATAAGCTCTATGACAAAATAATAAAAAGAAATATCCAACTATGAGCATCATGTATTACAATCAATGTGTTTATTTATGGTGTATATGAGCAAGTGTGCACTCGTTCCACTACTCCCATCCCACCAAGCATCCTCGAAGCTATGTACCTAAGATGGTGAAAACATGCATATGAGATTTATGGAAAACCTCAACATGCTTATTATTATCTCTACCAGTTTGTATGTGCGTCGCGCATTGGATGACTAGCCCATGGTGCTAAATGTTTCACCGCCAGTTCAGCCTATGATGCAGTGCGGCGAAGACCAGCATGTAATCACCACCAGACCATACGTTGAGTCGGCGGTGAAAACATTTATCACCACCAGTAAGGCACCCTTCTAGGATCCCCTCAGACTATGAACCGGTGGTGTTATTTATCACCTCTAGTTCTCACATAACTGGTGGTGATCAAAACATTCTGTAGTAGTGATCTCTAGGGAACTCCTTGTTGGTATATATTAACGAACATAGATAAATCCGCAAGCGCATGGATACTGATGTACACTTCATCGAATAATATTCTAGAATATTGAACTCAAGGAAACGTGTGTGAGAATAACTAAGTCTAACTTAACACGGAGTAGCAACAAGACTTGAGGTAACAGGAGTATAGAGGAGATCGCTAAGGTCTTCTAGTTCTAACTTCAGTAAGCTATGTCTTATATTGTTCAATCTGGGGATATTACTAAGGAAAACATAGGCAAAGTATGTTTCCTATAGTAACAAGGTCCTACTCATCCTACAAATGGGAGGTGGACTACAAAGGATTCAACGAGGCTATAAGAGTCACCCTCGCGAGCTACTACCGATCTGGAATGTAGGGTACATCCATGAGTAATCGAGTCTATGCACCATGCTTACACTACGAATACTACCTTAACCTAGGAGCGATAATGATTAAAGTACTCAAAAGAGTCACAAACCTGAACAACAATATAAACAATATGCTTACTTGAATTAAAAGTTGATTACCAAAGAAATCTTAGAAGCAAGCCCTAGATGAACTTGATTTTGCCAGGGTACAAGCCGTAGAGAGAGCACTGATAGACTGGCACTTCCTCCAAACTCTTCCCTCACACTCTATCTCACTATTTCTAATACAAGACTAGATCCTAACTTAAAGGACTAATCTTCTCTTGATTACTAGCTCTAATCCTGGTAGGGATATGAATTAGGGTTTCTAGATTTCAGAACTTAGGACCATTATGCCTCAGGAGGGGGGGTGCAGGGAGGTATATATAGGGGCCTTCAAGTATCCTGGACCCTCGGATCAAACCGACTTAAAAGAACGGTGTAGATTTAATCTTTGAGGCGGTGGAGAACCGACGTAGCAAGGAGGGGCTGACATGTGGGGCCCACTAGCCAGCTAGCCTACAGGTGGGGTCAACCGGCCCCACATGTTAGTGTCTCAGGGTCTGCTTCGGTGATTTGTCTTCTGGAGTCTTCTAAAGTCTTCCCATGTAGGTACCGTCGTGGATTAACGTGATTTCCTTTGACAAATAGGTCCTCCTTGACAATTTTCTGATTAAATCCTACTGAAGTCATAGATTCACCAAAACTCATGGAAATTGTTAGTTTAAACCCATAAGTCTATGTTAGTGATCCATTTTAGTCATTTATGCAAAGTATATTGATGGTTTATGATGAGTGTTAACTACCGTCAACAAACTCCCCCACACTTAGGCTTTTACTCGTCCTCGATAAAAGGATGGATTACTTAAGACATATCCTTGGGACAAGACATCAACATAAAACTATTCCTAGTCATGCATGTACCATAGGATTTAGATTGTCTACCATGAAACTTTGGGCGATTGAAGAATGGAACAGCTTGAAATAAGATCACCATCTTCCTCCAGTCAAGTCAATTGGAGAAACATTTTAAGATTTTGAAAATAAAACATAGCTTACCTTCTCCTTTTGTGGTACTCTCAAGTCACTCATTATGTGTGGTATTTGTGGATCCTCACCAAGGCATAGACAACTTTGCCTTCTTTTTATCTACTTCTGAAAAGCTTATGTGGAGCTCCGGTAGGGGTAAATATGAGAACATATTTGCATTGCATATATTATAAAGTCAAAACAAGGATCCGAGGAGAAAAATGCCATACTCTTAGATCAAGATGTGCATGTGTGTGGATGTATATATATGGTGGCTAACCTAATTCTACTATGCTCCTTGAAAACATATCTCTCTTGTTGAAACTTTGAAACACTTTTGCAAGAAAACATGGGATATCTTATTCATCTCTTTTTTTTCAGGCGGGCATCAGAATACCTATTGTTTTAAATATCTCAGACACTTGTCCATTGTTCAATACTTTTCTCTTTCTTTTATGAATAGCTCTTGCATAGCCCATGCCTCTTCTTTTGCAATTAAAACTTTTTAAGAAAGACATTTGCAAGAACTTGGAGCATTTATCCTAATGAACTTATTTTTGTGTCTATTCCCAATGTAGGAGTAGAACATTTTTGAGTGGATGGAAAGCATGTTTTTACGTACCCCCAGTGTAGAACCAATAGATATATGGGGAGTTGTACGTGATCTTGATCTTGAGAGCATGATAAATTTCTCAACAACTTAGGTAATATGGGGTCCCTAAAAATAAGTTTCCAACAGTAGCAAGACTTCCAAGAAAAGTATTATGTGAGTCTATCCTTTAAGTCATGATTGAAATAACCTTTCCTCTTGTTTTAAAGTTGTTTTATCAAAGGATTTTTAATTTGGTTTGAAACAAAAAGCGAGATATGTGAAAATATAATGTATGGGACTCAAACCTGACAGTGGACGAAGCACGAGGCGAGGTGGAGCTAGGCTGGGCTTGTCGGCCCATGTAGGAGGCCAGGCGGCCCACTCTCAGGCCCATTCGAGTCCAACTTTGGCCAGCATGGTTTTTATTTCGTTGCTTTCTAAATTTCGTGATTTTCGCGATTGGATCTCGTTTTGTTGTCGCGGTGTGCTTTCCCCACACTTGTTTCCTGTTTACCTTTATGCACAACATGTCAAGAGAAAACACATATCCAAAAAGCAGAGAGCAAGTAATAATTCCATTGATATCATAAGGCACTTTATTACAATCTGAGCTAAACAAACACAATTTTCTGAGCTAACACAATCTTTAACCTAATCTAAACAAACCGACCAATCAATGTCCTAACTCTCAGTGTTGGAACTTGTCCTTATTGACAACATAGCGACGGAGGGGCAATAGATATGCTCTTTATCGATCCTATGCTGCAACACATGGGTGTATTGGGTAAGGGTTTGGATCTTCTCATTCAGCATTGCAACGGTCATCTGTTGGCACTTATCATCATTGTAACACCCAGCAAGAAACACCACCGGGGCTACCAATCTACACCTATTTTCTACTAAGACAGAAAGTTATAAAAAAAATTCGGCAAAACTTCCCCTAAAAGCGGGACATCTAGGACCAGCAAATAACACATCATAGATATATAGATTGATAAGTAAAGTCATAAGCATCTCATCCCAACCCAGAATAAGATAGAAGGACCAACCCAGTTGCCATCGCCATCTCAAACAAACCAACATTTAAGCAACCATTAATTAAACTTTCATTGGCAAAAATTTAGACCTAGAGGATGCGGTATATGGAACTAAGTGTTTGTGCTGATGAAGGTGCTACTCCCAATTATTCCCATGCATGTCACGATCGTTTGGTACCTAAAAACCAAATAAAGACAAGGGTGAGTAAAAACACTCAGCAAGTACATTCAGAACCGGAAGAACAATTATCACACGAGAATGCATAAATGAATTATTGGAACACCAAATAAATAGTAGTTTCCGTCTGAAACGGACAACACCTGAATCCTCCTTAGCTTTTACCAGTAAAGCCGAGCAAGTGGGGCCAGCACTTACTCACAGGAACCTGAACATAAGAACCAAATTGCACTTCCGGATAAACCGGCACCAGAATTGAATGTAAATGGAAACCTTAAACTTCAACTTCAATATAAAATCCAAATCACACATCTGGGTCTACCAGAACATGAATTGAATGTAAAGGAACACATGAACTTGAATCACATGGAACACGAACATAACACATGAAACAATTGAATCAATTGATAATTCACGCAATAGGCACAAGCCCACACAAAGGTTCGTCATGCACTTGCCTTAACTTCGGCGAGGATCCGGTGTCACACGCTCGGCATTGGCACCTCCAAAACCTGATGAACAAAGCAAACTTAAGAAGTAGACCTCGATAACCACAAACCCATTTTATAATAGCTCAAATTAATCTATCACTCAAACTCTAAATCGCTAGCTCTCATATTTTCTTGAAAAACTGCTAAGTTTCTGAATTCCCACTATTTTAATCATAACACTCAATTGGCTTAACTAAAAGGGGTGAACAAATGCATCCAATAAATCTGCAGAAAATTTCCTACAACTTTTGTTTAAGTGTCCAGAGGAAATTCTGGTTCTAAATAGGTCAAAAAAATTAGTTGAAAGACTCTGCGTATGAATATTCTAGCCGGACAGGACAGCAGCACCGCCCGCGCCGTTGGAAACATAAGAACGATTGCTACAACTTTTGTTTCAGCACGACATTCAAATTACACACTGATTATTCCCAGAAATTCGACGGATTATCAGCTCAGTTCCCGCATACTCCGAACTCAAATCAATCCAGTTGTTCTCCTATAAACTTTACCGGAAAATTTAAACATCTGGAAACTATTTTTGGATTTCCTTAGGAGACGATCACCAATTTGCTCAGAAAATTTGGTGAGCTTCACCTGGCCCTAGGCCTTCCCCTTCTCCTTCCTTATCTTCTGCGGTTCTGCCAAATTTCTACCCTTTTCCTGCCACCCCTCCGACGATTCCAGTCAACTGCATGCAGCAGCATAGCACCACGTTGCAGCGACTAAGTATCAGCAACACCAGATTGCACTAATTCTCCTCCGTGAAGCATGTCATGGGAATTAGGGCTTCACAGTACAAAGAGAACAGCAGGATCACAACCGTGGCTGGTTAAAAAGAAAAACTAGCGGCAGCAGCAGGCTTACGTCTAGTTGAAGAAGAGCCGGCAACAGCCAAGACGGAGAAGAAGCTTGAGCCCGACGAAGCGGTGGCCTGCAGACGATGTTGGGCGAACAGAGGATGGGCAGGGAATGGGATCGGTCTATTTTTGTTTACTGAATAGTAACCCTAAGTCATATCCAAGGGTCCAAATTTAACGACTCCTAAATTCATCCGACATACAAACGAAACATGTTAGTAGTGGAACGGATTCATCTCGTCAATCTCTACGCATCCATGGTCTCTGATCTTCCATACGAATAATGGCTCAGAAAATCAATTTTTCCTCCGATCTTTATTCTGCCGGTCAACATATACTTTTTTTTAAATCAGGGTATTACAATCATTCTCTTGGGCAATAGGTGGCGCCCTCTTCTTCTTCTCCTTTGGCGGCACAATCTTGACTTGCTCAGGCGCAGCATGAACACCATCTATGGCCACACGTGGCGTGACCGACTTGTATTTAGCATAGGTGACATCCCCGAACTTGTTGGTCTTCACCCCGTCAGCGTCTCGTTCGGCTTGGGCGGCAGAAGGTTGATCTCCTTTGGCACCTTGATCGGCTTTGGCGTCTCTGGTTGACGTGGCTTGTCTTGAAGAAGTAGATGTGGTGGCGGCGAAGCGATTGCCGGACGATGGATGGTTTGGGCAAAGTAGGACTGGCTAGGGACGGGAGCTATCTCTCGTGGTGGGATGATGCTCAACACTAAAACGTCGGGCTTCTTGTTAAGATCAACTCCGTAGGGGACGATCTCTCTATGTAGCACCCAGTTTTAAGAATAAAACCAGATACACACCATATGTGAGCCCAGGCAGTCAAATCTCACATATAACTACAAATAAGGGTAATATCATAAGACAATGCTTATTACATAGAGTATTAGTATAAAGAATACAACCTCAGAGTATAGACAGCGGAAAGACAACTCCGATCTTCAGGCGAAGACTCCACTTCCACAGGGACAACTGAATTGTTGATCACAAGCCTAATTCCTCCAAACTCTAGCAATCTGGTACCCATCTGAGATTTTTATCCAAATAATTGAAAAATAAAATAAGTGTAAGTACATGTGGTACTCAACAAATATAACATGGGGTTCATGAGGCTCAAAAGGCTGACACTGGTTTAACTGCGATTAACTTTTAATGAGTCATGATTTTAGCAATTGAGTAGCAACAAATTTATCACAAGCCCATAAACACATGATTAGGTAAACATGAATAATGAATAGCATAAACAGTAATCATTAGTGAGCATCTTTATCATCAGTATCATCAGTTTTCATCATCTATTCCATAAATGTTCCAAGGCCGCTCGTGACCGTGAGCACGGCTGATATACCAGTTTTACACTCTGTAGAGGTTGTATACTTTCACCATGAGTCGTAATACCCATATGCCCGGGTTTGCAACTTCCAAAACACTTCCAAGGTGAGCAGGCAGGGTACACTACGAAGCTTTTCCCCTGTCGTTCTAATAAGGAGCAGACGCTAAGGATTCCTTTTCCCAAGTGTTATGGAGTCATCTCCAGAAGTGGCACTTATACACGTAGCATAGTACACACCCTGGGGATGAGGCCCATACCCAGCCTAGTATGCCCCTCTTGACCTTTCGGTAAACTGCTACAAACTAGAAAGAGCAAGGTACTAGACTAAGACCAGAGCCATGTAGTACTCACGGTTATACTATAAGTCCCGAATGATCACTTACAGATAAGTCCTTAGGGAGAGGAATCTAGAGCACCATAAAATAGCCCAATGCTCTAGCCCCCTTGTTCTATGTTGCTAAAAAGCATCTTTTAATGTTTATTGCATATACCATTAGTCAAGTTACAAGATCATGGCTTTAGTTGAGCACTAGCATCATACTACCCAATGCATAAACCCATAGGTATCAAGGTAACAAAGTACTAGGAAATCCTTAGTGCTAGTCAAGGTAGACACATGCAGTATGAATTAAATGATTTAAGGTGTATAGGACAACAAGGATGCTCCCATGCTATACTTGCCTTAGACTCAGATCCTTCTTCTAGTCCAAACTTTCAATGGAACTTCTTCTTGATCAACATGTAAAGCTCACCGACTGGACATGATCATAAAGCACCACACAAGCATCCATGCAATCATACATGAAGCAAACAATAGATCTAAATTAGAACAGTACACCAAACATATAAAACATCAAGTAAAAAGGTTTTAAAGATGTTCTACACGTTGCTACGAATACACATACACGAAAAGCACGCTAATCGGAACTACGGTTGTAAAGAAACGACTACATGGTTGTATATTATAAAAGAAAAGAGAAGACTATAAGCTTGATTTATGTTAATTAGGAAAAACTATGTGAGTAGCATTAATTTAGATTAAACAAATCATATTTATACTTAAAAACTAAGTTGAAGCTAATCATATTTTATTTATAAATATTTTGATATCATTTATGCCAATTCAACTTTAACTTGCAAATACAAACTAACATGTAAGAACATCTAATCAAATTTAATATGTGTGTTTAGACTAAACATATTATAATTTAGAAATATATTTATGTTAGCAACTAGTCGTGTTAAAACTTATTTGCAAAAGAGCATTGTATATAATTATGTTGCTTTTATTTATAAAAACTAGTTGCATGCGTATTAATCAAATTAATATTTAAGCATATATATAAAAGTCACTTGACATGAAAAATGACAACACTAGCATGTAAATCACATCGATACGAATCTAACGCAATTGGAACGACTCGAAACGGACTTAAAACGAATATACGATGACGATATTACGAACTGGTGGTAATTTCGTAATTACCTCGTCTTCTTCCTTTAGCCTCCGATACAGCCACCACATGGCCATGGCAACAGCAGCTGCCCAGGGGTGGGCTCGACTTGTTGCACGAAGGAGAGGATGGCCGGGCTGGGCAGCGCGGCGGCGACGGCGATGACGAGAGAAGGAGGAGAAAAATCTAATTTACTACACGAGGGATTTCCCAAACTAGGGGCTCCCCTTACGGTTGTTTTGGTGTGTTTTGCCCACGGTGTTGGTACATATTTATAGAGAGAAAAACTCCCCACATCTACATCAACTAACAATATGATACTAATTGATGTTGCACCCTCCACATTTACTAATGAGCCTAAATAATCATTAAAGCCCATTAGTAAATAAAGGCATGGGCCTTTAGAATTTATTAGGATTATTGCACATGGGCTTTGAGCGTTGGAAAAATGAGATATATTATTTATTTTTAGAATTAATTAATTTTGTGAATAAAATAATTCTTGAAAAGTTCTGAATTGATATTTAAGCCACGAAAAATACTCCGAGACCTCTGAAAATTTGGGAAAATTTTCCAGAGACACTTTGGAACATGATGAACCCAAATAAGGTATTTGGAGCCCATGATAAGATAATTTGGAGCATCTAAAAATTAAATCATGCTCACAGACAAGTAGGAACAAGTTCTAGAAAAAGCTAGAAAAATTCCCAAGAAGTTTGTAGAGATGGATTGACAGACGAGGAACTGAAAGGAGTGATTTGTGTGACAAAGAAAAGATTTTAGAAAGCTCCAAACGAAAACTTGAGCCAAGAAACGAAAAAGATAAAGGTGTGCCGGAGAAGGAAAATCAACCTACTAACGTATTTTAAAGACTTTGCTCACTCTCAACACACAAAGAAGCAACAAGCAAACATCACATCATCCAAACGCTCATCAAAATTAGAAAACTTTGAAAATTTACATTTTGCCTATAACTAAATTTGCGCTAGCTCAAACTAAACTTGGTAAATTTTATCCAAATATTAAAATAATTCATTTTATTTAGTGTTTTCTATGCACAACCCAAAATCAGAAATTTTGCGGTGTGACACTCTACCGGCCATTGGAACTTTGAGAGGAGAAAAGCTTTGTTGCTGCTGGAGATGAGAGGCTTGTTGGAATGGCTATGGAGGCAGGCAGGGGTTTGTTTATATAGGAGGGATAAATAGGCAGCAGGGGTCAAGATCTATCCATTAGGGGTCTCGTACCGAGGAAAAACCGAATGGCTCAGAAAATGGAAGATTTCTGCAAGAAAACTCTAGAATGTTTGTGAGACAATCGAGCGAAGGTGAGGCAGCTGACAAGTGGGCCGATCGGCCTAGCAGTGGGGCCAGCCGACCCCACCTAGTACCACCTCATAGGGATCTTTCGCACGATGGTTTTTGATGGTTAACTAATCCCAAAGAATATGCTACCACGTTACGAATCGTGAGGAGGAGGGCAGAGGTGTAAATATATGGCAAAATAATAAAATCCACCTCATCCAAATCCTCAGGTGGTTTTTCAGGTTCTAGAAAGATCTTGAGACAGTGACCATTTACCTTGAATAACGTACCTTCGTCATTTTGAAGTGTTACCGCTCCATGTGACAAAGTGCTTGTGACCTTGAATGGTCCTTTGCTCTTACTCCGAAGCTTTCCATGCTCGAATAATTTCACCCTAGAATAAAAAAGTAATACCTTGTCTCCTGGGGCAAACTCCTTCTTGATCATCTTATCGTGCCATCTCTTTGTTCTCTTCCTTTTGGTTCCTGCAGCTTCCAAATCCATGTTCCATCGTTTGATGGCCCAGTGTGCCTTGAATTCTAGCTCAACAAGTAGATGACAGGTCTTCCCGTAGATAAGTTGGTATGATGACATCCCAAGTGGTGTTTTGTCAGCCATTCGGTAGGTCCACAATGCATCGGGTAATCTATCCTTCCATGCAGTCCCCATCTCGCTGACTGTCTTTTGTAGAATATTCTTGATGTGTTTGGTCGATGTTTCTGCTTGGCCACTTGTCTGAGGATGGTATGGAGTAGCAACATTGTGATGGATCCCATGTTTTGATAAGTACTTGCAAAAGTTGTTGTCAATGAAGTGAGTGCCTCCATCACTAATCACCATTCTTGGGACTCCAAATCGTGGAAATATTGTTTCTTCAAACATCTTCTTGGAGCTCTTAGCATCAATAGCTCTACATGGCATGGCTTCAACCCACTTGGCGACATAGTCAACTGCCACCAAGATGTATTCATAGTTCTTCGACTTTGGGAACGGTCCCATGTAATCAATTCCCCATACATCGAAAAGCTCGATCTGGAGGTTGTTGGTGAGTGGCGTGGCATCTCTTGAATTGATATTCCTGTGCCTCTAACATGAACCGCACCTTCGGATGAAGTCCTTTGTGTCTTCATACATGGTTGGCCAAAAGAATCCACTTTGCTAGAACTTTGAATGAGTGCAAAATGCACCATAATGCCCTCCATATGGTGATGAGTAGCATCGTTATATGATTTTGATGCCTTCTTCTGTCGGTACACACCTCCTGAGTAAGCCATTAGAGTAGACTCTGAAGAGGTACGGCTCATTCCATATGTGGAGACAACTTTCGTAGATGAGCTTCCTTTTATTCTCCTCTGGTGGTACATAACCTGCAACCATAAAATTGACAATATTCGTGTACTAGGGGTCGGATTTCAAGATCTTGAAGAGCATGTTGTCCTGTAGAGAATCAGTGATGGGCAATTCATGCGGATTTTCAAATTGCATTCTGGACAAGTGATCGGCAACAAAATCCATCTTATGAGTTGAGGTTTAGCATCTTTCTTAGTGAGCAGGTATTTCAAAGCAACATATCAGTGTAAACAATCACCTTAGCTCCTACTAAGTAAGATCTAAACTTGTCAGTAGCAAAATAATAGCCAGGAGTTCTTTTTCCTTTATTGTATAATTAAGTTGAGGTTCTATCAAAGTTTTGCTAGCATAAGCAATTGCATGATCCTTCTTATATTTTGTTTGACCCAAAACTGCCCCCACAGCATAATCACTTGCATCACACATAATTTCAAAAGGTAAAGACCAATAAGGGCATTGAATGATTGGTGCAGAGATAAGTGCTTTTTAAGAATTTCAAAAGATTTTAAGCATGCATCATCAAATTGAAAGGGAACATCTTTAGCCAAAAGATTTGTAAGTGGTCTAGCGATATGTGAAAAATCTTTTATAAAGCGGTGGTAAAACCCCACATGACCAAGAAAATTACAGATCCCTCTGATATTTACGGGAGGAGGTAACTGTTCAATTACTTCAATTTTAGCTCTATCTACCTCTATCCCTCATCCGGGCACTAAGTGTCCAAGCACTATGCCTTTTCTAACCATGAAATGACATTTTCCCAATTAAGGACTAAGTGTTTTTCTTCACATCTTTGCAAAACCTTGTCTAAATTTTCAAGACAATCATCAAAAGTTTTTCTATAAAATAGAAAAATCATCCATGAAAAACTTCCATGATTTCTTCAATCATATCAGAAAATATAGACATCATGCATCTTTGAAAAGAAGTTGGAGCATTACATAATCCAAAAGACATTCTACAATAAGCATAAGTTCCATATGGACATGTAAAGGTGGTTTTGCTTTTGTCATCATGATGGATTGGTATCTGGTGATAACCTAAATACCCATGAAGGAAACAAAAGAAAGAGTGATTTACCAGTCGCTCCAACATTTCATCAATGAAGGGCGACGGAAAATGATCTTTCTTTGTTGCCTTGTTAGGTTTTTGGTAGTCTATACACATCCGCCATCTTGTGATGGTTCTTTGTGGGATTAATTCATTCTTTTTATTTTTAACAACAGGCATGCCTCCCTTTTTAGGCATGACTTGAACAAGTCTAACCCACTCACTGTATGGAATGGGATAGATGATCCTGGTGTGCAAGATTTTCAAAACTTCTTTCTTAACAACCTCTCTCATCGCATTATTAAGCCTATGTTGTAGCTCCCTAGAAGGTATAGAGTCAGGATCTGTAGGGATGCAATGGGTGCAAAGAGCAGGGCTAATTCCCTTAAGATCTTGGAGTGAGTTGCCAAAAGCAGAGCGATACTTTTCTAAGATAGTTAGCAAGCAGAGGGATTCTTCCTAAGAAAGTTTATCACTTATGATCATAGGAGAATCCTAATCATTATTGAGAAAAGCATATCTAAGACCAGAAGGCAGGGGTTTAAGCTCAATGGCGGGCTTAGGTGGTTCCAGCAACTCATCTAAAGGTTCAGGCTCTATGGAGCTTTCATCTTCCTCCTCGATGAAGAATTGGGCATCATCTTCAAGATTGGGTTCAATCAGAGCATCAAGCAATGTGATCTTGACCTCTTCCATTGGGTCTTGCTCGGCATTTGGCTCAGTCTTAGCATTTAGAGAATGAGTGATGGGTAAAGAAAGTCTAAAGTTTTTCTCGAGGCTTATTTTCAATTTCCTTGTTTGTCCTTCTTGAATAAGTCTTTCAATTGGTTGCCCTATCAACAGATCAAACTCCATGATATCAAAGATCTAAAAGCTCAAATGAACCATGGTTCCTTTTACCTGGATAGGGTGGACATAAAGTATTCCCAGACTTGGGAGAATGTGTCTTGAAAGACTTTTCAACAATTTTGTTGTTGGGGTTAATGGCATGTCTTTCAATAAATCATGAGCAAAAAATGCAGACATGACATTAACACCCACAACTAGATTCTAAAGAGCATCGAAAGGAGCTTTGTTAATTTGGCAACGAACGGAAATAGAAGGTGAGTCTAGATGAATCACATCAGAGGAAAGCCCTGATTCTTCTAACCATTTATTGCTTATTATGGACACTAGCTCTTTCGTATTCTTTTAAAGAAAGCTTCCTCAGAAGGGTCAAAGATTTCTTCATGGGATGATGATTTCCTAGGCTTCTGGGGTTTCCTCATTGTATGATAATTCAAGGTATTTCCACATTCGGTAAAAAGTTCATCCTCGAATTCAAGCATAAAATCTGAAATTGGAGTTTCCTCCTTCTCTGGTGGTTCGAGATTTGAGACAACTGAGGTTGGTGAAGGGTTAAGTAGAGATTCTAGTTCAGCTATCTGAGGTTCCTCCTCTAAAAGCTTCTCTTCTAATTTTTAGGGGTGTTCTCTAAAATTTTGATAAGAATGCTTCTCCCTGAATTGGCAGAGACATGCAAGAACGAGTCACCTGAAGTTGTGTCAAGGAACTTAGAGGTTTCCCTATAAAGACCCATATAAAAGTGTTGAAGAAGAACAAGGTCTGGAATGGCAAGGTCAGGGCCAGTATTAATAAGAGCATTGAAACGATCCCATGCCATACCTGGAGATTCTTTTTCTTCTTGTTTAAAAGATAGAACCTCTGAACAAAGGTTGACTACTTTAGAGATGGGAAAGAAATGCAAGTAAAAGCTAGAGCATAAAGCTTCCCAATCTCCTTGCCTACTCCCTATGGTTTGCTTATACCAATGTTTAGCTCTTCCTATCAAAGAGAAAGGAAAAAGCTTACATCGTAAGGTTTCGTCTGACATGTCCACAATGCGTAAGCATGCACAAGTCTGCTCAAACTCATTTAAGTGTATTGGTCCCGGACCGTGTTAATCAAACATGGGCGCAGCTCATAGCCAGGTGTTAGGATAGGCTTTGAAGATTCTAGTGGCTCTAGGCGTGCGCTCGTAGGTGCAGCGTATTGGTAGATAGAAGTGGATTCTAAATCCATGGTAAAAAATAAAAGATTAAAAGATAAAAGAAAAATGATACAAGGTTAAGCTAGGTTCGAAGTTAACTCAACAATCGTTTCCCTGGCAATGGTGCCAGAAATGCTTGTTGGTATATATTAATGCACACAGATAAATACACAAGCGCACGGATACCGATATATTACTTCACCGTAAAGTATTCCAGAATATCGAACTCAAGGAAACGTTTGAGAGAATAACTAAGTCTAACCTAACCCACTCGTCAAAAAAGTGTAACTTAACCCGGAGTAGCAACAAGACTTGAGGTAACAGGAGTTTAGAGGAGATCACTAAGGTCTTCTAGTTCTAACTTCGGTAAGCTGTGTCTTCTATTGTTCAATCTAGGGATATTACTAAGGAAAACACAGGCAAAGTGTGTTTCCTATAGTAACAAGGTCCTGCTCGACCTACAAATGGGAGGTGGACTATAAAGGATGCAACGAGGCTATAAGAGTCACCCTCACGAGCTACCACCGATCTAGAATGTTGGGTACATCTACGAGTAACCGAGTCTAAGCACCACGCTTACACTATGAATACTACTTTGACCAAGAAGCGACAAGGATTAAAGTACTAAAAAAGTCACAAACCTGAAGAAAAATATAAACAAGATGCTTACTTGAATTAGAAGTTGATTACCAAAAAAATCTCAGAAGCAAGCTCAAGATGAACTTGATTCCCCCAGGGTACAAGTCATAGAGAGAGCACCGATAGGCCAACACTTCTTTTAAACTCTTCCCTCACACTCTATTTCACTATTTCTAATACAAGACTAGATCCTAACTTGAAGAACTAATTTTCTCTTGATTGCTAGCTCTGATCCTAGTAGGGATATTAATTAGGGTTTCTAGATTTTAGAACTCAGGACCATTATGCCTTAGGAGGGGGTGCAGGGAGGTATATATAGGGACCTTCAAGTATCCTGGACCCTAGGATCAAACCAACTTAAAAGAACAGCGTAGATTTAATCTTTGAGGCGGTGGAGAACCAACGTAGCAAGGAGGGACTAACATGTGGGGCCCACTAGCCAGCCAGCATGCAGGTGGGGCTTGCCGGCCTCACATGTCATTGTCTCAGGGTTTGCTTTGGTGATTTGTCTTCTAGAGTCTTCCGATGTAGGTACCGTCGCGGATTAACGTGATTTCCTTTGACGAATAGGTCCTCCTTGATTATTTTCTGATTAAATCCTGCTGAAGACACAGATTCACCAAAACTCATGGAAATTGTTAGTTTAAACCCCTAAGTTTATGTTGGTGATCCATTTTAGTCATTTATGCAAAGTATATTGATGGTTTATGATGAGTGTTAACTACCGTCAATACTCCTCAAAGCAGGCATGTGGTATCCATCCATGATTTTTGTTTAACTAATAATGGCAGTGTAAGAGAACCATGCTTAACAAGTACAACAAAGGGGATTATGGCTCAATGGCTTGACACTGTTTAACTGCAGTTAGCACTTTTAGTTTGCTCATATTTTATTAATCCCGAATCATGACTTTAGTAATAAAAACAAACCAAGTTGAAGTAATATCATTAATTAGTATTAACAATATTCCCAAACCATCCAAGAAACTACTGATCAAGAAGGATTCAGGCCGCTCGTGTCCGTGAGCACGTCTGTTCTAACATTTCAATTAATTTCTACAGAAATTGTACAATTTTCCCCTGATCCTTGTTTCCCATATGCCCGGTGCCCGTCGACGCCATATGACCTCTTCCAAGGAAGTGTGGCATGGTTTCGCTACGCAACATTTCAGTAGACACCTCAAGAAGTTAGTAGCCGCTAATGTTTTAGATTGACGAAGCCCATGTAGATGCTGCCCTCCGAGAGCAGCACACTATTGACCACAACAAGCACACACCGCAACAGGACAGAAGACATACCCCTCTTGGCACCCCTTCTTGAGCCTTTTAGGAACCATTAACAAGATATAGACACACTAGTTATATGATTAACATGATAGCCATGTGATACTCCTAGTTGTATGGTACATCCGGGGTGGCCCCTTTAGGATTGTGTCCTTAGGGAGCGGAATCTAGAGCACTCAAAACTTATGCTCCAGCCTCCTAGTCCGTGTTGCCAAAAAGCTCCATTTTATCACTTGGCATATATCATTAATCAAGTTAGATTATTAGCTTGGATTTTGCGCTATGGGAACTATCCAAACATGCATACCAACCCATAGGAACAAGGATATATGGTACAAAAGTAATCTATATAAATGTCCTTGTGGCATTTCAAATTTGGGCACATGCATGATGTATGAAATAGTCAATGTTCATAGGTACAAGGAGCCTTTGTTACACTTGCCTTCATCAAAAGTGTGGCCCTAGGACAGCTGATCACAAACTTGATCTTCGGCAACCTTGAACTGTGCACCTTCCATACATAGTCCACATCACCATACAAGCATTCACATCACCATATAGACATTCACATCATGCAATAGATTCAAACTAATAGTAATGTATTAGAATAGTAAACAATACAATAAAAACAAAAGATAAAAGGTGCAATGTGGGTACAGATAGTAAATCCTCCTAAGTTGGTAAACCTATGTCAGTGTGGGGACAGATACACAAACAGACGATAGAAATAGATAAACAAATAGACAAACAAACAAATAGATAGATAGATAGAAAGACTGTAACACCCCGAAGAAACCACAACAATCCTCTAGAGAATTACCACACCACACTACAACAACGGAGTACACAGAAGCAAAAACACTAACTAGATTAGGCATAAAATTAAGTCTTCTACGATAACATAACAAAGAATCTTCAAAAACAACCCGCAAACCTCAGGTGTTTATTACAATGTAAGGAAAGACTCAGACAACCAACTAATTTATTGTAACACATATGTTTGTTTCAAGTATATGTCAACAAGTGTGCACTTGTGCTGCTACTCCCATCCCACCAATCATCCTTGAGCTCATGTACCTAAGATGGGGAACAAGCATATGAGGTTTATGGAAAACCTCAGCAATCAAATTGCCTTAACTGAGCTATTTAAATCACTGTTTGTTTAAGCATCAAATTTAAATAGCATGATAAAAGATACATCAATTGCTTCATAGAAATATAAATATACTTCAAAGTGCAAATGAAAATGTTGCAATGCAATGCAAATGCGAATGATGCAATGCAACGCATGACTTCACTTCTACCCACACGTCCAAGGAGAGGGAGTGAGGGCTGCAGCCACATTGCTCATCAACGTGCGTTGCTGTACCAGTACTTTCCGCACCAATTTGGCTACGGTTTCTTCAAATGCATATCAACGGGAAGAGTGCAAATGCAAAAGTTGCCATGTATCCACTTCATATACTTCATAATTCAACAGTAATATCACAAGATATAAAATCATATACTTCATAGTAAAGCAAATAACTTCAGATTTTAGATTATATGCCTAGTTTGAGTTACTGAAAATTTAGTGGAGGCAATTCAAACAACACAGCCAAAGCATGTGGACCACAACGCCACGTTTACTTGCCTTCACCGAAGATCAAGCGAAAAAGTTAGGCAGGCTTCGAAGGCAAACCACCTAATCACAAGCCAACCTCAGTACTAACATCATCATACCAACATGTATAAATAACAAATAACACACTAGAATGCCACAAACCCACTGTTCAAGCATCTACTATTTTGCTACCGTTTGAGATAGCATCACTGTCCCTTCTCTTTTTCATAAATATTAAACCAAACATTTAAAAATTTCTCAAGGTTTACCAGATGACAGACATCTCCATTGTCTACAACTTTGGTATAATAAGATTCACCATAAGAGATGTCCAAGATAGCCTAAACACCCTCTTAATATAACTGAAGTTTTCTGACGATCAGACCAGGACAGTGAGATTATAAAATTCATAACTGAAGATATACTAATCCGAAAGTCATGTTCTATAACAATCTGGAAAGATTATGAGAAACCATACAACTATTGTCCAGACCAAAAGTTCAAATTCATCCATTATGAGGGCCAAAAACTGAATGGAACTAAAACAGTCCAGAATCTCGTCACTGCAAAACTGCCTTCTTAAAACAATGATATCTCCAAAACCACGGAGGCTATGGAGGTGATCTTGGTGTCAAAATATAGTGGCAAAATTTATTAAGGCCATTAAGATACCCTAAAACAATGATGAACAGGAACTGCACAGTCTGACGGGATTTCAGATCAGGGACGAGATTAATTTCGGGATTGCTCCAACTAAACCCTATCTAAACAAGCGATTCAATCCATGAAACTTGATCAAAAGAATTGGATCATGATTTGGCGTCTCACCTAGGCAAACCACAGGAAGCACGCCGACAAAACACCTGGCATCTACTCCTTCCTTCTCTTCTCTTCTTCCAGCCCTCCAACGCAAGACAATTCTTACCATTTCAACCCTCTCGACGTCACAATCTACTCCAAACGTATCAAATCCATCATGGACTGCGAGGGGAAGGACAGATTGATGGGGAAATAAAGACATGAGATGGGGCCTAACCGGTTTTTGCGAGAGGAAGAGCGGACACAATGGCGGCGGCGGCAGCGGAACCCTAGTTCCTCTCCCCTCTCCTCTTACTCTCCCTTCTTTCCTCTTATTTTTCTTTCTCCCTTGCGTGAATAGCGTGCAGAGGCAGGGGAGAAGGCAGAGAGGCCAGGTCCGTAACTGCAGCAACGTGCACTGTAGCAGGACGCGGTTACTGTAGCGTTGATTTTTCCCTTATTAAATCTTGCGATTAACGTAACTCAGTGATCAGAAGTCCGATTCATACGAATAAATAGTCAAACTGAAAGCATTTGATGAGATCTACACATCGATGGTCTCCGTTCATACATCCAAGCAACGGATAAAAAAACCAACTTTTGGCCTCTCTTTAGTATGCTCGGTCAACCTTCTATAAAATTTATTAATCCACAAAAAAATTTGTATTTATGCATTATGTATTCCTGGGTATTACAAAGACAGATAGATAGATAGATAGATAGTGTAACACCCAAAATTTCAGTCTTTTTGAAATAAGAAAATTAGATTTAATTATGTTATTATGTGAACATTGAAATATAGGAAAGAAATAATTTTTGTGAAAATAAAATCAAATATAAGGTTAGTAACATGTTGATGCACTCATGCTGGAGCATTGTATTTAATATGTTGAGTGGTTTTTGATTTAAACTCAAAAGGATTCAAAACTTATTTGGAAAATACATTTGGAAATTTGATTTGGAAAAAGAAAAAAAAATTACTTTTCCCTTCCCTCCCTTCCTCAGTTTCGGCCCGCAGGCCATTTCTCCCTCCCGCTGGCCCAACCGGCCTGCTGGCCCATTTCCTCCCCGCGGCCCAGCTCGCGCGAAGCGCCGCGCCGAAGCCCAGCTCCGCAGCAACCGCCGTGCCCCTTCCCCACACTCAGCCACTGCCTAGCCGGGCCTGCTTGTCAGCTCTTCCCCCCACCTCCTCCCGCATGCCCCACGCGTGCCTGGAGCAACCGCCGCCCCGCGCCCGCTCTTCTCGCGACGTGGGCGCCCCTCCCCGCTCCTCGGCCTCGATTTAAAGGCCGAACCCCAGCGCGTTCCTCTGTTCCTCCCGCTCTGTTTTTCGCATTCGCCGAAACGAGAAGCCCGAACCGCCAAGGCCCGAGTTCACTGTTTCGCCGTCCGCCCTCCGCGCGAACCATCCTCCCCGAGCCGCCTCCGCTCTGATTTTCGCCGTGGTGAGCATCGCCGTACTCCCCTCTCTCCTCCAGTGCCGTTACTTTCTTGTTTCATGGCCGTTTGTGCCCTATTCGCGTGTGCCGAAGAACTCTACGCCGCCGTCCATGGCGACCACCCCGCCGGCCGTGTCCTCCAGCCACTCTTTCGGCCTTGGTGAGTCCCCCTTCACTCCCTCTTCCCCCCGGTGCTCTTGGTTGGGAAAACCATGGCCCCTAGCCCCTGTACCGTGCGCTCCGACGACCTCCACGCCGCCGGCCAGGGAGCCTTGCCGCCGTATGCACTGTGCCCGGCCGGACCTCCCTCTCTCTCTTCCCCTCTCCAATCCTAGCCGTCCATCTCCTGATCGGCGGCCAGGATTAGAAGTTACCCTTTCGCAAGAAATTTTGCTAAAGAGTCCCTCGCTTTCAGATAAATTGGACCCACAGTCCATAGCGCAAATTCCCGAGTACACTTTCTTCTTTTGAAAACGTAAACTAAACAGTTTTAGTCCAAAATACGTTTTCAGTATTTACAGAAATGCCATTTGTACTATTTTGCTTATAAAATCGTCGTTTTAGCTCCGAATTGATCCGTTCAAATTGCGTTAGCTTCGTAATTTCATAATCTACGTGTTAGTACCACTGTTAATCAAGTTTGTAACTTTTAAATTTCATGATTAGGTTTAATTAAATAAAGAGCTATAGGAAACCCCGTTTAATTCATAACTTTCACGTTTTAGCTCCGATTTTCGTGAACTTCGCGTTGACGTGATCGTAGCGAGACGTAGATTATTTTAATAAACATTTCATCTTGTTTTCTATACTATTGGTGTACTGTTCTAACTGTAGTATTGTTTGCTTAGCATGAATGCTCCTGGAATGTTGTATGTTGTTGTGTTGGTCGTGTTCAGACGGTGAGGAGAACATTGGTGACGAGGAGTTCTTCGACGATCAGCAGGACCAGCAAGAGTTTGCTAACCAAGGCAAGTATAGCATGGGATCTACCTTGATGTCTATTCACCTTTATTAATTACTCATTTGCATGTGTCTAATTTTGATACCCGTAAGGACATCCTAGTGATTGATTATCATGTTCCTTGTCTCCTATGGGTTATATGCATATGGGTAGTTTGCTAGTGCTCAACATAAATATACGTGAGCTACATATTGAACAACAATTCTATGGAAAGAAAAGGTAAAAGTTGCTTTTAAACAATTAGATTATAGGGCGATGGAGCAAATGACTTTCGATCATGATACTCTCGGCCATCGATAAGGACTTATCTATCGGCAAAAGCTAGGACTGACAGTGCAACCATGAGGGTTATATGGCTCTGACTTTAGCTCAGTAATAGGACCTTTTCTAGCTTGTTAGAGGTTACCTTTATGACGCAAAAGGGGCTTGCCACATCGGGTATAGGACTGCCTCTGTTCCTATGTGTATAGCCGCGATGGATATGTGCCATAGGAAAGGGGGGTTCCTACATCTGCCTGTCGAGGAAACCTAGCGGCCCTAACTTGTTAGAGAAACCTATGAAATGGCTTCATAGTGTACCCTGCCCGCTCACCTTGGCAGTGATATGGGAGTAATTAACCCGGGCATATGGGGATCACGACTCGCGGTGAATGTGCACCACCTCTGCAGAGGGTTACAAACTGTTATAACAGCCGTGCTCACGGTCACGAGCGGCCCGGAAAACTCACATAATAAATGGCTACTTATAATGTTGTTCATACATGATGATTATGATGATATTATGATGATGATTCATGACTCAATTGGTTCTGATATATGATTATGTGGGTTGAAAAGGGAGCTTAAGCATAACTTGATAATACTTGATAATAAAATCATGACCTTCTAAAAGTGCTAACTGCAGTAAACCAGTGTCATCCTTTTTGAGCCTCATGAACCCCAAGTTATCTTGTTAAATACGGGACGTACTTACGCTTGTTTACTTTCTATATTTGGATAAAAATCCCGGATGGGTAACAGATGACAACGTGTATGAGGAGTTTCTGAAGGATTATTAGGCTTGTGGTCAACCAGTTGACCGTCCCTGTGTTGGAGCTTCCACGTGAGAGCTACCTTTTTAATTTCTGCTGTGTTATGTAAGACTATGTTATGGTATTACTCGTGATGTAAGATACACCATGATGATACTTTTGTAATTTGTCAACTTATGTGTGTGACTGATCCCTAGGAACACATGAGTTTAGTGCATTCAATTTTATCCTTAAAATTGGGTGTGATAGATAGATAGATAGATAGATAGATAGATAGATAGATAGATAGATAGATAGATAGATAGATGGATAGATAGATCGACGAACGGATAGACGGACAAAGGACGGACAGACAGACAAACAAACAGACAGATAGATAGATAGATAGATAGTGTCACACCCAATTTTAAGGATAAAATTAAATGCACAAAATTCGTGTGTGCCCAGTGATCAGTGACACACACAAGCTGATAAATTACATAAAGTATCATCACGGTGTCTCTTACATCACGATTAATAATATAACTTAGTCTTACATCACATAGCAGAAGATAAAAAGATAACTCTCTCGTGGAACTCCATCATAGGGACGGTCAACTGGTTGACCACAAGCCTAATAATCCTTAGGAAACTCCTCATACACGTTGTCATCTGTTACCCATCCGGGATTTTTATCCAAATATAGAAAGTAAACAAGCGTAAGTACATCCCGTACTCAACAAGATAACATGGGGTTCATGAGGCTCAAAAAGGATGACACTGGTTTGCTGCTGTTAGCATTTTTAGTATGTCAAGATTTTATCATCAGTGATTGTCAAGTTATGCTTAAGCTCCAATTTAAACCCACATGATCATATATCCGATCCAATTGAGTCATGTAACATCATCATAATATCATCATAATCATCTCGTATAAACAACATTATAAGTAGCCATCTATTCTGTGAGTTTTCTAGGCCGCTCGTGACCGTGAGCACGGGCATTATAACAGCCTTGTTACCCTCTCGCAGAGGTGGTGCACATTCACCGTGAGTCATGATTCCCATATGCATGGGTTAATTACTCCCATATCACCGCCAAGGTGAGCAGCAGGTACACTATGAAGCCATTTCATAGGTTTCTCTAACAAGTTAGGGTCATTAGGTTTCTTTAAGGTGTGATGTAGGAAACCCCTTCCTATGGCACATATCCATCGTGGCTATACACATAGGAACAGTAGGTAGTCCTATACCCAACATGGCAAGCCCTTTTGCGCCATAAAGGTAACCTCTACCAAGCTAGAAAAGGTCCTATTATCGAGCTAAAGTCGAGCCATATGACCTCATGGTTGCAATCATCAATCCCATTTTTTGCCGATGATAAGTCCTTATGGAGGGTCGAGAGCATCATGATCAAAAGGTCATTTGCCCCATCGCCAGAGCAATTCAGCTTGTTTAAAAGTCAATTTTACCTTTTTGTTCCATAGAACCATTGTTCATTATGTAGATCGTATAGTTACATTGAGCGCTAGCAAACTACCCATATGCATATAACCCATAGGAGACAAGGAACAGTGATAATCAATCACTAGGATGTCCTTATGGGTATCAAAATTAGACACATGCAAATGAGTAATTAATAAAGGTGAATAGGCATCAAGGTAGATCCCATGCTATACTTGCCTTTGGTTAGCAAATTCCCTCTGGTCCCGCTGTTCGTCGAAGAATTCTTGGTCACCGACGTTTTCCTCACCGTCTCTAACGTGACCAAAACGGCAACATACAACATTCCAAAGGCATTCATGCAAAGCAAACAATCCTATAATTAGAATAGTACACCAACAGTATAGAAAACAAGATGAAATTTTTATAAAAGAATCTACGCTCTCGCCACGATCACGCCAACGCCAAGTTCACGAAAAAACGGAGCTAAAACGCGAAAGTTATGAATTAAACGGGTTTTATAGTACTTTATTTAATTAAACCTAACCATGAAATTTAAAAGTGGCAAACTTGATTAACAGTGGTACTAACATGTAGATTATGAAATTACGGGTTAAGCTAACACAATTTGAACGGTTCAAATCGGAGCTATAACGATGATTTTATAAGCAAAACAAAGACAAATGGCATTTCAGAATACTAAAACGTACTTTGACTAAAAAATGCTTTAGTTTACGCTTTTCCAAAGAAGAAAGCGATTTGGGAATTTACGCTATGGATTGCGGGTTCAAATAGATGAAAACCAAGGGGCTCTTTAGAAATTTGACCCACGAAGGGGTATGGGCCACAGAGAACCGTTGGATTTGAAATGAACGGCTCGGATAAGATCTAGGGGAGAGAGAAGGAAGGGTGTGGCCGGTACAATGCTTTCGCGGTGGTTCAAAGAATGGTCGACGGCGAGAGCATGATGACGTGAGCTCTCAGACAGGGCTAGGGGCCATGGTTTGAATAACCGAGGGCGCCGGGGAGTTGCGGGGGTGAAGGGGAACTCGCCAAGGCCAAGAGCGTGGCTGGGGGACGTGGCTGGCGAGGTGGTGGCCATGGCCGGTGGCAAGGAGGTTGACGACCCTCGCGGATTGGGCGCTAGAAGCCACGAAACTCAAAATAAACTGCTTGGGGAGAAAGAGGGGAGCACGGCGAAGCTCACAGCGGGGAAAATCGGAGTCAACGGCGGCTCGAAGACGGTTGTCCGCGTGGAGGGGAGGACGGCGGATCCGGATGACCTTCGGCTCGGCAGTTACTGGGGCTTCCTTAGTGCTCGGCGAATGCAAAAATAGATCGGGGAGCAACAGAGGAACGCTGGGGGGGTCGGCTCCTTTTTGTAGAGGCCGGGACATGGGCAACGCACCCACGTCGTGAGTGGAGAGCGGGCGATTCTTGGCTTGACCGCTTGCTGCTATTGAGACACACGTTGGAAGGTGGGGAGGAGCCGACAAAGGGCTAGGATGTCACCATCAAGAGGGAAGTGGGAGGCGCGGCGGTTGCTCGCGGGTGCTAGGCTGGCGCGGAGCTAGGCCAGCGCGGAGCTTGGCCGACGCGGTCCGCAAGAGAGGAGGCCGAGTTGGGCTGACGGGGAAATGGCCATGCGGGCCGAAAACAGAGAAGGGGAAGAGAAATAATAAAACTCCTTTTCTATTTCCTAAAACATATTTTCAAAACCAATTCCAATTCAAATTTCAATTCTCTTTGAAATTTTTTATCAATACCAAACATTCACAAAATAATATGCAGCGACATGAATGCACATACATGTTACTACTTTATGATAAATTTTAAATTCATGGGAAATTTATTTATTTCTACATTTCATGAGCACAAAATATAGAATTAAATCATAAATAGATAGATAGACAAACAGACAGACAGACCGACAGACAGACAGATAGATAGATAGATAGATAGATAGATAGATAGATAGATAGATAGATAGATAGATAGATAGATAGATAGATGGATAGATAGATAGATCGACGGACAGACGGATGGACGGACGGATGGACAGACAGACAGACAGATAGATTAAATAGATAGATAGATAGATAGATAGATAGATAGATAGATAGATAGATAGATAGATAGATAGATAGATAGATAGATAGATAGATAGATAGATAGTGTCGGTGTTTCGAACAAACACCGGCGAGTAAATTTGTAATTGATGCGCGTTAGGCCCAGATGGTGCACTAAAGGACACAAGGGTTATACTGGTTCGGGCTGAATGTCCCTACGTCTAGTCTGTTGCTGCTCGTGTTATTAGCACCGAATGAGGTTCGTAGTAGGGGGTACAAACGTTTGGGAGAGGGAGAGACCCCAAGTCCCTGATGGAGTGATTGAAAGGACGCCAAGAGCTCCGTTGGCGCTTGGCCGTGTGGTGTGTGTGTGTGTGTGCTAACCTGTTCCGAATCGGTTGATCGATCCCTTAGTGGGGAGCCCTGCCTCCCCTTTTATAGATCAAGGGGGGCAGGGTTTTTTACAGACAGGGAAGAAGAAAACACTAAGAGCATAGAAGGTCCTTCGAGGAACCCGGTCCTTCCTTCTTCCCCACGCCTGATCTAACCATCATGGCAGATCGTGTCAGGATTGAGGCGATTGTGGACCGTCATGGGCCACGCCACGGCCACTGTTTAGCAAGTGGGTACGTCCCATCCCGCCCCTGCGGGCGGTGTGTCGGACAGGATTTGCCGAGCCCCGACCCCGTGGGGGTCGGGAGGCGCGGTGACTGTTGGTTTGCCCTTGGAACGTAGTGGTTGTCGTATGCCTGCATTGGGTTCTTTGTCTGGAGACTGAGGGCGGCGCCTACAATACTGTAGGACGGAGAGCAGGCGCCCGCAACACTGTTCAGGCTCTGCCATGCTCGGAGGGGTCCAAGCGCTCGCCTGGTCACATCCTGATGGTACTTCCCTGCAGGGGTGCAGGGCATGGCGTCTAACGCTGCGGTTGACCCGAACGTCTTGTCTTACCCTACAATCGTCATCATGAGGGTACAGGGCGTGGTTCGTCAGGTGAGACTGGGCCAGCCTCTGGATATCGGGCGAGGCGAGATTCGTCATTGGCCGTTCGGATGAGGTAAAAACCTAGTTTTTACCCACCGGGCGAAGCGGAGTTGTCCCCCGGCCGTCGAACGGGGCCGAGCCCAGCCCTCGGGGTCGAAAGCGGGCGTCGCGCATCCCCCAGGGTCGGGTGAAGCCAAGCCCAGCCGTCGGGCAAGGCGGAGTCGCCCTCACCGTTAAGCGGCGGAGTTGTCCCGGGGTCGGGTGAAGCCGAACCCATTGTCGTCGGTAGGCGAGTCGTCCCCAATGGTCGGGTGAAGCCGAGCCCAGCCGCCAAGAGCGTGAGTCGCCCTCAATGCCCAGGCGGGCGGAGTTGCCCTTCAGCCGTCGGGCGAGGTAGAGCGGGTCCCAAGGGCACATGGGTGCTCAGGCGAGGCGGAACAAGACTTCCATTTGGTCGGGCAAGAGATGTAACCACGCTTTTGGGAGTCCTTACCGTTCGATGGTTCATTGATTCCTCCTCTTTGGGGTACCCCGGTATTTGGTCCCCGACAGATAGATAGATAGATAGATGTACAGACGCATGAGACGGATGCATTTGGATAGATGGATGATTTGGATAGATGGATAGAGGATAGATGACAGCATTTTAGACAGACGGACGCAGACAGACGACGGGCGGATAGACTGAGACGAATGCATGACAAACCGACTAATGATGTAGAGATGAACAGATAGATAGTGTCACACCCAATTTTAAGGATAAAATTAAATGCACAAAACTCGTGTGTGCCCAGGGATCAGTCACACACACAAGCTGACAAATTACATAAAGTATCATCACGGTGTCTCTTACATCACGATTAATAATATAACTTAGTCTTACATCACACAACGGAAGATAAAATGATAACTCTCTCGTGGAACTCCATCACAGGGACGGTCAACTAGTTGACCACAAGCCTAATAATCCTTAGGAAACTCCTCATACACATTATCATCTGTTACCCATCCGGGATTTTTATCCAAATATAGAAAGTAAACAAGCGTAAATACATCCCATACTCAACAAGATAACATGGGGTTCATGAGGCTCAAAAAGGATGACATTGGTTTACTGCTGTTAGCATTTTTAGTATGTCAAGATTTTATCATCAGTGATTGTCAAGTTATGCTTAAGCTCCCATTTAAACCCACATGATCATATATCCGATCCAACTGAGTCATGTAACATCATCATAATATCATCATAATCATCTCGTATAAACAACATTATAAGTAGCCATCTATTATGTGAGTTTTCCGGGCCGCTCGTGACCGTGAGCACGGCTGTTATAACAGTTTGTTACCCTCTGTAGAGGTGGTGCACATTCACCGCGAGTTGTGATTCCCATATGCCTGGGTTAATTACTCCCATATCACTACCAAGGTGAGCGGGCAGGGTACACTATGAAGCCATTTCATAGGTTTCTCTAACAAGTTAGGGCCGCTAGGTTTCCTTGGCAGGCAGATGTAGGAAACCCCCTTTCCTATGGCACATATCCATCTCGGCTATACACATAGGAACAGAGGCAGTCCTATACCCAACGTGGCAAGCCCCTTTTGCACCATAAAGGTAACCTCTAACAAGCTAGAAAAGGTCCTATTACTGAGCTAAAGTCAGAGCCATATGACCCTCACGGTTGCACTGTCAATCCCAGCTTTTAGCGACAGATAAGTCCTTATGGAGGGTCGAGAGCATCATGATCAAAAGGTCATTTGCCCCATCGCCCTATAATTCAGTTGTTTAGAAGTCAATTTTACCTTTTTGTTCCATAGAACCATTGTTCATTATGTAGATCAGGTATAGTTACATTAAGCTCTAGCAAACTACCCATATGCATATAACCCATAGGAGACAAGGAACAGGATAATCAATCACTAGGATGTCCTTATGGGTATCAAAATTAGACACATGCAAATGAGTAATTAATAAAGGTGAATAGGCATCAAGGTAGATCCCATGCTATACTTGCCTTGGTTAGCAAATTCCTGCTGGTCCTGTTGTTCGTCGAAGAATTCTTGGTCACTGACATTCTCCTCACCGTCTGAACACGACCAAAACGGCAACATACAACATTCCAAAGGCATTCATGCAAAGCAAACAATCCTATAATTAGAATAGTACACCAACAGTATAGAAAACAAGATGAAATGTTTATAAAAAGAATCTACGTCTGGCTACGATCACGTCAACGCGAAGTTCACGAAAAACGGAGCTAAAACACGAAAGTTATGAATTAAACGGGGTTTTCTATAGTACTTTATTTAATTAAACCGAACCATGAAATTTAAAAGTGGCAAACTTGATTAACAGTGGTACTAACATGTAGATTATGAAATTACGAAGCTAACGCAATTTGAATGGTTCAAATCGGAGCTATAACGACGATTTTATAAGCAAAACAGTACAAATGGCATTTCTGTGAATACTGAAAACGTACTTTGGACTACAATAGTTTAGTTTATGTTTTCCAAAGAAGAAAGTGTACTCGGGAATTTACGCTATGGATTGCGGGTTCAAATAGATGAAAATCAAGGGGCTCTTTAGAAATTTGACCCACGAAGGGGTATGAGCCCTAGAGAACCGTTGGATTTGAAATGAACGGCTCGGATAAGATTTGGGGGAGAGAGAAGGAAGGGGGTGGCCAGAACAGTGCTTCCGTCGGTGGTTCAGCCATGGCTGATGGCGAGAGCACGACGGCGAGCTCGATACAGGGGCTAGGGGCCATGGTTCGAATAACCGAGGGCACCGGGGAGTTGCGGGGGTGAAGGGGAACTCGCCAAGGCCAAGAGCGCGGCCGGGGGACGTGGCTGGCGAGGTGGCGGCCATGGCTGGCGACAAGGAGGTTGACGGCGCTCGCGGATTGGGCGCTAGAATCCATGAAACTTGAAATAAACTACATGGGGAGAAAGAGGGGAGCACGGCGAAGCTCACAGCGGGGAAAATCAGAGTCGACGGTGGCTCGAAGACGGTTGTCCACACGGAGGGGAGGACAGCGGATCCCGGCGACCTTCGGCTCTGCAGTTGCTGGGGCTTCGTTAGTGCTCGGCGAATGCGAAAACAGAGCGGGGAGCAACAGAGCAACGTCGTGCGCTGGGGGTTCATCTCCTTTTGTAGAGGCCGGGCGGGCGATGTGCCATCGCCACGTGAAGTGGGCGTGGGCAGGTGCGGCTTGACTTGACCGCACAATTGGACGAGACGCGCGGGGAGGAAGGTGGGGGGAGGAGCTGATAGGTGGGGCCGGGATGTCAGCCGCTGAAGAGGGAATGGGGAGGCGTGGCGGTTGCTTGCGGGTGCTGGGCCGGCGCGGTCCGCAATAGAGGAGGCCGAGTTGGGCTGGCGGGGAAATGGCCATGCGGGCCGAAAACAGAGAAGGGGTAAGAGAAATAATAAAACTCCTTTTCTATTTCCTAAAACATATTTTCAAAACCAATTCCAATTCAAATTTCAATTCTCTTTGAAATTTTTGATCAATACCAAATATTCACAAAATAATATGCAGCGACATGAATGCACATACATGTTACTACTTTATGACAAATTTTAAATTCATGAGAAATTTATTTATTTCTACATTTCATGAGCACAAAATACATAATTAAATCATTTTAAACCTATTTTCCAAAAGAGGCAAATTTTAGGGTGTTACAATTCTACCCCCCTTAAGATGAATCTCGTCCTCGAGATTCGGACGACGTCAACTAAGAGATAGGGATACTCCGTCTTTAGATTCTCCTTTACTTCTATGCTTCACAATGGATAACTCCAGATAACATGCTAGGTAGTTTAACTCATGCTTCCTTAGCTGACTTAATGAACAAGCCACTACTTTTCTTTTCGTATAAAGACACATTCCACACCTGACAAGATGCATCATTGCAGATATGAAACTCTTGTCCAGATCTGGCAAAGCTAATACATAGGTTTTACTTCAACCTCTTCTTGGACTCCTTCAAACACTTAGCTGAAGTTTCTTGATCCAAACTAACTTGAAAACTTTTTCGGTAGCTCTACCAAAATTTTGATGATCTTGGATAAACTTCCCTTGAATCTTTAATCAAACCTTATTGAGACTCAGAGTTTCTCTCACATCTTTGGGTACCACCACGCTTCCGCTGCACAAACAAGAATGCAGGACACTTCAGCTTGCAAATTCTTCAACTTGGCTACCCCCCTTAAGAAAAGATAGACTAGGGGACACCAAAGTATAGCTTACGTCTACTTCTTTTAGATGAGCTAACTAGTATCAAGATGTTCTGACATCCCAAGGATACTCTTGTCTATGGGCAAGAAACCTAAAATTCCTCACAAGATGAAAAACAGCAGTGCAGTAAAATAGCTGTAACTCCCATTCTGTTAATCTAATGAAGTTGTAGCTTATACCGTTGGAAAGCTTATAAAATTGTCCACAACTTCCTTATAGAACATTTTCCCAAATTCTACAGTTAACTTGGTCGAAACCAATGCACAACCGAAACTACTTCAGATTCTAAACAGCACAAATGCATCGCCTTGTGATTTTCGTATCTCCATAACAAAAATAGGTATAAAGGCGATTCTTTCGCTCAGAGAAAGATATTGAAGTCTACTATTGTCCAGAATTTTCTCATGATTTTTAGTTGTCCAAGAATAGAGATATAAGTCGAAGAGTGTAGACTGCTCCAAAAAGATAGGATAGGGAAAACAGAAGAAAACCAAAACCCGACTATTTATTTCATTAATCCTTATGCCTTAGGCCTATAACTAAATGAAATTGTAGGAACACCCAACAAGATCATTGCAATCATTACAAAGATTCAAAACAATTATAAGCATAATGACAATTCGACAATCAATAAAGATGCACAACTCAATCATTAACTCGACTTGTGATACTATCGTTTTTATTGTGCTAGGGGTAACAATCCTAAGACTCTTCTTCAGATCACGCAAGAAGGTGATGAGGGATAGTTCTAAAAGCATAACAAACCAAGAAGTGAAGATGAGAACAAAGTCTTTAAAATAAGCACCAAGGTAGGGACGAATAGCAAAGATAGAGATATAGTAGAGAAGAAAATATCAAAGTTCATAGAGCAAGGGTTTTTGCAGCAACTTATAAACCTTAAAACGACCAGTTTCTACTAGGCTTGCGTCCTACAGTCAACACTGCTCTGATACCAATTTGTCACACCTAATTTTAAGGATAAAATTGAATGCACAAAACTCGTGTGTGCCCAGGGATCAGTCACACACACAAGCTGACAAATTACATAAAGTATCATCACGGTGTCTCTTATAATATAACTTAGTCTTACATTACACAGCGGAAGATAAAAAGATAACTCTCTCGTGGAACTCCATCATAGGGACGGTCAACTGATTGACCACAAGCCTAATAATCCTTAGGAAACTCCTCATACACGTTGTCAACTGTTACCCATCCGGGATTTTTATCCAAATATAGAAAGTAAACAAGCATAAATACATCCCATACTCAACAAGATAACATGGGGTTCATGACGCTCAAAAAGGATGACACTGGTTTACTGCTGTTAGCATTTTTAGTATGTCAAGATTTTATCATCAGTGATTGTCAAGTTATGCTTAAGCTCCCATTTAAACCCACATGATCATATATCCGATCCAATTGAGTCATGTAACATCATCATAATATCATCATAATCATCTCGTATAAACAACATTATAAGTAGCCATCTATTATGTGAGTTTTCTGGGCCGCTCGTGACCATGAGCACGGCTGTTATAACAGTTTGTTACCCTCTGCAGAGGTGGTGCACATTCACCGCGAGTCGTGATTCCCATATGCCCGGGTTAATTACTCCCATATCACTACCAAGGTGAGCGGGCAGGGTACACTATGAAGCCATTTCATAGGTTTCTCTAACAAGTTAGGGCCGCTAGGTTTCCTTGGCAGGCAGATGTAGGAAACCCCCTTTCCTATGGCACATATCCATCTCGGCTATACACATAGGAACAGAGGCAGTCCTATACCCAACGTGGCAAGCCCCTTTTGCACCATAAAGGTAACCTCTAACAAGCTAGAAAAGGTCCTATTACTGAGCTAAAGTCAGAGCCATATGACCCTCATGGTTGCACTGTCAATCCTAGCTTTTGCCGACAGATAAGTCCTTATGGAGGGCCGAGAGCATCATGATCAAAAGGTCATTTGCCCCATCGCCCTATAATTCAGTTGTTTAAAAGTCAATTTTACCTTTTTGTTCCATAGAACCATTGTTCATTATGTAGATTAGGTATAGTTACATTGACCGCTAGCAAACTACCCATATGCATATAACCCATAGGAGACAAGGAACAGGATAATCAATCACAAGGATGACCTTACGGGTATCAAAATTAGACACATGCAAATGAGTAATTAATAAAGGTGAATAGGCATCAAGGTAGATCCCATGCTATACTTGCCTTGGTTAGCAAATTCCTGCTAGTCCTGCTATTTGTCGAAGAATTCTTGGTCACTGACGTTCTCCTCACTGTCTGAACGCGACCAAAACGGCAACATACAACATTCCAAAGGCATTCATGCAAAGCAAACAATCCTATAATTAGAATAGTACACCAACAGTATAGAAAACAAGATGAAATGTTTATAAAAAGAATCTACATCTCGCTACGATCACATCAACGCGAAGTTCACAAAAAACGGAGCTAAAACGCGAAAGTTATGAATTAAACGGGGTTTCCTATAGTACTTTATTTAATTAAACCTAACCATGAAATTTAAAAGTGGCAAACTTGATTAACAGTGGTACTAACATGTAGATTATGAAATTACAAAGCTAACGCAATTTGAACGGTTCAAATCGGAGCTATAACGACAATTTTATAAGCAAAACAGTACAAATGGCATTTCTGTAAATACTGAAAATGTACTTTGGACTAAAATAGTTTAGTTTACGTTTTCCAAAGAAGAAAGCGTACTCGGGAATTTACGCTATCGATTGCGGGTTCAAATAGATGAAAACCGAGGGGCTCTTTAGAAATTTGACCCACGAAGGGGTATGAGCCACAGAGAACCGTTGGATTTGAAATGAACGGCTCGGATAAGATTTGGGGGAGAGAGAAGGAAGGGGGTGGCCGGAACAGTGCTTTTGTCGGTAGTTCAGCCATGGCTGATGGCGAGAGCACGATGGTGAGCTCGGTACAGGGGCTAGGGGCCATGGTTTGAATAACCGAGGGCACCGGGGAGTTGCGGGGGTGAAGGGGAACTCGCCAAGGCCAAGATCGTGGCCGGGGGACGTGGCTGGCGAGGTGGTGGCCATGGCCGGTGGCAAGGAGGTTGACGGCGCTCGCGGATTGGGCGCTACAAGCCACGAAACTCGAAATAAACTGCTTGGGGAGAAAGAGGGGAGCACGGTGAAGCTCATAGCTGGGAAAATCGAAGTCGACGGCAGCTCAAAGATGGTTGTCCGCGCAGAGGGGAGGACGGCGGATCTCGGCGACCTTCGGCTCGGCAGTTACTGGGGTTTCCTCACCTCAGTGCTCGGCGAATGCGAAAATAGAGCAGAAGCAACAGAGGAACGCGGGGGTTCGACTCCTTTTTGTAGAGGCCGGGGCACGGGCGACGCGCCCACGTCGCGACTGGAGAGCGGGGCCGTTGCGGCTTGACCGCCGCTGCGGTTGTGAGACACGCAGGAGGAAGGTGGGGGGAGGAGCTGACAGGCGGGGCCGGGATGTTAGCCGATGAAGAGGGAAGTGGGAGGCATGGCGGTTGTTGGGTGGTCAAGCGAGCTAGGCCGGTCAGTCTGAGCTAGGCCACCAGATCCACAAGAGAGGAGGCCGAGTTGTGCTGGCGAGGAAATGGCCATGCGGGCCGAAAACAGAGAAGGGGAAGAGAAATAATAAAACTCCTTTTCTATTTCCTAAAACATATTTTCAAAACCAATTCCAATTCAAATTTCAATTCTCTTTGAAATTTTTGATCAATACCAAACATTCACAAAATAATATGTAGCGACATGAATGCACATACATGTTACTACTTTATGATAAATTTTAAATTCATGAGAAATTTATTTATTTCTACATTTCATGAGCACAAAATACAGAATTAAATCATAGATAGATAGATAGATGGATAGATAGATAGAGAGAGAGATAGACAGACAGGTATATAGAATGATAGACATACAGACAGACAAGATAGGTAGACAGATACACGGATAGACAGACAAACAGATAGACAGACAAGATAGGTAGACAGATAGACAGACAGACAGACAGACATACATACAGATGGATAGATAGATAGACAGACAGATAGATAGATAGATAGATAGATAGATAGATAGATAGATAGATAGATAGATAGATAGATAGATAGATAGATAGATAGATAGATAGATAGACAAACATATATATAGTCAGTCAGATAGATAGATAGATAGATAGATAGATAGATAGATAGATAGATAGATAGATAGATAGATAGATAGATAGATAGATAGATAGATAGATAGATAGATAGATAGATAGATAGATAGATAGATAGATAGATAGATAGATAGGTGGATAGACAAACAAATAGATAGATAGATAGATAGGTATATATCGAGAGAGATAGATATATAGATAGACTATGGAATGTATATAAATTGGCCATATGGTATAGAATTTGATATAAACACATCATTGGTTTTAGCTCTTATCTCTCATCCATGGCGAAGTCCCTCATGTATACCAGCAACATCCAAGGACTTTGGTTGCTTTCCATGGTTCTTCTAGCATCATGTGTCCTTCATGCACACATAATAAGTGGTAATCAATGAATTTGACCTATTTTCCCTTCTAGTAAATAGATATACTTGTAGAGTTAATTCTGACCATATTGCACGTAATTTTATGGATCTTTATTAGGGCAAACCACAGAGGATATCAACACTAGGAGGGTGAGGATGACCGTGATGGAGGGAACAACCAAGACAATTGGAGATCAAAAAGATCTAGGGTGCTTTCTACAAGCTGCATTGCACTGCTGCCAAAAGACAGGAAAATGCTTTCATGAACTATTGGAGTGTTTGAAGCACTGCAATGCACATATCTATTAAGAGGTCATGCTTTCTCGAATTTGTGAATGGAGATCATGAAGATGTTCTACATAATGGTGCATGTACCAAAGTATAAAATAAGCTTATTAACTTACCATTGATTAATAAGTGTTTCTTGTTTCTAATGTCGCCATTGTCATTACAAATTGCTTATAGTGTCATATTGGATGTCGATACAATATAACATTTTACCTACAATGGCTGACGTAACAGCCTAGAAAGAAAACAATAACATCATTTTGGAGTGTTACCACACTACACTTCAGCAAGAAAATAACAACAGAGAACACAAAAGCATCGACGATCATATAGATTATACGATAAAACGAGAGAGGCTTTATTGATAGCAAAACGATAAGGGAAATTAGGCATTAACCATAAGCTCCATGACAAAATAATAAAAAGAAAGATCCAACTATGACCATCATGTATTACAATTCATGTGTTTATTTATGGTGTATATGAGCAAGTGTGCACTCGTTCTACTACTCCCATCCCACCAAGCATCCTCGAAGCTATGTACCTAAGATGGTGAAATAATGCGTATGAGATTTATGGAAAACCTCAACATGATTATTATTATCTATACCAGTATGTATGTGCATCGCGCATTGGATGACTAGCCCATGGTGTTAAATGTTGCACCGCCAGTTCGGCCTATGATGCAGCGTGGCAAAGACCAGCATGTAATCACCACTGGACCATACGTCAGGTTGGCGGTGAAAACATTTATCACCACCAGTAAGGCACCATTCTAGAACCCCTCAGACTATGAACCGGTGGTGATATTCACCACCTTCGGTTCTCACATAACTGATGGTGAAAGTCCTGGTGGTGATCAAAACATTCTATAGTAGTGATCTTTGGGGAACTCCTCAAAGTAGGCATGTGGTATCCATCCATGATTTTTGTTGAACTGATAATGGCAGCGTAAGCGAACCATGCTTAACAAGTACAACAAAGGGGATGATGGCTCAAAGGCTTGAGACTGTTTAACTACGGTTTGAACTTTTAGTTTGGTCATATTTTATTAATCCTGAATCATGACTTTAGTAAAGAAACCAAACCAAGTTGAAGTAATATCATTAATCAGTATTAACAACATTCCCAAACCATACAAGAAACCACAAATCAAGAAGGATTCAGGCCGCTCGTTGTTGGCTATTCTTAATTCATATTTTATACTGCCAACACTTATATTAAATTCATCAAAAAGCAATCAACAAAACTAGAAATAGGACTTTCAACTAATCATTTCCACAAGTTTTGGTGAAATATTTGTTTGCAGGTGACCAACATGAAAATATATCAAAATTAGCCTAAAGTACAACACCCACATAATTCAGCCCAAGCAAAGAAGGAGCAAAAGCACCATGGGAATGCTATCTAGGTCTAGCCCAGAGCCCACCGTGCGAAGGCGGTGGCAATTGGAGACGGTCAAGGTTTGGCCTCCACCTAGGGTCGGCCACCCCCCACCTAGCGCCGCTCATCCTCTCCTTCGTAAGGTGGTGTCCAGGAGCCATGCAGATGCGGTGCATGCTGGTATTCTGACAAAAATAGCCGCGAACCTTGCTCCACTGCCTCAATGCATGGAGGAATGAAAAGAACTGAGTGACCTCCGTTCCTCCTCTCCACCTATAAAAGGAGGCCTCCACCTCCTCATATGACACAACACAAGGAAGAAGAGCACACCTCACTTGAGTTAGAGCAACACTCCAAAGGGCTTAGGCCCTAGTAGCTAGCTAGAGTTGTAAGGGAGAGATGCGAGGGAGAGTTTGGGGAAGCACCATACTTGTCGGTGTCTTCCAACTTGTACCTTAACGAGCATCTTTACTTCAATGGGTTCTCCCGCTAAGTGAGTGTTCGTGGTTCTTTTTGTTATAAAGTCTTTTGATTAGTTAAACTTTGTTTTTAATTGTTTGTGGGTTCATCATTCGTCCCCATGGTGGATGCTCTAGTAGAAGGGCCCTGATAAAGACGGATAACCCATGCTAGCACGCTAGAGTAGTAGTCGATAGCATAGACGTGGTGTCTATGCTAGAAGCTACCTTCGTTTGCCTTGTGCCCCATAGTTGAGGGGTAGGTTGTAGCTAGTGATAGCCTTGTCCATCCCTTGTAACCCCCCCACATTTAGGTTCGATGTAGAGCCATAGACCGGTATCGCTTAGCAGACCAAGTGTACACCAGTGCTCGAAGTAAGCAAGTAGAAGTATAGTTTATCTATCCATAGACTCTATGTCGACGAAATATGGTCGGCAGTCCACCGAGGGGGGTGCCCGTGGTGGTAGATTATCGGTAGGATGCACGTAATCAGGAACCAGATGGTTACAGAGACACAAGACACAAGATTTATACAGGTTCAGGCCACCAGTGTGGCGTAAAACACTACGTCCTGTGCTCTGTTATTTGTATTGATCTGGGGTGAGATCTGTATGATCTGTATGATCTTGTATGATCTGCATGATCTAGATGGATTGTCCCCTGAGGGGTCCCCTGCCTCTCCTTATATAGTCTGGAGGAGGAGGGTTACTAGTAAAGTATCCTATTTGGTACTATTACAATATCTAGTACAACTTGTAGTCTTGCCGTGCATGCCTCGATCTTATGGGCGGGGCCACCTCTGATGGTGCGGTCCATGTCTTGTCTTGAGGATACCGGGGGCCATACCCCCACAGCTAGTCCCCGAGCACCTTGTATCCTTCGAGTAGCGTCGTCTTGAGCTTGCCAGAAGGATGTAAGGGGCTCAAGATAAAATTTGAAAAATATTTCCCTCGAAGTGTGCCCACTTTGACTCTGAGTCGAAAAGAGACACCGTCATCCTTGTAGAATCGGAGGTGTTTGAACCATCAGAGCGAGCACATTCACCACAAGGTGAAGTGTGCCCACTTAGTCCCCGAGCCTAGTAGTAGGTGACATAGGCATGTGATGCTAGGGTCTAAAAAGAATTCCTAGTTAAGTTGAGAATCCAATCGTCGTACAGGCGATACAAGATGCACCGGCAGGTGCATCATACCGATGTAGTCCCCGAGCTTGCTGGAAGGCAAGGTATGAGCCATGTAGCAATGTCTAAACGAGAAAGAATATCCCAACTGTATGCGAGTCGCCAGTCGCATGTAGTTGATACGCAAAGTCCCTGAGCTGTGGTCGGAGAGTGATCGAGGCAGTCCCTGAGCATAAAGGTGGCATCAACAAGTCAGCTAGGAGCACCGTCATCTTCAAGCCAACCGGCAAAGCCTGCGGTCTCGACCAGCCAGGCATCGGCGGGGCCATCTTCTTCAGCTCGATCAATGCCAGAGTCCCTGAGACCCGAGCACGATGTCAGGCCTAGCGAACAACAGGTGCCGCGTGACCCGACCAACCAATAGTATAGGCGATAGCTGTGGAAGAAGATGCAGTTGTGTTATTGTAAACTTGGACCCTTTCAGGCAAGCTTGTAATAACATAACTGTATATCTGCATAAGCTTGTTTGTTTTATAGAAAACGTATTTAAGCTTGAATATCATGTTGGTGTAACTAAGTGAGAACATGTTAGCGTTCTGTTTAGTTGTACCAGTTTAGTCGACACGTCATCCTGAAAGGTTTGTATGGCCCTGGTTTGCCCTGTGGTCGGAGTGTGAGGTGCGTAGCCTGTGCACACGTAGACGCACACAAGTCAAACCAGAGAGGACCTGCCGATCACCCGTAGCGTAGAGACCAGATCCCATGCACGCGTTGGGAGGAACCAGAGACAGGGCCTGCTCAGAAAACCCGGGAAGGAATGGTGGTCGGTTTTGACTGGTTGAGTTAGAATATCCCAACTGTATGTGAGTCGCCAGTCGCATGTAGTTGAGACGCAAAGTCCCCGAGCTGTGGTCGGAGAGTGGTCGAGGCAATCCCTGAGCACAGGTCGAGGGGCGAGCGGCGAAGCCCCTGAGCTGTGGTCAGAGTTGTCGAGGCAGTCCCCGAGCACAGGTTGAGGGGCGAGCGGTGAAGTCCTCGAGCGGTGGTCGGAGAGTGGACGAGGCAGTCCCCGAGCACAGGTCGAGGAGCGAGCGACGAAGTCCCCGAGCATAGCTCGAAATTCCTGCAATATAAATATGTAGAATGGTAGTACATGATGTACAAAATAATAAATTATGGAAAAAATAGCGGTGAAGAAATAACGCTCAGCAGTCGTTTGCAAATGAGCATGATGTGATAAAGCAGTTGGTGCTTTGTAAACATCAGTGTTAATGTGAAGTTTGTGTTTATACTTAATATAAATCATCCGACCAGTTAGTATGTAGCTGAGCCTCTAGCCCTAGCTAGCCCGTTAACCATAACATGGGGCGCGAAGCCCGTGCACATGTAGGAAGAACAAAGCGTCTCTAAGGAGCCACTGCCGACCACCCATAACGCAGAGGGTAGACGCTCGTACACATGTAGGGAGGAGCCAGAGACAGGGCCTTTTCTGGAAACATCGAGCGTCAGCATGATTGGTTGAGGATTTGCATTAAGTATAGTTGTATGAAAAATTATATTAAATATAAATATTAGAATGGTACTTATCTTTGGATAGAAATTCGGTCGGCGGTGATGAAGTTGTCCGGTCCTCGAGCTTTTTGGCCTGTTGTGACGTTGGTCGCGGTTGTCATAGCGCCGCTCTTCGTGGTGATCATCATTGCGACATGGTCTGGTGGTCGGAGCTCGGCGGAGCCGCTCGGGACGTGGTCTGGTGGTCGAGGTGGTCGAAGCTCGGCAGAGCCGCTCGGGACGTGGTCGACGTGGTCTGATGGTCGACATGGTCGGAGCTCAGTGGAGCTCGCTCTGCGGCTCGGCGTGGCTTGCTTGATGGCTCGCTGTGGCTCGCCAACGGCTCGGACAGCTTGTTCGATGGCTTGGAATCTCATCTCGGCGATGATGCCGCCATCAGAGATCTTGTGGTCATGAGATGAGATGCTCCCGGCTTGGCCGCAGCGGTTGGCACACGATGTTGAAGGTTTCAACCGGAGTCGCGTGCAGCCGTCGCGGTGTTATGTGTTCGCCGACTCGAACTCTTGCTTGCTTGTCGCCGCTGATCGTACGAGTAGCCGCTGCGTGGTCATGTACGTGAGATGCAAGTACGTGAAGCTTGCATGTGATGCATATATACATGCAAGTTGATCGCAGACATCCTAGTTTGGCCTTCTTTGATTGGTTGCATGTCCGCCATGAGTCAGATTGGATCATATCTACAAGCTAGCTAGGCATCACGGTGGGATCTCAGATCCGATCAGCATGGGACAAGTTTCTTGGTACGCCACCGCCGAGGCCGATCAAGATCATCATGCCATGACACGTTGCTGAAGGATGCCAGCCACGAGAAGCCGAGTCACAACGGTTGACGTTGACGAAGAAAATTCCCATCTGGTTCGCCTAGGATCAGCACGCACAACCCCTAAAGGGGGACCCCTACCTGGCGCGCCACTATCGACGAAATATGGTCAGCAGTCCACCGAGGGGGGTGCCCGTGGTGGTAGATTATTGGTAGGATGCACGTAATCAGGAACCAGATGGTTACAGAGACACAAGACACAAGATTTATACAGGTTCAGGCCGCCAGTGTGGCGTAAAACCCTACGTCCTGTGCTTTGTTATTTGTATTGATCTGGGGTGAGATCTGTATGATCTGTATGATCTTGTATGATCTGCATGATCTAGATGGATTGTCCCCTGAGGGGGTCCCCTGCCTCTCCTTATATAGTCTGGAGGAGGAGGGTTACAAGTAAAGTATCCTATTTGGTACTATTACAATATCTAGTACAACTTGTAATCTTGCCGTGCACGCCTCGATCTTATGGGCCAGGCCACCTCAGATGGTGCGGCCCTTGTCTTGTCTTGAGGATACCGGGGCCATACCCCCACACTCTAAAACTATAGGAATCCATCTCAACCTTTACCAACTCCACCCTTGTGTTATCCTTGGACGAACTAGCTAGAAGAGTACCACCGCCTCGTGGAAAATATGATACCGTGAATACTTCCGGTGAAATGCTACAACGGTAAATCCGCGCGCTTGTGAATTATTTCTATATGCGTTAAGAAATACCAACAAGCATTTCCAAAGACCGCTGTTAATCGAGGAATGGTTACTATATTTCCTTCAACCTAGTTCGTCCTCAGATTTGTATCTTTCTTTTTATAAAAAAAAAAAATATTTTGTTTTCTTTTTATCACCATGAAATCCACTCCTATCCAATAATGGTCCGCTTCAAAGGGCGAGTTCACTGAGCCACCATCAAAACCAACCCGTTCATCTGGCAGTGGACTTCACCCTAGTTTTATAGCCATGGTTCGGGCACAAACCTTCTTCTGGCTAGAAAATGAAAACCATTGCAATCACCTGCTAGAGTTCGAGGAAATGTGTTCATGCCTAAGCATTTCGGGCATGACACAAGAAACTTTAAGGTGGAAATTGTTTCCCTTCTCTCTCATGGGGAAGGCGAAGCAATGGTACACATTTGTCATAGAAAGTACGAATGGGGACCGGGACAAACTTAAATACAAGTTTTACCATATATTCTTCCCTATGTCTCAGACGACGACTCTCTACCAAGGGCGATCCTCGACTTTGAGCAAAGATGAGAAGAAGTCTATAGGTGCAGCTCGGACATGTTTTCAAAGATTAATACATGCCGCCCGCACTTGTCTTTTACCCAACAAAGATATTGTGCGACTCTTTTGTTTGGGTATTGACATGGATGCTATCCTATGCCTAGACGTGACTGCTGGAGGTCATTTTGCACACAAAACTATGACAAAACAAGTAGAATTCCTTGAGCATTTTATAGACAAACACTCTTCTTGTGTCATAAGAACTAAATCCCTCCAGGCAAAAGTTATGTTGAGTGTTAAGGAGTCCTCACTAGTCGAATCCAAACCTATACCATCCTTAGATTGAACTCGTGAGCCCTCAACCAAACCACCACTACTATAGATTGATTTATCACTATCACCACTTTCACTGTCGTAGCAATAGAAGCGACTGTGTTATGCTTCCATCGCCGGTTGGATCGATAGCGAGGCCTCCTAAGGATGGAAACCTGCAGTTGAAACTTCTACCACCAACAGGTTAACAATAGATGTGGCAGTGGTATTTTTTCAGCCATATGAAAAGCCAAGCTGACTGGGATATGTGTTATGGCCGCCGGCCCTCCACGACTGTTTGGTCTTCTGGCGGTAAAGTGAGCGTGAATTATTTCCCAACTACTTGCACTTCTCCATCTTCAAGGTTGGCTTATTTAACCAAGGTCTGGATGCACCTCTTGGGCTCAATCAACACACTCTTGAATCCACACACCCATGAGTGCTACTATATTTTTCCTCATCGCCAAGAAGTGCTTTGTCTTCATCCTTGCACCTCTCATGGCCTCCTCCTAGCCGTGAGAGGGGCAAGATGGAGATAAGGCACCTCACCGGGTGTTTGGAGAAGACCTTCAAGATTGGGTGCTTTATATTCCATAACCTTGCTTCCCTTTAGCATTGAGATGTAGATTTGCATCCCTCGATGCTAAGAGGTTGCAAGATTATGGAATATAAAGAACCCCACTGAGATGCAGGTGCAAGTTTTGTGAGGTGCTCCTTCTCCATCTTTGTTGAGGTGCTGCCGCTCAACAGGACTTTACCTTGATGATTGTAGATCTTGTGTTAACAGAAGGTTTGTAATCATCTGGTTCTCTCCTATTCGGGGGCTTCATACTCAATTGGGGGTGCTTCAAGTTTGCGAGGTGCTCGTTCTTCAAGATTGGGTGCTTTATATTCTGTCTTGTAGCTCTCACTGTCAAGAAGTAGATCACATCCCTTTATTATGAGGGTTGCAAGATGGAAGGTAGAGAACCTCACTGAGGGTGAAGTTTTGCGATGTGCTACGTCGTTCTTTAGATTCCATAATCTTTATACCTCAGAGGATTTGTTGCTTTGTATGTGCAAACCATCGTATGGTACGGATCTATTACCACGTAGACCTCAATGGAAAATACATAAAGAAGTACTACTGAAGTATTTAATTTGGGTCGATGCTTGATAGCCGAGTCTAATCTGCTCAAAATAGGTGACACCTAGAGTATAACCTTTAGAATAAAAAATAACAATAAAAGACATAGTATCAAAAGTTACATTCAAACAGCAGATTGTTTACTTATAACTTATAAAACCCTAGATATAATCTATGGTCCTAAGAAAACATTGTTTACAACATCTTGTGCATGGATGGTCACTGCGATAGCCACAACAACATTAGTGAAGTCTCCAATCAGGTCCTCTTGATCTTCCAACCGATTAGTGTCTAGAAAACTAGGTTCCAGGTGACGGAGCTCGTTCCCTAAACGCAGTTGCACTGCAGCAAGAGCGGCACTGGCACCATAGCGGACGCCATGAGTTGCACTTCTCTGGCATGAACCGGGATATCCTATAGGCGATCTTTAAGAGAAACACCCCTAGCGTTGACTACTACAACTATGCCAAGTGATGCACGTTGGAGGGTTTCATGGCGATTCTCTAGGTCGATCTCCCGGCGATGAGCCTCCTCGATCTCGTGATGAGAAGCAGCCAACTGTTCCTCAAGATCTAATGAAAATAAAGGGTTACCAGATAAAGTCACGAATATAAAAGCAAAGACTCTTCAAAGAAATTTTACCTGCTACCCTAGCAAGAGCTTCATCAGCCCTCATCTGAGCAAGATTGGTCTTTTCTTTAGATGCAGGGAGTGATGTTTTAATGGCATCGAGACATTGCTCGAGCCGACCTACCTCAAGTGTGGCTTCAGAATACAGCTTTTTGGCCTCCCTCCTTTCATGGATAAGATTTCGGAAATCCTGAACTGACTCATAGGATGAAGATGATGATGAAGATACCATGGACCTAGCAAGATGTGCTTTGATAGCACGCACAATCGATTGTTGTCCAACCTCCGCCAGAGTTGGCCGATGTACCGCAGCATGAGAGGTAGCTCTGCATATTCAAAGGATTAATGCAAGTTAGCCATAGAGATAAGAAATCATTCCCTCTCACCCTTGGTGATGAAGAGGGACATGAAGGCATGGAGGCAGATCCACAGCTTCTGGAGTTCCCTCCCTTGGACGCTTGCCGTGAGCCATTGTTTAGAAGAAGACTGGAAAGAGAAAATGAAGAAGAAAAGACATGTGACATAGCACAACAAGTGAACACAAGTAGTATTCCTTCTAATCTGCCTTGCCTCCAAATTTATAGCCCTAGGGGACAGTGGGTTCATTGAAAATTTGGGGGCATGTGTTCACACCAAAATTTATTCTAAAGTTTGGGTGCATGTGTTCACACCGAAATCTAGGCAGATGCACAGGAAGCCCAAAACTCAGGGAAGTGTGCATGAGTATTAAATGTCATCCCAACTTCCAACACCATCCCCACCATTTAGTAAGCCAAGAATTGTCGTGTACCTCATCTTCCCTGATGCGTACTCCCTAGATCATGCATCTTAACTGCACTGAGTCTAGATGCATCTTCAAGGCTGGCCTATTTAAGCCGAGTCTTGGTGCACTAAGTCTCTTGCCCCTCCCCTCCCATCCCCTCCCCTCCCTCGACATCCCTTAGCATTACACTAAGTGAGAGAGCGGCAACTCCTTTCATCCACCATGGTTCATGGCGTACTTCGGTGGCTTCCCCATTGCTGGGAGAAGGCTTTCAAGATCAGGTTCTGCAGCGACCTGTTGGTGGCCATTCATCTTGGGTGTTAGAGGAAGTTCCGCGAAGAGATGTGGAAGAACAATACCATCTTTGGTGGCCCGAGTCGCCGATGACATGGTGGCTAGGCTTGTTGATGGTCGGTGTGCGGGAGACTTCCAGGTCAGAATATCTATAGGAAATCCTAGAGGGCGGAGGGTGCCTTGCTGTTGCCGAGAAACCTTTTGAGCCCACAAATCTTGACCTAGGATCTCTCGATGATGTGGCGGAGGCGCGGTTAAGGTTAGTTACGCCTTCGTCCGGCTTCTACGCTTCATGAGATGTCCATTGCTCAGTGTGGGGATAAACCTACGGTCATCGCTTAAATTTGTCTTATGCCGATGCTTATGCTGATTTGTTGTGAGAGAAAAACATTGTTCATTCACTGAAAAGTACTGCTAAAGTAGTGTTGAAGAATAGGGCCAAGGTTTTTGTCATCATAACTGTAATTGCTGATAGATCCTTGTTATTATACGCCTAGTGAATGAAAAGTGTAACAGAGTTAATCGAAAAAGAATGTCTTTTGTTGATTTTGAACACTGTTACCTCACTGTGATGCTGGTGGGGTGTTGGTTTGTATGTGCAAACCGCCGCATGGTGCGGTTTTGTAATCACATCCATTGTTGTTGTAGAGATCAATACCTTTATTATGCAACATCAGCTAAAAAACTTTGTCATGTTAGCATCCATTGTTATTGTAAAAAGTACATTGTATGTTCAGTAAGCTACTAAGGCCCAACTGAATTACATTGTACAATTATGTCATCATTGGATATAAGCGGCGTTGAAAAAATTGTACCACCGCCGCTATTCGCCGTTAGATGCTAACATCGTCTTGCTATAACCTACAAAAATAATATTCATAATATTTTATTCATTTTCAACATTTAATTTCCGTATGACACGCCCATCATTAGGTGCTATGTACCATCTTCTTTAAGTCCCAATCACCACCGCTAGTAGCCTTCACCGCCGATATTGTCAAAATTTGCAAGCCAGCGTGAGACTCCCATGTGTTTTTAGAATTTTTGGCGTGTTTGTAGTTAGCTTACAAAGACCGCTACCCACCCAGCCGCCACCCTGTCCGTCTCCTCCTCAAGTGCTGCTATTCCTCACCTACTCATCAGCATGCAAGCCACCACTCACCACCAACAAGCTAGTGCTCCGCGCCGATACGCCTCACCGACACGCCCGCACAGATCCACCGGTGACCAGCCTGGTACTCAACACCGCCGTGGCCGCTCGAGCTCACTACCACAAGATCCAAAGGCAAGGGTAATGCTTTCTCGCACTTCACTTATCCAAGCTTCTTGTCTTTTTATTCCCCTCTTATCTGATCTGAGTATGAATCAAGCATCCATCTGATCATTAAGGAGTTCACAAGCACATCCCTATAGGTGCTCCAACTATAATTCAGGCAATAGCACTACCGCTTCCATCGCCGGCCCCGCTCCACCACATCCTAGTCAAGATGGAGGAGGAGGCCACCAACAAGAGGAATGAACTAGACATCCTCATAGACGATGTCTTGGTCCTTATCGTCTGCCGCCTCACCGCCCGCACCTTGTGTAGCTACATGTGTGTGTGTCGCTCCTGGTACCGCCTCATCTCCGAATCCGAGCACCGTAAGGAGCTGCCCCAGTTTGTCGCTAGATTCATGTATGGCAACTAGAAAGGCAAACGCCGATTCGCCAGCTTCACCGGTGAATACCCCTCCTTTTCCTTCTTGCCCTTTCCCATTTAGGATTTAGTCATCTCAGATTGCTGCATAGGCCTCTTCCTCTGCTGGTGCATTGGGCTTCGCTATGTTGTCTACAATCCAGTGACTAGAAAATTAGTGGTACTGCCGCATAGCAACCTTTGTTATGGTTCAGGTCACTTGGAGTTCAATCCCACAATCTCCTCGCACTTCCATGTGGTAGAACTATGGGTACGGTCACCTGGGGTGTTAGTTGTCAGCATCTACTCATCCAAAACTGGAGCATGGATGTGTAAAGAATCTAAATGGGGAGAGAATATTCTAGTATGCAAATTTTTAGGAACTATGTTTCTTAATGGTTTTATGCACATGCTGGAGGTGTCCCGCATAGTTGTTGTTGATATAGAGGGAAAGACATGGAGGAAAATTCTTAGGCCACTAGGTCCTACAATGTCCATTCATGAAGATCAGGGTCAATTGTCTCTATGTATTGCTGATATTTTCAATATGTCTGACCTTTCAATCTGGATCCTTGAAGACTATGGTACTAGTAAATGGGCATTGAAGCATATGGTGAACACGCTGTAGCTATTTGGACTAAACAATATTGGACTCGGTTCCGAGGCTGCCAATGCAGACTACATAGTGATTGTAGGCACCAAGAATGGAATTTGATTTTCCTTGTTGAGGAGGATAGAACACTGATGGCATATGACATGAGCCACAGAAAAGTTCATGTCCTCCCTGCCTAGGTCGTCCGCTATCCTAAAAGTACCTAGAGTATTTATTTGAACGGACCTCACTATCGGCCTTATGTTCCCTTGTTCATGGGGTCACTAGCAGAGCAGTAAAGGTGCATATGCTATATTTTGTTGTTAGGACATGTCTTTGTTCAGGTAGGGAGTTGTTTTGGGTCTATATATAGTCCAATTTTGACTTAGTAACTAAACCAATGGTATGTTGAATATTATTAATTCTGCTGCTTTGCATTGTGCAGGTTATGGAGTCTTTGTGCTTTTGAACGATTTTCCTGCAATGGCTATGGGAGGAAGAAGAGGGGTTCCATGCTGCATTGGCTGCCAAGCTGATCAAGGAGTGCCAATCTAAAGGAGCAGAGCACATCTACCTCATTTTAGTTATGTAAGTCTATAGGGAGCAGAACCTTTATTATGCCATCTATGTACCGCTTGTGTTAATTCATCAGTTGACACAATTGTTTTCTTAGTGTCGAGCACTGTTATTATAACAAGTACTCTTTGTTGTGGACATGATGAATGATGTGTAATGATTATATCTGTATGGTGTGTGTTCAATAACATATTAAGGCCTAGCTGAATTAGTAAATACATTGTGAAAACCGAATGCAATTCTGTCACCGTCGGATGTAAGGGTTGTTGGTTGTTTTGTCATCACCGTCGTACCACTCGTCTTTGATGAAGCAGACAGCCATCACCACCACTATTCATCTAATGTGGAAGAGGTCAATAGTGCATCACCATCGAATCATTTAGTAACCCGACACCGACTAATGGATCATCCCCGGTGGATCGTATTGTAGTGCGACGGTGACCATGCCCTATGACTAGATGGTTCATACGCTGAAGCAACGGTGATGTTTGCCTCGACACAGGCAGGTCATGCTCCAATGCGACAGAATAAGGATCTGATCACAGACGGAGCATAAGCCATGCAGCGGTGTTAGTGTATACCCACACACACAGGTTGTGCTCCAATGCGACAGAAGTAAGAACCTTATCACGGACGGATGATAAGCCAATGCGGCGGTGTAGTGTACACCCCAGTCGGTCTCAAATACCGACGGTGATGGCTATGAGTATCACTGCCCACAGCTTACTATCAAGGCCAAAATTGGACTGTGATGTGGGTTACGACATGGCTGTGAAAGGTGTGAGTGTAGTAGTGCATGAACACCGAAGGAAAGATTAATTCAACCTTCAGAGTTCCCTATCAAATTCAAGGATTATGGTAATACCTCGAAGTTATCATGACACGAAAAGCACACAAAAAAGTTTTCCCCAAGGTAGAACCATCAAAGGACTGGTTAATGGAAGTAAAATGTTCTTCTAAAGCAATTCAGATTCTTTCACCTTCCACGGCCATGCCTTGTTCATTAAGGGGAACTGCTGTAGAAGCTCCGTACAACCCCACAGTCGGGACTAGCATCTTGTCAGAATTTTTGGCAAAAAATCTTTTGGGCAACATGCCGCTAGTCCTGACCAACAAACTTTTCAAAAGTCCATCGGGACTCATCTTTAAGTGTAGTGGGATTGTCAGTGCCATGCCAATCGAAATTAACAAAACTAAGGTTCATTTAGATTTCCACATCTATGCCATCCTCGATTTTGATCTTCTTATAGGCTATTGTTGGTATTTATTAATGCAAATAGAATATAAAGGATTTCGCAAGCGCACAGAATACCATTGTAGCATTTTACTGAGAGTATTTTACCACAAGGAAACAATGGAGTAAATAGACTTATTGAGTAATAGAGGAATGTCTACCAATCAACATACTAGCATAGCTAAAGCAGGGGTGAATGTAATGATAGGAATAAAGCATAATGACACTAAGGGGATGGATCACTAAGATAATATAAACTAGTAAACTCAGGAGAGCAACGGGTGATGTACATTCCTATGGCATTCTTATTACATGGTCAAAGTAGATATACACCCAACTATAGCTAAGACTAACTCTACTCTTGTGTACTTCGGGATGCCGCTTAGATAGTAGAGCAACCACACAAGATAACTCTATTGACGTGACTACGGTCCTACAATTTAAGAACATGATCAATTTGGTATGGACTATGAAGGATAGATGGGGCTGTCACCTCCCACTACTACCATACAACTAGAGAACAAGGTGTGTTCACAAGCAAAGCATCATATAAGCACCATGCTTACATGTGGCTCAGCTACTTAACCCAACCATGGTAAACTAGCAGGCTAAGCGCTCTATGAACCTACACACAAAAGTAATGATAACCTCAACTAAGTTAGATACATATTAAAAGTAAGCATAGCCATGTAGATAGGAATATGATGAATTGGTAATAAGTCTTACAAGATGTAGAAGTGAAGATACAAGGCCTTGCCGAGCCTCCAAGACTAGATCCAGAACTTGAGCATGAGTCTAACTCGACCCTGACTCCCGCACTACTAATGTACTACATTGGAGAGCTCTAGACCTAATCCTCCTGGTGTGTCTTGATCTAAATCAGAGATAAGATTTAGGGTTTCCAAGATGGCTTTAGGGAGAGGGTACAAGGCTATATATATTGGGGGTAACGTCAATTCTGGAATCTCGAATCAAACCAACTTGAATAAGCGATGTAGATGCGATCTTTAAGGCGGTGGAGAATCAACATAGAAAGGAGAGCCTGATAGGTGGGGCCCATAGGCCGGCCATCCTAGGTGTGGGGCTAGCTGGCCCCCCCTGTCAGCCTCTCAACTTAATCTTTGGTGGAGTCTTCTAGAGTTGTTTACGTCGTGGTTAAGCGTGATTTACTTTGACGAATAGGTCCACCTTGACGGTTTTCTTAATAAATCCTCTTGCAAACATAGATTCACCAAAACTTGTGGAATTTATTAGTTTAAACCCCTAGACCTATGTCGGTGATCCTTTTTATGCATTTATATAAGTTATATTGATGGTTTATGATGAACATTAACAACCGTCAACAAGCTCCCCCACACTTAACCTTTGCTCGTCCCTGAGCAAAGCTAAACTCAACAAGGATTATGAGTTGCTACAATGTTTTCACTCCTCAAAAGTACACATGCAGTCAAACAAGAATTCTCCTCTGGATTAGAATAAACTGATCTGACTTTCAAACTTACCCATATTACCTTCAACCATGGGGCTTCTTAGCCTTCACTTGGGTCTTGAGTAATTAAAAGATGGAATGATCAAGTGAAGTACTATGTCTCAAGTTCTTTGTTCCACTATTGTTCCTGAGTTTTTATAAGTTTTCAAAATAAAACTTAGAGATTCCATTGTATGACACTCTCAAGTCCCTCAATATATGTGGTATTTGTGGATCCTCACCAAAGGTAGTAATGATGTTATGCCCGTTTTCTCTTCCTACAGCTAAGGCTTATGTGGAGTTCATAGGTAGGGAGAAAGCTAGAGCATACTTGCAATGCATATATTGTAATGTCAAACAACGGATCCAAAGAGAGTTGAGTCATACAATCAAATCAAGATGTGCATGCGTGTGGATATATGAGGTGGCTAACCTAATTCTGCATTGCTCCTTGAAAACATATCTCTCTTTTGAAACTTGAAAACATTTTTGCAAGAGAACATGGGCTATCTTATTCATCTCTTTCTTTTCTCAGGCGGGCATCTGAGTACCCATTGTTTTAGATATCTCGGACACTTGTCCATTTTTTTCAACTCTCTATTTTTTTATTTTTTATATGAATAACTTTTGCATAGCCCATGCCTCTTCTCTACAATAAAACTTTTGAGAGATAGCAACAAGAACTTTAGAGCATTTATTTGGTGGATAAAAAAACCTATTAAGCATGTTTTTGTGTTCACTCCCAATGTAGGAGTAAAATATTTTTGATTGGATTTAGATGGAAGGCATGTTTTTGCGCCTACCCCCAGTGTAGGAGTAGTGCATATTTGGGTGGAGTGCACGTTATCTTGATTTTAAGAGCATGACAAACCTCTCATAAGGGTCAACAAAGCTTGACAAAACTCAATGCAAAACAAGCAGCATGTATGTAGAAGTTTTCCTAGCCTAAATAACATATATGGCTCTGGTAGGAATTCAAGCTTTGTCATACATGAACTCATCATGTAGCATTTTTTGTGTTTTTCAAAAGAAATCTCTAGAATTTTAGTGTCACTTGGAACAAGATAAACAGTAGCTCAGACCTTCTCATATCATATCCGTCAATTACCTAGACTTAGATCAAACATATGCTACCCATGAGTTTCAAGTTCAGAGTAAATCCTTATATCAAAACAATCTTATCCAAAACACGGAAGAATTCAAGACTGAAAACTAGGTACTTGAAAGGAATTATAACAGAGCAACTATCCATCATTTCCTTTTTAAGAGATTATCTTTAGAGTCCCTTTTTATTTTATTCAGCTCTTTAAAACAAATTAAAGCTAACTAGACACACTCCCTTTATTTTGTTTTCATTTTTAGTTCACACGTTATAATTATATATTTCTATAAAGATAACTTTTTATTTTGTTTTTAGTTATTCATATTTTTTCTAATATATATAAAGCAAACTAAGAATAATAAAAGGAAAAGAAATACTTATCTGGATACAAGGGGGACGCCTTCTCCCCCAAGCTGGTTGTTGTCGTGGTTGCTCAATGAGGTGGCCGAATGTGGAGGTGCTAGAACAGAGCCTCCAAATTTTGATTTTGCTGTTGCTGTTGAAGGTGGGCCATCTCATGTCCCAAGCTTACCTACCATTGCGCATGATTATGTAATGTACCTTGTATGGCATTATTTGTCTATTCAATGGTCGCAAGTCTATTTTCGAAGCGGTGGTAGGCCTCCTGAGAATCATAATTCCCTCAACAAGAGCAAGACATACATCCTCCCCCAGTTCGCTCTTGAAGATGAGGATTCTTGAGCTGGCGCCTCCAGTAGTGGCGCTTCCACTGGTGGTGCCACCTTATTTTGCCAAACCCATCTTGGTTTTGAGTTTGATTTAAGTTTGACAGGTTCATCCTTTCTTGACTTGTTCCTCCTCCTTGTTCAGCGTTTGGAAGTCAACCATCAGTAGTAGAAACTGGTGACATCTTGTGTGCATCATAATTGTTGGCTTAGAACTTTCACATGTAGAATTTGGGAGATTGACTCCCCCACACTTTGCTCAAAGTGTGTTCTGCTCATAAAGACAAGGTAGAGATCAAGTGCATGGGCTCTGTTAGTGAAAAAACTCCAACAGAACCAAAACTTATATATTCTTCTCTAACCTTAAGCACATTGAATCATGTTAAGGTTGACGTTATGTGCATTGTTCATAATGTATCAAACTTTACATAATTATGACTTTTTTCCAAGGATAAGATATGCAACATTTTAGCTCATTTGGTTAAGACTATGAGATCAAGAAAGTGGTGCTATGAACAAGCTTAAAGAACAAGACATGTTGAGTTAATCAGGTTGGATCAAGCACAGTTGTAACTCAAACATGTTTATTTCTTTATTTATGTGCATACCAAGATCAAAGGGAAGCTTCAAATAATGACCACTTGCCTTAATATGTTACCTTCTTCATTGTGACACCCTATGATGAAGGGTAGATGACTTGTGTGGTGATCTTTTCTTCCTGCTTGAACCTTTCCTTGTTTGAGCTGTTCATGAACATCTTGTCTCCTATATTGTATTCCTTTCTCATCCTTTTATCATACCATCCTTTTGTCCTTTCTTTTTGGATTTTGGCACTTTGTTTGGACCTTCTGCTCCTTTTATTGGTTCTTCTCTACAAAGGATTAGTAGACAACACATACCGAAAGGAATATACAAATGATTCAAAGCAAGGATAGTGTTGTCATAGAGCTGAAGGTCATCCTCTATGTTATAACAGAGTTGGGTTTAACATTTTAATTAGCATAGAATCTTTATCCCATGTTTTAAATAATATGCCTATATTGTTCACCAATACTTCAAATTTTCAACAAGATTAAGGCAAAGATGTGTGAAATTGTTTTGAAGAATTCCTCAAACCATGGTTTGTTTCTACAAATGATCTCTTAACATTCCCTATCTGTACAACTAAATTCTATACAAGTATGTTTTGATCCAATGATTATGTTCGAATAGTATTCCAAAGCATACTTATAACAGAACAAGGAAGCCTAAAAGGCTCAAGAGATTTATTCAAGCAGAAACAAGAATATGTATGGTGAACTAAAGGAGCATGATTATTTGATAGAGATTTAGCAAGTTGAGCTCATCATAAAGGTAGGGATGACCAAGACAAACTAGCAACATGACATGAGATGTTTTGAAGAACTCCATCCCCATACTTGAATTTTGTGAAATGCAGAATCAAGTTTGGATGATAGAATTCTCCCATGAATGTGATTTTATGTTGCATAATGCTTGGTTGGATATACCATATGTTTTCCTTCATTTTATTGAAATGATTAGTGACAAACATACCTGAAGGAGGCTTATCTGATTTACCTATGGGCGAGAGCTCATAGTCCGTTGAGCAGAACCTTTTCTTGTATTAAGCTTTTCTTTGCAACATTTGGACAGTTGCATGACCTTCTCCCGTCAAGCCTTCTTTGATTTTTGTTGATTCTTGGTTGACGAATTAATGTTCATCAGAGATGCAACTTAAGTTCCTCCTTGATTGTCTAGCGGCATGGCGGAGAGTTCTTCTTCTTTGTTTATAAGTGATATGCCAGCTGTCTTGATTGTCAATGAAAAAAACTCATTGGTACTAGCTTAGAAGCTTCATCTTCAATGACGTTGGGATGTTGTCTCGTGACCGTGGTCGCAGCCTTATGAGACACCGCCGATGGACCTCCATTAATTTCTGATGTTTGTTGATACGAGGATGCATGCCATGATGTAGTGGCATTTGTCATCCTAGTTCTTACTATCGACGTGCGAGTTGGTCTTTTCAAAGATGATGAAAGCAGACATATTCTGGCTAAAACAAGGTGGGTTGTATCCTGCTTCTCATCAGCATCCTAGCTTGAGTCTTGGGAAGGCTCATAACTAGGTTGACTTTGATGTTATTCATAGCCCATCGATTTGTTCATCCACTTCCACAGCTGTACTAGTGATTTGGTTTGGGGTTTGTAGGTTCATACCAAACCTTGAACAGGCATAGCTTGTATTCATTCTTTCAAATCTCCCATCCATGAAGGATGAGCTGTGTCTTCTTTACGCAAAGTTATTTGGAGTTCATCATGTGCCTTGCTTCATCTCTGGGGTGAGTTCATCTCAGGACTTTCTCAAATTGAATTTGAGAATTTTCTATAGAGGTTAGTCCAACAAACTAACCACTACACAAGCAATTTTTAGTTCAATAACCAAACTAAACTCCATGCCTAGTTTTGATTAAGGAGGGCATTTTAATCTAAGCACCGAGCTCAATTTAAAAGCCAATGGAAGTATGTCGAGTACTTTCAAACCAAAGCATACTATAGCAGACAAAGGTAGCATGAAAGCACTATAGAGATTTATTCAAATAGAGATGAAAAAGAGCATGATCATGGTGAGTAATGTATTATTTTTTTAATAAAGATGCAAGCAATATGGATGTATGCAAGGAACTAAACATGCTGTGGATTTGAAATGAGAAAAGTTAAACTAAGCGGAAGTGTGTGCATGGGTTATTCAAACAAAACATGCAATGGAATGCAATAATTAAAAGATAACTACTCATCAAGTTTAAAGTCCATGAGCAAGACTATCTCACCTTTCTTGATCATACTTACCATGACTCACATGATGGAATTTGTCAATAGTGCAGCGTCTGTTTTCATCACTTGAGATGTGATTTGAATTCTTGTGACGTCGACCTTTTTCTCCAATCTACATATGGTTAGAGAATATATATATGTCTATAACAACTTGTGAGATGGTAGGGTTCTAATGTTGATGGATCTTAAATGTTCAGGCACCCTAGGGTTCTTCAATGTTTCTTCTTTTCTTGTGGAAGCTTGCCAGAAGGTCGAAACAACATTTGCTGTCCTGTCTTATTCCACAATTCAACAGAACAGGGGTAATCCTACTATAGCTAATGGTATGTTAATGATCTAAATCTTTACGCCAATTGTTTCCTCGGCAAGGGTGCAAAAAATGCTTGTTGGTATTTATTAACGCAAATAGAATATGAAGGATTCCACAAGCGCAAAGAATACCATTGCAGCATTTTATCGGGAGTATTCCAGGTATCGTTATTTATATTTTACCATAGGGAAACAATGGTGTAAAGAAACTTATTGAGTAATAGAGGAATGTCTACCAATCAACATACCAGCATAGCAAAAGCAGGGGTGAATGTAATGATAGGAATAAAACATAATGATACTCAGGGATAGATCACTAAGATAATGTAACCTAGTCAACTTCGGAGAGCAATGAGTTAGGTAGATTCCTATGGCATTCTTATTACATGGTAAAAGTATATACATACACCCAACTATAGCTTAGACTAACTCTACTCTTGTGCACTTCAGGATTCCGCTTAGATAGTAGAGCATCCACAAAAGATAACTCTACTGAGCGTCTACGGTCCTATAATTTAAGAACCTACCCAATTCGATATGGACTATGAAGGATAGATGGGGCTGTCACCTCCCACTGCTACCATACAACCAGAGAACAGGGTGTATTCACAGGCAGAGCATCGTATAAGCACCATGTTTACACGTGGCTCGGCTACTTAACCCAACCATAGTAAACTAGCAAGCTAAGCGCTCTATGAACCCGCACACAAAAGTAGTGATAACCTCAACTAAGCAAGATACATATTAAAAGTAAGCATAGCCATGTAGATAGGAATATGATGAATTGATAATAGGTCTTACAAGATGTAGAAGTGTAGATACAAGGCTTTGCTGAGCCTTCAATACTTGATACGGAACTTGAGCATTAGCCCAACTCGACCCTCACTCCCAAGCTACTAATCTACTACATAGGAGAGCTCTAGACCTAATCCTCCTGGTGTGTCTTGATCTGAATCAGAGTATGATTTATGGTTTCCAAGATGGCCTTAGGGAGGGGGGTACAAGGATGTATATATAGGGGGTAACGTTAATTCTAGACCTTCAGATCAAATCGACTTGAATAAACGGTGTAGATGCGATCTTTAAGGCGGTGGAGAACCGACGTAGAAAGGAGAGCCTGATAGGTGGGTCCCACAGGCTGACTGGCCTAGGGGTGGGGCCGGCCGGCCCCCCTATCGGCCTCTCAGCTCGATCTTCAGTGGAGAGTCTTCTGGAGTCTTCTAGAGTTGTTTACACCGCGGTTAAGCATGATTTACTTTGACAAATGGGTCCACCTTGATGGTTTTATGAATAAATCCTCCTACAAACACAGATTCACCAAAACTTATGGAATTTATTAGTTTAAGCCCCTAAACCTATGTTGGTGATCCTTTTTATGCATTTATATAAGTTATATTGATGGTTTATGATGAACATTAATGATTGTCAACAGCTACCCTCTTAAAAATCTTTTCCAAGAAAAATCTTCCCATGGGAGCCTAAATGAAGAATTTGGGAAAACTACGTCCGCCGCTCACTTAGATATATCAAAATGGCGAAGCAGCATCATAGCCATGACCCGTTCGAGGAGGTGAAGTTCCTATCTCCGTTCATTTCACCTAGGCTTTCTAGTGAAATTGAACATCCATCGCCAACCTCGCTCGAACGTAAGCCATGTCCCTTTGGCCATAAAACCATTGCTCTCGATAATGATCGAGCCTCAATGTTGTTTTCACATGATATATCTTTTGAGGATGAAAACTTCTGTGCCATGGACATTCGTGAAACACCGACTCTGGAGTCCAAAAGGAGGGATTCCACATACGAGCATGAAAGTTTTACTTTTGAGACCCTCACGTTTCATGCTCAATTTTGAAGTATCCAGAGTTCGTTTCACTTAACATCACGTGTTTCTATGAGGGTCACAACCACCTCTTGATCCTTGTCTACAAACTTTTTAAGAGGATGGTTGTGGATGCATATGTTTATCATAAATATTGGAAATCTCATGGATGCACTATGGTACTAACCTTGTTGCTTGAACGAAAATGCTCAATGCTTTGTTGTGAAGCTGGGAACTACACCACCAATGATAGCTACAAGATGAAGTTCCCACGGTCAAGCTTAAGCACCGTCGGAGATAGCCCGGATTATCATGAGAAAAAATATATACAATCATAAAAAAAGATTTTTATGAAAAAAATAACTTTCTTATTAATCAAAGAAAGAACTTGTTGATATGATAGTATGCACCTTCAGGTATTCTTGGTTACTAACCCTTTCATGTTAAGAACAAGAAGAACTGGGGGCATACAATGCCTGAAATCACGGGAGCTGCATCAACTACATACGTTGGTGATCTTTGGTAATGGAACTCACTCAAAGGGAGACTCCGATCCTACACACTTGACTTTCACACAAAAGTTCAAGTATGGGGGAGGATGGTGAGAATCTCAAGTCCATACATATCAAAGATAATCCTGCTAAAAAAATGATGTTAGCTCCATCTTGCTATATATATAAAAAAATTAAAAAAACGAACTCCTTTAACTCATGTTTGTCTCCATATGATTTTACTCATGCAAGTTTATGCTTTCAAAATTTATGTCATATGCTCTGGTTTGGATGTATTCACGTGGTACATCCATAGGTCCTTTTCAATTAAGCATGGTGCTTAGGTTAAAGTGGCCTCCTTTAATCAAAATTAGACATGGAGTCTAATCTTGGTTAATGAACTTTGAGTTACTATTTTCATAAACAATTGAAGTAATCTAAAATAGAGATAAACCAAGGCCTGGTTTACACTACATCTTTGCCATTGCCTTGTTTGAGTTATTCTAAAAGATAAAAAGTTTGGTGAACCAATAAATAAATAAATGCATAAGCTAAAAACTAAATATAAAAATAATAATTAATAAGCAATAATAATAAATTGATTTAAACTCCCCATTGTTCAAACCGGTAGAGCTCTTGTCTGTTTCTTTCTATTTTTTTATCAAATAAAAATAGGTACAAGAATAAGTGTGGGGGAGATCTCTCAAGCACAACTAACACACATTCGAGATCTCCCATCAACACGTTGCACAACCCTCAGACAATCCATCATGCAAGAAGGACAAGACAAATAGTTTCAAAGGGGATTGGTTGAACTTTTAGTTTAGCCAAACCACCTCTGACTCAGCTCCTTCTCTTTAATGATGGTTTGTGCAATGCTACCCTCAAACTCACCAAAAGTTTTTGAAATTTAAAATTGAACAAATTAAAAATGCAAAACAAATGTTGCTCCACCTCCATGCAATTTTATAAACCACACTTCATTCAGAATTCCAAAAGTGACATGTTTATAACATCTTTAAGATAGAAGCTTGTATAAAGTTTGTTCCATATACATACACTTATGCTTATGGGAAAATATTCTAATAGGACAATCATGTTGACTAAGTTGTTGTGAGGTGTGATATAATTCTAACTTAGAATTTGTTTTGATAAATATAAAACCATACTATCACATACTCCTCAATTGGTGATCAATTCCTACCAAAGCCAAATATAACATCTTCCAAGTTTCAAGCCTTCCATATATGTTGCTTGTTGTTGTATTGAGTTTGGTCAAGTCTTGTTGACCCTTGATGAGAGATTTATTAGGCTCCCAAGATCAAGATCACGTACACTCCACATACACATGCTGCTCCTGTACTGGGAGTACGCACAAACATGCTTTCATTTAGATCCACAAAAAATTCTGCTCCTACACTGGGAGTAGATAAAAAAAGTATGTTTGTTAGATAAATACTCCATGTTCTAAGAAGATAATGATCTCTCTAAATATGTGGTTTAGAAGAAGAGACATAGGCTATGCAAAAGTTTATAAAAAATATGGACATGTGAAGGTCCAAGTATAAAAAGAAAAAAAGATGAGCACATGAAGGCTCATGTATTGAAAAAAAGAAGAATGAAGAATAGCCATGTTTCAAAATAATATGTTATAGAGAGAGATCATATCTACAAAAGGAGTATAGTTTACCTTTTTCCACACACATGCACATCTTGATCCAAGAGTATGACACTTCTCTCCTTGGATCCTCGATTTGACTTTACAAAATATGCAATACAAGGATGTTATTTTGTTTATCCCTAACTAAAGCTCCACATAAACCTTTTGAAAAGTAGGAGGAGAAGGCAAAACATTGCAATGCCTTGGTAAGAATTTATAAAGTGAACTATGCTTTTTGAGAGTGCCATTTGAGGAGTATAAAGTGAACTATGCTTTTTCTTGAGAAAAACCTCCAAAACTCCAAGTTGCTAAGATGTGAATTTTTGGAAGATGACTTTGTCTTGAGAACTGTGCCACTTTTCAACAATCCAAGGAAACATGTTAGCCAATGCCACAAATCCCACTTGTATAAAGAATGTACATTTGGAATAACTTTCATGTAAACCATATATCTTAGGATGTTGTGCTCATGATTACAATTATCTCTAAGCTTTGCTCGAGGATGAGCAAATGGCTAAGTGTGGGGAGCTTGTTGGCAGTTCTTAACTCATTTTATACCGCCAACACTTATATAAAATTCATCAAAAGCAATCAACAAAACTATAAATAGGACTTTCAACAAATCATTTCCAAAAGTTTTGGTGAAATATTTGTTTGCAGGTGACCAACATGAAAATATATCAAAATGAGCCTAAGTACAACAGCCACGTAATTCAGCCCAAGCAAAAGGAGCAAAGGACATGTACCTGATGCAACTAGACCAAAAGCACCATGGGAACGTGCTCCAGGTCCAGCTAGGAGCCCACCGTGCGAAGGCGGTGGCAATTGGAGCTGGTCAAGGGTCGGCTGCCCCCACCTAGCGCCGCTCATCCTCTCCTTTGTAAGGCATTGTCCAGGAGCCATGCAGAGGCGGTGCATGTTGGCATTCTGACAAAATTGCCACGAACCTTGCTCCACCGCCTCAGTGCATGGAGGCATGCAAAGAATTTAGTGGCTTCCGTTCCTCTTCTCCACCTATAAAAGGAGGCCTCCCCCTCCTCATATAACACAACACCACAAGGAAGAAGAGCACACCTCACTTGAGTTAGAGCAACACTCCAAAGGGCTTAGGCCCTAGTAGCTAGCTAGAGTTGTAAGGGAGAGATGTGAGGGACAGTTCACGGAAGCACCGGACTTTTGGTGTCTCCCCAACTTGTACCTCGATGAGCATCTTTACTTCAACGGGTTCTCCCGCTAAGTGAATGTTCATGGTTTTTTTGGTTATAAAGTCTTTTGATTAGTTAAATTTTATTCTTACTTGTTTGAGGGTTCATTGTCCGTCCCCATGGCGGATGCTCTTGTAGAAGGGCCCCGATAAAGACAGATAACCCTTGCTAGCACGCTAGAGTAGTAGTCGATAGCACAGACATGGTGTCTAGGCTGGAAACTACCTTCGTTTGCCTCGTGCCCCACGGTTGAGGGGTTGGTGGGAGGTGGTGACAGCCCTGTCCGTCCCTTGTAATCCAGCATGTTCGGGTTCAACGTAGAGCCATAGGCCAACATTGCTTGCCAGACTAGTTTATATATCCATAGACTCTAAAACCATAGGAATCCATCTCAACCTTTTCCAACTATACCCTTGTGTTGTCCTTGGATGAACTATCTAGAAGAGTACCTCCATTCCCTGTGGAAAATATGATACCCTGAATACTTCCGGGTGAAATGCTACAACGGTAAGTCCGTCCACTTGCGGATTATTTCTGTATGCGTTAAGAAATACCAACACTCGTGTCCGTGAGCACGTCTATTATTACATTTCAATTAATTTCAAAAGAAAATGTACAATTTCCCCTTATCCTTGATTCCCATATGCCCGGTGCCCGTCGATGCCATATGACCTCTTCCAAGGAAGTGTGGCATCGTTTCACTACGTAACATTTCAGTAGACACCTCAACAAGTTAGTAGCCGCTAATGTTTTAGATTGAGGAAGCCCATGTAGATGCTGTCCTCTGAGAGCAGCACACTATTGACCACAACAAGCAAACACCGCAATAGGACAGGAGCCATACCCCTCTTGGCACCCCCTCTTGCACCTTTTAGGAGCCATTAACAAGATAGAGACACACTAGTTATATGATTAACATGATAGCCATGTGATACTCCTAATTGTATGGTACATCTGGGGTAGCCGCTTTAGGATTGTGTCCTTAGGGAGAGGAATCTAGAGCACTCAAAACCTATGCTCCAGCCTCCTAGTCCATGTTGCTGAAAAGCACCATTTTATCACATGGCATATATCATTAATCAAGTTAGATTATTAGCTTGGGTTTTGCGCTATAGGAACTATCCAAACATGCATACCAACCCATAGGAGCAAGGATATATGGTACAAAATTAATCTAGATAAATGTCCTTGTGGCATTTCAAATTTGGACACAAGCATGATGTTTGAAATAGTCAATGTTCACATGTACAAGGAGCCTTTGTTACACTTGCCTTCATCAAATGTGTGGCCCTAGGATAGCTGATCACAAACTTGATCTTCAGCAACCTCAAACTGTGCACCTTCTATACGTAGTCCAAATCACCATACAAGCATTCACATCACCATGCACGCGTTCACATCATGCAATAGATTCAAACTAATAGTAATGTATTAGAATAGTAAACAATACAATAAAAACAAAAGATAAAAGGTGCAATGTGGGTACAGATAGTAAATCCTCCTAAGTTAGCAAACCTATGTCAGTGTGGGGACAGATACACAAATAGACGACAGAAAGACAATCAAATAGATAAATGTAACACCCTAAAATTTGCATTCTTTTAAAATAGTAAATTTGATTTATTTATGCAAATATGTGTGCATTAAAATATAGGAAAATAATAAATTTTGTGAAATTAAAATCAATCATAAGGATAGTAAATTTGATTTATTTATGCCTGGGCCCGCACGTCAGCGCCGTCCCTAACCTCCCGCGCCCCATGCCAGTCAAGCCGCAACCGCCTCCGCGCCCACGTCTCGTGTCGTGGGAGCGTCCCTCCCCCTCGCCCGGCCTCTATAAAATAGAGCCGAGCCCGTCACCGCCCTCCCTGCTGTCTCCCCCGCTCCTCTTTCACGTTCGCCCGTGCACGAGGGAGCCGCAACCGCAGCACCGAGGTCCGCCGTCCCCCCCCCCCCGCATGGTCCGTCGTCCCCGAGCCGCCTCTGTCTCCGTTTTTCCCCACGGTGAGACCCCCTTGCTCCCCTCCGTCTCCCCATGGCTTTAATTTCAAGTTTCATGGCCTCTAGGGCCCTAGCCGTATGCGCCATGGAGCTTCCCACCACCGGCCATGGCCACCTCCGCCTTGACCACGTCCTCCGACCCCATTCTCAGCCTGGCCGAGGTTGCGTGCACCCCCTCTCTTCCCCGGTGCCCATGGTTCATCGAACCGTGGCCCGTAGGCCAAGTTTCCCACTCGCCAACGAGATTCTTGCCGCCGGCCATGTTGCCCCGCCGTGGCCGCCATTGTTCCGGCCACCACCTTTCTCTCTCCCCCCCCAAATCTAATCCGAACCGTCCAATGCTTGATCAACGGCCACTGATGGCCGATACCCCTTCATGGGTCCTTTTGCTAAAGAGACCCCAGGTTTTGTGATTTTGAACCCGCAGTCCTCGGCCGATTTAAAAACCATAGATTTGATTTAAATCTGAAAATAGTTCATACTAATTACAGAAATGCCACTGGATTTGTTTTGCTCATAAAAACTTCGTTTTAGCTCCGAATTGACCCGTTCAAATTGTGTTAGTTTCGTAATTGCATAATCTACGTGTTAGTACCACTGTTAATCATGTTTGAAACTTTTAAATTTCATGGTTAGGTTTAATTAATTAATTTGCTATAGGAAATCGTGTTTAAATCATAACTTTCATGTTTTAGCTCTGATTTTCGTGAACTTCGTGTTGACGTGATCGTACCGAGACATAGATTCTTTTCATAAACATTTTAACTTGTTTTCTATACTGCTGGTGTACTGTTCTAACTATAGGATTGTTTGCTTTGCATGAATGCCTTTGGAATGTTGTATGTTGCCGTGTTGGTCGTGTTCAGACGGTGAGGAGAACATTGGAGACCAAGAGTTCTTTGACGACCAGCAGGAGTTTGTTAACCAATGCAAGTATAGCATGGGATCTACCTTGATGCCTATTCACCATTTATTAATTACTCATTTGCATGTGTCTAATTTTGATACCCGTAAGGACATCCTAGTGTTTGATTATCCTGTTCCTTGTTCTCCTATGGGTTATATGCATATGGGTAGTTTGCTAGCGCTCAATGTAACTGTACATGATCCAAATAATGAATAATGGTTCTATGGAACAAAAAGGTAAAATTGACTTTTAAACAACTGAATTATAGGGCGAAGGAGCAAATGACTTTCGATCATGATGCTCTCGGCCCTCCATAAGGACTTATCTGTCAGCAAAAGCTGGGACTGACAGTGGAACCGTGAGGGTCACATGGCTCTGACTTTAGCTCAGTAATAGGACCTTTTCTAGCTTGTTAGAGGTTACCTTTATGATGCAAAAGAGGCTTGCCACATTGGGTATAGGACTGCCCCTGTTCTTATGTGTATAGCCATGAAGGATTTGTGCCATAGGAAAGGGGGGTTCCTGCATCTTCCTACCGAGGAAACCTAGTGGCCCTAACTTGTTAGAGAAACCTATGAAATGGCTTCATAGTGTACCCCGCCCGCTGACCTTGGCAGTGTTATGGGAGTAATTAACCCGAGCATGTGGGAATCACGACTCACGGTGAATGTGCACAACCTTTGTAGAGGGTTACAAACTATTATAACAGTCGTGCTCACGGTCACGAGTGGGACAGAAAACTCACAGAATAACTGGTTATTTATTGTTGCTCGTTTATGATGTTCTATGATGATAATATGATACAATTGATTCTGATATCTGATCACGTGGGTTTAATTGGGGCTTAAGCATAACTTGATAATAGTTAATGATAAAATCCTAACTTACTAAAAGTGCTAACCGCAGTAAACCAGAGTTATCCTTTTTGAGCTTTCATAACCCCATGTTATCTTGTTAAGTACGGGAAGTACTTACGCTTGTTTACTTTCTATATTTTGATAAAAATCCTAGATGGGTAACAGATGTCAATGAGTATGAGGAGTTTCCAGAGGACTTTTAGGCTTGTGGTCAACCAGTTGACCGTCCCTGTGTTGGAGCTTCCACGAGAGAGCTACTTTCTTTTATTTTCCGCTGTGTTGTGTAAGACTATGTTATGGTATTAATCATGATGTAAGATACACCATGATGATACTTTTGTAATTTGTCAACGTATGTGTGTGACTGATCCATGGGCACACATGAGTTTAGTGCATTCAATTTTATCCTTAAAATTGGTTGTGACAATAAACAAATAGACAAACAAACAAATAGACAAAAGGATAGATAGACAGACAGAAAGACAGACACATAGATAGATAGATAGATAGATATATAGATAGATAGATAGATAAATAGAAAGATAGACATACAGATGGACAAGATAGGTAGATAGATAGAGACAAATAGACAGATAGATAGATAGATAGATAGAGATAGATAGATAGATTCATTGATTGATATCGAGAGACATAGATATATAGATAGACTATGGAATGTATATATATTGGCCATATGGCATAGAATTTGATATAAACACATAATTGGTTTTAGCTCTTATCTCTCACCCATGGCGAAATCCCTCAAGTATACCGACAACATCCAAGGACTTTGGCTTCTCTCCATGGTTCTTCTAGCATCATGTGTCCTTCATGCACACATAATAAGTGGTGATCAATGAATTTGACCTATTTTCTCTTCCAGTAAATAGATATACATATAGAGTTAAATCTGACCATATTGTACGTAATTTGATTGATCTTTATTAGGGCAAACCATAGAGGATATCAACAATGGGTGGGTGAGGATGACCGTGATGGAGGGAACAACCAAGACAATTGGAGATCAGAAAGATCTAGGGTTCTTTCTACAAGATCCTTTTGGTTAATTGTAAACCCCAATTTTCCAAAGAAAACCAAGATCACCATATGTGTGCCTAGGAAGTCCACACATACAACAACAAAATGGAAAATATTAGAAACAATGTTATTAATTATCGTATACATAGCTATATTAACACTTACATTAGAGTATCACGGAACGATAACAAATCTTTAGGCTGCATTCTTCACAGGGATGGCTGACTGGGGGCTCCGTATGCCAAGCACTTCTAATAATCTCCTGAGAACTCTATGTCTTCATCAATCTTCTGAGCAACTTTTACTAAAGTCTGGGGGTGTGGGGGAAATATTAAGGATGAGCACATGTCGTCTTAGCAATTATAACATGGGTGAATGAAGGTTCAAAGTCTAGACACAGTTATATCGGTAAGCATTTTAGTTGGTCACCTTTTAGCATTATAAGCTTTAGTTGCCAAGTTGTACTCAAATACCACTTTAACCATATGATTAAGGCAATGGCATTAAAACATTAATGATAAGCATGAGTATCATAATAAAGCAATAATATCCAACTATTCTATCAGATTTTAGGCCGCTCATGACCGAGAGCACAACTGATATATCAGTTTTAATAACACTCTGCAGAGGTTGTACAACTTTACCCATGAGTTGTGATTCCCATATACATGAGGGGATCAGCCTCTTGACTCACTTCCAAGGTAAGTCGGCAGGGTACACTATGAAGCCTTTTCTCAAGTCGTTCTAATTAGCAACGACTACTAAGGATTCCATCTCCCAAGTGTCATAGAACCCACCTATAGAGTGGCACACATACTCATGGCATTGTACACACCTTGGGGATGAGACCCATACCCATCATGTTACGCCCCTCTTGCCCTTTCGGTAAGCTACTCACAAACTAGAACATATCATGTCACTTAGCTAAGACCAGAGCCATATAGTCCTTGTGGTTGTACTATAAGTCCTAGGTTGATGCTTACAAATCAGTCCTTATAGAGAGAAACTAGAGCACCATAAAAATTGAATGCTCTAGTTGCATACGCCATTAATCAGTGTTAAAGGGTTTTTATTAAGTAGAGCAAGTAGCAATACTACCAAATGCATAAACCATAGGATTTCAAGGGATAGGGTAACAAGGTCTAGAATGGATCCTTAGTGGTGATCAAGTTATGCACACATGTGCCTAGTTGTATTATGGTTATTGGGAGACAAGGAGAGCCTCATACTATACTTGCCTTAAACTTGCTTTACACCCAAAGCAACTCCCTTAATGTCACACCCAATTTTAAGGATAAAATGGGATGCAAAATCTTATGTGCGCCCAGAGATCAGTCACACACATAAGCCGACAAATTATGAATAGTATCATCACAAGTGTTTATTACATCATGAATAAGACAGAGTCTTCACATAGATGTAGCAGAAGTACAAAGAAAAGATCTCTCATGGAAGCTCCATATCACAGGGACATCAACTGGTTGACCACAAGTCTAGTAATCCTCAGGGAAATCGTCATTACCATAGCCATCTATTACCCATTCGGGATTTTTATCCAAATAATGAAAATAAACAAGCATAAGTACATGTCGTACTCAACAAGTATAACATGGGGTTCATGAGGCTCAAAAGGTTTAACACAGGTTTAACAGCGTTCAGCTTTTAGTTGTCAAAATTTTAGCATAATAGTAGCAACAAATTGTTTCAATTTCCAAAGCAAAACACATGATCAATGTAAACATGAGTAATGAATAGCATAAACCAATAATTCTTAGTGTTCATCTATTCCATAAGAGTTCCAAGGCCGCTCATGACCGCGAGCACGGCTGACATACCAGTTTTTCACTCTATAGAGGTTGTACACTTTCATTGTGAGTCATGATACCCATATGTCTGGGTTAATTACTCCCAAAACACTTCCAAGGTAAGCAGGTAGGGGTCACTATGAAGCCTTTCAAAGGTTTGTCTAACAAGTTAGGGCCATTAGATTCACTCGGCAAACAGATATAGGAACCCCCTGTCGAATGGCACAATTCCATCGTGGCTATACACATAAGAGTAGAGTATGTCCTATACCCGATTCGTCAAGCCATTCTTACACCAATGAAGGTAACCACTAACAAGCTAGAAAAGGTCCTCATACTGAGCTAAAGCTAGAGCCATATAGCCCTCACAGCTTACTGTAAGTCCTAGATGATCACTTACAGATAAGTCCTTAGGGAGAGGAATCTGAAGCATTTACAAAGTAGCTAAACACTCCAGCCCCCTGTTTCTAAGTTGCTAAAAAGTCATATTTTCATGTTTATTGCATATACCATTAGTCAAGTTACAAGATCATGGTTTAATTGAGCACTAGCAAAGCTACCCAATACATATCCCGTAGGTGTCAATGTATAAGTTCAATTCTAGGGAATCCCTATCAAGGTGACACATGCAACATGCATTTAATGTATTAAAGTGAATAGGAAATAAGGATGATCCCATGCTATACTTGCCTTGAACAAAGTACTCCTGCTGATCCGGCACGTCAAAGTAATACCCTTGATCTCCCATGAATTGCTCACCGTCTATACTCAATAATCACAGCAACATACAAGCATCCAGAAGCAATCATGCATAGCAAACAAAAGCTATAGATTAGAATAGTACACCAACAGCATAAAATCAAGATGAAAAGTTTCGAAAATGAATCTACGTCTCACTATGAACACACAGACGCGAAGATCACAAAAATCGGAGATAAAACGAAGAAGTTATGAATTAAACAAGTTTTCCTTTAGTAAAATAACAGATTCAATCTAACCTCGAATTTTAAAAGTTGAAAACATGCTTAATAGTAGTATGAACATGTAGATTACTTAATTATGAACCTAACGCAAATTGAACGGATCAAATCGGAGTTAAAACAAAGATTTTATGGCTAAAACAAGATTAGTGGCAAAACTGTAAATAGGTGAAAACGTATTTTAGATCTAACCGAAACAAAGTACGCTTTCAAAAGAAGAAAACAAAGTCTAGAAAGATGCTATGGACTGCGGGTTAAGATCTAATTAATTGTAAGGGGGTTTTTGCAAAAACGCCAGCGAAAGGGTATCCTTGATCTTGGGCCGCTGGATTAGATTCGGACGGCCGAGATCGAATCGGGCGAGGAGGAGACGACGGCGACCAACTGGAACAGGATGGACACGGCGGCGCCATGGTTGGAGCGGCGAAAAGCACACCGGTGATGTTGGTTTAGAGCCTACAATGCACGGTTTTCCGAACGGATAGATCTAGGAGAGAGAGGAGAGGATGGGGAACTCACCGAAACCGAAAGAAACGAGCGAGGAAGCGATGAGAGCGCGCAACAGCGGCTTGAATCCCGACGGCGGTGATGGCGCTAGGGCTAGGCAGCTGCGAGCTCTAGGCGAGGCGAAAGCTGGCTGTAGGGCGAAGTAGGGAGGCGGCGTAGGCTTGGGCTCGGCTTTTATGAGGCTGGGCGACGTGGGGAGCACGCCACCGCGAGGCTCATAGCGGATGCGGACACGAACGGTGTCGGCGGCAGAGTACGGCTTAGACACGATCCAAAAGAAGATGGTGACCCTAACAGGTGGGCCAGGGCGGTCAGCGAGATGGAGGGAGAAGAAAAAACACGCTGCGTAGCTGGGCCGGCTGCTTCGTTGGGCCACTGCGGGAGAAGCGGGGCGCGAGGTGCAACTAGGCCGGTGCTGGAAGGCAGGCCGAATAGGGAGAGAGAGAGAGAAAGGTTATTCTTTTTCCTTTTCTTTTCTAATTTCCAAACCAATTTTAAAATGCAAGTTCAAATCAATTTAAAGTTTGATTTCAAATCACACTACTCAAAAATCAATATGCAGTAGCATGAATGCATATACATGTTTGTTGACCTATATTTGATTTTAATTTTAGCAAAATTATTATTTTTCTAAATTCAAATGCCCACAAAAATGCATAATAAATCAAATTCTCCTATTTCAAAATTATTACAAATTTTAGGGTGTTACACTTAGATAATTTTTAGTTATCTTCTGGTCTTCCAGTCTCTAGCGCTTACGGACAACTCTTCTTCTACTCGCAGACCTAAGCAACCAAGCATACAAACATACAAGCAAATAAATAGAGACAACTAAAAAAAACAACATACTAAAAGAGAGCTAGTTCTATGGTCACATGATCACAAGAAACACCGATAACAGAACTATCGTTATAAAGAAACGACTACCGGGAGTTTTATATTATAAAAGAAACAACTACAATCTTGATTTATTTTAATTAAGAAAAATCATATGAATGACATTAATTCAGATTAGTCAATTTACATTTTTATTCAAAAACCAAGTTAAACCAAATCCCCGCTTCTACGGAATGTCAACACAACAGAGCAAGAGTATGCAAATTGTAACAGAACCGCCCAATTTATACAAGATCAAGTACGGCCATCCCCGCTAACACGTTGACACACACATATTTTCATTTATATAAACCCGGTAGTCCGCCGAGTGTCCTAAAAGACCTCGGTAAATCAACATCACAACCAAGATCGCGTGATTAAGCAAATACACATCACATACACAGGGTTGCAGCGGAAATAATATTACATAAGGGTTCACAAATAAAAGTACAAGTTTGGGTTTCAAAACCTCTTAGTGAAAACAACATAGCTTTCAAATGATTACATTAATATAAGTTCCAAATATATTGCTAGCATAAGTGACATCATCCGACAAAAACATATAGATGAGAAGTAACTATAGAATCACCGAGCCCACCGGCGGTTAGCCACCATCTTCAACAGGCCAAGAACTCCACCTGCAACATGGTGGGATAAACCCTGAGTACTCGAATGTACTCAGCCAGACTTACCTGTTGAAAACCAAAACAAATGACACCAAGGATCATGCATAGCTTAATTTAGTGGATCTGGCTGGACAACCTTTTTGCGTAAAAGCTTGAGTAACCATTAGCATTATTCACCTGTACTAGCAGTGACTTTTAGCCATTACCTACCATCTATATTAGCACCTATACTAATCAATCACTTGATTAAGTTGCAAACAATAATAACCATATCAGGTATTTCATAGCTCATTGTCATTATCATCATCATCATCATCATCCTTTAACCATATCTTTAAATTTAGTGAATCTATGTTGCCGCTGCTCAGTCAAGTTCTCACTATCCGGGAGAGACGGCGATTCGAATTGATTCCTATCCAGCTGGAGGGATATTCCTAAACATAAACCCTGCTTCCCCGTCAGGATCACAAATAAGTCACCGTTGGTACGATTCAGGAGTCGCGAGTCCGAACAGATCGACATTCTCAGAGAACCACTCTGCCAAGGTTGTTCGAGACTCTAACCCACCTTGGACTTATGCCAATGGCTCTCCGCACATCCTTACTACCTCCAGAATGCACGCCACTGCTCGCGTCCCCGGCCTGAGTCGAGCTACTAGGCTTCGCGGTCGGAACGACTTATCCGGCCAGCTAAGTGTTAGGCTGCGTTCAACATGACATGAGGACGTACATCATATCAGTCCTTAAATGACACAGACGGGGATAGATTCACACCCAAGACCTCCATGCCTTGTTGCTACACTACCATCATCCCGTCCGGTCTCCTTTCATTATTAACACATGGTTCTTTTTCATGATAGCAATTATAGCCAACCGTGACTAGAGCTCATCCTACATCTCACAGGTGACAGGAAATCACCCGACTTCTACCGGTCTAAGCATAGCTAAGCATCATTCGGTCCTACACTTAATTAGGATTCATAGGATTTTATCTGGACAAGGTAAGGATATAATGCAACAATTGGTTCCATCCAATTCCTATACTTAATGCATCATCAATAATAAAAGATACTCAAGATATTTGTAAAAACATGGGAGACTTAGAATGCTCTAGGGCTTGCCTGGGATCCGACACAAGTCAGTTCAGTTAGCTTGCACCGTCATGGTGACACCTTCGGTCCTGGCACTTGCTTAGTCCTTCCATCTTCGCGATATATCCACCAAACCAACTCTTCGGGTTTGGCTCCAACATCGCATCCTTCACGTGGTGCATCTAGCATACCTAGATGAGATGCAATATACAAGTGCATAAATAGGAAGAATAGTACCATGAGACGCATCACAAAATAGCAAGCAAGACAAGCATAGTTTACACTAACACACTTAAGTACTTTGCGATGCTTAACTTAAACATCACACAATCTATCATGCTAAGATGGCAAAGAAGACGACAACACCAAGCATGACACAAGTTTCCCAAGATCTCAGGTGCTCTAACTCAGTCATCATTCAAGGCATAAGTCACACTTAACAATATACAAGCAAACACCATAATTGGAATCTGTCAATTTCTGGAACATGCAAACAGCAGCTACAAGATTTAGGTATAACTGGAGTTACACAAATCCAAATGACTTGCAAGAAGACATTTTGGAAATCTTATGAAATTGTATACAATTCATTTTTAATCATCTTAGCATGATTCTCAAGTTAACTAAGTCAGATATACCCATTTAAAGAAACTGGTCCACAATTAACAGAGAGCAATCAATTCTGTAACCCAACTTTAAACAGGCATAACTCACAAACCACAAAACCAAATACCACCAAATTTTAAAAAAAGCTAGATACATGAATTATATACAACTTTGTTATTATCATCAAAAGCTCATTCAAACCCTAACTAGATCAAACACTAGCATCTTTCAGATCTGCTCAGAATACAATCAAAACCTGATAGAAGACTTAAAAGTCATGTAACTCCTACACTATTAGGCCTATGGCCTTATAAGTTGAACACAAGAAAGATAATGAAATTTTCTACAACTTTTGTATTCACTACAACCATAGCAAACATCATTTACACCATGAAAATAATTGCACAAGCAAAACTGGAAATGCAACCCAACAGCAGTGGTACAGAAAACTGATAGGAACTTTAGAGAAGCATAACTGGAGTTCTAGACCTCCAACAAACATGAACCATAACTTTTTGAAAATATTAGGAAGTTACCTACAACTTTCTTATTCTCATATTAAGATGATTCTACAGTTAGAAGGGTCAATTAATTCAATAATTGCATCTCTGTCCAAAACATAGACAGAAACTGACATGCCACTTTAAACAGCTATAACTGGAGTTATACATGTCCAATAAATGTGGTTCTAGACTTTTTAGAAATCTTATCAAATTCTAAACAACTTTGTTGTAAACACATAAAGCTAATTGTACTATTAAGAAAGCCCAACAATACCAACAAGGTAACCCTGTCAGAGTTTGGGCAGAAACAGCCACTGATATATAAGCAAATATAACTCAAGATCTACTTAACCAAAAATCATGATATTTAGCTTTTTGAAAATCTTAATAAAAGTACTACAACTCATGTATTATCACAAAGTCATGATTCATAACCTAACTAAGCCAATTAATTTAATCTTGCAGGCCTATTCAGAATAGGGGTAAGGCAATACAGGTAATTTGTTATTTTTATAGATCTTAAACTATCAAGCCTAAAATACTGAAATTTTTACCAGACATCACTAATCACATAAGTAACACTCCATAAAAATTTCACATTTATTTGAGTAAAATAACTGCAGTTATAAAAAGGACAAGACATGACTAGCATTAAGAACCTAACTGCCTAAATCTATTTTTATAGAAAACTATTTAAACTTAAACATGTAATATTATAGATCTAGTACATATAGAATTTTACAAGGATTCCAAAAAGTCCTCATTTACTATTTTACGATTTTTCTACAAATTAACTACAAATTTGTTGTCCACATGATGACCTACAAATTTCATTAACGGACCATGGCCATTTGAGCAATGGATTAGCAGTTAATTAGGCTCCAAAGTGATAGTGTTAGTGTGTTGATAACAGTCACGGAACTCGCCCTCGGAGGTCAAACCTCGGTCAAACTCTGTGCAACTTTTTGTATGCTCTTCTACATAATATAACCTTCAAGTTTTACTTTTGGACCAACTCCAGTTGCTTAACGAATTTCGGAGAACGCGAGACGCCAATGGCGACGACGATGAATTCAGACAGAAAAATTCTAAGTCTGAAAACAGCCGCTGAATCAATTTTCGAGCCTCTGTTTGACTTAGTTCCAAGTTGATCTGGCTCTTGTTCCAAAAACAAAGTTTGTTCTACATGATAGGGACTGCAACTTTCATTTAAGGTCCAACCTCAAAACTAGTATAGAACCTACTGTTCTACTTTGACCAAAGTAGGATCACAATGAAACTTAAATTATCCTTTTTGATCCATTGGAGCATTTTCTGGCCACTTGCTCAACATGAACCCTTCATAACTTTTGTTCATGAGTGCAAGTAGAGTTTTTTGGGCAAGGTTACAAGGTTTGGTTGACTTCATAGGTTTCCATCCACTTGATAAAGCAATTCATGCAAAGATATGACTTATCATTTCATGTGACTTTTTGATTCTAAACTTCATGAAACTTTTCCACGGGTCTAGATGGATGCATGGGGATGTAATGTACATGGAATAAGCATGTTTAACATTACTCTTGCATAATCTTAACAAGGGTCCATATGTAAGCAAATGTGCGTGGCCCAAGTTTAAGTTGGAGCTCCATCATGTAGATTTGATCTTGACACCTTCATTATCACTCAACATGTCATGTTTGAGCTCAAACCCATTGCTTAACTGGTGACAAACATCTGGGGTGTTACACAAATAAGCGCCTAACTAGTACGTAACTACAGCTTATATGGAAGTCATTAATCCAATAAACCACAAGTCAGCTACACTCAACTATAGGAAATATGTAACCCCATCGCTATCTACATATCCTTGGTTCAACCTCTACAGTAGATCACACATCATAAAAGGAATTTGGGTACCTCTTCCTCCATGTCCGTGTTCAAATTCGATGTTGTCATCGTGGTTGTGGAGCTGGTGCAGCCAGCGTTGACGCAGGGTTAACAGATCTGGCTCTAGCTAGGGTTCAGATCCGGTCTATCGTGGCAGGTGCCGAGGTAGGGGATCTAGATCTGGCTTATACCGTTGTCGAGGCTAGGGTTCGGAAATATATGAGAGAGGGTGCGGCTAGTGAGTCAAGAGGGAGTCGAGCTGCTGTGCCGATGGCGCTTAGGGTCCGGAGTAGGGTGGCAGAGGGGGCGGCTGGAGAGTAGAGAGGGAGGCCATGGGACTAGGATTTGGAGCTGGAGGAGAGATGGTGCGGGTGGAGAATGGAGATGGAGGTGGAGACGATGACTCTTTGTGCCTTTTTGTGGCCATCACATTACCACAAATGCCCTTGTCTGAAATTGATGGCGTGGTATACCTATTTTCTACACGGAGGGCAAAAGAGAGACATCTAACTTTTGGTGCGTGTTGGCGGGACTGCTCTGCGTGGTGCGAAATCAAATTTTTGGGGCGTGTTGGCGGGACTGCTCGACACGCTGCTCAGCAGTGGCTGAAATTTATTTTGTTTTTAAATAGGAAATGATTACGACAAAATGTTACTTACCTAATATCCGTCTTTTCATTTTTTTCTCCTGTGCACCTGTTTATATATCTGATGAGTTAGTTGTTTCCTTTTTGGTTTTTTCATAATAATATAAATAATCATAAAACTAAAAGAGGAGTTGACGTGTTTTCCTGCTCTGATAACAAGAAAGTCTGCTCTGTGTATTTAACGCACCAGATTTTCTCATAATCAGAGTAGGAAAACGCGCCAACCCCTTGACTACTACTCTGACTACTCGTATTCTGAATCTATTTTATTAGTAATTAGTAATGCTATGGGGACTCACATCTTCTAACGTTTGTTAGTGTCTACGACGAGTATAAATATCCTTCCTGGTCTCTTTTACTTATCACTTGCAAGTTGCTAGCCAAGGAAAGGAGGCGGTGTTACAACTTCATTAGCAGCTATTGCCCATAGAACAACAGTGATTGTCCTTGTTGAGGTGAGTTTTAGTTTCTTTGTCATTTTATTCTAGTCAGGATCTCAATCGAGGCTAAGATATGGCCTATGCAATATTCTGTTGCTTTGTGCTGGTTCTTGCTTGTTCAAGGTGTAGTGTTTCATATGTGGTTTTTTCTAATGATTTCTTCCTTGTGTTTTTTGTTCTATATGTATACAGAGAGATGTCGTCGTACCACAACACCCATGTTTACTCCATCAGCAAGCTTTGCGCTTTGGCAACTAGGAGTGTCGCCAGGTATCGTACAAGGGGTGCTTGTTGCTTGGGGACATCATGTTCATCAATAGCCCCAACGGATCGTTGTTGAAGCTGCAGTTCGTTATATGTTTGGTAAAGATTGCTTTGTTATAGTTGACGAAGACTATGATAGTGGTGAGATTTTTGTCCGTGTTTGGAATTTTGAGTAAATGAAAAGACTTGGTAGTGTTATTGTGTTTATGGGAGGAGACTCTGTCATCTTCACTCATGTTCATCGACTGAATGAAATTTGTCAACCGTCTAACATGAGTCCCCTTGGTAAGATGAGTTATTTTAGACATTAAAGATTAGAGAAAAACTACATAATGTACTTTTCTCAATAATGGAATGAAGTTTTTATGTTGGTCCAACTATATTTATCTTCTTTTATTTCTTTCATACTTCATATACTTCGGTTGATTCTTATTACATTGAGTTTTTTTTTATTTTGTCAAATTTGACAATCTGACTCGTCGATTTGGGATGGAGGGAGTAGTTGAATTCAGATTTGGGTTGATCGCAACCGTCAAAGGACGATGCATATATAGCTGTTGAAATGTTTCTACACCCTATAGACAGAACGATCCTTTAAATTTTTCACTAGCCGGACACTAGTGGAGTGATAAGGTTTATCATAGAAGGTCTGACAGTTTGAAATCATGACTACCTAAATAGTATTGATGAACGGTGTGAGGTGTTCGTTTTTGCCTTGTAGGCTCCTGGATTCCCATGCAGGCGCGCGCGTGGGTGGCATCAGCAGGCAGTTCCAGCAGGGACGTCGCCTCACGGCCCATCGCATTGATGTGATGAGGCAAAGCCAAACCGCCCGCCCACGCAAATGTATCAGTGGTCATGAGGTATGGGGTGGTTCCACAGCCCCCAAACTATAGAAGACACAAGGGCACGAGAGGGAAGGTTATCTGCTGCCTTATGCGATCATCTACCTTCCCTCCCTAGATCTCCTCTTTCCATCCCAAAGCTTTTGCCATCCACCCTACTACGCCCTTTGCATCACCGACGCCTCCTGCGAGGACCATGACCATGCAGTGGACAAAGTCATCCATCGATCGTAAGGCGTTCAACGAGCTACGACCGAACGCGGTGATCCCGGAGGCTGCTGACGTGATCGGGTGGAGAGTCCTGCCGAGAACCGAAGTGGAGCTAAGGCCGGAGGAGAATGAGGTTGTCTTTTTCGCCCATTTCCACTCTTGGGTTCGGGGTGCCGGTGTACCCCTTACTCTAGGGGTTGTTGTACTACTACGGGCTCCGCCTCCATGACTTGACCCCAGAGGGGATCCTCCACCTCTCCATCTTCATCATGTTATGCGAGGGCTTTCAGGGAGTCCCTGCCCACTATGAGCTATGGCGGTCTTTATTCCGGGTGGTTCGCTCTGCACCCGGGGGGTCCATCTTCCTCGGATGGGGGGCGCCTTGATCCAACTTCATACTGGATTGGAGGACAAGTACCTGAGCCTTGACCGCTACCCTTCCATGGACTTGGGATGGCAAAAGTCATGGCTCTACGTCCCCAATGAGAGCCCGCCGCTACCGCCTTATTCTCCTGACTGACTACGTGGTGACCTCCTGGAGTCATGGGAGGAACTACCGCCCTAGAGGCCTACATGCACCATGTGCCCAACTTGTTTAATGTGATCAAAGACTTGAAGGACTAGGGCCTGATGGGAATGAGGGTGATCCATAACTTCATCGGTTGTTGGGTCCTCCCCTTGAAGATGAGGCACCACCCCCAGTGGGAGTTCTGAGGCCTAATGGGCCCTACAATTGAGTCGAGGGTCACCATCTGCAAGGATGACCTAGACCAATGGGTGATGAAGGTTATGGGAGAGTACACGATGGATCGTGGCGGGGGGAGTCCCCAGTGGCCTTCAATGCCGGCCATCCTCCACCGATAGACGGACCACTCGTGGTGTGGTCTCACACCCGCCGCTAGTTCCTCCTAACAAGGTGATTTTTTTGTGCACCGCTATTCATGTTGTTTCACTTCATTAAATTAACTAGAGTCCACAAGCAATACTCACGCTAGTATTTGTGTTCATGCTGCTTAATTTAAATAGTATTTGGAAATTGCCTACTTTCTCAATAGGTGGATGTGGGCGTGACGGTGTCTCGAGGATCTTTGGCCCTGGAGCCAGGTTCTTCGTCTGTGGTTACGCTCGGAAAGCGCCCCAAGAACCATCCCTCGATGCGGGTAGCCACCAGCGATGATTTCGTCCCATGCTGCTCCGGACAGTCTGGTGAGTCGTTTGCCTTCTCAATCAGATCGCTCTCTGCCTTATCCTGTGGGCTTGAACTTGGCTTGCATCGTGCAGAGAGATGTCCCATCGCCGCACACCTTCGCAGATCCTGTCTGACCCTGGACAGTCTTCTGGTGATGCATCATCAGACCACGAAGTCTTGTCTAACCCTGAACAATCTTCTAGTGATGCATCGTTAGACCACGAAGAATACTTTAAGTTAAAGGAGGCTTACCTCAAGGTCATAGACTTGTACTCAGGGTCCAGTCTAGACACCAACAAGCTGCGCGATGAGTTGAAGGCTGCGCATGCTGTACTTGGCATCACCCAACAAAAAGCCACCCAGGCACGAGACGAGAAGGCGGCCGCTGAGGCAGAGGTCCAAAATCTGCTTATTGATGCTACTGCCACCTGTGACGCCGCCTTCTTGGTGCAGACAGTGGATGATCCGATAACTGCACTAGAGGAGCACCTTTGAGCCCAGTTAGCCAACATTTTGGCCATGGCATCTAAAGCCATCCGTCAAGGGGCTGCCACAGCACTGGTCGCTGCCCAGCTTGAGTTTGGTGCAGTGGTGAAAGTCCGGGTGGTACAACATGCTTTTCCACTGGCACCAGAAGACAAAGATTATATTGATGATCTATTCAAGCGTGTCGAGTCGGCCGCCAATGCCATCTTAGCGAAGGTTAACGTGGATGAGATCCTACACGACCACCTCGACTGTTGATCTATGGGACATATCAGTAGTACAAGTCATGACTAGGTTTCGTTTGTGGGACGACCATACGTGAAGTCTTAATTATTTGCATGCATGTCTGTGTTAACTTTTGTTGAACATCGTATTAGGTCTATTAAACTTTATTGAGCGTGGTGTAACTCAATTCCTTTGATTATTTGGTAACTTGTTTCTAGCCCCTGTTGGTTGCTTTTGCCTACAAATTTCTTTCGGATTCTCTTTCTGATCTAAATATACTAACGGTGTTCGCCCTTTCTGGTCGGAGGATGTGGGTGTATAGATGTCAAAAATTTCTTTGATAAAATTTGTTGAACTTGAAAGAACCATGCAGCAAGGAGTTCACTATCGTTAGCCATGCAAGGTCTATATGAAAGGAGTGCCCCCTCTTCCCTCATCTCGATTGACATTTATTCTAACCAAAATCATGCTTACAGATGGCAACTAGTTACCATACCAGGGATGTGTACTCTACAACTATCGATCACAACTTTTCCCCGACCACATCCCTCTAGTATAATAGACGAAATGATGTTTACATGTTTCTTGTAAACCATATGCTCACCTGATAGTCCGAGCAGCGTAAATTTGAATGGGCTAGACATGTAACTCTTGTACAGCTATGAGTAAAACTTTTGCCTAATCGGCTGTGCTACAAATAGGAGCTGCACCATCTATGGCTGCAAGCATGAATCCTGAAGCGGCAGCTTCAAACACAGCCAAGGGAGTGCATACGATCAGAACCTATGAAACCATGTAATGTAGCCATCTCTAGCTAGCTGCTGCCCCTCGGCTGCTTTAAGCCTGCGATTGCTTGGATAGGACTGCACTGTATAGTTCACTAGATGATAGAAGGTCCGACCTGACTAAAATATTCATTACTCGGATACTAGTAATGACGAACATGGTGCACTCGTGTTAGAAGCCTGTTCCAGCCTAGGCATCTCTGTGTGTACAAAGTCTGGCCTCACTCCCATTGTTTGACTCCTACTGTTTCCCCCGCTCGGTGGCCTCCCCCGCCTCCTCCTCAATCAACGTATGTCATGCCACTCTGCATCTCTAGCCCTCCGACTCACCGTCATCCACATGTTGTAGCTTGATCCACGTGGCAATGATGTCACTGACGAAGCTCCCTATCGAGGTGCAAATTGTGATCACAAGCCACCTCGCTGTGACCTTGGAGCGTCCCATGGATGACCTCCATAGCCTACGGGTGACCTGCTCGTCTATACGCCCCATCTACGGCGACCCCGCCGTTGGTCGGCGTCTAGCACTAGATCGGTTCAGACACAGGAGGATGTGGGATGACCCCATTGACTACGAAGCCCTCCTTGCTAGCCTGACCCAAGTAGACAACCCAGAGGCTTGCTTCCTCACCGGGATACAAACCGTATTCAAGGAAAAGCATAGCCACCGGCCATGCCTCGATGATCTCACCCGTGCTACTGATGGTAGGCACAATCTGGTGGCCTATCTGGTCTCTATAGGTACAATGGCGATGCCGACGATGACAACACTGTGAGGTAGTACATAAGATGGGTCGAGGGCAAGGAAGTATCATGGGTGGTGGCAACGGCAGACCAACAAGTAGGTGGCCAAGCAACAAGGGGTTTGTGCTGTGCCGCTGCCCGGCCACCGAGGTGGTCCTCCAAACGACGTGGGGCAAGTTGTCACCGCTGTCGTTGGCATAGGTGCGCGGTGATCTTCCATGCGTAGGTGGCGTCTATGGCTATGAAGACAGATGGGAAAGAAGGGCTCTGTATTACAGCGAGGACTGTAGGCTTTGCCAAGAAATCCATTTTTCGAATGGGAAATTGGAATAAAAAACTAGTAATTCACTCTTTTCGAATGTAGTGTATTCTAGCATTTGAAATTTGTCCTCAAATATAATGGATTGAGATGAATACATGCGTATCCAAACATGGCCTTAGGAATTCAACTAAAGTACTAGTACAAAATAGGTTTCCCTACATAACGTGAGACGTGCCTGGCCCGGTCAGATTTATAATGCTCAGACTTTCTTATGTGTGCAGTAAACTTCGAATAGTTATGTGGCTCCTGCGTTAGGCATTAGATAGATGGGAGACTTGATTGGATGAATTCCGTTATGCATATTTACCATACTATAGATCAGAAAGAGAACGAGAAAGAAACCAGTAGGTAAAACCAACCAACAAGGGCTAGAAAATGGCTACCAAATGACCAAAGGACCTCCTGATCTACACCACGCTCAATAGAGTTTAACCCACACAATCGCTATGTCTACATTAACTTTGTTGAACTTTGTATTAGGTGGGTTAAACTCTGTCTAGCCCCTGTTGGTTGCTTTTGCATGCAGTTCTCTTTCTAGTTCTCTTTCTGATCTATAGTATCCTAACAGTGTTCGCCCTTTCTAATCGGAGGATGTGGGCGTATAGATGTTGAAATTTTCTAGAGCCTAAGACAGTCCGACCCTAGGAAATATAGACGATCCAGATCACTGCGAGTTGATGAACAACGAAATACAGTGATGACAACTATCAGGGGCCATCCAACTAGTCCATAGAACCCAAGAATTAGTTCACGATACAAAGAGGTATGGACTAATAAAACAACTAATTGGCTAATTTTTAGCCATGGCGAACTAGTCGCAATTCATCCAAATAGGGCCTAAGATAGTCCGGTACTTAGAAATCTTGACAGGCCGGATAATAGTATTGATGAAACAACAAAATACAGATCGTGTCAACTCTTGCACCGAGTTCACCACCTCCATCCGTAGTTTGTCTTATGCACCTCCACCTTGAGCTTAGCTTCATCGTCCTCTAGCTCCTCCTCCCATTCCTTGTCGTCGTCATTGCTGTAGGTGGCCTCGCAAATCACGCTGAAGAAGCAGGTGTCGCTGACGTTGAGGTTGTTGTCAGCACAAAAGGTGCCCCACCTATACTTGAACGACACTCGCAAGACATTGTTTGTGTGGGTCGTCTCCAAGCCCACGAACCAGGACTGCCCAACCATCTGCAGCTCGACCATGCACCGCTACTTGTAGTCGTGTGCTCACTCAAAGTCCACTGGCACGTTCTTCGCATCACACAAAAAATATTGATGACAAAGAGGACAATGGTAACTTGCGACATCGTCAATACGTTCTGCGTCTCGCGTGAGTGCTCACCAGATACTTCACTTTGAGGTGGTACTTCTTAAGGATCACTGCAAAACTCCTCGACTTCGTGATGGGTAGGGAGAATTGACTACCGCCGGCCTCGAAGTCATGCGAGTACTGCTTGCGGTAGGTGGTAAGGTTGAAGACCTTGATGTTAATCTGTGACCGGCCGTCATACCGCAATACAAGAGAGAACCCATCTTGGAGGTCGAGGGCACGGACAAAGAGCTTCCATCCTCGGTGGAGGTACATGTGACCGCCATTAGGGAACACCTCCACCTTTGTCGCACCTAGTTTTCTGAAGAATACCAAGCGCTAACTATATGTGTGCCCAGGAGGTCCACACGACACATATATAGTGACAAATATGGAGAATATCAAGAACAATGCTTCATTATATATCGAAACAGATTTAGAACAAGACTTACATCTATTACAAAGCATAGCAAAAATTATTTTATATCTTCTCTTTGGGTCTCCATACTCCATAGGGATGGTCGACTGGGGGAGCACTCGCCTAGTACTTTTGGAACAACTTAGGGAACTCCTTTTAATCACCATCTGGTACCCATCTAGGATTTTTATTGATTGTAAAGCAAGTGTGAGCGCACCATACTCAACAAGTATAACATGAGGGTATGCAAGGCTCAAAAGACTAGACACGGCTGAACTGCGGTAAGCATTTTTAGTTGGTCATATTTTATTTATTAAACCTATGTTGCAAGGTTATGCTTAAGCTCCCAAGGTGAGAAGTATAATAATTATCATCAAGATTAATCATCACCAAACCATCCATAGAACCATCTATCTCGAAAAGGATCTAGGCCGCTCATGTCCGTGAGCACGGCTGATATACCAGTTTTACACTCTACAGAGGTTGTACACTTTTACCATGAGTCGTGATTGCCCTTTGCCCGAGGTAGCCAACCTCTTGACTCACTTCCAAGGTAAGTCGGCTGGGATCACTATGTCACCTTTCACTAGACACCCTAACTAGTTTGTGGCCATGAGGTTTCAGCGGCAAGTGTGCATAGATGTCCTCCTTCGAGAGGCACATGTGGTCGCGGCACTGTACACACCAAGGCAGGAAAACAACTGTACACCATGAGGCACCCCCCTCTTACGCCTTTTGGTAGCCACTAACAAGCTAGAGACGTATTGGTTACTTGATTAAGATTAGAGCCATGTGATTCTCATGGTTGTACTATAAGTCCTAGGTTGTCGCTTTAAGATTCAGTCCTTATGGAGGGCAGACTAGAGCACCCAAAAAGGCCCAATACTCTAGCCCCATTCTATCCATGTTGCTAAAAAGCATCATTTTATCATTATTCCGCAATCCATTAGTCAATATTAACATCATATGGTTTGGTAATTGCACACTAAGCAAAACTACCCACATGCATAACCCAAGGTAACAAGGAAGAGGGTACAAAAGTACTAGGTAAAGTCCTTAGTGGTTCATCATATTAGACACATGCATATGAAAGTGATTATAAGGTTATTAGGTAACAAAGGAACTCATGTTACACTTGCCTTCCAAAAGCTTGCCATCCAACTTTCCAACTTTTCTATCATCCATGCATAGCTTCATCTAACGATAGAAGAACTATCACAAGCATCGTAGGCTAACCTAGGAACAATACATCAATCATTATAAAACAACATATAAAGGTTTTTAAACATGTAGAAGGCTTGCAACTATGATTGTAGAGTGCAAAAACATCTAAACAAAGCTACGGTTTAAAAAGGCATGGAAGTTCAAAGTTAGAAGATGGAAGGTATGATAAATGATAGGAATGGAATAGACATGATGTATGTGGGCTAACTCCAAAGATGTAGAGAGCATAAGGATTTATAGATGAATGGTAAATGATCAGAGGATTGTATACAAGATGGATATGGCGTTATGAAGAATGAAGTAAGCATACGAAGATTTAATGGCTAAATCTCACAAGATGACTATGAAAGCTTGATGAGAGGGAACATATACATGGCAATAACTATGCAAGAGTGAGATGGTATGGTGAGATACTATCAAGAATATTTGTCTGGTCAAAGAACATGAAGAGGCAAGGACAATCGTGGTGGATGGCATAGTTGGAATTTGCCAATAGCGAGGCAACCATATATTGATACAAGACGAAAAGTGAAGTTGAACATTTAGCTCATGTTTTGCAAACTCCTTTAGGATATGAAGATGATCTTTGGGATTTGTGAAGAGGGCACTTGGGAACATATTATGAACAATCGATGCGCTGAGGCGGATGCTAGATCAATGAGGGACGCAGTTACAACAATCTATGCATCGGCTGAACACACCCATGCAGCAGGTAGCGGTGGCTGTGACCATCCAAAGGCTGGGCCACGCTGAACTTCTGGGATTCAAACTTGGTGGGATTGTGTGCAACTACTAAACACACAATTTGACAAAAGGAATTATCGATATGATGAAAGGTTTGATGGGGAACGTGATTGCTCATCGGTGTTTTCAGGACATACACATCGGCGGACAGCGAGCACTTAGACCATTGCAAAACAGGGTTTCGCTGCACTAATTGGGGATCCCATTTGGAGAATCGCTAGGCACTATGGTACAGAGGTTTTGGTCTAAGGTCGTGATTTGTAGAGCAATGGTTCATCCGGGAACACGAACGCAAAACAGGTTGCATATGGCTGATTTCTGGACAGCAGGAGTAGCAGATACTACGACCTCAATATCTCAGCCATTGTGGCACCTATGGCCAAACCTATTATCTGACGCATGTACAAGGATGTGATTCATGTTCTGGTCGAAGGGTTTTATTATTTGGATTGTGCGTTAGCGGAAAATGCGATCACAAGACTGGCTGTGTGGCTGCTGGCATGACAGGAGCAGCGACAACATAGATGTTGATAACTTTAGTTTCATGGTTCATATGACCAATCCAACTTTCAGGGACGTGTGCAAGTCTATGGCACACATTGTGGTTGAAGGGCTTGACCACCGGAGTGGCGAAACACCAGGAACACTCATGCCAACCGGCAGCAGCACTGCTGCAAGACAGCAGATAAGGCAGCAAGCACAAGAGTGATTATATCTCTTTCATCTTGGATTGTTTGGCCAAACCGTTTTGCAAGGACATGTGCAACTTCGAGAACAACATCATGATCAAAAGGCGCGATGACAGGAGTTCTAGATCACTAGGAACATGGATGCTAATAGGCTGCAGCGCCGGTGTCCTCGAGGACAGCAACACGTTCTTGCGGAAACTTCATCGGAATTCAATCAAATATGAACTAAGGTGCGCACCTCACAATAGGGATCGACATAAAAGATAGAAGGGATATTGGTTGCTCACATTGGGCTTTCATGGTGGCAAGCATGAAGCCAACAGCGGCAGCGACGACAAGAGACAGATGCAGGGCTTGCTGCATATGTGTAGCAGCAGGGGCGCAGCTGCGTCTCGGCACTGGAGATGATCATGAGCGCGTCCTCAAGGTCCTGTGATAAGAGAAGATCAAGAGAGGGATGATATCAATCACATACAAAGAGAGAGGGAGGGCGACCTTGCTGTTTGGTGACGCTCGATGACAGCTAGTGGTGATGATATTGATGTATGGGCAAGGAGTCGATAGAGCAGCAGCGATTCCGTCCCAAAGATGATCTTCGCCACATGAGAGATCAAGGAATGAATGAGAGGGTAGTGGACTGCAAAATTAGAGTGTGGAGAGGGAGGGACGTCCTCACCATGGCCTGTACAGAACTGCGGCGACGACGACCAGTGAGGTGCTGGTGCGGGTTCGTGGAGACGGCAAGGCACACCGGGATGGCCTCCATGAAGCGCTGCAGCACCATGGTGTTGCCTTGGGGCGTCACAACAGAGATGGGGCATGGTGAGCATGATTTGCTTGAAAACAGAGGAGGCCATGATCCTTACTGCAGCATGATGCAAAGGATTCCGGGATTCCGGCAACGGGATAGACGTGCAGTGGCAACACGGATTCGTCGCAGCGAGGGCACTGCACTTTGATGGAGAGGATGGAGAGGAAGTTGGAGGGAAGAGGAGGGGGCGTCCATGGTGGAGGAAGGGGAGGAGATGTGGATGCTCCTTCTCTGGTGCTTGCGTGAGGGAGAGAGGAGGAAATATGGCTGCTGTTATGTGCATGCATGCAATTGAATATGATGGAGTAAAGGAGCACACATAAGAGAGGATGAAAGAGAGGTGTGACCAAGGGAATTAAGGGAGGAAGCATTATATGCTGTTGTTATTTCTGCATGAGGGAAGGGAAGTTGCGCAGGGGTAAAAGAGATGGTGTCCTGATGGAGTGAAGAAGAGGGAGGAGCATGGCTATTTTCTGCATGTCATGTAAAGGAAAAGGGGAAATTGATGGAGTAAAGGGGAATTAAGGGGGCCAATGAATTTAGGGAGAGCATGATGTCTTGTAGTTCTTTTGCATGGGCACATAAAGGGGGCAGCTCCTGTGCTTGTCGTGAAAAACAGAAAGAAGGGAGAGGGGTGTCCAAATGCATTGTATTTGAGAGAGATGGATCTAAGGAGAGTAATTTCTGCTGTTTTTGCATGAGAGGAAGAGGAGGATGCGCAATAGGGAGGAGATATGCTGCCTGCTACTCATCTTTTAACTGCGCAATTCAAAAGGAAAACTAAAAGGGAGTTATGGTGCTGATTCCATGCATGATCAAAGAGGAGTGGTGCATGTTTTCACAAGAGAAAGGGGGAGGGCTCGGACAAGGGGTGGGGAAGGAGAGAGGGATGTTGGGCTGTTATTGAGGATGGTAAAGAGAGAGATGGAACCTGTTAGCGAGAGGAAGAATTGGGCTGCTCAGTGATTGACATTGAATCAGAATGATGGTGAAAAGAGAAATAGATGAACTTGGATTAATTTTTGGTTCCATATAGTTCAATGGTAAAGAATTATGAGTGAAACTCGGAATAATTCAGGAATGAGACCCAGCCTCAGAATATGGTCCAGAAGGGAGAATGTTTAGAGATGTTGGTTGGCTAGGATTGATTATGGCGACAGTCCAAACAATTACGGGTTATGGCTTGAAAAGACAGACAATAGAGATGAAGGGGAGTCGACATTGGCTTGTCTGGAATTGAGACTAACATGGGTAGATAACATATGATTGCTTCAACTTGACCAAAGTGATTACAGAATTTTGTGAGGGAGGAAAGAAATGATGATTGGTCATCTAACATATATTTAGGGCTTTGGACAAGATTCACTCAAAAAGATCTAGGAGTTTAGAAATTTGATCGGGCTCAATTTGGATATAGGGTTTTAGAGGTTGGATATGATGTTTGGATCAAACCCAAAGCATTCTCAAAACATATTAAAATTCATTTTCCAACCATAAGACATTATGCAATGGCATGAAATGCAACATACAATTCAATTGTATTCCAAAAGTTTTAGAAACTCACATTTTTCCACTATCTAAAATGTCAACAACTTAACTAGAGTTGGGAAAAATTTAGAAAAATGATAAAACTATTTAATGTTATTTAGTATTTTTAAGTCACATCCCAAAATAGGAATTTTGGGGTGTGACAACCTTCCACCGGGCCAGGCTCTGCTCATCGTCTAGATAAAGCTCGAGTTTTCGACGACCTCTGACAGCCCGGGCCATTGCAGCCGGCAGTTTCTGCGTGCACCACGATCAACATAGCCAGATAGAGGGACAAGTTCATTCCCAAAGGCAAACCCCAGCAAATCGGATTCAGCACATAGAAAACAGGCACTTACCAATGTTTCTACATACAATCCAGGAAGAAGGATCTTCATGCACTCCATGTCACTCTGGCTCGGTCCTACCATGTCTTCTTGCAGCCCCGCTGTAACAACCCAAAAATCCACACACCAAAAATCACAACTACAAATTTTTTTGTTTAAACCCTATGTGATGTTGAGTGACACATGTAGAAGCCAAACCCTAGTTTTGGATTAGATGTGACCCAACTAGGTTAAAATCATAAGCATAGCTTGGTTTTATGCCACATGTGTAATTAAATTCCTAAATAAATAAATCATGCATGCATCCTTAATTCCACTTGTGATTTGGATTTTTTGCCTTATGTGATGTTTAACTAACTTACTTAATATTTATGATAAACCCTAATATATGGGATGTATTTTGACCACCATTTGAAACACCTTGTGGGACCCACTACTTGACTCGAAGCTCAAGTTTAAACTCTAACTAAATTTGAATCGAAGCAAAAGAAAGAAAAGAGAAACAAACAGAAAAAGAAAAGGAAAAGGAGGGAGCCGCAGCAGCCCAGCCTGCCTCGACCGGCCTAGCTAGCCCAACCGAGCCTCGCCTGCCCTCCCACTCACGCACGCAGCCCACGAAGCCGGCCCAGCATCATCGCCGCACGCGCACAGCCGCTGACAAGTCAGGCCCGCTCGTCAGTCATCATGTGCCGCACGAAGCCACATCGCGCCAAGCGCCTAACGACCCAACCCTGCTTGTCAGCATAGTAGCGTCTTCTTCCCCTCGCCCACGCGTTCTCCCCGCGTGACCGAGGGCCGACCAACGTGGCAGGCGTGGACCAGGGGGTCACGCAAGAAGCATGACCCTGTTCCCCCTTGCGCCACGTCTACGCTACTACACGCGGGCCGTCGGATGCGCCGCATGCATCACCACCGCCCGATCGCCGTCCGCCATTGGAGCTCGGCTATTAAAGCCAATGCCCGCGAGCCCTAACCCTCAGCCCATTCGTCGCCGCCACTGGTGGCACAGCACCACACCACGTCAAGCCAAGAGAGAGGGAGGAGGAAGAAGCAAGGAGGAGAAGGAAGCCACGGCGGAACCAGACCTCGCCGGAGCCAGGAGCGCCGCCCCGATCAGCTACAACAACGTAGCTGCTCGGCATGGCATTGCATCGCCTCATCATGGCCTCGCCTCGCCACCGCACCACCATCCTACCGCCACGAGCCCCACGGTGAGCCACGTCGTTCGCCGCTCACCGCGCTAGCCGTACTCGCCATGAACGCCACCGTGTTCCCGCACCTAGGGGACGCAGAGGTGGAGCATTCCCGCTCCTGGACATGCTACACACGCACCGCACGTGCACAAGCCCAAGGCCTGGCCTCACCGACCCCTAGTGGCTCAGGAACACCGACATGACCACCCTGCATGCCATGGCCGAGAGCACAACCATGTTGAGACCACCATGTCTTCTACATCGCGGTAAAGGCGACGTTGACACCTCGACTGGCTCCGCCATGACGAAAGACACACCGCACTCACCTTAACCGAGGATGAAGCCCACCAGAGCCCTACGTTGCCGCACCACACCTCGTCGAAGCGCCACCGCCTCTGCTTTGCCCCCACCACCATGGCCGGAGGCGTTGAGAGTTCCCGGAGCCCCTTCGACCTGCTCGCCATGGCCGTAGCAGCGTCGGGGAGTTCGTGCGCACCACCAATCTCCGGTACCGCCGCCATAGCCACCACACCACCGCTCGCTGGTGTACGAGGACCGCCGCCACCGCGGCCAGCTAACTGGAGCCGCCCGGTTCATAGACCGGCTCTGCGGTCTATGGACCAACGCAAGCGGGTTCGCCATGAACCGTGCCTCACCTATCAGTCACCATTTGACCCTGGACCCACCTATCAGTGACCAACCGGGATGATGATGTCAGCAGGACCCACCTGTCAGCCGCGGTTTAGCTCTGATGACGCCATGCTGACGTCATGCCGAAGATGAGACCACGCCAGCGTCAGGGACCTCGGCGATATCTTCGACCACCTCAGCGATCTCTCCGACCACTTTGGTGATCTCTCCAACCACCTCAGCGATCTCTCCGACCACTTCAGCGATCTCTCCGACCACCTAGGCGATCTCGCCGACCACCTCAGCGATCTCTCCGACCACCTCAGCGATCTCTCCGACCACCTCAGCGATCTTTCCGACCACCTCGGCGACCTCTCCGACCACCTCACTAGCTGATACACCACTCCAAGTCCCTACATGCCACGTGAACCGGTCACAGTGTGACACGTGTCAGCTCTGAATTAATCAGCCTTTATTATTTTCAGAAATGGATTTAATCTTCAGAAATTCATAACTAATTCATACGACCTCAGAAAAATACAAGACCAGGACCAAAATTCATCTAAAATCGAGCTCTATGCAATGAACCCATGTTTGAGTGCATTTGGCTCTTTTGAATTTTCATTACTTTTTGTGCTATTCTATAGACGTCGCTAACGTGACTATAATGCGATCGTTTGTAGACTCGGAGGAGAACCAGACGGACGAGGACCGAGAGTACTATGAGGAGTACGGAGATGACTTCACTAAAGGTGCCACATCCCACCCAACCTCATAGCACCTATTACGCATGGCTAATATAGAACTGCTATTGCTTTATTTTATTGTTATATTCACACTATGATAGGACTTGCATGGTAGTATGCTTATTTGATGGCCTTTACCTTGATTCAACCTTACCTCTGCTTACCCTGCTATTAGGCTAGACACACACTTGCTGCTATATTTCATTGCTTATTACTTCTACTATGCTTGTACTACATTGATGCGTGGTGGAAACTGGTGTTATCTGGACTATGGGGAGAGTGCTGCGTGTGTGACTTGGGTGCGTGGAGGGTGAGGGTTGTGTCGACCAAGTTGGAGTATACGACGAGCCTGGGGCAAGTCTTGCAGTGGGGTGCTACCTGGGCACCCCTGGAAATGGATACCTATGGTGGGTAAATGGAATATGAGGTGGCCCTAGGTGTGAACCTATGATGGGAGGAGCCCGGGGTGGAGGTGCTGTGGTGGCACGATAAATGGAAACCCTGATGAAGACATTCTGGCTTGGTCATCCCTAAGGACTTACTAGTACTCAGATTCACCGGGAAGCCTTACGTACCACTTGCCCTATATGGTGCGGGACGGCCGGACTACTTGGTAGGATATTGCCACTACTGCTAGGTTGATAGCGGACAGTGTGAGGGAGGTATGGGGCGTAGAGGATTTACCCCCACACCCTTCCGAGACTTCATGGAGACCTTGTGGACCTAGCTCATGACTCACAGTTTCAGCCACCCCAGACTAGACTTGGGGTGTACCAGGGCTGAATGGTAGAGTGGCATTATCCTAGGCTAGCAAGCGGCCGGAATCAGCCCAGTTGACGACGGTCAGCGAGGAAGGCGGATCTTGTGGTTATGTAAAACCTCTGCAGAGTGTATGGTTGATCGATCGATACATATGCCGACTTGTTGGCTATGGACCTTTCCTGGGTTTTGCTTAAACTAGATAGTGAGATGAGTCTTTCTCTTCTCCCCCTAGGAGTGAGTGTTCGGACATAGCCAGGGGCTACGGGCCATGAGACAGTGCCGAGAGGGAGTTGGCCTATCGACTGAGCGATGGTATGGTGGTGATGTGGTGATGATGTGGAGATGGTGGTATATCGATCCTAGGATCGAAACCTGGCTCTGGACGGAAATGGGGTGGATTGGGTGTGGGAATGGTGTTAAAACTTGACCAACTATTATTATATATATACTTGATATGCTAAAACATAGGAAACCCTAGCCTTATAGTTTCCTTTTGAATATAACCAACTTGCATCCAATTTTCCACAAAGCAATGCTCATAGGGTGGGAGTGGCTAGTACAAATCGTACTGATAAATTTTGGCACATAGGTTCAGCTGAGGAGTATAGCTCTGAGGAGTTTGACGGTTGAGGGGTTCGTTCCTACGCTCGAGTTTGGCGATCTTGTCTTCAAGCTGTTCTAAATGAATGCCACTTTTGATTCCGCCAATGCGGCGATGTAATAATTTATGTAATTCCACACTATTTGTACTCTGATATTACGTTGTATGGATGTGATATTTGACTGAAATTTGGGTAATATGATCTACAACGGTCTTATTACACTTCAACGCTGTGGATTTTCCTTCGCGAAAATCAGGTCGTTTCACCTGCCGTGCCAACTAGGGAACTTGACAGTCTTGAGGAATCCATGTTGGTATGTCTCTGTTCTCGTTCTCCTCTCGTGGTGGTGGTGGTGGTGGGAGGGGCTTTCTTTTTCTATGTTTCTGGTATTGGCACAAACGCAAGGAGTGCACATACTATTGGGGCATCAGTGGAGGAGATAACATGTAGTTAAAACTATCTCCAAGACTGATGACGTCTCATCGGCGTAAATGGAGGAGCTGTGCTCTGTTTTCATCAATGTATGCTTGGAAACACCAATACTCCTACATCCCTGGTCGAACACGCCTTCTGCGGTACGATTGGTTGAGGTTCTCGAGGGAGTGCGACAGCACCCGAGGTGAAGCACACCGGTTGGAAAAAAATCTTTATCTTGCCTTGCCCTAGAGTCCTTGTGATGGTCTGTGCATTGTAAATCTGACCAAGCCGAACATGCCTTCAGTCTACCCCTCGACTGCTATGACTGCTTGGATTAGAATCAAATAAGAATAGAAAAGACCTATCACAACCGCACCAGGCATTCAAGTCTCAAGCATGTCAAAAGCTTCTTTTCTCGAATCACTTCTTGTGTCTAGCTTTCCTAATGCATTCGCTCTCATATTTTACTGCGCTCGCAAGAAAGTCCAAATACGGCACATTTGATCTCGTCGGACACTATATAGTACAGAGCTGTGAGTAAAACTATTGCCTATGGAGTGCACTTGGTCACAACATTTGTATCAGTAGTAGTTGTAGTCATGAGTGGCTTTGATCTGTGTTGAACCCAACTCGTCTTATTTTCGTGTATTTGATAAGATTTATTGAACTTGCAGGAACCATTCATCAAGGATTATTTTTATTCAAAAACTTTCTACTTTATAGGATCACACAAAGTCCGGCCATCTAAAATCTTGACTACCCGGATGACATGCTCCTGCATTCCCGCATAGGCGTGCGTGCATGGGTGGCATCAGCAGCCTGTTGCAGCAGGGGACGTCACCTCCTGGCCTGTCGCATTGACGTGGTGGGGCGAAGCCCGCCGCCCACCCATGCAAATGTCTCAGTCGTGGGGTGATCGACAGCCCCCAAACTATAACAGCAAAGACAAGGGGCGAGAGGGAAGGTTATACCTACTGCCTTGTTTCTCCAGAGCTCCTGATTCCATCCCAAAGCTTTTGCCTTCCACCCTACTGCGCCGCCAATGCCTCATGCCATGACCATGGCATAGCGAACAAGGTCGTCTATCAATGTGGAGTCCTCGGAGGCCTTCAATGCCGGCAATCCTCCACCGATAGATGGATATCTCATCGGCCTACTCTCTAACCTGCCAGTTCCCCCTTTGAGGTGGATCATCACCGCTCTTCATGTTGTTTATCTTCATTTAACCAGAGTATGCGAGCAACGCTCACACTTGTATTTGTGTTCATATTGCTTAATTTAACTAGTATTTGGATTTTGCCTATTGTCTCAATAGGTGTTCATGGGCATGATGGCGTCTCAAGCCTTGTTCGCCCCGGTGCCTGGTTCTTTATCCACGGTCGCACTCAGAAAGCCACCCCACGAGGCATCCCCCGATGGAGGCAGCCATCCGCGTTTCCGTGACATGCTGCATCGGTCAGTTCGGTAAAGGTAGTTTGCCTTCTCAATCAGATTGCTCTCCCCCTTATCCTATATGGGCTTGAAGTTGGCTTGCATTGTGCAGTGCTTCCTCCATGGCGGTGCCATCCCATGTTGTGGGGCATTCCCCTGGTGGTGCCGGAGAGTCATCCCATCGCCGCTTGCCGCCACCGAGCTCGTCTGTCCCCGCATAGCCCTCTGGTTCTGAAGTGGGCGAATTGTCAGAAGAGCGTGAATCCTCAGACGATGTAGAGTACCGTCAATTATTGAAGAATTACCGTGAGGTCCAAGCAGATTTGTCATCAACTAGGCTGAACACCGAGACGCTGCGCGGTGAGCTAGACATCGCGCGCGACACACTTCAAGCTTCCAAGAATCTTGCCTCCTAAGTGCGAGCCGACTTGGCGATCGCCCAGCAGCAGGCCCAACACATGATGAACCTTGTTGTGGTACTGAGCACGTAGGTCGACACCCTGCAGATGTCCGTGCTAGCCGCCTGTAAAATGGCCTTCCCCATTGGAAGAGTGGATGATCTGTTGGCCACAGAGAAGCACCTCCAAGCCCTATCGGCCCAAATTCAAGCCATGGGGACCGAAGCCATTCGTCAAGGGGCTACCACGGCACTGGTTGCTGCCCAGCTTCAGATTGGCACAACGATGAACCTCGGAGTGGCGGAGTAGGGATTTTCGCCATGTTCGATGGACGATGACATTGCCGATCTAATTGATAGTTTCGAGCTGGCCGCCAACGCTGTCTTACCAAAGGTGGACGTGGATGAGATCCTGCATGCCAACCCTAACCCTTGATCTGTGGGACATATCAGTAGTATTAGTAGTCATGAATAAGTTTGATCTATGGGACGCCCTTGCAAAATATGTGAACTCTTATTTGCATGTTGGTGTTAACTTTTGTTGAACTTTGTATGAGGCCTTGTTTGGATGCATGTGTATCCACATCAATCCACATGTGTTGGAGTGGAATGGAATGAAATCTAGTTTAATTCCAATCCAATCCACTTCAACACATGTGGATCAAGATGAATACATGTGCATCCAAACAAGGCCTTAGGTGGGTTAAACTCTATTGAGCGTGGTATAGCTCAGGTCCTTTAGTCATTTTGTAGCCGGTTTGTATCCCTTGTTGGTTGCTTTTCGCTGTAGATTCCTTTCTAGTTGTCTTTGATCTGATCTATAATATGCTAAACATTCATGAGTGCCTTTGATCCCTGTTGAAGCCAACTCATGTCTTTGATAAAATTTGTTGAACTTGAAAGAACCATGCAGCGAGGAGTTTATCTGAACAAGTCTAGAATACTGTTTTTGCTTTTGCTTTTCTGTTGTTTTGTTTCAATTTTATTTATTTTATTTAAGGATTCAACAAAAGTACTCGTACGAAACAGGTTCCATGTATAACATGAGATGTGTCCAGCCCGGTTAGATTTACGATGCTAGGACTTTCTTGCGTGCGCAGTAAATTTGAATACCTATGTGGCTCCCTAAAGGAAAAAAATCTAAAGAAGGTACATGTGACAACCATTACAATTTCAGCACCAAGAGCAAGTCTTGCACTTACAATCTATTGAGCATGGTGTAGCTCAGGTCATTTGGTTTCTGTTTGTTTTTTGTTGCCTTGGTGTATTTGTAAATCTTTGTTGAACTTGCAAGAACCTTGCAGCGAGGAGCAAGTCTCACCTCAGTGTAATGCAGAGCAGAGAAGCCATTGGTGTTGAAATGTTATTGCACACATAAGAAAGTCCGACCGTAAGTCTTGCCTTTAGTCTAATACAGAGCAGAGGAGTCATTGGTGTTGAAATATTATTGCACACGTAAGAAAGTTCGACCTCTGTACATTTGAACATGTCTGACAGTATCCTCTATAGTTTTCTTCGTCTTCTTGTGACGCTTGTTACTGTGTTGTTTACGATTTTAAGTTTGGCTAACTTAATAGTAGCATAGCCTAGTAGTACAATTTGGTGGGTGCATTGTAGTGCTTTTGAAGTGTCATTTATTTGTATTTTGGAGTGCCCTCATTAGCAACCCCATGTACCCATGTACTATAGCTGAACTAATGGATGAAACGGCAACAGGAGCTGTAACACCACCATAACACATGTGCGCATCAAACAAATAATTCAATTTACAAATAAAACAAAGATGGTACATTAGTTTAGCTGAAATAATGACAACATCCATCATTGAGGAAATTAACATGTCCATAGACAAGCAAACAACATTGGTCCATATAAAATGCATGACAGAGAGATACATCAAATGCAGCTTTATTTACTGCTCTGCTAATGAATCCAAGAACAAGGGAACATAAGAAAGATAGTATGGTTTGCAGATGAACTCTTTTTTAATGGTACATCTACCATACCGAAAGACATGGACAGGGATATCTTGAACTTTTTTGCGGTCCATGTTATATGCGATGATTGTTCCATCCTCCCTAGCAAAGAAAATCAAATTCCATTATGGGTGAACTGTGATCACTATGTCCTCGTCATCAAAATCTGGGTAACCAAATCTAATATTAATCCTTCCAAACAGGATCCGCGTGCTGATCATATGCTTCAATGTCCAATTATCAGTACCATAGTCTTCAAGGATCTAGATTGAAAGCTTGGAATCATTGGGACCATCAATAGTACATAAAACACAAGTGACCCTGAGCTTGATGCATGGAGTGGTGAAGGCCATCTAGCCTATCAATTTTCCTCCATGTGTTTCCCTCCATATCCACAGCAAATATCATAGAGTACCTCCCAGAGTGCCCAATAATATGCAAACAACCGTTAAGAAACACACTTGGTTGTCTATAAAATATCACATTAGTATGCTTGCCCCATTTAGATTCCTTATAGATCCATGCTGCAGTTTGAGATGAGTAGATCTCCACACCTGCGCACACAACGTTGACATCCATATATTCAATCACATGGAAGTGCGAGGAGGCTATCGGATCGAACGCCAAGTGAGCCTCACTAACAGCATGGCCAACATCATGGGTGCTAGGCAGCAAAATTTTAAACTTCTAGGTCATTGGATTGCAGATGACATAGCGGTATCCATCGGCCCCAAGGCACCAGCATAGGATGAGGCCGTTGCAGTAATATGAGAGAGCTACATTGTCAATGTTGAAGGGCAAGAATTCGAAGGAGCGGGGGTGTACACCACGGATGACGCTGGTGAAGTTTTGATTGCCATTCTCACTGTCGTAGAAGAAGATAGCCACAATCTGGGGCAACTTCTTATGGTTGTTGGGGTCCTCGATGAGGTTTTTCCAGGAGTGACAGACACATTTGCAGTAGAACAAGGAGCGAGCGGGGAGGTGGTGGAGGATCTCAAAAACAACATCCTCCGTGACGCTGGCCAGTCCGTTCCTCTTGTTGGAGGCCTCCTCCATTTCGTCAGTGTGCAGTACGATGAGAGCTTCCTCAGTAATGAGATCCCTTAAGAGAAAAATAATCCAACAAAGATCAATCAGTGAAGTCTACAACTCATACCAAAGTGCAACTTGAACAACCATTAATAATTTTCATGGTACGACCTCATATAAATTTAGAGTAGCACCACATAGATATATATAACTCAAACTAGAGTAGCAGTTAATGGAGCTGTAACCATTACAATTTCAGCAGTTAATTGAGCTTCCTCAGTTTTCACAAGTAGAATGTCAGTGAACAAGTGGTAGTGATCATCATTGGCATCAGTAGCAACATGTGCAGCTTAAACATTATTGGCCTCAATGATGTGAATGATGGACACAAAGCATTGATTTGCTTTCATTGCCTTCCTCTTGTTTGGAACCAAATGGATAACTTGGTTGTCAACAAGGAGAAGACACAAAAAGCAAACATATGAGCTGCATCCTAATACATCTAACAGCCATGTAGACACCATTAGCATAGAAATGTGGCCTCAGATATGTTACAAGTTCAAAATACATAAGGACTCACCGGTGGCACTAGAGCATACGAAATAGAAATGTAGAATCAAGCAAGCACTAGACAGAAAAAATAGTTTAAGGCAGAAGCAAAGGGCCTGTATGTTTGCCTAGATAGATAGGTATAATCAAGCAAGCACTTGACAATTAACAGGCCTAGTTGCACACAGGCATTTACAGTAAGAACACTGAACATATGCAGAAAACCAAGACACTAGCAGAAAATCAACCAGTGCCACCTCCTAGTTCTTTTAATCAGCATTGGCCTAACTAGATCTGCAACACTACAATATTTCTTGTAGACCTCATGTTTAAGCAAGGACCAAAATAGGGAAGGTAGGAAAAGGCGAGAAAGGAGACCTACAGATCGGATCTGTCGCCTCTATCGCGGCACACGATGAACACAGACGCTAATGCCACCGTGCTCCACTAGGAAGACTCGTCGCCTAGCCTCCAAAAGGACGCCAGAGCCACCATAGCACACTGGGGATCCTCTGTTGTCGCTGCCACCACAAGTCCAATGGCATAGATTTGTTTCCACTTGCAGGGGATACATCCAATATATAAGTCAACCTATCCACACAGAGAACATATACTACTATTAGGACTCCAAAGACATGTCAACACAACCAGGCGTCTAGCGCAATGGTGAAGACGGTCTATTCCTTGATCTAGGTCCTAGGTTCGACTCCTAGGTCTCATGGTTTTTTTAGTTTGAATTTATTAAACCACGGCGGCAACAAGTAACACGCAAGCCGTCAGGTCCCACGGGTCAGATGGAGATGTAGAAAGGTCCCACTGGCCGTCCAGTCCCAAATGTCGGATGGTCCCATAGGTACACGTGACATGCAACCCGTCAGGTCCCATAGGTCCGTCGAGTCCCATAGGGCGGATGGAGATGGAGAATGGTTCCACAGGTACACATGACACGTAAGTCATCTGGTCCCACAGGTCAGATGCTGAAGGGTCCCGTAGGTACTCGTCGGATGGAGAAACGAACGAGCGGAGACTTCAATGACGAATTGCAAGTAGGATGAGACTCAGTCCCATAGGTACCTCGCTCGGAAGAAGGGCCCCACAAGTACCGCCGCACGAGCGGAGACTTTTATGATGAATTACAAGCGTCATGGATGAGTAACCTCAGGTCCCATAGGTACACGCTTCGGATGGAGAAAGTACACAGATCTATGACGGCCATTTGTTCTGAGTCAAATATTGCAATGGTTCATGACAAAGACACATTTTGTTTCCACTTCACAGGATGAGTCACATCCAATATATTTTTGTCAACCATATCCGTCACCACTGATCTAGACAAATAAATATTCGTCATAAAAGCGATCTATTTTCGGATTCGGACTCCAAAGATATTTCTAGTAGTGATCCTAGGTGTAATTTGTCGGGTCCTTTTTGTGGTGTAACTAATCATTTGATGAGAGTTAAGTGCATGATGACCATTATGTGTTAGTGGTTCATGATGTCTTATTGGTTTCCGTTACTAGTAACAAATAATTCATTTGTTAGTTTTATAAGTCATTGGTAATGGACAATGACATGATTACGACTATCTCTACATGTGCATGGCTCTTCATCTTCGTCTTCATTTGTTGCAACATAAAAGGAGCCCTCTTTCTCTTGTTCGTAGGTGAGAAGAGACAACCAAGAACACTACTTCACTGTTGTAGTGCTTTTTGAGCTATTCCCGTCCTGGTTCCTATGCGCATAGGAATAGGGAGAGCAAACTTCTAATCCATGCCATCCTCTGTGTTCATCTGCTCGGGTGAAGGCTAGCAATGAGGTTTTTAGGAGCGCAACAACTTATTCTTTTTCCTACTACTTCCGACATCAAGGAGGGATCGGCATGACATCAAGTGGGATGACTACATCAACAAACACTATGTCAAGTAGCGTTGGATCTGGTGCCACTGGGTATCCTTAGTTGGCCCATGTAGCCCAAGTGGCACATGTGTGGTTGTGGATGGTGGGTTTAGTACCATCTTAGTTTAGGAGGTTGAGGGCCAACTTATAATCCTTATTGTTCCAAACGTAGCACCTCCGGGTTAACCCTTTTACATAAAGCGAGGACGAAAGTGTAAGTGAGGTGCTACACGTATGTAGGTCCGTTCCACACGTGCGGAGCTAGGGCTGTATAAGCAGTTTTTTGATGCGGGGTGTTACATCATTACACTTGATCACCCGTGCATATGTATGATGTCACAAATAGATGTTAATATAATTTCCTGGAGAAAATAAATTGGTAGGGTGTTACATCATTACACTTGATCACACGTGCATATGTCTGATGCCACAAATATGATGTTAATAGATTTTTTTAGATTAAATAAATTGGTACTGAATTTACCAGATTGGAGAACTTGACTTCACTCGCGCCTTGGGAACATAACTAGAGTACAAAACTAGCTTTTCTGGATTAAATAAATTGGTACTGAATTTACCGGACTGGAGAAGGGCTTCACTCGCGCCTTGGGGACAGAACTAGAGTACAAAACTAGCTTCCTCTGTGCATATTGTTTTCGGGTAATAATACTATCATTGAGAAAGAATAGATAGACTATCATGCATATGACTAATTTCTATATGGGTGTAGGCTCATACTTTCATTTTATCCTTGCTTGTTGTTCCCGACATGAATACGTCACTTAAAATAAGCTATTGACGTCTTAGTTCCGACCCCTTCGCCTAAAAGAGAATTGAATTTAGCAGCTCTTTCTAAAATGCGTGAATGCAAATAAAAAACATCCCGTAGATAAGCTTCACGGTCGCGAGGTCTTCTTAATAGAAGGGACATTTGGCGATAAGCTCGTGCCGTTTGAAGAGATCATCATTAATTATTAAAATATGTCATTCGTGGTACATAAAATACTTAGCTAGGGCCGCTCCCGTATAAGGAGCAAGATATTGTAAAGCAGCAGGTGAATCCGCCATTTCAGCTACTACAATTGTGTATTCCATGGCCCCTTCCTTGTGGAAAGTAGTTACTACTTGAGCCACGGAGGATGCCCTTTGACCGATAGCTACATAAACACATATTACATCTTGCCCTTTTTGATTTGTGATGCTGTGTCGAAGAAACGTCATAAAGTACAGTGTCCAGCGAAAAGAAGTACGGTATGCTGTTGCCCCTACTCGAAGAGAAGTATTAAGGACAAGAAAAGATAAGGAAGAAAATAAGCAAGTATTCTCTAATTGTACGGATCACTCCGGTACTGGGGCAAAATCATTACCACCATATTGTATCTGTTGATAACATAATCATACGGTGACCACTCCGTGGGCAAAATCATTATCGCTGTTGATAACATAATTTGGCTCTTCGATTTGTAGTTGGCCAAATTAGTTTAGTTGGTACTTAGATTTATGGATCGAATTTTGTTGATGAACTGTAACTGATTTGAATGGAAGAATCAACTTTGGAATTTACGGGGCCAGAAGGAAGCTTGGCCGATGCTACAACAGGGTCAGGGTCAGGGTCAGGACTTGATGAGATGCTACAACCAGTACCAAGCACGCGCACAAGCAAGAATAGGGGACGTACTAGTGCTGGACTTAAATACACATGTACGTATGGCCAAACTAATCAGGAATTAGAAATATTATATCCAATTTGTGCTTGCAAAGGAGTCTTCTCCGTTTGCTAAAGACCATAGCATACCCACTTATATGTATAAATACCGGGTATATACTGCTGATTGTGACCCTCTAGCCAATTGACATTATCGATCTATTATTTTTTTCAGCATTATATTTTCTTCTGCTTTTGACAGTAGTACATACCAAACCCTAATCTCCATTAGGAGTTGGTAAGCTTTGCCATTTTGCGCTCAAATACGGTTGGCTCTCCACTAAGAAAGCGAGGAACCCCTTTGCTAGTTTGTCGTGGAGAAACTAGTCGCTCGTCGTCACGAATTACGATAGTTATCGTGGTGTCGCGTGGATAAAATTTTCGCAGCAACAGTATCCTTAGACTATCTGTCAAGGATCGCTATCATCCAGTGTTGTTTTCAAGCCTGTTTAAAGTCTTATCTCGACAATTCAACTTTTTTGAGATCGTTGACTTTAAACCACTTCAATGGCGTCACTTACCACCATGATCTTGAGAGAGATAGCCTTTTGTGCATCCAAAACCTCTCACTAAAGACTCTGCCGTAGAACAACACCCCCCCAGCCCTCTTAATATTATGGCCAAATGAAAACAAAACCCGATAGTGCATTCTACAGCGAATGTCTAAGCATACTGAAATATAATAGGCTTCCAAAACTTGTGTACAGACAGATATAGATGGATATGGATGGCTAGACAGATGCATGGATAGATTGATTGATGGATTATAGATAGATAGATAGATACAAACAGACAGATAGACAGGTAGATAGAGATATATTGTTAGATTATCTAACCATCTATCTTTATCTAACTGGCTTCATATTTGTCTCTATGTATCTATTTAATAGATAGATAATTAGATAGATAGATTGATAGATAGATAGATAGATAGATAGATAGATAGATATAGACAGATAGACATAGATATATAGATAGATAGATATCCATTCACTTTGGAGTGTATGTATATATAGAACACATATGGTGCAGAGGTCGACATCATACACATTATTCAGACAAACAAGCCATTTGTGTTAGCTCTAACCTATCACCAATGGCGAAGTGCCTAGAGCACACAAGGATCCGAGGGCTCTGCCTGCTTTTCATGGTTCTTCTCGCATGCTCTGTTGTTCATGCCCAGATAATAAGAGGTAATTAATAAAATAGTGCCATTTTATTTTGAGGTAAATAGATATACATATAGTGTTCATTATGATGTAATTTGGTTTATTTCTATTAGGTGAAACCAAAGAGGATAGCAACACTAAGAGCATGATGATGACAACGACGAGCCCAACAAGCTACATAATTGTCATGAGTGGAGGTGATGACAAGTGCTATCAAGATATGAGAAGACTAGTGTGGATCTGCAAAAAGACTTTGAAATGGTTTATGAAATTGATTGATTGCTTGAAGGAATGCCCTGGTTGCTAATAAGAGGGCATGCTTTCTCAAGATTGTAGATGGACATCATGAAGATGTTCTACCCAATCATCGATGCATGTACCCAAGGATAATAAACTACAAGACTACTTATCAATGATTATCAAGTGTTTCCTATTTTAAGAACTGCCATTTTATCGAGAGTCTTTTTCCTGTGTCATTATAAAAGTTCAAAATTCCATATGAGCCATTGAAAAGGTCTATCGGTCTTCAGTGACACTAGTCAAAACTTTTGTTCCTCTCATGCCACTGTCATCCGCATCTATCGCATTTTGACAGTTTGTCGGCTGTCATGTGGATCGAAGCATCTATCCCTTATTCACCCTACTCCCTCTCGGTCTCTCTCTCTCTCTCTCTTCCCTGCTGCACCAAGCCGCCGCCCGCGCTCTTCTTCTGGCCGTCCACGCTCGCGTCGCAGTAGGGGCAGCTCCGTCGGGTGTACAATGGGCTTGGCCCGCTCGCCGACTTCACCGTCAGCGGGAACCATGTCGTGGCCTATGACGCATGCATCCGGTTCCCTGCGCAAGCCGATAGTGCTCCACCGCCCAATTCGACCACCAGATGGAGCCGCAACCAGGGAGCCACTTCCAGGACGCGCGCCTCCCGCAGCAGCGGGGCGTCGACGGCGTTGTCTTCCCCGCTCGGACGGCCGCGGACTTCGACCGCGCCGTAGATGCGTTCGGGTACGAGGAGCTTCCCTACGTCGTCGCGGCGCCTCGGACCAACGTCGTCGGCCGGGTCTTCACCGCCAACGAGTCGCCGCCCGACCAGAGCATCCCCTTCCACCACGAGATGGCGCAGGTCCGTCAGTATCCCCCATCCTGCTCTGCTCGTCCGGTCGGCCCTCATCAAAATTAATAAAATTCACATGAACTTCAGTTATGCAAAATCGTATCATTTGGGAACATTGATGTTATGGCTAGATTCCCCAACTGACGATCATGGCATATCCACTTCCTTTAGGCTCCAACATTTCCGTCCAAATTGTTGTTCTTCTGCGAAGTCGAAGCAAAGAGTGATGGAGAGACACCAGTAGTGTTGTAAATGACAAGTTCCCGGAATTTGTGGAGAAGCTGGAGAAGTGTGGCCTGATTTACACAAGAGTCTTAGGAGAGGGTGACCACTCATCTTCTCCAATCGGTCGTGGATGGCAATCAGTATTTGCCACTAGTGATAAAGTCGTCGTGGATGGCAACCAAAAGGTAACCTGGTCACTTTTTTTTTTTTAAATGCTCCTAGTTGGGGTTTCTGACAATCATCCTTCCCCTGTCACAGAAAAACTTCAGACAAAGTTCCATATATATGTGGTTTTGTCAAAGTGACATCGCTCTATATGCAAAAAAAGTTGTAGCGAATGTTGAGCCTCTACAATTGGAATACCTCTTTTTGGTTGGAGTAGAAGTTCACTAAATGCTGTATCACATCTATAATTAAATATTGTACAGAGCTGGTTCCATGAAAAATGGCCTGTTTCACTGGCCTATTCCAACTGTTATGTCCAACTGGATGCCACATCAGTTCCAATGCACTCCTATCTCTTCGATGCCTCTTGGGTACTCCGGTATCTCCTATGGCCTATGGGCATGGCAGTCTGAGCTCGAGCCCCCTTAAACCCTGTTTTTCTGTCTTCCTACAACCTGAATCGCTCCAAACACCGTCAGAGAAGCTCTGCAGTCCCCAGGGTGATTATCTCGCAAGGCTCTATCCTGCAATGTGCCAGATGGGGAAGCTCACACCAGCAGCCCATGATTACTCTAACGAGATTGCACCCACCAGAAGCTCACTCAGCAGGGTGGGGAAGTTGGCACACTTATCAGTTCTTGAGACAGTATAATGTCCCTCTTGACTTGGCGTTAGATGTGGCACCCAGCTGGATGTAGGTTTGGTCAGTTTTTTTTTCTTCCAATGGCATCACGGCCATGGCATTTAGATCTTTACAGTCTGTTCGGCAGGACTGAAAAATAAGTCAAAATACTGTTTCCGGCTGATTGTTGTGAGGGAAAAATAATGTTCCGTCTGAAAATACTGTTCATGTGAACAGTGCCACTGTGATAGCGCCTGGCCAGCCCAGCCCCAGCCGGCCAGCCAGCCGAACGCTCTGTTAATCATGTCATTAGTACAGATGTTGATACCACCTTCCACCTTATGGTCCAGGATGGTGACAACTTTTAAAGTGGGTTGAAATGGAGTTTCAACAATATATTATTTAATTTAACTCAGTGACTGTACTGTTCTCACCTGATTTCTGAACTGCTGTCCTTCAACAGGGCTGCAGCACGTGGAATGGAACTGGAATGGACTGGGGACCGAGTTAAAACAGTAACAGGCCCAATACCAGCAGTTAAATGGGATGAGAGACGAGGAAGGAAAATATGGTTCGTTAACATGGTTGCTGCCTACACAGGGTGGAAGGATGCTCGGAATGGTCGTGTGAATACAGTCTCGTTTGGCGATGGCTCGCCCTTGCCTGGTGATATCATGGACGAATGTGGGAAGATCTTAGAAGAAGAATGCGTGGCCATTCCATGGCAACAAGGTGACATTCTTCTTATAGACAACTGGGCGGTCTTACATGGTCGGCGGTCTTCAAGTCCCCACGACGCATACTTGCTTCACTCTGTAAATAGCATGTAAAATTAAATGTATCATAGGATGGGCTGGAGTATTGATTTGCACTATACATGTAGTTTTAGTTGCAGATATGATTCTGAGATTGGAGAATAAACTAGTCCATCAACCCGTGCTCTCGCACGGGCTAGAATCTTATAAGAGATATTAGTTTATTGTCTAATGTCTCTAGATGATTAAAAGTACTTGCATTAAATTATTTTTTTCTCTTTGTTCATTTTTAACACAATAGGCACATCAGATATTTTGTTGTGTCTATTTAGTTGTGGTAAACCTATCAATTATACTTATCTATACGTTTTTCATCAATTTATTGCTACATAAGGAATTTGGGTCGTAGGTTGCACTCTTAAGTACAATGATGGCCTAAATAGTCACTTCAACCTACACCACATTGCTTTAGATCAGTTTAGAGCTTGGTGAGAGATCTAGGATGGGTAGTTGTGCTAAACTCAAGAGGATATTAATGTTTAAGCCTTATAATGACTTTTTGCACTTAAGAAATCTCAAAGAACAGGAAAATATAGCCACGTGTAGTCTACAATATCCTCCCCACATTGTCAAGACGTTTGGATTTTATTGCCAAAGAGTAATTTATGCAGTAATGATTATACTATTAATAAAGATATGTAAAATGCTTTAGTTAAAGTGTATAAATTATGTAAGTAATAATTTATACATTATATGTCCTGGTTATTAATAATAATTTTAAATAATTTGTTAGTATCATTAGTGTAGGAAGTCTTTTTACATGATTGCTAAAACATAACATATATATTTATATCACGTATGCACAAGTATATGATGTGCATGTACTTTAATCAAATTTTATTATATTGTCATTTAATTTTTTTGCAATACAATATATTGAAAAGTTTGGTGTATACTTAATAATGTCAGAAGAGGTAATTTAGATGTACAATTTAAGGGGTCGCATATATTATGTATCTAATAGCTTAAGTGGTAATTAAAATAAATATTCTTGGGTTACCTTTCATTGATTTACACATTCATAGAGGTGCGTAATTATTTAGAAAATAACACGATCCTATGGTTATTATTATCGATGTTCATTATAGTCTACACAATTGGAGACTGAATGCTTCTTTTTTTTTGAGAATGTCACATCCGATTTTAAGGATAAAATGGGATGCAAAATCTTATGTACGTCCAGAGATCAGTCACACACATAAGCCGATAAATTATAAATAGTATCATCAGAAGTGTTTATTACATCACGAATAATAAGACATAGTCTTCACATAAATGTAGCGGAAGTATAAAGTAAAATCTCTCGCGGAAGCTTCATATCACAGGGACGTTAACCGGTTGACCACAAGTCTAATATTCCTCAGGAAAGTCGTTATTACCATAGCCATCTGTTACCCCTCTGAAATTTTTATCCAAATAATAAAAATAAACAAGCGTAAGTACATGTCGTACTCAACAAGTGTAATATGAGGTTCATGAGGCTTAAAAGGCTTGACACAGGTTTAACAGCATTCAGCTTTTAATTATCACAATTTTAGCATAAGAGTAGCAACAAGTTGTTTCAATCCCAAAGTAAAACACATGAACAGTGTAAACAAGAATAATAAATAGCATAAACAGATAATTCTTAGTGATCCACTATTCCATAAGGGTTCCAAGGCCACTCGTGACCGTGAGCACGGCTGATATACCAGTTTTACACTCTGTAGAGGTTGTACACTTTCATTGTGAGTTGGGATACCCATATGCCCGAGTTAATTACTCCAAAAATACTTTCAAGATGAGCAGGCATGGTTCACTATGAAGCCTTTCAAAGGTTCGTCTAACAAGTTAGGACCATTAGATTCACTCGGCAAACAGATATAGGAACCCCCAATTGAATGTCACAATTCCCTCACGGCTATACACATAAGAGTAGAGGTTGTCCCATACACAATTCATCGAGTCATTCTTACGCCAATAAAGGTAACCACTAACAAGCTAGAAAAAGTCCTCATACCGAGCTAAAGCCAGAGCCATGTAGCCCTTATAGTTGTACTATAAGTCTCGGATAATCACTTACAGATAAGTCATTAGGGAGATGAATCTAAAGCATTTAGAAAGTAGCTAAACACTCTAGCCCCCTTGTTTCCATGTTACTAAAAAGTCATATTTTAATGTTTATTGCATATACCATTAGTCAAGTTACAAGATCATGGTTTAATTGAGCACTAGCAAAGCTACCCAATGCATATCCCATATGAGACAAGGTATAAGTTCAATTCTAGGGAATCCCTTTCAAGGTGCCATATGCAACATGAATTAAATATGTTAAAGTTGATAGGAAGTAAGGATAATCTCATGCTATACTTGCCTTGAACAAAGTGCTCCTGCTGATCCTGCTCGTCAAGGTAGTACTCTTGTTCACCCACGAATTGCTCACCGTCTATACTCGATAATCACAGCAACATACAAGCAATCAGAAGCAATCAGACATAGCAAACAAAAGCTATAGATTAGAACAGTACACCAACAACATAAAATCAAGATGAAAAATTTGCAAAACGAATCTACGTCTCGTTATGAACACACAGACGCGAAGATCACAAAAATCGAAGCTAAAATGAAGAAGTTATGAATTAAACAAGATTTCCTTTAATAAAATAATAGATTAAATCTAACCTCGAATTTTAAAAGTTGAAACATACTTAACAGAAATATGAACATGTAGATTACTCAATTACGAACCTAACGCAACTTGAACGGATCAAATCGGAGTTAAAACGGAAATTTTATAACCTACAGAAGGTAGTGGCAGTTTTGTAAATAGATGAAACTTAATTTTTTGAATTTAAATAAATAAAATCAGATTTTAAGCCGAGCCAAGGACTGCGGGAATAAAAACAAAGAAACACAAGGGCTCTTTAGAATAAATGCAAGGACAACAGGTTAAGATCCAAATAATTATAAGGGCCTTTTTGTAAAACGACAGGCGAAGGCGTATGTTCTAATCTCGGCCCTTAATTTTGGATCGGACGGTTGAAATAAACCAAAGAGAGAGCGGACGGCGAGGCCGGCGGCGAGCTTCAACGGTGGCGCCATGGCGAGGAGAGCAGCGCACATGGGATATGACCTATGGACCACGGGGAAACAAACCGAAGGCATCAAGAGAAAGAGGAGAGCAAGGCGAACTCGACTAAACAGCTTACCGCGGTGTGAAGCGAACGGGAGCGGCGTGGTGCTTGGCGAGGCGGGCGGTGATGGCGGCGGTGCTAGGGTTGCGGCGACTGGCGCAATGTGAGGGCAGCTGCATTGGGGCGAGATAGGAAGGTGGTGGTGCGGGGTCAGGCACTATTTATGGGGCTGCTTCGGCGTGCGGGCCATGCCAGGTCACGGCGTGGAGGAGGCGGACTCGGTGGCACCGGTAGTGTCCATGCTGGACACGCGTGGAAGGAAGAGGAAGACCCTGACGTGCAGGCCCAAGCTGTCAGCGAGAGAGAAACGACGCGGGTGCGCTACCAAGCGGGCCTTGGGCGAAGCTGGGCCGAGAGAGAGTTGGGCCTACGGTAAGCGAGGAGCAGAGAGCAGAGCTGGGCCATGGGAACGGAAGCCGGCCTACTAGCGGGGAAATGGACCACACAGGGAGAACTAGGCCAAGCTGGGCTAGAATCGGAGAGAGGGAGAAGAAAATGAAATTCCCTTTCCTATTTTCTTAAACACAATTTCAAATCCAATTTCAAATCAAATTCAAATTCTTTTACAAATTTCAATCAAACTAAAGCATCACAAAATAAATATGCATCAGCATGAGTGCACAAACATGTATGTAGACCTATATTTGATTTTTAATTTTAACAAAGTTATTATTTTTCTAAATTTTAATGCTCACAAAATGCATAATTAAATTATTTTCTCCTATTTTAAAACCATACAAATTTTAGGGTGTTACAATTCTACCCCCCTTAAAATGAATCTCGTCCTCGAGATTCGAACGATGTTTACTCAAAAAGCTGCGGGTATGTTCTCCTCAAATCCTCTTCCCTTTCCCAAGTAGCCTCATCTTCCGTATACCGATTCTACTGAACCTTACATATCTTTATAACCCGGCTCCTTGTAACCCTTTCTGCCATCTCCAAAATCTTTACCGGAAATTCCTCATAGGTGAGATCTTCCTTAACTGTAAGCTCCTCTAATGGTATCTGCTCCTCTAGTACATGCAAACACTTCTTTAACTGGGACACATAAAACACATCATGTACACCTAACAAGCTCTCAGGCAATTCCAACTGATAAGCTACTTCACCATGTCTCTCTAAAATCTTGAAAGGCCCAATATACCTTGGTGCTAACTTTCCTTTCATATTAAACCTTCTCACACTTCTTATAGGTGACACCTTTAGGTAAACATAGTCCCATATTTCAAAAACCAATTCTCTTCTCCTAATGTCGGTATAACTATTCTGTCGAGATTGTGCCACTCACAAGTTATCTCTAATCATCCTTAGTTGCTCTTCTGCGTCCCTTAAAACATTGGGTCCGAACACTTGAGTTTCCCCATTTGATTCCAAAACAACGGGGTTCTACGCTTTCATCCATACAAAGCTTCGAAAGGTGCCATATTGAAACTCTTCTGATAACTATTGTTATACGAGAACTCTGCATAAGGCAAACTCTTGTCCCAACTTGTACCGTACTGTAATGCACAAGCTCTCAACATGTCCTCTAATATCTGATTAATCCTCTCAGTTTGTCCATCTGTCTGAGGATGATACGCTGTACTAAAATTCAACTTTGTTCCCAATGAGCTATGTACTTGCTGCCAAAAAAGAGATGTAAATTGAGTACTCCGATCAGACACAATTTTCTTGAAAACTCCATGTAGACACACTATCTTCTCCATATATAATTGGGCCAACCTTGGTCCATTATAAGTAGTCTTGACCGGTATAAAATGAGAAACTTTTGTTAACCCATACACTATCACCCATATTGAATCATAACCTCACTGAGTACGTGGTAACCCAACAATAAAATCCATACCAACTTCTTTCCACTTCCACTCAGGTATCTTCATTGGTTGTAATAATCCTGCAGGTCTTTGATGTTCTGCTTTGACTCTTTGATAGGTATCACATAAAGCAACATATTCAGCCACATCCCTCTTAAGTCCATACCACCAATACTTCTCTTTCAGATCCAAATACATCTTACTCCCAGGGTGAATAGAGTAAGATGACTCATGTGCCTCACAAAGAATTGCATCTCATATAGCCTTATTTTTTGGCACACAGTCTTTTCCCAAACCACAGAGTTCCATTATCATCCATACGGAATCCTGGTGCCTTGCCAATCACTATGTTCTCCGCTATCTCCTTTAACTTCGCATCCTGTAACTGGCCCTTGCGTATCTCTTGCTCTAGCGTAGGTTCTATCACCAACTCCACTGCATTAGTGACAAAGCCCAAGTTCAGTTGCTCAAATTTTGCACATAACTCACTTGACATAGCTTCCACTTGCATCTCTTTGGCGTAACTCTTCGTGCTAAAAGCATCGGCAACAACATTCGCCTTTCTAGGATGATAGTGTACCTCTAGATCATAATCCTTAATCAACTTCAACCATCGACGCTGTCTCATATTTAGATCCGTCTGAGTGAAAATGTACTTCAGACTCTTGTGATCAGTATAGATGTCACTCTTATATCCAATAAGATAGTGCCTCCATATTTTCAGAGCATGAACCACTGTTGCTAACTCCAAATCATGAGTAGGATAGTTTAACTCATGCTTTCTCAATTGTCGAGACGCATTGGCCACTACTCTTCCTTCCTGCATAAGAACACATCCGAGATCTTGATGAGATGCATCACAATAGATAGAAAAATTCTTGCTCAAATCTGGCAAAACCAATACTGGGGCTGTAGTCAACCTCTTCTTCAATTCTTCAAAGTTAGCCTGGCACTTTTCTGACCACACAAACTTAATATTTTTCTCCAACAAAGCTGTCATAGACTTAGCAAGTTTAGAAAAACCTTCTATGAACCTTCTATAGTATCCAGCCAATCCCAAGAAACTTCAAATCTCTCCCACATCAATTGGTGGTTTCCAATTCAACACATCTCTCACCTTGCTTAGATCTAACGCTATCCCACCATTAGAGACAACATGGCCTAGGAAAGAAACTTCCTTCAACCAAAACTCACACTTCCTTCGCTTAGCATACAACTTGTGTTCTCTGAGCTTCTGCAAGACCAACCTTAGATGTTCAACGTGCTCTTCTTCCATTTTGGAGAATACCAATGTATCATTGATAAATACTACCATAAACTTATCCAAAAACTCCATGAACACCTTATTCATCAAGTACATAAAGTATACAGACGCATTGGTCAAACCAAAGGACATAATTGTGTACTCATACAAACCATACCTCATGGTAAAAGCTGTCTTAGGAATGTCTGTTGCACGAATCTTTAACTGATGATAACCAAAACAAAGATCAATCTTAGAGAAAACATAAGCACCTCTCAACTGATCAAACAATTGATCAATTCTAGGTAGCGGATACTTGTTCTTGATAGTAACCTCATTGAGTGACCAATAATCAACACACATTCTCTGGGTACCATCCTTCTTGTCAACAAATATAACCGGTGCTCCCCAAGGTGACGAACTAGGACGAATGAAACATTTCTCCTATAACTCCTTTATTTGTTTCTTAAGTTCCTCTAGTTCATTAACCCCCATTCTATATGGATGCTTAGCTATAGGTGCAGTTCTAGGTAATAAGTCAATAATAAACTCAATGTCACGGTCAGGTGGCATACCTGGCAAGTCATCGGGAAACACATCTAGAAACTCATCCACTACTGGGTCCTCCTTGTTGACGCGATCATCAAGCTGGTTCACTATGTCTATCGGTTGTGCTTGTATTACAACATCGACACTGATTCTATCCCCATTCGGTGCAGTCACAACAACTACTTTCTCCTTACACTGAATTACTGCTTGTTGTTGCATCATCCAATCCATACCCAGAATCACATCAATACCAGATGTTCTTAAAATAATGGGCTCACTTTGAACAATGATAAGAAGCTTGCATACTACCTCCTGGTGAGTTTACTAGTATAGGATCTTTCATGGCACATAAGGGTATGCTATGCGTTCTAACAAATGCTTCTGATATGAAAGAATGCGAAGCTCTAGAATCAAAAAGAATAGTGGCAGGAGTGGAATTGACATTGAACGTATCGAGCATGACTTCTTGTTTCACAAGCGACGTCTCTATAGACACATGATTCACCTTTCCTGTGTTAGGTGCTGGCTTCTAAGTCGTTCCTTTCGGATTACTATGCTGACCCTGGGGTGTTAGCTGATTTTGCTTCCAAGGGCAATGGTTAGCATAATGCCCAACTTCTCCACAATGATAGCATACGTTGGGGGTGCTAGGTGTGCTGGTCTTTATGAGAGTGTTGTTGGGTGTTCTCTGTCATGGTGTCTGCTGGCCACTATGCTGCTGGGGACGTTGATTGCCATTCTGCTACTGGCATGGTGGACGTTGCTGGTTCTAGTTGCGATTCCATTGATTAGGTGGTCCCTGGTACCTCTGCTAGAAGCCTTGCTGAGGGTTGGTGCGCGTACGGGTATTACTTCTAGAGGCCTGTCCCTGAAGCCTCCTCTTCTTGTCCTCCATCTCTTTGCGCTTATTGTCAATAACAATAGCGCGATTCACCAGCGTCTGAAAATTGGGGTATGTATTGGACATAAGCTAGAGTTGCAGACCATCATACAAACCCTTGAGAAAGCAGCGTTACTTATCGGCATCATTAGCCACCTCATTCAGAGTGTAACATGACAATTGAGCAAATTTGTCACGATACTCAGCTACAGACATAGATCCCTGTTTCAGAGCTCTAAATTCCTCCTGCTTGAACCCTATCAATCCTTCTGGTATGTGGTAGGATCTAAAATTCTCTCTAAATTCCTACCAGGTGATAGGAGGAGCATTGGCGGGACGTCCATACTCGAATGACTCCCACCAGTCTTTAGCTTCTCCCTGGAGTTGTCCTGACGCGTACAACACTTTCTGCTGGTCATCGCAATGCGCTATGTTGAGTTGCTTTTCTACTGCACGAAGCCAATCATCTGCTTCCAGTAGATCAGGGGCATGAGAAAACACCGAGGGATGGCCCGTCAAGAATTCACCACGCTTGTCACATGCTGCTCCACCCATTAGATGATTCTGCTGATTCTGCACCAGAGCTTGCATAAGCAGTGTGTGCACTGCCAGAAGCTGCTCAATAGTAGGTGGCGGTGGCGGTGGTGGATGTGGGGGAACAACTCCACGACCTCAGCCTCTTCCTCTTCTAGACATCTGACATCCAACACAACTATTCAAAATCTAGAGATTTCCATGTTATATGCACTTATAGAGATATAGAATACATTCTAAAAATTTTCTGGACGAGTTCCAACATCAGCAGCTCGGTAAAATAGTCATATCTCGATTTCAAGATATCCAAAAGAGGTGTTCTTTACATGGTTGGAAATATTAAGAAATTATCTACAACTTTTATTCAGAACACATGCCTAGATTCTGTCGTTAGGTTACTCAAAAATAGGACACAACCAAAACTGTTCCAGGTTCTAGACTGTGCAGAAACTTCAACTTAAAACATATATATCTCTTAAACAAGATCAGGTATAGGGGTTATTCTAGAGGCATTAGAAAGACACTTAAGTCTAGTTATTTCCACAAAAATTTCATAATTTTTGGTCAAATAGATTTAGATTGGCATTGAGATAAGGGCAGACTGCTCCAAAAAATAGATCCGAGAGAACATGATGTACCAAACCCAACTATTTATTTATTGACTCAAACTTTAATATTCTTAACTATGGAACTCGCGGACATGCCCACAAAGTTCCAGCACTCATTACAAAAATACAACTCACACATAACATAATTAATAACCCAATTAGGCACACCAATGTTCACACCTCACTACTAGACTCGACTTGACTCAACTTGACCTGTGCTACTAACGTCTTATGACATAGAAATGACTCCAACACCTATGGGAGAAATTTATGGGGAAGCTCCTCGTAGATCCTTGGAAGGTTGAGTCACACCCTTTGCTCATCTATCACTTGTCGGTATCTCTTGAGGGTCGCCTCTTGTGCCTTTAACTGATCTTTCAGACGTCGATTCTTGTCTACTAATTCATAGGCATAGTGCACCATCACTTGAGTAGTGGGATCCGTGCCTTCAGGGTCCATTATTGCCCATTCCATGTCAGGGTATTGGCGAGGGAGGAAGCGATATTGATCTTCCTTCATATCATCAAAACGACGACCACAGAGAACCATGCAGGCTACAGCGGCCGCATCTTCTATGCTATCTTCCATGGTGGCACAGTGAGCGTGATGCGCATAGTTCGAGTCCAGCTGGTATGCTTCCTTCTATTCATCCTTGATGGAGATGCACATCCTGGTCTTCCAATACGTGTCCTCCAGAGGATGCGTATGCTCGTTGTAGACGTACTCCACAGCTACGTCCCAATCACCGTAGTAGGTATGAAGAATCCCCATAAGTTGGTGGTGTATCCCAATCACACCCCGGCTTGTACCAGACTTTCGTAGTCCATCCTAGGGGAGGGATCGACTCATCCTCTTGAATGGCGTCCTCCTCCTCATCATCATCAGACAATGCAATGACCTCCACTTCTTTGGGTTCTTCTTCTTCAAGCTCTTCCTGGAATGGCTCAGGCATAGGTACAGTGCTGGTGAATCAGCTTCTTGCTCCTAGGGTTCCTCCTCCTCACATGGCTCCATGGACTCATACAAGCCACGAGACGGGTAGTAGCCTCCAGTGCTGATGCGAGCGGTCTTATTGGCATGAGACATCTACAGAATTAGATTTAGTCAGTTTAGAAGCAATAATTTTCATAACAGAGTGAGGCAAAAGAAGCATAAAAATTAGCAAATAATAAGGGTGAGATGGGAAGCATGAAATGAGTGAAGCAAAAGAAACTAAAACGACCATTGCTAACTAGGCTTGCGTCCAACAGTCAACACGGATCTGATACCAAACTGTCACACCCAATTTTAAGGATAAAATGGGATGCAAAATCTTATGTGCGCCCAGAGATCAGTCACACACATAAGCCGACAAATTATAAATAGGATCATCACAAGTGTTTATTACATCACGAATAATAAGACATAGTCTTCACATAAATGTAGCGGAAGTATAAAGTAAAATCTCTCGCGGAAGCTCCATATCACAGGGACGTTAACTGGTTGACCACAAGTCTAGTATTCCTCAGGAAAGTCGTTATTACCATAGCCATCTGTTACCCCTCTATGATTTTTATCCAAATAATGAAAATAAATAAGCGTAAGTACATATCGTACTCAACAAGTGTAACATGGGGTTCATGAGGCTCAAAAGGCTTGACACAGGTTTAATAGCATTTAGCTTTTAATTGTCACAATTTTAGCATAAGAGCAGCAATAAGTTGTTTCAATCCCAAAGTAAAACACATGATCAATGTAAACAAGAATAATGAATATCATAAACAGATAATTTTTAGTGATCCACTATTCCATAAGGGTTCCAAGGCCGCTTGTGACCGTGAGCACGGCTGAATACCAGTTTTATACTCTGTAGAGATTGTACACTTTCATTGTGAGTCGTGATACCCATATGGCTAGGTTAATTACTCCCAAAACACTTCCAAGGTGAGCAGGCAGGGTTCACTATGAAGCCTTTCAAAGGTTCGTCTAACAAGTTAGGGCCATTAGATTTACTCGGCAAACAGATATAGGAACCCCCATTCGAATGACATAATTCTCTCACGGCTACACACATAAGAGTAGAGGCTGTCCCATACATGATTTGTCGAGCCATTCTTACGCCAATAAAGGTAACCACTAACAAGCTTGAAAAGGTCCTCATACAAAGCTAAAGCCAGAGCCACGTAGCCCTCACAGTTGTACTATAAGTCCTGGATGATCACTTACAGATAAGTCCTTAGAGAGAGGAATTTGAAGCATTTAGAAAGTAGATATTTCCATGTTGCTAAAAAGTCATATTTTAATGTTTATTGCATATACCATTAGTCAAGTTATAAGATCATGGTTTAATTGAGCACTAGCAAAGCTACCCAATGCATATCCCATATGAGAAAAGGTATAAGTTCAATTCTTGGGAATCCCTATCAAGGTGCCACATGCAACATGAATTAAATATGTTAAAGTTGATAGGAAGCAAGGATAATCACATGCTATACTTGCGTTGAACAAAGTGCTCCTGCTAATCCTGCTCGTCAAAGTAGTACTCTTGTTCACCCACGAATTGCTCACCGTCTATACTCGATAATCACAGCAACATACAAGCATCTAGAAGCAATCATGCATAGCAAACAAAAGTTATAGATTAGAACAGTACACCAACAACATAAAATCAAGATGAAAATTTTGCAAAATGAATCTACGTCTCGCTATGAGCACACAGACACGAAGATCACATAAATCAGAGCTAAAACGAAGAAGTTATGAATTAAACAAGATTTCCTTTAATAAAATAATAGATTAAATCTAACCTCGAATTTTAAAAGTTGAAAATAACAACAGTAATATGAACATGTAGATTACTCAATTACGAACCTAACACAACTTAAATGGATCAAATCAGAGTTAAAACAAAGATTTTATGGCCTATAGAAGGTAGTGGCAGTTTTGTAAATAGATGAAACTTAATTTTTTTGAATTTAAATAAATAAAATCAGATTTTAAACCAAGCCATGGACTGCAAGCATGAAAACAAAGAAACACAGGGGCTCTTTAGAATAAATGCAAGGACGGTGGGTTAAGATTCAAATAATTATAAGGGCCTTTTTACAAAACGATAGGCTATGGGGTATGTTCTAATCTCGGCCCTTGATTTTGAATCGGACGATTGGAAATAATCCAGAGAGAGCGGACAGCGAGGCCAGTGGCGAGCTCCGACAGTGGCACCATGGCCGGAGGCGGGCGGCGCACATGGGATATGACCTATGGACCACGGGGAGACAAATCAAAGGCACCGAGAGAAAGAGGAGAGCAAGGTGAACTCGACTAAGCAGCTTACCGCGGCGTGAAGCGAATAGGAGCGGCATGGTGCTTGGCAAGGCAGGCGGTGATGGCGGCAGTGCTAGGGTTGAGGCAACTGGCGCAATGCGAGGGTGGCTGCGTTGGGGCGAGATAGGAAGGTGGCGGTGTGGGGTCAGGGGCTATTTATGGGCGGCTTCAGCGTGCGGGCCACGCTAGGTCATGGCATGGAGGAGGCGGACTCAGCGGCGATGGTAGTGTCCATGCCGGACATGCACGAAAGGAAGAGGAAGACCCTGACGTGTAGGCCCAAGCTATCAGCGAGAGAGAAATGGCGAGGGCGTGCTGCCAAGCGGGCCACGGGCGAAGCTAGGACAAGAGAGAGCTGGGCCTGCGGGAAGCAAGGAGCGGAAGAGGAGCTGGGCCGCGGGAACGAAAGCCGGCTTATGAGCAGGGAAACAGACCACGCGGGGAGAACCAGGCTGAGCTAGGCCAGAATCGAAGAGTGGGAGAAGAAAATGAATTCCCTTTCGTATTTTCTTAAACATAATTTCAAATCAAATTCAAATTCTTTTACAAATTTCTATCAAACTAAAGCATCACAAAATAAATATGCATCAGCATGAGTGCACAAACATGTATGTAGACCTATATTTGATTTTAATTTTAACAAAGTTATTATTTTTCTAAATTTCAATGCTCATAAAATGCATAATTAAATCATTTTCTCCTATTTTAAAACCATACAAATTTTAGGGTGTCACAGAGAATTTCTGGACATTATGCTTTTTCTAGTGGGCTCCTTAAGGGTTAACATGGAGGCTCCATTGGAGACGTCTATTTACAATTTACCAGATTTCTATTTATTTCATAGTGTGATACTTATTTGGTGGAAACCTAAGATTATGTTATATGTTCTATTATTCTATACCTTTCTGTGCCATGACGAAACTATATTTTAAATTCAACTTTTAGTCTATATATATTGCAATAATTCTTTTTATCCACATGTTAAGTTGAATTTCTAGTGCTTATTTTATACTTTATTCACAATTTTCATCTTTTATATTTAATTGAAAATGATTATATGTCCTAGGTTACTGTGTAACACCCTAGAGTTCAAATGGCTCAGATCCACTCTGCACGCTGAGCAAACCACACCTACCACCATCCCACTTACGCTTTCGTCCTCGCTTCACGTAAAAGGTTAACCCGAGGATGGTGGGGATGGACTCTAGAAGCCTTATATGTTGGTCTATCCCATCTATAACAACCAAGGTGGGACTAAACTCACCACAATATCTCATTAACTTGCATATAGGCCACTATGGGCCAAATTCCAAACTGGGCCGGATGTCACATACACCCCCTCAAAGGAACTAACATCCTCGTTGGCCCAACACACCCACAACTGGACAAACGATGATCAGGAATGTTCCCTCTTAGGACACGTGACCATGCGTCCAGTGTCGGCACATGTGCCATGTCGTGCAACCCCGCAAAGCCTACATGCGCAATGAACCCCATGTTCGCGCCCCTGACCCGCATGCGCGTGGCCACGAAGGTCGGCTCCGATACCATTTGTAACACCCTAGAGTCCAAACGGCTCAGATTCACTCTACACGCTGAGCAAACCATACCTACCATCATCTCACTTACGCTTTCGTCCTACCTTCGTGTAAAAGGAGTAACCTAGGAATGGTGGGATGGACTCTAGAAGCCTTATATGTTGGTCTATCTCATCTTTAACAACCAAGGTGGGACTAAACTCACCACAATATCTCATTAACTTGCATATAGGCCACTATAGGCCAAATTCTAAACTAGGCGGATGTCACATACACCCCCCTCAAAGGAACCGACGTCCTTCTTGGCCCAACACACCCACAACTGGGCAAACAATGACCAGGAATATTCCCTCTTAGCACACGTGACCGTAAGTCTAGAGCTAGCACATGTGCCATGTCGTGCACCCCCATAGGGCCTATATGCGCAATGAACCCCCATGTCCGCGCCCCTGACCCGCACGTGCCCGTGGCCGTGAAAGTCGGCTCCGATACCATTTGTAACGCCCTAGAGTCCAAACGGCTCAGATCCACTCTGCATGCTGAGCAAACCACACCTACCACCATCCCACTTACGCTTTCGTCCTCGCTTCACGTAAAAGGATTAATCCGGGGATGGTGGGATGGACTCTAGAAGCCTTATATGTTGGTCTATCCTATCTTTAACAACCAAGGTGGGACTAAACTCACCATAATATCTCATTAACTTGCATATGGGCCACTAAGGGCCAAATTCCAAATTGGACCGGATGTCACATACTGTCTCGGTTCTTATTGTATAAACAATGGTTTCAGCTGCACCGTGGTACTATCACATAATTTTCTTTGTATTGTTTTATAAAATATAGAGTGCTTAAAACTAAATTACCAATATTGATAAGACATTATATTTCCACCAAAATTTATAAAGCTATTTAGAACAACAACATGTGGAATTTATTATATGTCAATGAGTGTTAATATAATATAACTTAAAGTTAATTATCAATGTCTTTGCTACATTGTTTATTAAGGGAACATTTCACACACCTTTTTTTATAAATAGTTTTTACACACTTGAAATAAAATAAATATTTATCCTAAAGTGTAAATGTTTACGTGGTCAACATGGTGAACATATAATCATGCTTTCTTTTAATTTAACAATTGTAGAAATGTCTAATTAGAATATATATCGCATACTTTATGGATATTAAATTATTTTTCTTGACAGCTTATTTTTAGTATTTATATGTAGATTTGAGACATATTTTTGTATTTTTATTTATTTCTAGGATGGCTGATGTGGGTAATTTAGAGACAAATTAAGTGTGACAATTTATATTTTACTTTATAGTTGTGTATATGGGTAGTTTGAATGCAAACATATGGGTTACTTTGCATTATCTTTCCTAATGCCACATGTGGATAATTTATAAAAAAATATTAGACAGTTATTTTAAATTATGTTTTGTAATGAGAGAGGTGTAGTTGAGATGCAAAGTTAGGGAGTTGTTTTGAATTATCTTTCATAACGAAGGAATTGGGTAATTTAAATGAAAATTTAGTTGATTAAATTTAAATTATTTTTCATAATGATAGAGCTGGGTATTTAGAAGCAAAATTAGAGAGTTTATGCATTCTTCATAATGGTAGGTGTTGATATTTTTTAAAACAAATAGATCCAAGGTTTATTATCGACGATGATGATTGGAGTCCAAATGAAAGGCCATATGTTTCTGATTATTGTGAGGATTTCTAAAATTTACCATTTTCTAATATGTCTGGTAAGAATTAACGTGGAGGCGTATTTTATATGGTTATGCACTATTTTTGTAAATTTCACTTGATTTACTTATGTTCCTATACTAAGAAAATACTTTAGTGACATGATTATGAATTGTACATGGATATCATTAAATAACATATTGGCAAAGCAATTTAAATATGATTTCCTCATCGGTTGGAAAGTATTACAGAATCTGTTTTTAAAGTAATAAACTCTCCTTTTACGTGCTAACAAAATATAGGAATATATGGCGATTAGGGTTCTTTGCTCTTCCTTCTGATGCACCTTTTTTCAGATAGGTCTTTTCAGATAGATCGTCTCGTATTATCATCAATTTCCCTCCTTATAAACATGGGACATATTTGTTCTTTACTTAAATTTGCATATGTGTATGACCAAAACTGTAGAGTAGAGATTGGCACGGATGCATGGCAGTATGAGTGAGCAAGAGTAGCATACCTGCAGCTCAGTAGTGACATGCCAACAATGTAGACTGAGATGTCGCCGTAAGCCCGTGCGTGCAGCAAGAGCAGCATGCCTGTAGCTCCATCCATGCTTTGACGAAGGATGCCGGGTTTAGCTGCGGGATGTCCAGCACCAGCTCGTCCAGAACATAATAATCCGGCTTGCCATATATGAAACCAGCACGTCCAAGCTCGATCAGATAGGAGATTGATTAGACAATGGAAAGAACAACTACTACTCCAAATTAAAGAGCTCACCTAGGCTATCGACCGCAGGGCCGGAGCTGCCAAAAAACGGCAAGCCGTGACTGGGAGGGAAGCCCAAGAAAGATCAACGTGACTGGAAGGGAAGCCTTGCGTAGCATAGTGCAGGATTGGAAGGTCGATCCCTGATTGATTGAAGCTGCGTGACTATGGCCGGCGGCTGCGACGGCAGGGCTTGGCTAATACCACGTGAGATAAGGATGGGATGACAATATAATTTATGTTTTCCTTTTCAATTAGATCTACTATTATGCATGATTTTGATAATGGCAGGTGAGTAATTTTGTAGAAAAAGCTGAATAGATCTAATGGCTATTAGATCTAATGGTTATTTTTTTTTGAAAAGTGCGTTATTTTTTTTTTGAAAGAGGAACGTTTGCGAAAAACTTTCTAATGGCTATTAAAACTAATGGCAATCAAATTGATGGCTAGCAGATCTTTCTAATTATTGTGAGAATTTCTTTGATTTATCTCTTTTTCTAGCACATCTGTTGAGAATTAACGTAGAGGCTTCGTTGGGGCTTCCAATTAGTAACAGTAAGATTGTGCACTGAGAACAACGTTACATGTACCAGTAATCATAAAAACCTTATAATGAAAATATTAAATCTTTATTGTAAACATATAGAAATATTTGAGCAATCGTTTTGTCTTCTGTATATTTGTGGTGATGTCAGTGTGATTATTGGTCTACGAGGTCGTGAGGTCTCAGCTTTTGTTTCTCGAAGGATCCCGCCGGCAGTGACGCGCGAGTATCCCGATAGCTGGGCGAGTGCGGTGAGGCTATATGGGTCCGGCCACCCACAACTTCTTTTCTCGCAAGATCCAGGATGGACATCTAGGTTCTCCATTTCTACACGAGATCCACGAGGAGGCCGGCCTGGATCTGGGTCATAAGCGAGATCATCCATGGCGAGGCATGGATCTTGGTCGCTTGGCTTGAGTGCCCCTTTTTCATCGAGGCCGGCAGTCTCCCTCTACTCCGATGAGGATGGCCCTGCCTGCATCATATTGACTGTGTCTCGGCCACTCTAATAAGTCATGGGGCTCAGTGCCTCTGTCTCATCATGTGCATGTGTGCCCAGTTCCGTCAAGGCGACCTCCTTTTCTTCTTGTTAGATATTTATTTAGACAAATTTAGTCAAGATACGAAGATACATAGTAAAAACAATATAACTAGAAAAATCAAGACGTGTTATAATTTAGAATTGAGGGATCAGTACAATTTAATCTAGAAACGTAAACAAAAGATTTCTTACATCAATGTGCTTGTGTGATCTATCTACTCGCATACACAAAGATGATGATCAACATACTCAAAACAAATGCGTCGAAGAGGTACATCATGTGATAGAACCGTCCAATTTATACAAGATCAAGTACGGTTGTCTCCGTTAAACACGTTGACACGCGCATACTTTCACTTATATAAACCCGGTAGTTCGCCAAGTGTCACGAAGGACCTCGGTAAATCAACTTCACAACAAAGATTGCATGATTAAGCAAATACACCACACATACACAGAGTTGCAGCGGAAATGATATTACAAATGAGTCCACAATAATAGTACAAGTTTGGGTTTCAAAACCGGTTAAGGGAAACAACATAACTTTCAAATGATTACATTAATATAGTTCCAAATACATTGCTAGCATAAGTGACATCCTTTGATAAAAGCATATAGATGAGAAAGAAATATAGAGTCACCGAGCCCACCGGCGGTTAGCCACCATCTTCAGCAGGCCGAGACCTTCACCTGCAACATGATGGGATAAACCTTAAGTACTCGAATGTACTCAGCTAGACTTACTCGTCATAAAGTAGAAATAAAGTGACTCCAAAGATCATACAAGGCTTTATAAGTGGAGCTAGCTTAACAACATTTTGCATAAAAAGCCACTAATTCAACTATGCATTTTATAATTCAGTCATCAAGTTAATTATAGTTATTCATATCTAGATTAGCAACTAACATGTGCCAAACATGTAGTATATCATTTAGTAGCATAACAATAGTAAACATAGCTGGTGTAGTAAGTCCATATTCATCATAACCATCATATTCCATAATTCAATTACTACGATGTTGAAGCTAGTCGAGTTTCTCACTATCCGGGAGATACGGCGATTCGAATTGATTTCAACCAGCTGGGAATTTATTCCTAACACAAACCAAGGCAGACCAAATCAACGGTCACCTTAGGTCACCTTTGGTACAACTCAGGTCCACATTTTGTGGGTTCGACCAGCGCCGCACAATCAGGGACAACCAGCTGCCAGGACGTTCAGGCCCGACCTGCCCTTGGCCTCATGTTTGGCTCCGCGCACATCCTTACTGCCATCCAGAGTGCGCACTTTGACAATATGGGGCCCAACCTAAGTTGAGCTACTCGGCTTCACAGTCGGAACAAGTTATCCGGCCAGCTAAGTGAGAGGCACGCGTTCAATCTCGGCAAAAGTGTCAGCAATGGTACGGTCCTTAATCGACACAGACGGGATAAAACATGCACACAAGACCTCCATGTCTTGCTGCTTCTCAATCACCAGATCCCGTCCGGTCTCCATTTATTCATCATCATATGGTTATTTTCCACGATAGCAAATATAGCCAACCGTGTTTTGGTATCCACCTATATTTCGTCGGTGACAGGAAATCACACGACTTCTACCATTTTAAGCATTGCTAAGCATATATTCAATTCTGGACCTACATAGGGTTCATGGTATATTTTTGGACAAGGAAATTATATGCATCAAGTGGTTCCAATCAACTCTTATAACCTAATGCATCAAACATAAAAGGACTCAAGTTGATATTTGTAAAACATAGGAGGCTTAAAATGCTCCGAGGCTTGCCCGGGATCCAACACTAGGTCAGTGTTTGTTAGATGACACTCGCTTGGTGAGCATCTACCATCTCGACACTTGCTTAGTCCTTCTATCTTCTGGATGGATTCACCAAACTCCATCTTCGGGTTCAGCTCCAACATTACGTCCTTCACGTGGGACATTTAGCATACCTAAATGAGATGCAACAATGCAAGTGCATGAATGCAAAGAATGGCAACATGAGATGCCTTACATAAAAGTATTCGAGATGAGCACAAGGTTACATTGAACATATATAAACACTCCACGTTACTTAATTAAGCATCACACAAAGCAAAGCAAGGTGAAGCAAACAATTTTATGTACAAACACCGATTTTGGACTGCAGCACCACAGTCACTTGTTTTAACCATACCCAGAGTTCTAGGAATGCAAAAAGTGTGGTCCTAGACTTTCTAGAAAGCTAATGAAATTATCTAAAACTTTATTATTAACACCAAAAGATGATTCAATAAATAACAAGGTCAAAATATATCATGAAGCAGAGCTTATACAACTAAGGACAGAAAATTGATATATCAAGTTATATTCATCCAACAAGCATGATCCTTAACTTTATAGAAAGTTTATTAAGTTATCTATAACTTTCTTATTATCATCTTAAGATAATTCTACAGCTAACAAGGTTAAACAACACCAAGAAGACATCTCTATCCAGATTTGGATAGAATCTGTCATTCCACTTTGAATAGCAATAACTAGAGTTCTAGACCACCAAAAGCAGCGATCTTAAACATTCTAGAAAGCTTATGAAAAGTACTAAAACTCTCCTAATATCACCAATACGTGATTTCATGTTTAAATAAGCCAAACAATATAATCATTTAGATCTGTCTAGAGGACATGCAAAACCTGACAGCAAACTTCTAAAATCTATAACTCCTAAATCATCAGGCCTAAAATCATGAAATTTTAGGAAAAGCAAGATAAGGAAATTATCTACAACTCTTGTATTCACCACATTTACAGAAAATATCATTTGATCCACGAAGTTAATCACTTAACCAAAACTATACATGCAGCCCAAACAGCAGAGGTGTACTACATTCATCTATCATTTAGTTGCTACAAACTAACATATTCTTGACATATATGCTACCCCAAACATCTTGGAATCATATTAAAACAATCATAGCATGTAGGAATAGATACTAGAAACATCACATTACCATACATACATGTATATGCTCACAACATTCATCCTCTACTTTAATAATGCAACATATGTATTATTTTTAGTACTATATGAGAACAACTAGTTTGGGGCTGAGACTTTTATGAGTAGTAGATATCAAAACATGTCTACTGCACAAATTTCACATACTTAGGTTTCATAATTTAATTACTATGAAAAAGACAAATTATTATTGCAAGAAAACATGTAAAAGCAAGATAAATCTAAAGATCATCATTTTATATAAATATATAGCCATATTATGGTTTCTCACATCACAATATCACCATGCAAGGGCAAAAGAACCACATTTTACATTTTTTGCATATATAAATTATTTATAAACCATTTATCAAGTATTAATCAAGTTAAATCAATAACTCAATCATACTGCATCCAATGAACATGAAATGTTTACCACAGAACAAACATAGTATCAGTAGCCTATCATAAAAATTTCACAGCAATTGCAGCATCACAACTTTAGATATGAATTTATTCCTAGAAAACCTTAATTAAAATAGATAAATAAAAACAACAAAAACCTTCTACGAACACACATCATATTATGACTCTAATGCATATATCTACTCTCAAGGATTCCAAAAAGTCTTCATTTGCTATTTTGCGATTTTTCTATGATTTATTATGATTTTCCAAAGTTTAAGCCAAATAAATGCAATAAAGAGAAAAGATAAAAGAAAACACATTTGCATCGGGAACCCTAGACTTTCCTCTAATTAACCAAGCCCATATATGAAAAATCCTTCTCTCTATGCATTTTGCATCTGGACCTAGCAAAAAGTTTCTATCTACATTTGACTCCCTTTTCTTCTTCCTCTCGGTCCCAGAGCAGAGGATGGAGCGAAGGACGTTGAGGAGGGCCGGCTTGCAGCTCGCCGGTGGCAAGGAGGGGCCACTCTGGGGCTTGGCTATGGCCAACCGTGGCTGCGCTTGGCTCAGGCTCGGCTGGCTGTAGATAGCAGTGGCCCGACCGTGGCAGTGGTGGCAGGAAGCGGCGGCGGCCTCAGGCTCCCAGCCTAGGTTGGCCCGGTGGGAAGGCACGCGAGAGCGAGGAAATGGCGGCGGAGCAGGTTGCAGTGACGATGCTGTAGTGGTCGCGGCATGACCTGGACCTTGTTGGCAGGAGGAGGGCACGGTTGCTCGAGCACTCTGCTCGGCCAGAGCGAGGGAGAGGGAAGAAAGAGCGAGGGAGAATGCGAGAGACCCAGAGAGCAGCGTTCGGTATTTCCCCTTTACTCGAGCAGGGAGGGCGAGGTGGCGCACATGCCAGGGCATGAGGGAGCCACACAGCCTGCGGTGCCTGCGCACGGTCGGACGACGACGCTGCTCCTGAAGCTTTCAAGATAGTTCTAAAATCGACTAAATCCCCAAACTTTTCCCCTCTATCTCCCGATTTTGTGTTGTAGCGGATCAAATTTCCTTACTAAGAGTTGTAGAACTATATGCGGTGAACAACTTTGCTTAAAGGATCATGGTCTGGTTCGGCATGGTTACGATGATACAAGCCTCCAAAGTAGGGTACCCAAAACTAAAAATGGAATTCAGATATTCACTCCAGTTTTCTCCAAATGCAACGAAACTAGCAGTTTTGGGAATTGATTTTGAAGGTCCAAATGTGCTCAAAACATGATAAGACTTGTTCTGTTGTTTCCTTCACAAAGTGCACTTCAACTCATATTCAGGAATCAAATTGAGATGCCATATGAATTTGGAAGATAAAAATTCACAAACATGTCAACTCGTTGTTGTCGATCTGGGACTCAGAAATATTTCGGAGAGGCCAAAACAGCGCTTTATCCAAATTTGAGGCCACTGTTTGAGCCACTTAGGAGTTTAATTAGGGCTTGGTCCAAAAATAAAGTTTGTTGTACTCCATTCAAACTTCAACTTTTATTTAAGGTCCAACTCCATGCAAGCACTCCAAATAGTTGGTCAACACAGGTCAAAACCATATCATGGAAAAGGCAATTTTAGCAATTCCCACACTTAGAAGCATTTTCTTGACATTTGCTCAATATGAATCCTTTAACTTTTGTTATTGAGTTCAATTAGAGTTGTTTGAGAAAGGTTGCAAGCTTTGGTCGACATCCCATGTTCCCATTTGCTAAATGAAACAATTTAAGCAAAAATGTAACTTATCATTTCATGTGACTTTTTGACTCCAAACTTCATGAAACTTTTCCACAGGTCAAGATGGATGCATGTTGATGTAATGTATAGAAAACAATCCTGTTTAACATTACTCTTGCGAAATCTTAATAAGGGTCCACATGTAAGCAAAGGTGTGTTGTCCAAGTTTAAGTTGGGACTCAATTTCATAGATTGGACCACAACACCTTCATCATCACTTAAAAATTATGAACTAGAGATCATGATCGTTGCTTGACATAGCCTACTTAAGTCCAATTTCACTGCTTAACTCATGACTAACACCCGGGGTGTTACACACCATGAGGATGGACAAGTGCCTATCTATATACACTGAGGTGGGCTCATCAAACATGTTAATAAGTGGCAAAACTTAGTCCACCCCGCACTACATCATTCATGCCTCATGGTTCATGCTCAGCTCGGCACGACACGGCATTGGTGCGTGCGTGTGGCACACCATTCATAGTTTGCAACCTATTTCTACTGTCGTTGACATATATATATGAAGGATCTGAGAAGAGTTGGCAAGACAAACAAGTGTTACTTGTTCCATGTGCAAATGGTCAATTTGTGCAATGTACACAATTGGGAGTTCTACCCGATTGTAGCTCAAAAAGAGTGCCATGCGCAGCTGCCTTCTGCTACTAAGTGTGTCCGTCATTCACCTCGGTGAGACCTAAACTAGGGCCACCGGATTAAACCGGCTACTAAGCCACGAGGACTACTGTCGGATTGTTTTGCTCCGGCAATATCCAGCAATGTAATCACGTAGATGGAATCAGGTGGTAGCACATGAGACATAGAAATTTATACTAGTTCGAGGTGTGGTACATGCTAATCTGTACTCTAGTGGTGCGGCTGCTCTTGTATTCGTATGCTCAATTACAGGGGTTGTTGCTCCTAGCTATGAGGTAGATGGAATTGGTGGAAGGTTGGATTTCCTACCCAAGGTCCCTACCCTCCTTTATATAGGCAAGAGAGGTAGGGTTATAGAGAGGGACAATTAGGCTAATAGATTGTTTCCTAGTTTGTTACACGATATGTGCAACAGATTGATCCTAGCTATCATCTAGATGCGCCCACGTTGGTTTGCCTTGATCTTCATGTTGGTATTAGGGAGCCGGTATTAAGTTATCAAGGCAAACCAACGTGGGTGCAATTAAATATTCCCATGTATTAGGGAGCTGGCATGTTGCCGTTCAAGTACCAAGAGCATTTCTCGGGTAGCGAGAATCTTCTTCAAGCATCAAGTGTGGTGGTGGTACTCCGTACATCAAGGGACGTTGCTCCCTGGCAACTATAAGTGCCTGACTCGGGTGGTACACCCCATATCAGGGAACATAGTTTCCTAGGCGTAGCCCTCGGGATGTTGTTGACGCCGCATTCAGGAGGTGTTCCCGATAACCAGAAGCGTAGCCTCCAGGACATCGTAGATGCCGTGTTAGGGTAGAAATACCGCTATACTCGAGAAGTTGGTTCCCAACATATTCCGGCGTGTAAATAGTGGTTACGCATCATTAAGTCCTAGTCATAAAATAATAATGAGGATGGGATAGACGTACCTCCATCGCTCGTGCATCACTAATGGTGTGTTTGGTTTGCGGGTTCAACTGGGATATCCCGGGTCCATCTCAGATGATCTGTTGTTTGGTTCTAGAATCAGTGGGTTGGGTTCATCCCGCACAAGGTATATTCCCTCTGGATGCGGGTTCGACTGGTACCACCAAATCGGAGAAATCATCTCGACCCAGATGGACGTCGTTGCATCTCCGTTGGCGAGCGCAGACACGGGTTGCTCGGATGCTTCTCCATCGCCGGCATGGGCGACCTCCGGCGCCCAGCGATGTCCGGATGCTTCAGCCATGGCGTAGCTCCGTGCAACCTCTAGCCCCCGACCTCCGACATGGGACGAGCCCCTGGCCCTTAGCCCTCGGTAGGCACAGTGGCACAACGCAGGGCGAGCTTCGACCCCAGCCATGGCGGCACGGCAAGCTCCGTCCATGGTGGCGCGACGTGGGGCAGCTCCTCTAGCCTCCGGATCTAGACGAGCAACGGGTGATAGGGGCGGCTAGGGCAGGCGAGCGTGGGCTCGGGGAGGTGGCAGCAGGGCGGGCGAGCTCGGAGCTCGAGGAGGTGGCGGCCATGGCGGGCGAGCTCTGGCTCGGGGAGGTGGCTGCCATGGCGGGGCAGGGCTACGCGGTGCAGGGCGCGCTGGGGCAGGGCGACGCGGTGCGGGCCGCTGGGGTAGGGCGGTGTGATGGGAGGTGGAAGAAATAGGAGGAGTCACTGACAGCTAGGTCCCACGTAGATAGCTACTAACGGAGTTAACAGTACCATCAATCCCAACCCATTCCGTCCCTCATACCAAACAGAAAACTAGAACGGCTCCAACCCTCAAACCAAACATGAGATGAGTTCATCCCATCCCAGAAAACTGGGTTCATCCCAACCCAACCCACTTGGTCTCCAAACCAAACACATGCTAAGCCAGTTGATTTTTAAGGTGACCTATAGTAGGTTGTTTGAGCACTAAGGGTATCACGTTTTTCTTCAAGATCTGTCAAGCAATGTGATACAAATTTTTGTGAACCCCGTTAGCGAAAGAGTGAGGATGTTGTCCTAGAGCCATGAGGCCAATATGATAGTGTCCTAGTGCGGGCATCACTGTGGACGAGTAACAAATGCGTGAGCAGCTGTCCACAGTTGCGTGTGTTACTCTTCAAGCTGATAACGGGTAGAACGAGTAAACGTCCACTTCACTGAAAGGAAGCGACAGGACAAAGCCAAACTAATGGGGGCACGTCATAAAAATCTTTTTCTAGATTCTAGGAGCTCGTACTTCGGTTACAGCCATGGGCCAACCATTTTTCTAGTTTCCCCTAGAGGGGCACACATCCACTGAAATAAGGTACTTTGAGCTCATCCAGGTATTGGGAGATTTACATGACACCAAGTGTCAGAGGTTTTAGAGGTAGACTGGTAGCCCCCCCGAATACCCCTAACTCAAGAGGGGTAGGGTCGATAGAGAATGAATCGCTACCGCTTACACCTGCTGAAAGGGGTGAGCCGAGCCGAGTACCCGATCTGAGTGTCAGATCACTCACCTACACCGACTCAGGTGACGGTGTGTCAAATTTTAGACCATTGGGTCCCATGGCCTCCATGGTTACATGGATGGGTTCCTTCTCTATGAAGCTGAGGTGTTGGTTTTGGTGGCACACCTCCCCACGCATCTATCTCGAAAGTTGTGCCTCTTAGAGACCATGGGGGCGTAGCCAGGCCTTAACTCTTGCTTTCGCCCATGGAGATTGCTGGATTCCATCGACCATGCACATCCCCTGCCTATAAAATAGAGGAATAGAAGAGGGGAGTTAGTACATTTGCATAGTAGCCTTTGCACGCTCACCTTCCTTCGCTTGCCGCATCTCCTGTCGTCGTCAGATCTTGCCTACCATCCATGGCTGGAGATAAGCGCTAGCGGGAGAAGCCTAAGGAGGGATCTATCAAGAGGAGCATGCCTCCCTCCGCTTGGGCCTTCCGCCTTGGCTTGATGGGGTTCGGGTAAGGATAGATCTTGCTATCAACTTTGTTGGGGATGGATCTAATGCATTTCTTGGTGTAGTGCTTTCTCGTCAGCGCGCTCGATACTGTAGCCCGCCACCGTCCTAGAGGCCCTATCACCATCACGTCCTCCAGCAATGTAGGCCATGCTACCACCGGCCTCGCCTTCTTCCTCCAACAATGAGGAGGTCGAAGGAGACAAGCACGACATCCATAACGTGCGAGAGGAGCTGACCGTAGTCGAGCAATCCCTCTGAAATGGTTGTTGGGAGGTGGAGCGGCTGAAGGAGTGCCTTATGGTGGCCGAGACCGTGCTATGTGCCATGGACGGGGAGGTGGTCGATGCTCGGGCCACAAATGTGGTGACCTACACTGAGCTCGCCGGTGAGTTGAACCTCTTTGCTTCCTTTGTGAAATTGCTTCTTGTCTTGACTTTGGATCTTCATCGGGCCAATGAGGAGCTGGCCAACAGACTGGTGGAGGTCACTCGCCTGCATGATGAGTCAGCGAATTGGGCACATGGCGGCGCCGCCATGGCACAGATTAATAACTACCGCTGCATGGTGCTGTTGAGGGCAGTGGAGGCAACCATTGTGCTGGTGCAACCGACGGGGTCAGACCTTCGTGAGCAGGCTCTCCGCCTTCCAGTGTGAATTAGAGAGGTAACGGCACATGGCATTCCCCATGGGGCCGTGGTGGCCCTTGCTGCCTCTCACCTTTGTCTTCAACCAGAGGTGGACCTGACGTGCGATGGAGCCTGGGTTCCTATTGCAGATAGAAGTGCCCAAAGACGTCGATGTCAAATGGTTGATAGCCAATTTCAGCATCGCCGCCAATGCAATTGCGGTGGTTGTAAATGTAGGTAGTTGTTATCAAGGACACACCTCATTGAGGTCGGGTCCTATTGGTTTGCTTTTGTGTAGAATGCTATCTTGAATAAAATTTCATTTTGCCAGACTAGTAGTTGTGTGATTGTAGTAGTAGCCCCTGAGCACTTGGGTAGGTTAGTATAATGTCTGAGTGCTGAGCCCACATACCTCATCGCAACTACCTTGGCATTGTCATGTCAGTACAATACTCTCGAGTGTTGTCTGGCTAGTATGGCCTTACTCGGGAGGCATCGTTGCGTAACACTCAGGATGTAGCCCTCGAGCCGTTATTTTAGTAACGTGTTTCCCTGACTGTTTAAGGCATAAACTCCCTTGCGTGCATAGCAACCATGTTTTTTGTTTTTAGAAAAGGAAAGAGGGGGGTATGACGGTTGATGCGTATTAATAGCACTGGCAAAATTTTGCCCTATTGTCTTCTTCCCTCCCATACTCAGGGTTGACCCGAGATTTAGTGCACCATTGGTGCTCTAAGCCCTAGTCGTGGGGTCCTTCCTAACAGTCGTGTCATTTGTCTCCTCTTCTGGCTTTGCTTCCTCGGGCAAATTGGGTGCCTCTGGAGGCAGTGGTGTAGCCGACAAAGCAAAACCGTAGAATCAGGAGGCAAGATGCTAGCCGAGGTTTTTGGTGTGAGCCGATGCTCCGAGGATCGGGCGGCTGTCGGGTGTTCCCAAGCTTGCCTCTTGTTTGTCCTTGTCAGCGTGTTTTGTCTCATCCAAAATCAGATCCCATTAGGCCTATTCTATAGCTAGCCTCTCGCACTCATACGCATCTTGGAAGCTGCCCACAATGATTATAATGCCACGGGGCCCGGCATTTTGAGCTTGAGGTAGGCCTAACTGGGGATTGCCATGAATTTTGCATAGCAGGGTCTACCGAGGATGGCGTGGTAAGGACCCTCGAAGTCTATGACTTCAAAGGAGAGTGTCTCCTTGCAGTAGTGTACTTGGCCACCAAACATGACAGATAGAGTGATCATGCCGAGCAGCATGACCCGTCATATAGGAATGATCCCAGGGAACGGAGAATGCGAGGGGCGTAGTTTGCTTGTCTCAATGTTTAGCTCTTCGAATGCACCCTTGTAAAGGATGTTTATGCCACTTCCTCCGTCAATAAGGACTTTGGTCATTTTTATGCCTCCAACGACTGTGTTGACCACTAGAGGGAATCAACCGGCCTCAATAACATGATCAGGGTGGTCATCCCTATTGAAGGTGATCGGGCGCTTCGACCATCTTAGATAAATAGGAACCACAGGTGCGGTGGCAAAGATGAGGCATCGGGTTACCTTTTCGAGACGGCGGTCCTCGTAGGCCTGTGGGCCCCCGAAGAAGATCATGATGCCCTCGATGTCGGGGTAGCCATCTTTGCCATCTTCCTTGGCACCATCTTTCCCCTTTTTTGGGCGGCCACCCTTTGACCTGTCCTTGTCGGCATCGATGATCTCACATTTGTAAGTGTGGCAGTCCCTAGCCAGGTGGTTCACCAGGAAGCCATGGTTTTGACATGTCTAGTTCATGATCTCGTCGAATTTTGCATGGCTCCCACGGCTTTGTTTGGGGTTGTTGCCTTCCTATTTCTCGGCATTGGCCATGAGCTCACCTCTACACTTATGATCCCTCTTTGTTGGTGAGGATCGGTCTATGTCATCGGTGAGTCGTGATTTGTATTTGTTGTTACTAGCATTAAAGCAATCTTCGCCGTCGACGTGCTCGTGGGCTAAGGCAAACATGTCCTAGAGACTGATGTTCTTCCTTGGCCCAATATCCTAAATAAGGGGTTTGCTGTCGACACTAGCGGTGAAGGCGGTGACGATACTCGTGTCAGGGACGTCCTCGAGTTCATCCTTGCGTTGAGTGAAGCGCTTTATGTAACCACGGAGACTCTCGCCGGTCTTGCGTTTGCATCCTAGGAGGTCCCACGAGGTGCCAGACTTAGTGTAAGCCCCCTCAAAGTGGTTACAGAACGCCTTCTCGAGGTACGCCCATCGCTTGATCGTGCCTTCCCGAAGGTTGTCTAGCCAGCTCCTGGCGAAGTCAGTGAGGTACATCGAAAGATACTAAATCATGAAAAATGTGTCCGGTGTGGAGGCCACTTTCAAGGTGAGTTGGTAGTTTACCAGCCAAATCTTCAGGTCTGTCTCACCGTCATATTTCTCAATGTTTGGAGCATGAAACCTGTGGGGCGTCGGGGCCAACCGAATTTGGTATCCAAATGTGGGGATCACCCCTAGCGGTGCATGGCACTGGCTCGGGTCAATTCCTAGGGTTTCTCCCATGATGATGGGTATCGCCCTTGCCGTCAGAGTAATAGCTACTCCCCGAGTCATCATTAGCCCCGTCGTCTTCGTGACTCCCTCCACTAACAGAGTGCCCTCCACCGCCACCTCCTCCCTATACACCACCATTGTCGCTCGGTTGTAGGGCAGGACCTTGGCGACATCCAGGATTATGGCGTGGGGATCTTGGAGATAACCGGAAAGTAATGATGGATTACAGGAATCATGTGATCATACGTATCCTAACAGATCTCGTAGTATCTTTATGATATCTTCCTGGTGTCTTGCGAGACGCGCCGAGTAGCACCGTGCCCCGTAAGGCTTCATCTTGTGGGCTAGGCCACCCCTGGGGGCACAGCCCATGTGGTCTTCCATGGGTATCCGGGGTCGTACCCCCCACGGCTAGTCCCCGAGTGCCTTGTATCTGTTGTGCAAGGCCATCTTGAGCTTGTCCAAGCAGGTGTGAACAAAGTTGAGCAGTCAAACTCATGATCCGACCACCGTGATGAGTTGCCGAGTAGTTTTGAACCATCGTCGAGCAACTATGAACCATCACCGAGCAGTGTGAACCATCGCCGAGCAGCTGTGAACCATCGCTGAGCAGTGTATCCCAAGTTAGGCTTGCCATAAGGATGTAAGGAGCTCAAGTCCAAAATCAAAAATTTCCTCGTAGTGGACCAAGTGTGCCCACTTACAGTCTGACCACGAGAAAGGGATATAATCTTCTTCAACCTCAGGAGGCGCGGAGTCTTCTAGATTAAAGCAAACACACTCACCGTGAGGTGAAGTGTGCCCACTTAGTCCCTGAGCCTGACAGTAGGTGACGTAGTCACGTGGTGCCAGGGTACAAACTAGAAGAAAAGTAGAAAACCAGCCGAGCAGGCAGCCAGAGCCCGAGCGTAGCCCCGAGATGAGAAAAGCACAGTCTTTAGAAGAAAATCCCAAGTGCGGTGAGGAACCAAGTCGTATTGATGATGCAGTCCCTGAGCCACAAGTGGAAATCTTGGAGAAAACAAATCGTGGAGAAAAAACTGGAGTAACAGCTGTACTGTAGGAGTTACTGAGCCTTAATGGATTGTGGAGAAGTCAGCAAATATTCGGTGAACAGTAACAAATTGCGGCGAAAAATGGGCGATACGGGCTGCAGTTGCGTGAAAGCCCAGGTAATGGCCCACCACACCGTTTCGAAGAATTAGGAGAGGCGCAAATCATGGAGCGGTTTCCCAAAAACCCTCAAATGCAAAAGGTGGGGGAGTGCTTTATAATTGCGCCGCCGCACCCCACGCTCCCACCTTTGCCACTTTGCCACTTCATCTTCCTCCTCAGCCCTCGCGCTCCCAGATTCATATTCACACGCGCTTCTACCACCAATCCCAAACCATATCTCAGACATGGCACCGAAGAGGGGAGCTGGAAACCCGAAGAAGGTGACCGCCAGAGCCAGTCGTGACAATGAGTGGGTGCCCTCAAACATGGGGGAGGCGAGATCAACAGGATGGTGGAGGCGGGCGTTCTCTCTGACCGTGTCACCGCTGGGTAGCGGCCAGCCAGGGGTGAGCCCTTCCCGATGCCGCGTACTGACGAAGTAGTAGTTTTTGAAGATTATTTCTAGCGTGGATTAGGATTTCCCGTTCATCCTTTCTTGAGGGACCTATTGGAATTCTGGAGAGTTAGTCTATGCAATCTCCACCCAAACACTATCTTGCACATCTTAATTTTTATCCACTTCTGTGAGGCATATCTCGGAGTTCTTCCCCACTTTAACCTCTTCCGTCATCTGTTCTAGCTGAAGAAGAAGGGTGGCAGCGGATCCAAAGTGGTCGGCGGCGTTTATCTTCAACTCCACGACAGAATGGCGGGTGAGTACATCATTGTACCGCTAAACACCGCGCTAAAGGGGTGGAACGCCAGGTGGTTCTACATGAAGCGAAGGCATCCCGCCATCCGCTGCGACGTCGACCACATTCCAGAGAACCAGAGGAGCTGGTCGGAGAAGCCGAGTAGTGCTGACATGGAGCATGTGAGGGAGCTCCTCGACCGAATAAAGGGCATGAAGATGAATGGCAGATTGGTGGCAGTGAGCTTCATAGTGCGCCGCGTCCAGCCCTGCAAGAAGAGGGCCCACACAGGCTTTGACTTCAAGGGGGACGCTGACGACACCCGAGAGAGGACAGAGAGGCTGTCAAAGGACGATGTGCTAGAGCGGGCCGCGGGGCTATTCGATCTAAATGCCTCATTCAGCGTGTCAGGGCAGACGAGAGCCTTTAACTGCACGAACCTGCCTCCTCAGGTAAACATCTTAGTTGCTTGTTCCTGATCCATTCTATCCTATGCCATTGTCGAGCAGTGAACTAATTCACTTGTGGAAAGATCCATTCGTAGGAACGAGCAGCGTACTTCGGGGGCATGCCGAGGAGCGATTGGCCAAAGGCAGTGGACTCCCGGCCAACAACTCAGCATGAGGAAGGTGCTGTCAGCACCTCGTCAGAGTCCAGAGGCACGGACGCTGGTTGGACAGAGAGTCTCACCCCGGTTTCACAGAAAGTCTAGGGGAAGAGGGCAGCGGCAGATGAGCTGACCCAAAAGAAGAGGAATATAGTGGGTGCTGCTCCCTGCAAGTCGGGCGGCATCTGGCTTGGCGGTGACCAGACCACTCGGACGCAGAGTGCGGCGATGTCCGAGTGGTCAGATGACGACGGGGCTCTAGTAGCTACCCCTTCGAGCACTAAAGTGCCTCCGCGCAACACGCATGTGGAGGTACAATCGAAGAGAGGGGAGGAAGTCCCTGAGCAGCAGGCGAAGGGAGTCCCTGAGCAGCAGGCGATGGGAGTCCCCGAGCAACAAGCAGAAGAGAGGTCGATGGCGAAAGCCGTGAGACCTCCACCCCAGGGCACGTGAGTCGACCCCAAGGCCACGCCTAGGGGCTCTGGTAGGCAGCGCCAATTCAGAAAAGTGTACTAGGAGGACGACACATAAGTATCCCTACCTTGGACTTATTTTGCTGTCGTATCTTTATCTCTTTTGGTGATTGACAAGCTAATCTGATGCAGAGCGAGGCGTACGGAGGATTTGAATCCATTCGTCTAGACCGACGAGTAGCTGGGGGCTGGTCCTGGCATGGAAGCAATGCCGGCAAACCCTGTCCTTAAGTCCTTGGGTGCTCGGTGGCCTATGGAGGAGTCAACTGCCGCTGCTGATGAACTTGGCAGCAGAGAACGGTTGGCGTCGACGTTGGACGAGCTAGCGGCAGTGCCCGGGGCAACGGCTGGAGCCACCGAGTCTTTGGAGGCAGATGCTAGAGTTGCCGATGCCATGCCGAAGTTAGGGGCGGAGGAACCTGTGGAACGAAAGGAGCAGGTAGCTCTCCCGGAGACGTCGAAGGGCGTGGTTGGCCACGTTGTGCGGCCATCGAGCCCCCAGGTGGCACCACCAGCTATGGAGGAGGAGGATGAGGTGGAAGAGATTGAGCGTGAGGAATCACGACCTCAAGCCGTCTGAATCTTTCGCAAGCGGGGAGATGAATTGGTGGTCATTGAGGAGGAGGACACCACCTGGGAGCTCAGGAGGCTACAGTCCACCCTTTCGATGGTGATGAAGCAGATCAAGGTTAGCATTGCGTCATCAATGTTTGTCTTTGACGTTGGAGATTGGAGTTCTTCGTAATCCTGGTGCTTTTGTAGGGCATAGCTAGAACTGCCGAACAACGGCGATAGCTGATCAAGAGGATGGAGCCCCTCGCCGAGGAGAACGCAAAGTTGAAGGAGGCGATGAAGCTTATGGAGAAAAACGTCCAGAGGGCCCAGCGCGAGCGGGATCTTGCCAAGTCCAACACGTGGGATCTAGAATACCAAAAGGGGGCTCTATCCGAGCAGTTGCGGGGCAGGTCTGAGCAGCTGGCCACTGTCTTCGAGCAGCTGATGAGTGTTTTCGAGCAACTGGATCGCAAATCCGAGCAGCTGAGAAATGTCTCCAAGCAGAGAAAAGGTATGGCAGATCGGCAAATTTGCTTTGCATTGCTAAAGTCTTATTGTTGTTGACGACCGTTATGCTTGTAGAGCAAGATGCGAAGCTCAACCAGTTGCGCCAATCTATCGGGCAACTCTAAGAGGAGAAGTAGAAGGCGTTAGGGCGGGTGGAGAAGCTAGCTAAGGAGCTAAAAGGTGAGTAGTTCATGGTCGGAGTTGTTGTAGGAGTGATTTCTTTTGTCTGGCAGATCCTTGTGATGTATGTAGACTACCGTCGGAGGACCAAGGCATAGTTCAATGTGCTGGAGTAGGAGGCCAGAACCCAGAGGAGCAAGCTCGATGCCTTAGTTGCCGGAGTCAAGCTGGTGCTCGACTGCATCGACATGGAAGTGGCTCCTCAGCCTAATAACAGGCCGCCGCGCCCGGACACCATCATCGATAGGTGCAAGGCGGCGTGGGAGAACTTCAAAAGCTTCAACCGCGATGCCACCATCACTGCCGTTACACACGCCCTAGCGGTGGTCCGATCCCACTACCCTATCATTGACCTTCAAGCAATAGGGGTCGGATTCACCAGAGGGACGGGCGCGATGGAGCATCAGCAGCTGGAAGATGAGGTGGAGGACACGGCGAAGAAATAGGCCAACGACGTCAACCTGTTCGGCGAGATGGACGGCGATGGCCAAGCCCAATGACTTGCTCAGAGAATAATCTATAACGGCTGGAGAAGATAGTTAAAACGCGTGAGGGCATAGATAAACATTTATGTATGTGTATAAATGTTGTAAAGTGACATGTGCATGTTTATGTAGTTTGCCAGTATTTCGGTGAAAAATCATTGTATTGTCAACCCTAACACGATTATATGTAGTATAAGTAGCGTCTGAGTAGTTAGTTCGTTACTGAGCTCTTGGCCTTGGCTAGCCCATATTCCATAACGTCGAGCACGGAGCCCGTGCACGTGTAGGAGGAACAGACGTGACCAAGGAAGCACAGCCGACCACCCATAACGCAGAGCGCGGAGCCCATAGCACGTGTAGGGAGAGATCAGAGACTGGGTTTTCTCCAAAGAACACAGAGCGAAATGTGTGCTGCTCAGCGGTTAGTGAAATATCTTGGAGATATGGAGAAACATGGCGAAGCGTTTATGGAGATCACATATTGGAGTTTGTTAAGGAGTAGCTTAGAGCTGGCGACTGCAAATGGAGATTTAATCATAATGGAGAAATAATGGAGATAAATTATGGTGACCAAAACTTCATTCATTATGGAGTAGAGAATACATATCTGAAGCGTTTCAAGGATAGAAATGTATAAGGTGTTTGATATGCCATGAGTTGGGGATGTCGATTCCATCCAAGTCGCATAACCGGTAAGACCCTGGTCAGGTAACCTCTTTGACCACATAAGTCCCTTCCCAGGGGGAGGAGAGCGTGTGCATCCCTTCGGTTTTCTATTTTTTGCAGAGAACGAGGTCACCGATAGCAAATGAATGACCTTTGATGTTGCGGTTCTAATATCTTCGCAAGCCTTCTAGGTCTTTGGCTGTGTGGATGCAGGTGATCAGGTGTTCTTCTTCAGCCCTTTTGATGTCCTCTGTTCGAACAGCTATGGCTTGCTCTTCATCGTAATGTTCCACCCTAGGTGCTTGGAAGGCAATGTTCGCTAGAAGTATGGCCTCAGAGCCGTAGACCAAAAAGTACGGAGATACATCGGTGCTGCGACTAGCTTGAGTGCGCAGTCCCCAGACCATAGCTGGGAGCTCTTTGAGCCATCTGCCTGGATGCTTTTCCTCTTTCTGATATAGCCTCTTTTTTAGGGCATCAAGGATCATGCCATTCGTCCGTTCGACCTGGCCGTTGGCTCTAGGGTGGGCAACAGAGACGTATTTGATGGAGATGCATCGGTCTTCGTAGAAGTTCCAAAAATGATGACCAGTGAATGTAGTTTCGAGGTTGGTGATAATGCTGTTCAGGAGAATGAATCTGTGGATGGTATCTTTGAAGTGCTCGAATGCCTTCTTTGCAGTAGCCAAAACAAGCGGTTTGTATTCGATCCACTTGGAGAACTTGTCAATGGCAACGTAAACATATCGGAAACCACCTGGCGCTGGCTTAAAAGGCCCGATCATGTCTAGTTCCTAGCATGCAAAACGCTAGGAAGCTGGGATGGTATGTAGTTCTTGTGCCGGCAGGTGTATTTGCTTGGTGAAAAATTGGCATCCTTCACAACATCGGACGAGGTCTTCTGCAATGGTGATGGTCGTGGGCCAGTAAAAACTAGCCGGAAATCTTTGCCGACCAGGTTTCTTGAGGTCACGTGGTTGCCGTAGGAACCAGAGTGAATTTTGAGAAGCAGTTTCACTCCCTCTTCTTGGGTGATGCATTTCTACAGTATCCCTTCCTTGGCACTTTTCCTCATCAAATTCCCATCTACCAGCACGTAATGCTTGCTTCGATGGATTAGGCATTCAGATTCAGTCTTGTCGGCGGGTATGTCGGCGCTGGTGAGGTACTTGATGAACTATTCCCTTCAGTCAGTGGCCGGTGAAGGTACTGTAAGTACCAACAGCTTGGCGGGGGGAATCTCTTGAACTTTCTTCTCTTCCTTTATAGACAACGTAAAGAGATCTTGAATGAAGACCCCCAATGGAATCGTGGTGCGAGAAGAGCCTATCTTAGATAGGTGGTCGACGAGCTGATTTTGATCTCATACCACGTGGTGGTACTCGATACCGTAGAACTTCCCTTTGAGTTTCCTGATTTCGATGCAATATGCATCCATCTTCTCACTGGAGCAGAACTAGTCTTTGTTGAGCTGGTTGATGACCAGTGCGGAATCTCCATATACCATGAGGCAGTTGACGTCGAGCTCGATGGCTATACGGAGTCCGTGGAGACATGCATTGTATTTGGCGGTGTTGTTGGAGGCTAGAAAATATATTCAGAGAATGTATCAGAGCTTGTCTTTGGTTGGCGTAATGAATAAAATACCAGCATCAGCACCGTTGATGTTAAGGGCAACGTCGAAGTACATCACCCAGTGCTCAGGGCAAGTAGCGGGGATGGGCTCTTAGATCTCAGATCCACTTAGCAACAAAGTCAGTGGCGCCTATGACTTGATGGTAGGCCTGCTTCAATTCGATGGAGTAAGTACCAAGCTCAACACCCACTTGATAATGCAGCCCGTTAGCCTCTTTGTTGTGGAGAATGTCCCCGGAGGGAACTCGGTGACCACGGTGATCTTGTAATACTTGAAGTAATGGCGGAGCTTACGTGACGTGATTAGAATAGCGTATAGCAGTTTCTGAACTTGAGGATAACGAGTTTTGGGCTCATTAAGGACCTCGCTGATGAAGTATACCGGATGTTGCACCTTATAAGCGTGCCCGGCCTCCTCACGTTCAACGATGATAGCTGTGCCAATGATGCGAGAAGTGGCGGCGATGTAGATCAGTAGAGTTTCGTCTAGTCGAGGTGCCATCATGATCGGAGGCTTTGTTAGAAACAACTTGAGCTGCTCGAAAGCTGTGTCTGCCTCATCCAACCAAGAGAAGCGATCTGAGGCCTTGAGGAGTTTGAAGAATGGTAGTCCCTTTTCACCAAGTGAAAGCTCTAGTTTAGTTTTGGTGAATTGATGAAACCCTAAGTGCTAACCTAGTTTATCAAGTGATCATGAGATAGGTAGCACATTCCAAGTGGTGAAGCAAATTAAGATCATAACATGATGATGGTGATGCCATGGTGATGATCAAGTGCTCGGACTTGAAAAGAAGAAGGAGAAAAACAAAAGGCTCAAGGCAAAGGTATAAATTGTAGGAGCTATTTTGTTTTGGTGATCAAGACACTTAGAGAGTGTGATCACATTTAGGTTCAATAGCCATACTATTAAGAGGGGTGAAACTCGTATCGAAATGCGGTTGTCAAAGTGCCACTAGATGCTCTAACTCATTGCATATGCATTTAGGATCTAGTGGAGTGCTAACACCCTTGAAAATGTTTGTGAAAATATGCTAACACATGTGCACAAGGTGATACACTAGGTTGTTGGCACATTTGAGCAAGGGTGAAGAAGATAGAGTTGAAAAGGAGTTAGTCATGATGGTCACGCAGTGACCAGATTCTGGTCTCGGAAGGACCAGTGCGTCCGGTCAGTAGTAACAGCGAAGACGCTGGTGTCGGTCTTCGACTGGATGCTGGGTCACAAAGTGACCGGACACTGATGGGGTGCATCCGGTCCTACTGACGTGGCAATACACACTGATGAAGGTGACTGGCTGGATGTTGGGTGAGTCCGGTCGAGCATGATCGGACGCGTCCGGTCGTGAAAAGTCATCTCTGGATGCTTACTGGAAATGACCGGACACTGGGGCTCAGCGTTCGGTCACTTTGAGCAGCTGCGTCCGGTCATCACTTGACCATTGGGATCGGGCAATCAACATTTGAAGAGAGGGGACACATGGTACGCATCGCGTGACCAGACACTGAGGTCCAGCGTCCGGTCAATATGACCGAAGCGTCCGGTCACCCCGTGTTGTGCCCAGTGAAGGGGCACAACAGCTCTATTTCGTGGGGGCTTCTATTTAAGCCCCATGGCCAGTTCAAGCTCGCTCTCTTGGCCATTTGCATTGGCATAGCAACCTTGTGAGCTTAGCCAAAGCCCTCCCACTCATCTCCATCATTGATTCATCATCTTTGTGAGACTGGGAGTGAATCCAAGTGCATTGCTTGAGTGTTTGCATCTAGAGGCACTTGGTGTTCATGTTTTGCTATGGGATTCGCTTGTTACTCTTGGTGGTTGCCACCACCTAGATGGCTTGGAGCAGCGAGGATCGTCGAGCGGAGGTTGGTAATTGTCTCCGGCTCCGATCGAGGTGATTGTGAGGGGTTCTTGACCTTTTCCCGCCGGAGAGACAAAAGGTACTCTAGTGGATTGCTCGTGGCTTGTGTGATCCTCATCTTATGTTGGTTGTGTGGCACCCTATTGAGGATTTGGCATGTGATGCAAATTAGCGCGTGAACCTCCAAGTGAGTGAATCGCCACAACGAGGAGTAGCTTGTCGGCAAGCAAGTGAACCTCGGTAAAAAATCATTATGTTCATCATTTGATTCCGAGGTGATTGGTATTCATTGGTATTCATCCTTGTGATTGATTGGTTCGCTTCTCGACACGACGGTATAACTATCTTGCTCTCTCTCTTTACATTGCCACAAACTAGTTGTCAAGCTCTTTAGTGTAGCTAATTGTGAGAGCTTGTTAGTTTGGTTAGTGTGACTCTTTAGTTAGCTTTTGAGAGCACACTAACTTAGTGTAGTGCCATAGCCATTGTGTGGATAGAAACTAGAATTGTGGTAGGTGGCTTGCATTTTTAGTAGGCTAGTGCAACACTTGCTTTGCCTCATAATTGTCTAACCGGTTTGTTAAGTGTTGTTGTAGAAATTTTTAATAGGCTATTCACCCCCCCCTCTAGACATTAGGACCTTTCACCGAGGCGTGATATAAAGAGGCTGAGAGCATCCATGCAGCCTGTAAGCTTCTGTATGTCCTTTACGCAAGTTGGCCGTTTCATGTTGGTGATGGCAGAGACCTTGTCGGGGTTGGGCTTGATGCCACGGGCACTGACGATGTAGCCTAGGAGTATGTCGTATGGAACTAAAAGATGCACTTTGAAGGGTTCAACTTCCATCTGTATCTTTTTAGGTTGGCGAAAGTTTCTTCGAGGTTGGTGATGAGATTATCGGTGGTCTTGGACTTGACGACCACATCGTCGATGTATGCTTCGACATTGTGGCCGATCTGTTGATCAAGGCACATCTGGATAGCCCTTTGGTTGGTTGCCCCGGTGTTCTTGAGTCCGAAGGACATGGTGCATAGCAATAAGCACCAAAAGGCGTGATGAATGACGTCTTGATCTGGTCATCTTGTTTCAGGGATATCTGGTGATAGCCGGAGTAACAGTCGAGGAAGGAGAGCAGTTCGTAGCCGGCGGTGGAGTCTACAACCTCGTCTATCCAAGGCAGACCGAAGGGGTCTTTAGGGTAGTGTTTGTTAAGATTAGTGTAATCAACGCATATTCTCCATTCATTATTCTTTTTTTTGAACGAGAACAGGGTTTGCTAACCACTCAGGATGATACACTTCTTTAATAAATCCAGCAGCTAGGAGCCATTTTATTTCTATCCTAATCGCCTCCTTCTTGTCTGGCATGAATCATTGGAGTTTCTGCTTGATCGGTTTGGCGGTCGACGAGACATTCAAGGAGTGCTCAATCTTCTCTCGTGGTACCCTCGGCATGTATGTAGGTTTCCAAGCAGACACATCGGCGTTGGCACGTAGGAAGGAGACGAGTGCGCTTTCCTATTTAGGGTCGAGGTGAGCCCCAATCTTCACGGTCTTGGAGGGGTCATCGAGGCTGAGGCTGACCTCCTTTGTTTCCTTGGACATGGCGGAGGCGCGAGGAGGCTCCAGCGCTGGGATCTCCATGTCATCGGCGGGCACCGTCTTGGCGTCAGTGACCATGCTAGCCATCTGAATGGAGAGGTCAGTGGCTTTGGCGAGGGCGAGACTCTCTATCTCGCAGGCGTAGGTGATGGAGAGGTTAGCCCGCAGGGCCAGAACTCCTATAGGCGAAGGCATCTTCAGCACCAGATAGGCGTAGTGTGGTATGGCCATGAACTTGGCCAGAGCTGGCTGACCAAGTATGGCGTGGTAGGCGGTGTTGCAGTCTGTGACATAGAAGTTGATGTGCTCGACGCAGTAGTTGCTAGCCGTGGCAAACTATACTGGGAGGGTGATCTCACCAAGCGGTTTAGATGCCCTTCCAGGTACCACACCCCAGAAGGAGGAGTCGAACGGTGTGAGATCTCCTATCCCAAGCCCCAGCTCCTTTAGGGCTCTAGCAAAGAGGAGGTTCAGGACGCTCCCACCATCGACGAACACTTTTCTGAGAAACACTTTCTAGACAGTTGCATCAAGGACAAGGGGGAAATGCCCTGTGTAAAGGATGTCCGCCCACTGGTCAGCCCTACTGAAGGTGATGGGGACCTCGGACCAAGGGCGATAGCTGGGGTTGGCGATGGCGTTTTCCGCGTTGACAGCGAGCACCTGATCGGCGGTGAGCTTTCGATCTCTTCAGCTCTCGGCAGCGGCAAGGCCCCCGAAGATGGTGGCGACCACTTTATCATGATCCTAGAAGGCGTTGTTGTCGCCCCCAGTTGGTCGGTGTCCTCTGGCTCCATCGTTGTTGTCATCATCTAGGTTTTTAGCCTGGAATTCTTTAGCCTAGCCGAGGCAGTCCTTCATCTTATGCTTGCTATTTTTGTGGAGAGGGCATGGGCCTTCGAGGATCTTTTTGTACTGGTCGTCATAGTTGCGCTTGGCACGAGGTTCGTCAATGGCAGCGATGATGTGGTCTAGTCAGCGGTGGCGATATTGACCAGATTTGGACCCTTCTGGCCGATCACGGCCACTGTCCCGATGGTGACTGCGGTCGTCATAGCGGCGGTCGCTGTGGTGTTGGTCGTTGGGTCGCTCGTCGCTACGGCGAGTTGGGCAATGAGTGCCCGCATCCACATTGAAGCATACTTCGGTCTCTTCGGCGTCGGCGTACTAATCGGCGGTTGTAATCATCTCGCTAATCCCCTTAGGCGGCTTGCGATTGAATTTGGAGCGGAGGTCATGGTGATGGATTCCTCGAATGAAGGCGGTGATGACCTCAGCTTCCGTGATGTTGGGAATAGAATTCCTCATCTTAGAAAAGCATCTGATGTAGCTACGGAGGAGCTCGGATGGCTTTTGGTAGATGCGGTTCAGATCATGCTTGGTGCCCGATCGAGTACACGTAGCCATGTAGTTGTCGGTGAAGACTTTCTTCAGTTCTTCCTAGGATCCGATGGAGTCCGGGGCGAGGCTTGTAAACCAGTTCATCGCAGTTGGCGTGAGCATGATGGGAAGATAGTTCGCCATGATGCTGGTATCTGCCCTGGCGGCACGCACAGTAGTGGCATAAGCTTGTAGCCACTGTGTGGAGTTCATCCGTCCTTCGTAGGGCTCGACCCTAGTGATTTTGAAACCACGGGGCCACTGGAGTGTCCAGAGTGCCCTTGTGAATGCTCGGGGCCCTTTAGGATCATCATCGTCGTGATCTGCGGTGTTGCCGACGTTGAGTGGCTGGAGGGCTAAGTCTGGATTACCGAACTCTTGCTCATACTCTTGACAGCGACGTACTTCTTCTTCATGGTGAGAAAAATGGCGCTCATCGATACATCGTCATGTATCTCGAAGATTGTTGAGGTGTGCTTGGACATCCTGGTCGACTTCCTGGTCGTGTTGGCGAGGGTGGTCAACGTGGTTGCCCCTGGGTCTCCCCTAGAGAGGTTGTCCATCATCGCAGTGTTGGTCAGCGAAACGACTTAGGATGGTCTTGGCACGGCTGATCGGTGAATCGAGCTCGTCGAGTAGGATGGTCTCTGGTCCTGGCGGATCTCGTTGACCTTCCAGTGCGCCGCCTTAAGCATGGCGGCGACCTTAGCGACCTTCGGTGTCTGCGGGAGCCGTGCGAGCTCATTGGTGGCCACGGCCAAGCTGGTGCTTGGGGTCTTGTAGACGTCGTGGCCGTCAACATGGACAAATTTGTCATCGAGGTTGTGTTGCAGTTGGCGTGGCCTTCCTTGTTAGTCAAGCTGATCGTTGCAAGCAGCCTCGGCTAGCATAAGGGTAGCTTCATTTGCCCGGCGCTACACACGGTTGACGTTCCTGTTGATGCGGGCGGCACGGTCCTCCTTGGTTTCTCCTTCCCGCGAGGGGCTGTCGACACTGACATTGAAGATTGCGCCTCCACGGAAGGGAGGGAAAGGAGGTTGTTCGGCGGTGGTTTCGGCGACAGTCTTCATAGAGCGCTAGGACTCGAAGTTTGGATTCTCCTCCAGGATGGTTTGGAGGGATGCTCTAGGGCATCGATCGACGTGTAGCATGTTGACAGCCGGCGGGATTTGGCCAGCAATCTGGTCGGTGAGAGGATGGATATCTCCAACCTGGTCGGCGAATTTGCCCCTTAGGGCATCTTGATAGGCGGCGGCGATGCTGGTGAGCCCGAAGGTTAGAGCCGTAACCCCTGGAGTTTCACGATCCACCTTCGATAGATCTGAATCGGAGGGTGGTCGGCGCTGGACCAAAGTGGTCAGAGCTGATTCTATGATGGAGAGGCAATCGACGAGCTTGTAGCCAACCTGATCGATGAATGTGATCAGATCATCGTTGTTGATTTGCCTCCTTGGGTAGCAGGAGAGCGGGCGGCGAATTGTCGGTGAAAGCGACCCCGGAGGTGGTTCTGAGATCAGATCTGCAATCGTAGGTGTTGGGGTGATTGGCGCAGTATTGATCTGCACCAGCTCGATGAGCTCTCCAACTCTATCAGTGTTGATGATCCATGAGATCGATCCGACCATGAAGATCTGGTCAGGCTGTGGGAGGGATGAAGAGCCTACAAAACATACCATCTTGTTTGACATGGAAACAGCACGCACACCCCTACCTGGCGCGCCAACTGTCAATAGAATATCATCGGCAGTCCTTCGAGGGGTATCCCACGAAGGTAGATTGATCGGCAGAGATGCGTGTAATCGAGAACAAGAAGGCAACAGAGACACAAGAGTTAGACAAGTTTGGGCCATCGGCATGACGTAATACCCTACTCCTGTGGTCTGTTGGATTGTATTGGCTATCATATGATATTGCATGTGTTTGGAGGGGGTCCTTGCCCACCTTATATAGTCCGGGTGGCAGGGTTACAAGTTAGTTAGATCTAGGAGATAACCGGAAAGTAATGACAGATTACAGGAATCATGTGATCATACGTATCCTAATAGATCTCATAGTATCTTTAGGATATCTTCCTGGTGTCTTGCGGGATGCACCAAGTAGCGTCGTGACCCACAAGGCTTCGTCTTGTGGGCTGGGCCGCCACTGGGGGCACCACCCATGTGATCTACCATGGGTATCCGGGGTCATACCCCCCATAGCTAGTCCCCGAGTGCCTTGTATCCGTTGTGCAACGCCGTCTTGAGCTTGTCCGAGCATGTGCGAACAAAGCCGAGCAATCAAACTCATGGTTCGACCACCGTGATGAGTTGTCGAGTAGTTGTGAACCGTCGCTGAGCAGTGTGAACCATCACCGAGCAGCTGTGAACTATCGCCGAGCAGTGTATCCCAAGTTAGGCTTGCCATAAGGATTTTAGGAGCTCAAGTCCAAAATCAAAAATTTCCCCGCAGTGGACCAAGTGTGCCCACTTAGAGTCCGACCACGAGAAAGGGAGATAATCTTCTTCAACCTTAGGAGGCGCGGAGTCTTCCAGATTAAAGCAAACACACTCATCATGACGTGAAGTGTGCCCACATAGTCCCCGAGCCTAACAGTAGGTGACGTAGTCACGTGGTGCCAAGGTCCAAACTAGAAGAAAAGCAAAAAACCAGTCGAGCAGGCAGCCAGTCCCCGGGTGTAGCCCCGAGATGAGAAAAGCACATTCACCGCAAGGTGAAGTGTGCCCACTAAGTCCCTGAGCCTGATAGTAGGTGACATAGTCACGTGGTGCCAGGCTCAGAAATAACAGTCTTTGGAAGAAAATCCCAAGTGCGGTGAGGAACCAAGTCGTATTGATGACGCAGTCCTCAAGCCACAAGTGCAAATCTTGGAGAAAACAAATCGTGGAGAAAAAAACCAGAGTAACAGCTATATAGTAGGAGTTACTGAGCCTTAATGGATTGCGGAGAAGTTAGCGAATATTCGGTGAACAGTAACAAATTGCGGTGAAAGAAAAATGGGCGATATGGGCTGCAGTTGCGCGAAAGCCCAGGTAATGGCCCACCACGCCATTTTGGAGAATTCAGAGAGGCGCAAATTGTGGAGCGGTTTCCCAAAAACCCTCGAATGCGAAAGGTGGGGGAGTGCTTTATAACTGCACCGCCGCACCCCACGCTCCCACCTTTGCCACTTTGCCACTTCATCTTCCTCCTCAGCCCTCGCGCTCCTAGATTCATATTCACACACGCTTCTGCCGCCAATCCCAAACCAGATCTAAGAGATGGCGCCGAAGAGATGAGCTGGATACCCAAAGAAGGCGACTGCCAGAGCCAGCCGTGACAATGAGTGGGTGCCGTCGAACATGGGGGAGGCAGAGATCAATAGGATGGTGGAGGCGGGCGTTCTCTCTGACCGTGTCACCACCGGATGGCGGCCAGCCAGCGGTGAGCCCTTCCCAATGCCGCATACTGACGAAGTAGTAGTTTTTGAACATTATTTCTAGCGCGGGTTAGGATTTCCCATTCGTCCTTTCTTGAGGGACCTGTTGGAATTCTAGAGAGTTAGTCTGTACAATCTCCACCCTAATCGATGGATGCGATGGAGAGGCAATCGTCGAGTTTCTAGCCAACCTGATCGATGGATGCGATTAGATCATCGTTGTTGATTTGCCTCCTTGGGTAGCGGGGGAGCGGGCGGCGAATTGTCGGTGAAAGCGACCCCGGAGGTGATTCCGAGATTAGATCTACAGTCATAGGTGTTGGGGTGATCGGCGTAGTATTGATCTAACTGGCTCGATGAGCTCTCCAACTCCATCAGTGTTGATGATCCACGAGATCGATCCGACCGTGAAGATCTGGTCGGGCTGTGGGAGGGACGAAGAGCCTGCAAAACGTACCATCTTGTTCGACATAGAAACAGCATGCACACCCCTACCTGGCGCGCCAACTGTCGATAGAATATCATCGGCAGTCCTCCGAGGGGTATCCCACGAAGGTAGATTGATCGGCAGAGATGCGTGTAATCGAGAACAAGAAGGCAACAGAGACACAAGAGTTAGACAGGTTCGGGCCGTCGGCACGACGTAATACCCTACTCCTATGGTCTGTTGGATTGTATTGGCTAGCATATGATATTACGTGTGTTTGGAGGGGGGTCCCTACCTGCCTTATATAGTCTAGGGGGCAGGGTTACAAGTCGGTTAGATCTAAGAGATAACCAGAAAGTAATGATAGATTACAGGAATCATGGGATCATACGTATCCTAACAGATCTTGTAGTATCTTCAAGATATCTTCTTGATGTCTTGCAGGACACGCCGAGTAGCGCCGTGCCCCACAAGGCTGTCTTATGGGCTGGGCCGCCCCTGGGGGCGCAGCCCATGTGGTCTGCCGTGGGTATCTGGGGTCATACCCCCCACAAGCCCCCTCCAGTCCGGTGGTGAAAGCTTGGATCTGGAGCGACTGCTTTTCCTCCCGTTCGGTTGGCTCGGGCTCCCACAGGCGAAGGTCCCCGAATCGGTCAGCGATGAAGGCAAGGTTGCCAAAGATGATCCTCGTACTCGGCCGCATGCTCTTCGGTTCATCGCCGAAGTCAAAGACGATACCCATCTAAAACACAAAAACAAATCTGAACGCGAAAGGCACCTACCTGGTGCACCAACTGTCGGATTGCTTTGCTCCAGCAATATCCAGCAACGTAATCATGTAGACGGAATCAGATGGTAGCATATGAGACACAGAGATTTACACTGGTTTCAGGGCGTGGTTCAGGCTAATCCCTACTCCAGTGGTGCGGCTACTCTTGTATTCATATGCTCAATTCAGGGTTGTTGGTCCTAGCTATGAGGTAGATGGAATTGGTGGATGGTTGGATCCGTGCGGGGTCCCTACCTCTCCTTTATATAGGCAAGAGAGGTAGGGTTATAGAGAGCGATCGGGCTATGAATTGTTTCCTAGTATCATTACGATATGTGCAACAAATTAAGCCTAGCTATCGTCGAGATCGCCGCCTTGCATTGGTTTGCCTTGATCTCCACGTTGGTCGACCGTGTCAACCCTTGTAGGCCTCTCCTTGATGGTACGCTGGGCCGATAGCTCGATGGTGGTCATATATACTGCATCATGCGATATATCATATATACACCACCATATGCTATCCACCAAGCTATCGCCCAGCAGCCATAAAGGGAGGACCGTGCGGTACGACGCGGTCGAATAACGTGGACATCGAGGCAAACCAAGGTGGGCGATATTTATGATAGCTACGACCAATCATTGCATATCGTAACAAACTAGGAAACAATTTGTTAGCCCGACGCCTCTCTCTATAACCCTACCTCTCTCCCCGCCTATATAAAAGAGGGTAGGGACCATGGTCACGGGATCCAATCTTCCACCAATTCCATCTACCTCATAGCTAGGAGCAACAACCCCGTGAATTGAGCATACGAATACAAGAGCAGCCGCACCAATCGAGTAGGGATTAGTGTGTACCACGCCTCTAACTAGTATAAATCTATCTCGTGCTACCATCCGATTCCGCTTCACGCTGATTACGTGCTGGGATATTGTCGAGTAAAACAATCCGACACAAGGCTACTGAGGTGAGATTTGCGGCGTCGTGATGGTTACCCACCACAGAACACCATAGACTACCCCACTCGCTTGAAGCTTGCTACAGATGCTTTGATTGCAATATTACAACCTAAGCTACGGGAAACCCAACTGCGCCTACCATGGTTTCATCCCAGAAGCCACAAATCGCGGAGTGCGATCAGTACCCCGGCCACCCCTGGTATCGTTCCTCCCCGTTTTTGCAAAACTTTCACTAACACCCAAGACGAACGGCCCTAGCCGTGCCCAGGTGTTGATGGAACCTAATCTTGAGGGCCTTCTCCCAACAGCGATGAAGCCGCTTGGGAATGCCAGACACCATGGCAATGGAAGACTGCCCTGTCTGATGCTAAGGGGAATAGAAGGGAGGTAGTGAGTCTGATGGCTCCCCTCGCCTCGTCTTAAATAACCGCCCTGAAGACAAGAGCGAAAGAGCCAACAGTCAATAGCCGTGACTCACGTGGTTACCTAGGTGGGTCACAAGCGCAAATGTAAGAGCGGGAAGGACGGGGCGGTTTGGATTCTTCGGCGCATCCATCCTTATCTTCAATAGGACTTAATGATGCGCATGGACCAGTGGACAGAAGAGTACGCACGCTCAAGGTTAGAATCCCTATGCAAAAGATATTGTCATCCGAATACTCTCGGTACACGAGAGGCGACTTCACGAGAGAAAAATGCGACACAAATGACCTTGGCTCCCAAGACCATTCGCCGCTAGATGTCAAACGGACCTCGGCACCTAAGGAACACTAGTCGGGATCCCTCGACACGAGGATTGAAGAAGGCGATGACAACTGAAGAACGGAGCCGTTCGGCTGTCTTGTCACTAAGTCCTACTGAGGTTACTATTGGATATATCGGCCCAGGGAACCCTCACCACCTGTATATCAGCCCAAGTCTGGCTACTGGGCTAAACACGACGAGGGTTGAGGCCCAGCATGCCGGGCATATCAACAGACGTGAAGGCCAAGTCATCAAGCAAAGATAGTCGTCGTTCCTGTATCTGCGAGATAGGGGTGAATCATCATGTTATACTTTCCAGGTAACAACATAGCAAACACATTTATTATTAGCCAATCGGATCTGTTGTAACCCTACGCCCTAGGATATATAAGGGAGGGTAGGGACCGTTGGCATCCATTCTTTACATTCTAGCGCATAGCTATCATCAGCACCCATGTAACCGAGCATACGAATACAAAGAGATCCACTTCAACTAGACGTAGGGCACCACATGCCTGAACCAATATAAACCCCTATGTCTTGTGTGCTACCCATCTGATTCCCTATACGCGAATGCATTGATTGATATTGCCGGAGAAAATATTTCCAACACCAACCAACGTCACAAGCCAGATGATTTAGGGGCTATTTGATACTATCTTGGACACAGATTGCCTGGCATGGATGCTACATGTACCATGTTTGCTTGCACCCCTGGTTTCTTGCCAAAAGTCCACGAATTAATTCTAGGCAAAAAAAAAAATAGTCGCCTGGCTCACAAGCAACGTTGCCTGCTGAGATTCCTTCACAGTAAATGAATATCAAAGTTGCCAGGCATAAACCAAACACATATATGTGATGAAGCCTATGCAGGCAAAACCTATTGAGTTAACAGGCAACATCTAGGCAGTCATTTTTCCTAGGCAATAGTCCCTGGGTTCCATCCAAAAATGCCCTATTAGTGACATTTTGACCTGTTTTCATGCCATATTCATCATAAGATACCACTTCTCTTGTAGTGGTTAAAGGTTAACAGAGACGATCGTTCCACCTCAAGCGACCCCTCCATTAACAGAGGCGGCGCCTTTTACGCCCGCCTTTGTTAATAGGGGAGATCCTGTCTCCCAAAATTTTTACTGTGGTAGTGCAATATGAGCGTTTTGTAATGGTAATGACATTTTTTGAAACAAACAAACACATAATAACGAGTAAGTTAGCTTATAGTTTAGAGTTTTCCTCCCATGGTCCTTTCCATGGAAACTACACGTATCTTAAAGCATCCAATTAACTTTTTTTTGAGAAAAAAACATCCAACTAACTTTGTTTAATTAATTTCGTCCTGATAATTTTCTGGCCCGGCCCTACCCTGCCGTAGATCATGCCCGGCCCATGCCCACAAGCCCAGAGCGCACATGTTCGTGCATGTGAACTGTTCCGGGCTCGCCGTCGGTGAGCTTTGCTTATGCGCGGAGGGAGCCAGCTTCGCCAACAGTACAGAGACGTCGAGACCTCAATGTCTTTCCTGCCCGCAGCCTACATGCCCAAGTGCCTCAGGTGTCCAAACAGCTGCAATCGGTGCGCCAGCATGGCCGTGACTCCATCGGTCTTTTGCAAGACCTCGTCCAGGATCAGGTCGACTGCATCCCGGAGGAGCAACGGCGACGTGAACGAGTTGATCCGGAGCGTCTTCTACATGCTTGGCACGGACGGGAGTCACCTGCAAAGGCGGCTTTCAGTTTCAGTACACCACGTCGGGGTTTCAAACCCAACCAGGTGGGGGCTGGCAAAAACCTCGTGCCGTCCATGCCAGTGATAGGTCGATCACTGGCATGGACATCAACGTGCTGCTCATCGTTGGCATTGCTGGCCATAATGTCATCTCGTATGCTCTGACCATGAACGGCTGCCATTTCATGTCGCGGACTCGATTAGTATGTTTCATCGAGCAAAATCATCTGTACCACACTAGGGCAACCCAAGAAGGCCGAAGATTGCGTCATTGCGGCGCGGCCGGGAAGGCAGATGCACGAGTCAAAATGAAAATTTGCCGATCCGTGTCGATTGGATCTGTGTCCCTTGGGGCATGTTCGATCTGGTTTTGGATTGTTTCAGCTTATTCTCTCTCACAGAACACTATTAAATCATTCAAAATCAGCCGAGCTACAGTGGACGAGTGTACCAGCCGAACACCCTGCAAAACATTTGGTGGGCTTGGGTTGGGTTTGGTCTGGGTCGGGTAGGACATGGCTAGATAATACCTAGCTCGAAATTAATTAAACTAATTTATTGGATCCTTTAAGATTTGTGCAGTTTTAATGTAAGTGACCATCGGAGCAAAACTCGATAGTTTTTTCTGAGGGAAGCCATCTGACGCACTTCATTGATTTGATAATAGTGTTACATCGCTCACCAGGGCTTTAAGGGCTTCAAGAATAACGTACCATTAGATAACATACCATTTATTAGACTGTCTTCAACAACCGTGACCTAAAATACAAGACACATTTATCCTTTGGGTTGCACTAGAGGCAAAAGGTTCAATACTTATTTTTTGTCTTCTCCAACAACAAGATCCAAAAGATAACTCTTTCTGCAAATGGGTCTCAAGAGAGAGGATACTCAGATTTGGGTTATGCCTCTCCTGACACCAAAAATAGATCTTCCATATAAGGACTCCGTTGGAGGCTATAGGTATTGTATTGGAGACCTATTTTGGGTTTAGGTTCCGTAATAGGTCTCGTGTTGGAGACAGCCTTAGAGCGTCTTTGGCAGGGCTCCTGCAGGGGCTTCAGCTCCGGCTCCTACAGGAGCTGTGCCAAACGCCTATTTTGGAAAGGGCTCCGCATGGGGAGCCGGTCAAGAGCCGGAGCCATTTTTTGCCTGCGCAGGAGAAGCCTCAAAAGCGAGCTTCGCGCGGCTCCTTGCTGTGGGTTCACGTCGTCTAATGCGAAAGAGCTGTTTTGCCAAACGTTTTCCAGAACGGTTTCAGCTCCTCCAGAGGAACCAGAGTCCTGCCAAACAGGCCCTTAGTCCTTCCCAATAAAGTGCTTCTTGCAATACGCTGAGCAGTCCAGATATCTCCGAAACCGGATGGTTCCGCACAACCACCATCCATTAGATGTCTCAACGCATGCAGCTCTCAATGGATGTTCGCCACTACCAATTATGTAGCTTGCTGACCTTGTCGTCATCGTCACACTCTTAGTGCTGATGTCCTCTTTGGTTTGCCCTAAAAAAATTGAGTTACATGCAATTTTGACAGAATCAACACTATACGTAAATGTATTTGTGTCAAAAAACAATGGGTATAATTCATTAATTAGCATTTATTGTGCGTGCACAAACAACTGAGGATGCCAGAAGAACCATGGAAAGAAGCCAAAGTCCTTGGATGCTCACGTGCTTCTGGCACTTCGCCATGGGTGATAGGTTAGAGCTAATGCCAACAATATGATTGTTTCAGTGACGTGTCTCGTATCAACCAATGGGTCATATGGACAATATATATACACTCCATAGTAAAAACATATCTATCTATCTATTCTATATATCTAAATCTATCTATCTATCTATCTGTCTATCATAATATCCATTTTATCTATCTATCTATCTATCTGGCTATCTATCACAAAGTCTCAAGAATTCCAACGTTATTTAAAGAAAAATAAATTATTAACCATCAATTCAATGTAACACCATATGCCAGGATTCAAAAAAAATAAAATATACTCCAGCCAAGAATATACTCCCTCGTTCCAAATTATAAGATATTTTAGCTTTTTTAAATACATAGTTTTTGCTATGCGCTTAGATATACACAATGTCTAGGTACATAACAAAAACAATGTATCTAGAAAAACCAAAATGTCTTATAATTTGGAACGAAGGCAGTAGCAATTTATATCTTTTATTTAGATAATTTTTGCCTCAAAATATAGTCTTTTTTAAGTTCTGATGGTTTATAAGGGTCGTCTCTCAAAAATACCCCTTGCTGTAAAAAATATCCCCTCACATGCAAACACAAATATAACCGGCAAACAAATATGTTGGTTTTCTTTTTAGATTGACGGCAGCAAACAAATATGGCAAGGAGTGTTGCTTAGGTTCTCTCATGTACACTGGTAGTTTGACCAAGGTAATAAAGGCCAACTTAGATTTTAATCGCCACCCTTCACTGCTACAAAAAGCATTTATAGCAACGCCTCATTTTCTTTGTAGGACGGCTAAGCTAAAACCGTCTCTAGAAATGCAGCAACCCCTACAAATGGGCGCCGAACAGTAGAATTACATATTAAAATTGAATTTTTCAAATTACCTTATATGGAGAAATGACCAAAACAAAAGTTTTAGATCTCAAAACGTTATAAGACTTTGTAGTTGATAACTTTTTTATTTGAAATCTTCTATCCATGTAAAATTACATTAGTAGATTTCACATTTGAAATTCGAATTTGGCAAACGATCTCGGATGGACAAATGACCAAAACAAAAGTTGTAGATCACAAAACGTTATGCAACTTTGTAATTAACAATATTTTTATTTGAAATCATCTATTCATGGAAAATTACGTTTGAAGTTCTCACATTTGAAATTTGAATTATGCAAAAAACCTCTGATGGAGAAACGACTAAAATGAAAGTTGTAGTTTTTGAAAAGTTATGTAACTTTGTAGTTGATAACTTTTTTATTTGAAATCATCTATCTATAGAAAATTATGTTTGAAGTTCTCACATTTGAAATTCAAATTTTTCAAATGACCTCAAATGGAGAAACGACCAAAATGAAAGTTGTATATCTCGAAAATTTATACAACTTTGTAGTTGATAACTTTTTATTTGAATTCATTTAAGGTCCCAAATACTCAGTTTAAAATTGGATCAAGATAAAATGAGGCGGATGAATATCCCAAATGGACATAAGTCTCTTATAGGTGGAGTGGTTAGGAGAGCAATACTCTCTTATGTGTGGAGTGGTTAGGAGAGGAATGCCCGAGGGATGAGGTTGTGGGGTTTGAGTCCTCCGATGGCTGCGCAACCGTATTTTCGCCCAGAAAAATCATGCGATGTGAGGCCTGGCGTGGTGCGTGTCTGACTGGCTAGTGGAGTTTCTTCAGGTTAAGATTTTTTTTTTGTTATTTTTCAGTCCATATTTATGATTTCTGGAAAACAATTTATTGGGGCGGCTCGTTTTTTAGCTGCCCCTACAAATACCTAACCGCCTCTAAAAAATCAATTTTTTTGGGGCGACTTCTAGCAACGAATGAGTACGGGAAGCTGGCCCAACCGCCCTTCCGCCCTAGAAAAGGCTCTCTGGCATATTGCTTATTAATCTATCTGGAAAAAAAATCTAAAGCTAGCTATATTATAGGACGGAGCAACCTTAATCTATCTGAAAAAGTCTAACACTAACTATTGTATATTCTAGGACGGGGGAGTATATATTGGTTTGGAGTTTGGACCAGTAAAAGACGATTGAATACAATAATCCAAGACATGTATGACTACTCCCTCCGATCCTAGTCCTATCTCACTCTGTATTATCATCTCTATGTATATCTTTACCTTCATCTTTATATCTCTATCTTGATTTTTGTATCTCTATCTAATATTAAAAGGAATAATGATTCTTTTGTACGCCATCCCATCTAATGACAAGTGGGTCCAAGCCGCTCATGTGCCTCTCCCATAGTTAGCCAAGATTCCGCCAACACTGTTAGATTTTATAATCATCTAGTAGCCCAGATTAATTCAAAGAGCATAAAAAATATGACAAAGATTGACAATTGCTTTTGTAGATCGCTAACTGTTAGACCCTAAATAAAATTTGAAATTTCTGAAAAAAAATTAATTTGATTTGATTATGCTCTTTGGTGTACATGAAAATATAGAAAATAATAAACTTTTATAATATTATAAAATCAAATATCAGGTTTCCACACTTGTTGATGCATTCATGCCGCTGCACATATTTTATAATCGATGCTTGTGTTTGGTGTGAAAATCAAAACCATGCTCTGTTTTTTATTTGGTTTGGCTTTGAAAATAAAAACAAAACCCATTTTCTAGTTCCCTTCCTCTCTCTCTTCTATCTTTTGGCCCGAGTGGTAGGCCAGCCGGCTTGTGCACTCTTCTCAGTAGCCCACTCCCTCTCCCTTCTCTAGCCCAGTCCTCGCCAGCCCATTGGCCTAGCCCTGTTCTTCTCTCCCTCGCGCACAACCCAACCAACCAGCCCTTCTCGCAGCCCAGCTCCTTAGCCCTGGAGCTCCAACTAATGGGCTGACAACTCTTTTACTTCAACAACTTCTACCTCTACCAAGCTTTGGTTCGACTACACTGTCTCTATGCCTGTGTAACAACCACTACATGGTGCTCGATACCGACGAGGCAAACGGCACGGGCGGGTGTAGCTAATGTGCTAGCTACGTTGTACTGGCCTATGTATGTCTTCCCTTCTCTTTGTTTCTTTTTATGTACTTTAGTACAATAGCACGCCCGCGCTATTTTCCATGCATAGAGAGATCCTCTCCCTCTGGTGTGATTTTTTCTGTCCAAACAGGCTCATTATAGAGTTCGATTCAAAGACGAATTTAAACAAATGATGCAATCTCGAGCACTATTAGAGTCCAATCTCAAGACAAATTAAAATGCACAGACAATCATTTGATAAATATCAAAGCGTCTCGTGCTCATGTATACAAGTTACAGGACCACATGTTTGTTGGATAAAGTTTTAAGCTGCAAATCACCTACACAAACTACGCAACAAGTTGTATCTCCCGTCGCAACGTACGGGCTTGTTTACTAGTATTTCTAAACAAAAAAATAATTTAGATATTTGATCTAACTTTTCAGCTTTTGGAAAACAAAAGTTGGGTTGTTTGTCTCAACATCTAGCTTTTGGCTGGCAAAAGTTAGATAAAGCTGAAACAAACGTAGCCTTAGTACATCCTTTCCAACCCCTCTTCACCAAGTTATCTTTTTTTAGGACTGCTCCTCTTTTCAGGCACTAGAAAAAAAAATCTTTATCTTCAAAGGTAGCCTTTCGTCGGAAGTATTTATTCCGACAATACGGACCAGCATATCTACGCACATGGATTCAAATGGGTAGCACATAAGACACAGTGTTTATATTAGTTCGGGTACGTGGTACCCTATGTCCAGTTTAAAGATCTGGATCATTGTCCCGGTGAAATGCACGGGTATCTCACAGCTTGAATAAAAATCACGTTAACAAACTGATCGTAGGTTCCAACCAATAGGTACAAGCAAATCCAAGTCTCGTGCAGATAAACAAAATCAATTGAAGGTTAATATGCTCGGTTTACAATTACTCAACGTAGATGAAATCCGCCGTAGAAAACGCACTTCAACCCATGCACCAATTAGGACACGATGCAGAGAGAGGATTCCAACGGGAACTAGGAAAACGTACGCATCACCACGCGTGGTGGAACTGAGCCACAAAAATAGACCGACTTCTACTAGATTACAAACCCATGCAAGGAAATGATAAAAAATTCCGGCAAGGATGCAGGCTCATCAATTAGCCCTAGTATTTTTTTTCCTTCGTAGATAACCGCAGTAATTGTGTACATAGAGATCGATCACAAATTTTCCTCTGCATTCATTATGGTATTTCAGAACCTAATATACGTTCCACCGGTCTCGCATGGAACACTCAACAAGTAGCCGGTCTCGCCGATGCCAGGCCTGGCCAGGTTCATGCCACCGCGTGATACGAGTAAACGCAGCGCAGAAGCATGAGGATTGGGGTTGAATAACCTCAGGCCAAGGTTTGGCAGGGACAGGCCACGTCGGCGCTGACTTGGCAGGTTTGGCGTAACCTGACATAACGCTAATACGAAGACCTCGGCATTTTACTATTTGGTTATAATACGATGCGGGTGTCCATCCCTTCGGACGCCCCGCACCAGCACTCCGCTCGCTGCTTCAGAGCGTGCTTGTACTCCGCCTCCGTATCTCCAAAAAAAAACGCTCATCTTCACCAGCGCTACTGCGCAAGGCCGCTCGCCGCAGAAAGTGCACCCGCCCACCGCGGCCTTCTCCAGCGCGTCAGCACCGCACCCGCACCCAATCCCTGGCTGCTCGTGCGCCCCATCCCTGGCTGCTCTACGGTCCGCGCCTCCATCCACCTCGCCCATCGCGAAATGGGAGGCACGGGCGCCTTGAGAGGCCTACGCCTGCACCCCCATCAACCTCGCACGTTTGCAGGAAGTGGAGGCCCGCGCCTGGGCCTGGGTGTACGCTGGGCCGTTGACGTCCTACTGACTAGCGCATGCTGCAAGAGTATGTTTCAAATGTTCCAGATGTATGTTAGTGTTGTACTTCCTCTGTTCTTGAAAGAATCAATTCCTGGAGCAAATATTTGTCCATCAAAGAATCGATTCCCATCCTAATTACTACGGCACCCCTCCCGTCTCGCGTCCCCCTCCCGTCTCGCACTTCGCATCGACCGCACACCTCCCTTCCCGTGAGTATATCGATGTTGCAAAAGTAGATCGGGATGTTGCACATATTGTGATAGCTATACACGTATGTTTCAAAGTGTATGTTCCAAATGTTTCATCTGTTCCAGACATATGTTGCACTTTGTTTTATCTAGATGTTGCAAAAGTAGATCTGGATGTTGCATATACATGCATGTTGCAAGTATATATTTTCAAGTGTTTTCAGATGTTTCATACGTATGTTTGCAAGTATTTCATCTAAATGTTGCATATGTTTGCAATGATTTTCAAATATTTTCAGGTGTTTTCACAAGTGTTTCAAATGCTTGTTTCAAGTGTTTTATCTATCTTTTTTTATATGTTGCAATTATTTCATCTAAATGTTTCAAAGTAGATCGGGTGTTGAACATGGGATGTAGCTGGCGGCGCGGGCGATGTCCAGGGCGGCGCGGGCCCACTGCTCACCGTTATTTAATGCTGAGGTTCGGGTCCATTTTTTAAATAAGTTTTCAGAGGAATCTATTTGTAAAAAATGTTTTTAGAAAGGACTAGGCTTAGATTGGGATGTTTCACATGGAACACGTATGTTTCAAGTGTATCTTTCAAATGTTTCATCTGTTCTAGACATATGTTGCACTTTTATTTTATCTGGATGTTGCATATACAGGCATATTGCAAGCATATGTTTTCAAGTGTTTTCAGATGTTTCATACGTATATTTGCAGGTATTTCATTCATCTAGATGTTGCATATGTTTGCAATGGTTTTCAAATATTTTTCAGGCGTTTTCACAAGTGTTTTAAATGCTTGTTTCAAGTGTTTCATCTGTCTTTTTTTAATGTTGCATCTGGATGTTTTAAAAGTAGATCGGGTGTTACACATGAATGCGGCTGGCAGCGCGGATGATGTCCGGGGCGGCGCTGGCCCACTGCTCACTGTTATTTAACGCTGTGCTTTGGGTCCATTTTTAAAAAGTTTTTAGAGCAATCTATTTGTAAAAATTGTTTTTAGAAAGGACTAGACACCAATTCGTTCCCACCGGGGGTCGAACCCAGGACCTGTGGTGCTACTGAGGCTCCGATAACCATTAGGCTACCAGCCCATATAATCATTTGTAACCAACTCCAATTATTTTAGATTGTGAGAAAGATGGAAGAGCAATTATTATAACATGGATATTTTATAGTAGAACATATCCTCTAGCAACAATTTGGAACGCTCTGCAAAGCACTCTGTGATAGTGAAGAAACGGCACAAGATGGTATATATGACATGTTAAGAGCAACTCCAACAGCTTACTAAAATTAATAGCCAAATTGCATTGTTTAGCCATTCTGTAAATAGAAAACTCTTAAAAAAAAGAAGAGATCTACAACAGCCTTGCTATTTCTCATCTTCAGTGTCCATGGTAGGCTTTATATGGCCACTTAAAATCAAGGCATAGCCAACTTCCTATTTTACAAAGTCAGATAGCACATCTGGTGGAGCCTACTTTTTCTATATATATTCTAAAATAACCTTCAAAACAAGAATAGGGGGGCTATTGGAGTTGCTCAAGTTAAACAAAAAAAAAATTGTATAGCATCTCTTGTTTATAGCAGGCAGCTGACAACGACGGTGAACCGAACCGTAGCAGACGGTGTGGACTACAATGACGATTTTCACTATTGCATTGCCTTTTTTTCTCCCTCTCCAACTGAAATTTCCAACAAACCGTAACCAAAGTTTGCGACCTATTGCTGCCGCCGTTGACATATATATATATATGAAGGATAAGAGTTGAGAAGGCAAACAAATTATTACGTGTTCCATGTGGAAATGGTCAATTTGCACAACGGACACAATTAGGAGTTTGACCATCATGATTTGATTTATTTGACCATGCCCATGTATATTTGTAGGCACGACGTGCAATCGACCGTCTCACACGTATATATGCATGACACTAAACCTGCACGTACACTTGATTAGTTGGAACTTGGAAGGCCCAACCGATGTTATATTACATGTTGAGAAAAGGTCAGAGTAGTCTTTCGGCTCTCAAGAATATTATATTATAAGTATCGCAGCCTACAAGGTCTGTTTAGAATTGCTCCGCTCCACTATTTTCAGCTTCACTCTCAACTTCACTGGCCAAACATGGACAGCTCAACGAACCCTGCTCCACAAAAAAAAGGTGGAGTTGAGGGTCAACTTTAGGTGTTTTGTGTACCACCTGAAGGAGTACTTCAGAAACTCCATGTTTTTATGAAGCTGCTTTCAGTGGCAGATCCAGGATTTAGCTACGACTAGGGCTAAATTCTAGTGGCAAAACACCGATAGCTACGATCTGAGACAACAACGAGGTGATGTTAAAGAAATCAAAAGTTCAAAATTAGCAGTGTTGAAATCAAAATTAGAAGAGATTACTTGAAGTAAAGAGAAGAAATACCTTCGCACTTCAGAGTTCACTCTTCCTCTGCTCGGTTGCCCTACACGGCGCGGCGACACGGGGATTCGGCCGACACAGGCGCAGGCACCACGCGAAGCCTAGAGGCGGCGCCGCCGCCGCGGGACCGAGCGATCTGGGTGCTGCCGCGCCGGTGCCAGTGAGTGCGTGAGGCGAGCGGGAGGCGGGCGGGAGCGGCAGCGCGTGATGCAAGCGGGAAGAGGAAGAGCCGCGTGTACCTCGCAACAGCGTGAGCGACCAAGCGGCTCCGTGGTCTGCCCTACTCTCCTCCTTGTTGGGCTGTTCGTTATTGGGCCAAAATTAAAGACTTGGTCCTAAAACATTTTGGGCTGCCACTAGGGACATGGACCTACTGGCTCTAGGCCTGGGCCCGTCCCTGGCTGCTGAATGGTGGAGTTGATAGAACACAATAGAATGTTGCAGTTCCAAACAAACTCATAGTAGCGCATATATATATACATTGCAAAAGATTGCACTTACTTTGACATTACTTGCCAACGCGCACAAGGTGAATGGCAAGGTGTGCCTACTTCAATTTGATTGCCATCGTTGTCGGATGCTACATTTTCTATATAGGAGTATAGGACTATTTGTTTTTGTCTAAAGCAGGGAGAAATGAATCTTTGCTCGATGTCAGAGATGAGGGTGAGGGGGCAGAAAAAAATACCCATAATAAGAGCTCCTTTGGATCAGCAAAACCCGGTCTGGATCCCATCGTTTCTTTGGGCAGATGAAGTCCGTGGATATGCTCCCGCTCTAGACCCAGCGACCATTTGGGCAACAGTGGGGCGCAAAAACCATGGGGTCCATGACCCCAAAACCGGGCATTCCACATGGATTTGAAAAATCGTCTACGAGCACGTGAATTTCTTTCCCTTCAATATTGGCTCGTCGCTCTATTAGGCACTCTTCGACTATTCCTATCCGCCGCTCATGTGCTTGTTAGGCACCGCTCCAGTGCTCCACGATAGCCTGGCCATCTCCGCTTCTTCTCTCGATTTCAAATTTTTTATTTTCCAATATTTTTGAAGTGTATTTTCATAGTGAAACTCTGCCAACTCATCTTGGAAGTAGGTATAGGGGTTGGCCACCTCAAGCATATGGGAACTAGGGCTCATGGGTAAAGATGTACAACCTCTAGGTGTAGAGTGTCTTCGGATTGATATATTAATCGTGCTCTCAACCATGAGCGACTTGGATCCTTTTTGAGTTAGATATGGTTATCATGGATTGTTGGTTTATGATTTATTCTTGTTGCAATATTTAATTACTCACACTTGTTAACTTAAGCATAGCATAGCTACTACACATGTTTCTAATGATTAAAACTTGATCAACTAAAAATTACTAACCGCAGTTCAACTGTGTCTAACCTTTTAAGCCTACATCCTCTCATATTATACTTTGTTAAGTGATGGTTCGCTTACACTTGCTTTTACTTTACTACTTTGGCAAAATCTCAGATGAGTATGGATCTAGTGAGTTTGTTGAGGAGTACCATGAGTTCTTATTAGCATAAGTTTCCCTCGGTCAACTGTCCTGTGGCTTTTGGAGGCTCTACTTAAAGATTAGAAGTTCTGCATTTTGGTACTATGTAATTTGTCGTTATATATTTGTAATTTGAAAATTTTAAAATTCAGTTATTTTTTTTATTAAAACAAATATATCGTTAGGCCCTAACAATGGAAAATTCGTATTTCTATATAGTTTGGCCACTTTCTTGCAAAAAATAAAATAAAATAAAACAACAGAAATGAATATTTGCTGTCGTGAAGTAGGAAGGAACGTCAGACCGGTAGTAGTAGCTAGGTACAGTCGAACTTTGTCTCTTTTTGGGGTCGCTTTGCTTGGTGCCCGTCGCGTTCACGAGAATCTCCATTATTTTCACTGAGTCTTGAGCGGAGCCAGTGGTCATGGGTGCTTCCGTGCAGCACGCCAATGCAAGGCTAGATTCATAATGGAGTATCTCTGTAAGGTTGCTTAGGGCGTCTCCAATGATTCCTAAGGAGCTAGTCCAGGACACTACGTCACACAGGGTTTATAGGGACAGTTTTAGAGGGTTTGTAGGGACGGTTTGGGCATCCGCCTCTATCAAATCGTCTCTACAAATCATGTATTTGTAGGAGCGGTTTCCAAACCGCCCTACAAATCGATTTATATAGGCGGCTGGTGTTATCAGCCGCCTCTACAAATAGATTTATAGAGGCGGCTGGTGTTATCAGCCGCCCCTACAAATCAATTTGTAGGAGCGGTTGCTATTTGTAGGGCCCTACAGTATATTTTTTCGCTAAAAAAATTCAAATTTACAATTCAAATTCGACCAAAACATATATATATATATATATATAATTCCAATTTGACCACAAGCACAAGAGCACAAGGTGTTGGTACTGAGGATTTCTACCTAAGTGAACGTTACAAGTATGTATACAAACATATAAGCTAATGAAGATTGTCGATATATATACGTCTTGAGAATCGATATGAAGTAACTGGGCTCATGTACACTGGACACAGCTCATGCACACCTGCAAAAATATAAGTATTGCTATCACATATATATATATATATATACTATAATAGCAGTCAAATGAACAATATGCATAATATATATTTCACAGTTTAGCTAGGTCTTCTTGGCAGACGATGATCGCAATTGTATATAGAGCACTCTATATTCAAAGTGGTCCATTAATTTAGAAATATGAAGGACTGTGCTATCAATACTAGCTTCATCTAAAAATTATTTTAATGCATTAGGAAATGGTTTGTTCAATGGATTACCCTTGTGGATTTTATGTGCCTTAAGGATGAATCAAGTTGCTTCTCAAGTTGCTCAAGCTCTTTGATACCAAGTGACCCTAGATCTTCACCAAGCAAATTCCTGTAATTGCCAATAAAGCCAAAATCAATTGTCTGCATCTTAGCTAAGCATTACACATTCACATTAAGAAACTTATTTTAACTTCAATGCGATTACATTATGGTTTCTTCATTTAGCCTCCATAAATTGATATCTAATTCAGAGGGTTATGACTTATGAGAATTCTGAAAACTCCTTTCAGGCTTGCCTCTGAGTCCTTTTTCAGTTTAAGGTACTCATTGCGACTGCTCTGGACTAACTGCAAAATAAGACGTACTCCCTCCATCCCAAATTATAAGTCATTCAAAGAATGTTGGAGAGTCAAAGTTTTTCAAGTTTGACCAAATTTATATAATAAAATAATAATATTTATCATACCAAGTAAGTATCATTAGATTCTTCCTTAGTTATATTTTCATATTATACCTATTTGATGTCATCAATCTTTGTGTCTCTCTCTATAATTTTAGTCAAACTTGAAAAAGTTTGACTCTCCAAGATTCTTGAAATGACTTACAATTTAGGATGGAGGGAGTACTTCAGTACAAAAGATATCGAAAAAAAACAAGTAAGCATTAAGTGCTTTTGGAGCAAATAGTGGCTGGGCACTAGGGATGAAAATGGAAGATCAGTTCACACACACACTACTACTTGGAGCAGTAGTGCAGCTAGGAAAAAAGAGAAGCTGATCTTCATGCATCCTATTACTTGATATCTACAAAATTAGCATGATAAAGGCATTGGCATATATTACAAAAGCACAACACCAATCGCAACCCAATAGACCACACCATTTGTGTCTAATGCAAAGCACACCAAAATGAAGGAGACAAACTAGTGCATACAACAGGAATTAAGTATAGTAATCCAGCTTTCAGGTTACATCCAAAGGAAACATGCATGGACAATGTGCACGACATGAAAAATGAGAACCCTTGCTGAATACATTTGGCACATATAAAAGTTTGGTGAAATCCAGAGTCTTGTGATGATGAAAAGGATAAAAAACAGTACCAGACTACCAGCCTGGTAACAGCTCAGGCTAACTTGTGCCAAGGCCAGATATATTATATAGAAGCGAACTTATGTTTGATGAAATATGAGCTTACCTTCTCACGGAGAACACTTTTTTATAAATGACCCTTTCTCACTAGTTGGCAATGATGTAGGCCAGCCAATCTGTGTTGAGTCAGAGGAAGGGGTTAAACTCCAAAAAGGCAAACTACCTTCTACCAGCAGAGGAAATTAAGAGTCTCCACAAAGCTATGTTAACAAGTAGTTTGTTACGTAATAAAGCTGAATTGCGGTGTCATGTAACCAGATTTGTAATTCTTCCTTGACCAAAGATGGCAATAGGGCAAGAAACAGAGCATACCCTGTCAAAGAATAATGCCAGCATCCTTTCCTCATCACCACGAGCTTTCCTAGAAAACAACGCAGCTTTAGAAAAATAACAAACATAAAGAGAAAAGGAAACACACGCATCCAGTCCAGTTCATACTATTAGAGGTTAAACATAAGGGAACAAAATAGCAAGGGCCCATGTTTCAATCCATAATGCCAATTGTTAACTCAATGTTGAAGGAGAGGCAGGACATGTGATGCTCAAGTTTGATAAGGATAAAGAATTCAATATGCATCTCGCCAAATCAGCATATATTGGCTGTCCAATTTGCACAATCTAGCCCGAGGCTTCGAAATGCTGGTGAAAAAAAAAAGTTAAAACGTATTAAAATCAACAGGCAAGAACCATTCATACTTGTGCAGGTAAACTTGTACCCTGCTAGAGGCTAGACCCCTACATTGTTTATGTACAGAATTTACTATTTTACATTTCAACCTTGGCATGGTATCCATATTGGAGTAAAATACAGTGCAATAGAAATTGGTAAGGGGTGACGAACAGAAGTATATTTTTGTGTTTCGCACCTACATTGAAAACTTGGCGAGAAATTGGTAAGGGGTGACGAACAGAAGTATATTTTTGTGTTTCGCACCTACATTGAAAGCTTGGCGATTGCCGAAACGGTAGACATCCGCAAGAACTCTGGTGGAACAGAAACAAGAAATACTCAATCAGAAACAGAGATTGTTCTGGGATCAGCAAAGCAGAGGAGTCTGAGAGAAAGAAAACATGTCACTATTCTCTATTCCACAATAGTTCAGAAAAGCTTAGTAGTATTTGTTCAACAACGAAAGCATGGTGCGGCTATTACAAATAATCAATGGAGAAAGCGTTCGCAAAGAAATAATCAGATACTACCACATCGCTTGACTGTGGCACTTGTCTGCACCAATTATCTCTGAGCAAACCCAATTCCATCCACTTTCAACATTTGTCTGCATACAGCAGTTCTAATTTGAAATTTTCTAATCCCCGTGGCCAGATGGGCAGTAGCAGAAACAGCTCTACCTTCAACAATTAGCATACTATTATATCTCGTTTGATTTATCTAGATCAAATGAGGGTAAATTGGACAATTAGGATGGAGCTTAAACTTAGAAAATTGACTACTATTTTATTGAATTAAAAATAAAGAAAACTGTAAAGACCCAACTCCAAGCTAGCTAAGGATAACGTACTCATATTCATCTATATCTCACTTTGTTCAATACCCCATGTCTACTGGCCCACCTGAGTTGTTTACTAGCTTCATATGGTTTTATTGGTTCCTAGTAAGCTTTTCCTATAGTTTTATCATAGTTTAGCATGTTGATTTTTCAGACCAGCCCTATTTTCCTCAACTTTTCTTACCATTACCATCCTTACCTATGTGGTTCCCATATTTGAATGAGCTTTTATACGATTATTCATACATGGGGCATCTCTATTACCATCTCATGCTACATGGGATGAGTAGACAACCAAATATTGATGCCAATAAACAATTATATTTTTGTAAAGAAAAGAGCATGGGGGAAGGAAGACACATAAACGTTGCATATGCAAAACTAGTATGTGAGATGTAACTACGCATTTGAAACTATGAGAGAAACAACCTTTACAAAACCGCCTATCCTTAATTTGTTGTCACTAGTGTCGATATATACTGGTTCAATGGCCATAACACTAGACCAAGGGGCTAGAGGTAGAAATGGTTGTGATGCTACTAATCATAACTGGTTCATGCTATATAAACCCATTGTGATACCTTGGAAGGCATCACAACCAGTTTGTAACATAAATACGTTGTGAAGGTCCACATATAACACAACTGTTACGTATTCAAAATCTTTCTCTTGTGTCCATGAGTCACGGTCAAATATATATTGCTGAACCAAAAAATGGAGAGCATGTAAAAACCTGAAACCTATTCAGGAAATGGCAAGAGAACCAATTCTACAATTAGAACTATGTACCAAAGAAGCAAACAACGGAAAGGTGTAATGTAAAAAACCTGAAATCTATTGAGGCTATAATAGGAGCATCAATTTATGTGCTCGTCATTACGTACTGTATCTTTGAAATTTCAATCTCCTCTAAGAGCCTGCAAAATCTGTAGACGGTTTTAGTACATGCATCCTCAATAGACTAAGTCACTAATCAAATGAAAACAATGATTGGAAAATAATTATTGCATTATTCTATTAGTATCCACTACCTGGTGATGTAGTCAAGCGCTTCGCAGCCATTGTCAGATTATTGCTCTGTGTGTTCATCTGCCTATTTCTCTGATGGGATCATTCTTAGGAAATAGTCTACAAGATTTGGAATAAAGAATGAAACATGACTCGTAACTCATTATTTGAAAACATAATAACAGATACTTATTCTATAAGAAGAGTTGTATAGAAATCAAGAAATACCTCAATTAAGTGGGACGCATCGCACTGATGGCCACCCTAATCGGCACCTCCATCACCGAGCTGATCTTCCACTCGCCGGAATCGACCTCCGGTCCTCCACGCCTGGATCAAGAAGAGGATTGAGGAGCAAGAAGAGGTTAGGTAGAGACGTGCCTGGAGTTGGAGCCGGTAGCAGTGGAACGGGGAGACGAGATCGATCTATAGATGAACTCACCTCCTCGGCGTGTTCGCGGCACTCCACCTCCTCGAGCAGGCCAACCACGCCGGTGCGCCGCTGAGCCTGGGCCAAGGCCGGTTCCGCGCTGAAACCTTAGGTCGGCGTGGCGGCGGCGCCGGAGGCCGGCCGCCCAGGCCGAGGTGCCGCTCCGTGGGGAGGAGAGGCGGAGGCGGCGCTAGGCGGTGTCGACGTCGGCGCGCGGCGGAGGCTACGACAGAGGGTGGCGCGGCGGACGCCACGGGAGAGAGCGACGCGAGGGAAAAGCCCGGAGGCCACGTCTCGGCCTGAGGACGAGGGAGATATTTTTCTCCCCAACAGCTGTATGTACAGAGGGCATTTGTTGGGGCGGCTGGTGATTCAGCCGCCTTAACAAATGGACACAGCAGGGGTGGCTGATAATACGAGCCGCTCCTGCAAATCTACCCATTTTTAGGGGCGGCTCATATCACCAGCCGCCCCTACTGTGCCATTTGTAGGGGCGGCTGGTCTCGTGGATCCCGAGCACGCCCACTGTAGGGGCGGCTCTATCACCAGCTCTAAAAAAAATTATCCCATTGCTACAAATGTTTTTTTTAGTAGGGGAACAAATTTTATTGGCTATCAAGAAGAGAGAACAAATAGCTAATGACTGTCAAATAGCTAGTCTAGCACATTCTCTTAGAAACCATTCTTTCACAGTTCACATAACTCCCCATTACAGCATCCTTTTTTATTATTTCCGAGTCTCATCTAGCTAGCTATTTATTATAAACTGCCATCGAGAACACCCTTAGTCCAATTTGCAACCGGGTCGTCCGGTACTCCGGTCCGACAGGAGATCGACACTGTGCTTGCAAAGTCGTCATCAACCAGGCGATCGATATCGAGAGGACTTCGTCATCTACATCTTATCTTGCATTCGATCGCTAGCTGGCTGACGCACACCGCCGCCGCCCGGAGGCAGCCATTGTACTGCAGCTCTGCATGCCACACAGGCAGCACGTCGTCTTCCGCTGCATACGACCTTTTCCTGGACGCTAGCTCAGCTCTTGATGACTGTCACTATATACGCACTCTCAACGACGTCGTCGTTCTTCCCAAGCAACTTGCCGTGCAACTGCACCGAGCACACAAGAAGTGAACAGACCAGGTCTTTGCGTTGACGTTTCCAATACTATAAGCTAGAACAAGTTCGTGCGGCTGCGGCGTGCCTAAGCTTGACAAATGGGCTACCTCTTCTCTTGTATATATACATGTATAGCTAGTTAGCTTTGCGTGTGTTTGTTAATTTCAATATGCCGCCGGAGCAGGAGACGCAGGTACGGTGGGCGACCTCCCGGAGGTGTGCCTGGCGCAGGTGATCGCGCGCACCTCCCCGCGCGACGCCTCCCGCTGCGCCGCCGTCTCCCCGGCCTTCCGCGCCGCCGCCGACTCCGACGACGTCTGGGGCCACTTCCTCCCCACCAGGCTCGACCTGGACCGCCTTCTGCTCCTGCCGCCTCCTCCCCCGGCGCCGACGGCGGTGGCTGCCAAGACGTCGACCAAGACCACCTGCAGCACCGACGACCACAGGAAGAAGAAGAAGAAGAAGAAGGACGCGTATCTCGGCCTCTGCGACGGCGGCGCTCTCGTTGACGACGGCGGCGAAGGCTGCGTCAGGGTGTGGCTCGAGAAGGCCACCGGCGCCAGGTGCTACGCGCTGTCAGCGCGGCGGCTCAGCCTGCCCTGGGACGACGGCGAGTTCAGCTGGCGGTGGCCACCCCACCCCCTGTCCAGGTTCCCGGACGTGGCGGAGCTGGTGGACTGCACGTGCCTCGACATCTACGGGACCCTCCCGGCGGCCGCGCTCACGCCGGGGACCCCCTACGCGGCGTACCTGGTGTACGGCACCGCGGAGGGCGGACACCGCGGCCTCAGCTTCCCGGACCAGGAGACGACGGTGGCCGTGGGCGGCCGCGTGGTGGCGCACCACGCCGTGTGCCTCCGCCCCCACGACGCCGAGGCGCGCAAGTTCAGGGCTGTCGCCGCAGCTGCTGGAGCCGAGGTGGAGGTGGCGCCGCAGCCGAGGCTGCGTGGGGACGGGTGGTGGGAGATGGAGATGGGGCGGGTGGTGATGTGCGGCGCCGACGAGCGGGAAGAAGGAGAAGAGGTGGTGGCAAGCTTCGAGGTGCTGGGGTGGTACCCGAAGCGCGGCCTTATCATCGAGGCCATCGAGTTCAAGCCTGTTCGCTAGTTGTTCCGATCTGTTCCTATACAGAAGCATGTTTTTGGACGCCATCGATGATCTTAGACGCCATCGTTAATGACCATGGCCTAGCTAGCTAATTCTCAGCTGCTGCCTGACCATGGCCTTCCTCATTTTCCATCCTTTCTCTGCTTTCTTTTCCAAGCTTCTTCTCCAAAAGTCTAAGCATATGTAATCAAATTTCAAAGACATAGATATATATATATCGTGTACGCTGCAACTTGCTTAAGTCGTTGACATGTGTGTACATATATATGCCTTGCTTACACAAAGGAGTGAGATTAATAATGAGATAAGTGTTGGGTTAAGTATAATACGCCTTATATTATGTATTCTTGGACGAAGGAACTGGCTGCAACGTGTGATCAACCGAGTAGATAGATCTTGCTTAGTTGGAGTTGCCCTGCTTGCTTGCTTGAAGAATTACTTTTATACCATGTTGTTTGAAACATGCCTGTTCGCTTACTCGTAAACGATCGTAAATTTCCAGCCAGAACAGTATTTTTCTCTCACACCAAACCAGCCAGCACTAAATAATCAACGATCATTTACGGTCTCCCGAACAGGCTGGTCGGTGACAGTGCTTACTATATATCGAGGCATGTATATGCATTGTGTATGAATCTAGTATGAAATGGGGGGGGGGGCATAAGGTATCTATGAAACAAAACATCAGTAAATACGTTTGGTTTGGTATCCATCGCATTCGGATTGCATGGGAAGCCCTCATCGCACGGGGGACGGGGCCACCAAAGATTATACTTCCCCCGTTTTAAAATAAGGGGTCCAAATAATTCTCGAACAAAATAAAAATTTTGGCAAAAGACAACCTTGCCCCTTACTAATTAAGAGGCAGAGAGTAGTTAAATTATCATTTTGGTTAGTTACGGGCTTTTTAGGTGACACCAAGTTTAAAAGAAATCTAAGTAACTACTGCCAAAAAAGACTGAGAGAGGGAGTTGAGAAACCATAATACCTTGTATTTTTCTACAAATTTTGAATCTTGGATTCCTCATATTTCAGAGATGGAGCCAGAAATACAAATTTTCCTTTGTCACAGAGGAACAACTGTCGGTACATGCATTATTAGATAACAGACCACTTATTAGTCCTTTCCCATGTAGTGCGGCTGGTTGCAATACTTTACGCAGTCCCTCAAAACAACAAAGCCCTTTAAGCCGCACCACCAGTATCCATTTCTCGGAAAGCATGAACCTCTCATAAGATCTCCACCACTACCAATTATGTAGCTTGCTGACCTCGTCGCAGTCATCGTCACACTCCTAGTGTTGATGTCCTCTTTGGTTTGCCCTAATAAAGGTCCATCGAGTTACATGCAATTTTGTTAGAATGAACACTATATGTATATGTATTTGTTCAAAAGACAATGGATATAATTCACTGATTACCATTTATTGTGTGTGCACAAACAACTGAGGATGCCAGAATAACCATGGAAAGAAACCAAAGTCCTTGGATGCTCACGTGCCTCTGGCAATTCGCCATGGGTTTTAGGTAAGAGCTAATGCCAACAATAAGATTGTTTGAGTGCAGTGTGTCTCGTATCAACCAATGGGTCGTATGGACAATATATATACACTCCATAGTAAAAAAGATATATGTCTATCTATCTATCTATCTATCTATCTATCTATCTATCTATCTATCTATCACAAAGTCTCGAGAATTCCAACGTTTCTCAGCTGTTGCTGGACTTCCTCATTTTCCATCCTTTCCCGCATTCTTTCCCAAGCTTCTTCTCCAAAAGTCTAAGCATATGTAATCAAATTTAAAGCAACTTGCTGAAGTCGTTGACATGTGTACATTAAGTACATATGCCTTCCTTACACAAATGAGTGAGATTAACGATGAGCTAAGTGTTTGAGACGTGTGATCAACCGAGTAGATAGCGATTGCTTAATTGGAGTTGCCCTGCTTGCTTGCTTGCTTGAAGAATTACAGTACTTTATTCCATGTTATTTGAAATGTACATGGTGGGTGACGGTGCTTACTATATATTGAGGCATGCATACGTGTTGTGTATGAATCTAGTATGAAATGAATCTTTCTGCGGGGGGGCAGCTAGCATAAGGTACGGTATCTATGAAACGAATCAGCAAATACGTTTGGTTTGGTATCCGTCGCATTCTGATGGCACAGGATTTCTTATATTTCAAGACGTACTGAGGGAGTAGCTAGGCAACAAGTAGATGAGGAGCTTACGTACAGCATCTCCACCAGAGTGAAAAAAAAGCAATCCCCTTTCTCTAAACACTGTTACATAGGGAAAAAATTCAATGGAAATTATTGTACTAACTTGAATGGGCTGTGTAGCATATTTTTCATGTTCTTCATAGGTAGATCTTTGTTCTTAGACGTCATTGTTCATGGCCATGGCCTCATTCCGAGCTATCATTTTCATAGATACAACCTTTCTGTTATGTTTTCCCCTTCTTCTCCCAAAAGACCGTGTGTGACGTTCACAAGACTGAGTGGTCGCACCGGACGCTAGACGAGACGCATTCTGCTTCGGCGGCGGTGGCGGCGGCGGCGGCGGCTGCGGATCTGTGATTTGTCCTTCCATAGAAAAAAAATTATGATCTGTAATATGTGATCTATGATCTGCGGAGACTGTAGGCTGGAGGTAGAAGAAGGGTAGAGGCTGTTGGATCTTAATCGTATGGTGCAAAAAAATTCATGTGTTGAAACTGCATAAAACACATGGTTGTGTAGTAGACAGACTCCAGAAATGCTATACAACACACATGTTGTCGGGGACCTAATACTGGGGTACCCAATGAGGTGGAACTAATAAACATCGAACGTTGACACTTCCGGTCAGACAAGATCGCTACTACTCTTCTTCCCCAAACGACGGAAGACTGGTTTCGCCTCGCCCAACCACCAAGGGCTAGGCCCCGCCTCGCCCGACCACCAAGGGCTAAACTCCGCCTCGCCCGATGGCTAAGGGCTGGCTCCGCCTCGCCCGACGTCCGAGGGCGGGCTCCGCCTCGCCCGACCCCCGAGGGCTAGGCTCCGTCTCGCCCGACGTCCGAGGGTGGGCTCCGCGTCGCCCGACGTCCGAGGGCGGGCTCCGCGTCGCCCGACGACTGCACCCTGATCCTTCAAAAAGACAAGCACAGGATATGACAGGACATTCGAGTCAACAACAGTATCAAGGGCCATGCCCTGTACGCCTGCAGGAAGGCACCGCCAGGATACGATGGGACGGGCGCTTTAAGCCCTTTCTGACCTAACAGTGCCCGAACAGTGTTGTAGGCGCCGACTTTTGTCCCACAGTGTTGTAGGCGCCGCCATCAGCCCTCCGACGCGGATACTAACACAAGCATGCGACAACCACTATGATCCAAGACAGAATTCACATCACCTATAGCGACGGACGTAGGGTCACTTCTCCGTCTACTCCCCGAAGGGTCATAGCTTGGCCCTCCGGCACGCCGCACTACCTGCCAGCGTAGGATGGGACGCACCCACTTGCTGATAGAAGCCAGGGCACGGCCCTATAAGGATCAGTGAACACGCCATCCCTGACACGGTCTACCATGTTAGCAGGGCAGGCACACGGGAAAAGGAAGACCCGGCTCCTCCGAAGGACCTTCTCTACCTTTGGTTTTTTTCTCTTTCTCCCATCTGTAACCCCTGCTCCCCCTTGGTCTATAAAAGGGAGGGCAGGACACCCCACTAAGGGGACCGACTTTTAATCAATCGTTTTCGACACACAACACACAACCAAGCAGCAACCGAGCTCTTGGCGTCCTTTTGACCTTTCCATCAGAGACTTGGGACCTGTCCCTCTCTCGACCGTTTGTACCCCCTACTACGAACCTTTTTCGGTACTAATAACACGAGTAGCCGTAGACTGGACATAGGGACGTTCTGCCCGAACCAGTATAAACCTTGTGTCCTTTAGTACACCATCCGAGCCTAACGCGCAACAATTATAAATTTACTAGCCGATGCTTGTTCGAAACACCGACAGTTGGCGCGCCAGGTAGGGGCCTTTGTGCGTTCCAAATCAGGCCTCGGATGACTAGCCACGCAATCAGCTGGGTCCCGGGCGCACACGTGTGTTTCAGTGACCTAGACTTCATCATTACGGTGGGGGGAGAGTTGGCGTGGGCTCATGTCGCCATCAAGTCCCTCCCCTCCATCGGCTCTAGCTATGGGAGGCTTGAGCGCCAGCCCGACGTCTCCCCTGGACCCCAGCCTTCCAGGGAGGACCCGCGCCGCTTCACCCTCTCTTCGGAACACTCCGCACGGAGCGCCCCGACGGCGCTTCCGTTCGGTCTCCGCAATGCCACGGCGACCATTAGCCACCTTGTGGCACAGCGCACGATCCCGTCCCCCGTGAACAACGAGTTCGTGGGGATGATCGAAAGCATCACGGAATCCCTCCACGGCCTCCTTGCGGAGGGGCCGGGGTCAGACTCTGGCTCTAACTCCAGCAGGGGGAGCCATCACCCCTCCCAGGAATGTTTCATGGTGGAAACCCCCGAGGGACACGTTGAAAGCATCTCCGTGGAGGAGACTACTCCAGCAGGCAACCCCGGTGGCAGAACCGAAGGGGGGGACAGCGGCCCTGCCTCACGTAGGAGTGGAGCAGCTAAGAGCCTAAAAGCAGGAGAGAGACGAAGCCGGACAACAGCTTGTTCGGGAGTACGTGGAGGTCGATCAGGAGATCGAACGCTGCGGAAACGGTGGGCGCGCACGCGCCATGGCCCGTGACGTAAACCGAAGGATCATCGCCGACGATGAAACCCTTCCTCACTTCGCTCGGGCAAGCCAGAACATCGCCGCCGCAACGGCCTTGCTTAATGGCCTTCCAGAGGCCGCGACGCCTGAGGATCGGCGGCGCAGCAGGCGGAGAGCTTGTTGTCTCGACGATGCGAGCTCGACACCAGCTAGCGCACGCCCTCGGTGTGCTCCGCCAGGGATGCATCAGTCCACCAGGCTCCACCACACAGCGGGCAGCGCGCTGTGGCCAAGATACATCAGTGTCTCGGCCATAACCGCGATGCACGCAGCACCATCGACGCCCGTAGACGCACCTACGGCGACCCAAGGAAAGGAGCCCGCCGCGGCTATCATCCTCGACGCAGCGGACGCTATGACAGCGGCGAGGACCAGAGCCCAAGCCCCGGCCTGCCAGGGCCTCAGGCCTTCAGCCGGCACATCCTCAACGCTGCATTCTCGCCAAGGTATCGACCACCTACCAATATTCCTAAATACTCTGGGGAGACAAACCCCAAACTTTGGCTTGAAGACTATCGGCTTGCCTGTCAAGCCAGTGGTGCGGATAATGATGACTTCATTATTCGCAACCTTCCATTGTTCTTGGCCAATTCCGCACGAGCGTGGTTGGAACACCTGCCATCCAACGCAATCCAGAGTTGGGCGAATCTGAAGGAGATCTTTGTGGGAAACTTGTAGGGCACGTACAAGAGCCCTGGGAACCCATGGGACCTCAAGAACTACCGTCAGAAGGCCGGTGAGACCCTCCATGGGTACATCCAGTGCTTCTCCCGATAGTGCAACGAGCTCTCTAACGTTGCCGACGCCGATGTGATAGGAGCCTTCCTGTCCGGGACGACCTGCGAGTCCTTGGTTCATAAGCTGGGACGCAAGGGCCCACGAACCACCAAGGAACTCCTAGACATCGCCACCAGCCACGCCTCAGGAGAAGAGGCGGTCAGAGCTATCTTCGATCGCCTCGAGGGCAAGGCAAGGTGGGATGAGGGTACCAGCGAAGGCACCTCTAATCGTTCTGCCAAAAGAAAGAACAAGAAGCAATGGCGTGAGGACTCGCTCGTGGCCGCTGCTAACTGTAAGGGTGGTCGGAAGCCCACGGAGGACACCCCGAACCACTTCGAAAAATTACTCGAGGGGCCGTGCTCGAACCACGCCTTTCCCATAAAGCACCTGCTCAAGGACTACGGCCTCATGCTGAAGTTCTTGTCTAAAAGCTCCAACAAAAGAGAGCAGGGGAAGGAACCTGTCCCCACTATGGACAACGCCGAGGAGAAGGACGACGGCTTTCCAACACCGGATGGCTGCCTTATGATCTTCGAAGGATCGACGGCCTACGACTCCAAACGTCGTCAGAAGGTCACGCGCCGCGAGGTCCACACAGCCCAACCGACCACACCTCCCTTCCTCCGGTGGTCGGAGTCCGCCATAACCTTCGACCAGCCCGACCATCCGGATACCATCCCGCACCCGAGGAGGTATCCGCTTGTCGTCGATCCGATCGTCGGCCCAAAGCGACTCACCAAAGTACTGATGGACGGAGGCAGCGGCCTCAACATCATGTACGCTAAGACGCTTGACGAGATGGGCGTCGACCGGACGAACCTCTGCCCAACCCGAGCGCCTTTTCACGGCATCGTGCCCGGGAAACAGGCCATGCTACTGGGATAGATCAATCTGCCCATCACCTTCGGGGATCGGTTCAATTACAGAACTGAGACCCTCACCTTCGAGGTGGTTGAGTTCCCCAGAACTTTCCACGCCATCCTGGGATGACCATGCTACGCGAAGTTCATGGCCGTCCCTAACTATACATACCTCAAGCTGAAGATGTCGGGTACGCACGGGGTCATCACCATCGGCACCTCCTTCCAGCGGGCCTACAAGTGCGAGGTCGAGTGCTGCGGCCACGCCACAGCAATCGTCGCCTCCGAGGAACTCACCGCCCTCAAGGAGGAGGTCGCCGAAGAAGCGCCCGACGCGAAGAAATCGACCGGGTCGTTCGAATCAGCAGAGGGCTCCAAGGGGGTCCTCATAGATCCTAGCAGCTCCAAGGGTAAAATGGTACGCATTGGTACCATGCTTTCCTCCGAATAGGAAAACGCGCTCATCGAATTCCTCCACGGCAACAAAGACATCTTTGCGTGGAAGCCCTCGGATATGCCAGGCATTTTGAGAGAGGTCACCGAGCATACCTTGAAGATCCATCCAGGCTCCAAGCCGACGAAGCAACGCCTGCGTTGCTTCGACGAGGAGAAGCACAGGGCCATCGGTGAAGAGATAGCAAAACTATCAGCGGCCGGATTCATCAGGGAAGTACACCACCCAGAGTGGTTAGCTAATCCCGTTCTCGTGCGAAAGAAGTGCGGGAAATGGAGGATGTGCGTAGACTATATGGGCCTCAACAAGGCATGTCCAAAGGATCCATTTCCTTTGCCGCGCATAGACCAAATAGTCGACTCTACCTCGGGGTACGAAACCCTCTGCTTCCTTGATGCCTACTCCGACTACCATCAAATCGCAATGAAAGAGTCCGACCAGCTCACGACATCTTTCATCACCCCCTTTGGATCGTTCTGCTACATCTCAATGTCGTTCGTTCTAAAGAACGCTAGGGCTATGTACCAGCGCTGTATGCTCAAATGCTTCAGGGACCTCATCGGGTGGACCGTTGAGGCCTACATCGATGACATTGTAGTTAAATCCAAATGGGCTAACCACCTCGCTGTCGATCTTGAGCAGACCTTTGCGAAACTCCGAGCGAATGGCATCAAACTCAACCCTGAGAAGTGTGTTTTCGGGGTCCCGAGGGGTATGCTACTCGGCTTCATCATCTAAGAGCGTGGCATCAAAGCCAACCTAGAGAAAATTTTAGCCATCACAAGGATGGGCCCGATCCAAAACATAAAGGGGGTTTAGCAAATCACAGTGTGCCTCGCCACCCTCAGCCAATTCATCTCGTGCCTCGGCGAACGAGGTCTCCCCCTTTATCGACTCCTGAAGAAAGCCGACCGCTTCAAGTGGACATCCAAGGCCCAGGAGGCGCTTGACATGGTCAAACTACTTCTGACAAGGCCCCCGATCCTAGTTCCTCCAAGCGACGGAGAACCCCTCGTGCTATACATAGCGGCCACCATGCAAGTGGTCAGCGCCACCCTGGTAGTAGAGCGGGAGGAAGATGGGCACGCCCTCAAGGTGCAGCGCCCTATGTACTTCATCAGTGAGGTACTATCTGACTCCAAAACCCGCTACTCCTAAATCTAGAAGCTCCTTTACACCGTCCTCATCACCAAGAGGAAGCTGCGCCACTACTTCGAGTCGCGTCCTGTAACGGTTGTGACATCGTTCCCCCTCGGCGAGGTCATCCAAAGCCAGGACGCCATGGGAAGAACTGCAAAGTGGGCACTCGAGTTGATGGATCAAGGCATCACATATGCCTCCCGAATAGCGATCAAGCCCCAGGTGTTGGCTGACTTCATCGCTGAATGGACCGAGGTCCAAACACCTCTGGCGGTCGTCGATCAAGAGTACTAGATGATGTACTTTGATGGGTTGCTGATGAAGAAGGGCGCCGACGCAGGGCTGGTCTTCGTGTCACCCCTCGGGGTCCGCATAAGGTACATGGTTTGTCTCCATTTTCCCTCATCAAATAACGTGGCCGAATATGAAGCACTCATCAACGGTCTACACATCGCCATCGAGTTGGGCATCCGACGCCTCGACATCCAAGGCGACTCCCAGCTAGTCGTCAACCAAGTCATGAAGGAGGCCAGCTGCCATGACGCCAAGATGCCTACGTACTGCCAGGAGGTCCGACGGGTAGAGGACAAATTTGACGGCCTCGAACTCAATCACATCCCAAGGCGCCTCAACAAGGCGGCCAACGCACTTGCAAAAGCAGTGTCCGGTCGAGGACGGTACGCTATGAAGGGTCGAAACGGGCCGACGAAGGTCCGTCTGATCCAGCCCCGAGGGCTGACCAACCAATGGCTCCCTCTGGCCCTGAGGTCATGGAGCTTGAAGAGGAACCAGCGACAGAGCCCGACCCTCTAGATGACTGGAGAACACTACCTCAACTACCTCCTCCATGACACACTACCGACGAACAAGACGGAGGCTCGACGGCACGCACGTCGCGCCAAGCCCTTCGTTCTTGTGGAAGGCGAACTCTACAAACAGAGCCACACCAGGATCCTGTAGCTCTGTATCCCCGTCGAACAGGGGAAGCTTCTGCTAGGTCACATCCATGGTGGGGTCTACGGTCACCACACCGTGCCTAGAACCTTGGTTGGGAACGCATTCCGATAGGGCTTCTACTGGCCCACTGTAGTAGCCGACGCCGAGCAAATCGTACGCACCTGCGAAGGGTGCCAGTACTACGCTCGACAAACTCACCTCCCAGCCCAGGCACTCCAGATGATCCCTATCACATGGCCCTTCATGATTTGGGGGCTCGATCTGGTTGGGCCTCTCAAAAAGGCGCCCGGGGGCTACACCCACTTTCTTGTCACCGTAGACAAGTTCACAAAATGGATCGAAGCTCGACCGATCTCCGTGATCAAATCCGAGCAAGCTGTGCTATTCGTCCTCGACATCATCCATCGCTTTGAAGTATCGAACTCCATCATCACAGACAAAGGTACACAGTTCACCGGCAAGAAATTCATTCGATTCTACGATGAACAACACATCCGAGTCGATTGGGCTGTCGTCGCGCACCCCTAGACGAACGGGTAGGTCGAGCGTGCAAACGGCATGCTCCTACAGGGCCTCAAGCCTAGGATCTTCAACCGGTTGAACAAGTTTGGCACACGCTGGGTCGCCGAGCTCCCTGTGGTGCTCTGGAGCCTAAGGACAACTCCTAGCCGGGACACCGGCTACACACCTTTCTTCATGGTCTATGGTTCCGAGGCCATCCTCCTGATGGACCTTGACTATGGAGCGCCAAGAATCAAAGCATACGACGAGTAGAGAGCTGAGGCATCCCCCGAAGACAACATGGACCAGCTAGACAAAGCCCGCGGCATCGCCCTCCTCCGTTCGGCCAAGTACCAGTAGACACTGCGTCGGTACCACAGCCGATGGGTGTGGGACCGAGCCTTCAACGTCGGGGACCTCATCCTCCGCCTCGTGCAGAGCAACAAGGACTGTCACAAGCTCTCCCCGCCCTGGGAGGGGCCATACGTCATCGCGAAAGTACTCCGACCAGGCACCTACAAATTGAAAACCATCGATGGTGAGGTCTTCACCAACGCCTGGAACATTGAGCAGCTATGTCGTTTTTACCCTTAAATAAATGCATACTCTTTCTTATCAGTTTTTTGTTTTCAAAAATCCCCAATCCTTAGTGACATCTGATCCCTGCAATGTGCGAGGGGTCGGACCTCACTCGGGGGCTGATATAAGTACATTTATCTTGCAAACACTCTCTGTGTTATCTTTACAAACATTCTCTGTGTTTTCCCTCTTTTCTCATGGTAAGTCCTAAAGGCTAGAATTTTGGGAACAAAATCTGAGTATAACTGGTAGGACTGCGGGAAACCCACGCCCCAGCGGCTACAGCCTCCTTGCTCACCAGCATGATCAGAGTTGGCGCTCCCGCACTCCGAGTTTTTTGCGACCTTAACTATGAGAAGGGTCGGAGGGCACCAAAATCTCTTTTACGAAAAGAGGGAGAAAAGCCAAAATGTCGTGACGAAAGTTGAAAACTTATTCATTTTTCGCACAAATTCATCGCTTACAAAGTGATTTCATCACGAAAAGGACTAACGTATTCATAAATACAAAAGACTATTCACTTGGGGGCTCCCCCACAAACTTATTCGAGTACAGTCTCTAACCAGCTCTACTACGAGTACTACTACGGTCGCCGCGCCACGCTCTCCATCGGTGATGTCCTACCGCTCTGTGGGATCCTCGAGGGCGCCGTCATCTGCAACGTCGAGCACCACGTCGGCAACGGTGGTACCTCCGCCAGGGCGTCCAGGGACTACGCCATCGTCATCAGCCGCAACCCTAACAATGACACCTCTGCCGTGGTGTCTAGGGACTACACCATCGTTATCAGCCGCAGCCGTAACAACAGCACCTTCGCTAGGGCGTCCAGGGATTACGCCATCATGATCAGCCACAACCCTGACAACGGTGTCTGGACGGGGGGCGTTTCCCGCCGAAGAAAGGCTACCACGAACGGCGGCAAAACCGACGACACTCAGCACCCTCCAGTGTACCTCTCCTTCGGCAGAAGCGGTCCCTTCTCAGCGAAGGCAACCAGCACCATCTCATCTATGTTGGAGGACCTCCAGCTCAACATCACACTCCGGATTCACGAGCGGGTCTGTGAGTTTTTCTCTCCCTGGCATTACCCTCTCTCACCTAGGAACCGCCGCGACGCACGAACGCATTCGGTGGAAAGGAAGAAGAAGAGGTAGCGGCTCGTAAGCAGGCGAAGGAATGGGATGAGAACTCCCCTCCCCCTCCCTATTTAAGGAAGAGGCGCGGTAGCTGAGGAAAGGCGAAAGGTTGGGACAAAAAACTCTCTTCCTTCCCCTATTCAATGCAGATGGGAAATCAATGCTGACGGGAATCCAAGGGGACGTGCCTGGACCGACGGGACATGCTCTGATCAACGAGACGTTGCCTGGTCAAAATAGGATGTTGCCTGGGCATGGCCCACCACTACCACGCGCCGGGCGCGAGAATCAGGGCGCACCCGCATGCAGGCGACTCTCCGCTTCCCCAGGCAAGACCATGGAACAACCCAATGATGGAACCCCCGTCTAGGGGGGGCAACGGGCCTCCATGGTCGATCGGATGGCCCAGGTATAACAATGAACAAACGACCACTGAAAGATAAGCACCTCTATTACCTACTTCGCGTGTTAATTTCATTATCGAGCGTCCAACCCTGGCAACGGCAGGGGCACGGACATTGCTCGGGGGCTGCCGAGGGTGTCTACTTGTTTAGACATCCTCATCGCCTGACCCCTCCTTACGTTTAAAAAACCAGAGACGCGGGGTGTGGGTGTAGAACTTTGAGTAGAACTGGACGAACCACTAGACCCTACGCCTCGGCGGCTACGGTGTTTTCGTTCACCAGCATAAATCGAATTCATAGTTCCCCGTACCCCAAGCTTCTGAATCTGCCTTCTCGAGAGGGGTTCAGAGGGGTCCGCCTACAGAATCTCCTCCAAGGAGAAACTGACAGGTCGCTTAAAGTCAATCGAACAGCTCGAATCACCATCGAAAGACAGAGATGAAAAATCGCGATGCTCGTGATGCTCGTGCAGGTCATGCCGGCCCCATCGCAAACGCCGGACTTGAAACCCGCACAGACATGTCCAGTAAGAGCTTCTCATCGCTCATACCACCGAGGTAACATTATCGACCTCCGCTTTCGTTTCAATTAAATCACACATTAATCCCATCATCCAAACGTTGCATATGCGATCTTCGCATCTCAACACTTTGTGTCGCGCCACGAAGTGGTGCCCACCTCATTCGATATGAGCGGCAACTGACCGAGGTTTGAAGGTAGGCCCACAAAGGGCTCGAGGCTGCCTCGTGTCAAACAGAGCCAGGGGAGAAAAACCGTGATGAGCCCCAGCGGCCTTGCCCAACCCCGCTCAGAAGCGGACAGGGACATCTCGACCTTTCTCGTTCGATTCTAACCCCGAGCCAAACCCACAGAATCTCTGTCGAGGAGTGGCCAATGGGCCACCTGAGCCTACCGAACGGCTCGGGCATCTACCGGGAGGCGGGTTAAGAAGTAGTGGAATGCCACATGAGGGCTCTGCCGATCCCGTCAGCGAATGATGGACCCAGATTCCACACGAACGTACCCGTTAGCGAGCTCATTGAGCGCGACACTCGAGCCGTCGAGGCAAGTGTCGTCAACTCAGCCCCTCCGGTTACGAAAACTGAGGTCGGGGTAACACGCGAAACACGGCCAACCCCTATCAGACCCTAAGGGGCTCGGGGGCTCAAGCCGCTCGATCCGAGATCGAGGGACCGAGGTTCGAAGGCTGACCCGCGAAGGGTCTGAAGCCGCCTCGCGTCAAACAAGAGCCAGGGGAGAAAACACAGATGAGCCTCAGCGGCCTTTGCCCAACCCGCATTGAAGCGGATAGGGTCATCTCAACCTTCTAAGTTCAATCCAGCCTCCTACCGAGCCCATAGAATCCCCGTTGAGGGGGAATCTGTTGGAAGTTAGGTCAAGGAGCAACGAAATGCCACCCGAGGGCTTTGCCGACCCTGCCGCAAAGCAACAAGATCGGATTCTGTCCAAACACCCCCGTTAGCGAGCTCATCAGACACGTCACTCGAGCCATCGAGGCAAGTGACGCCGCCTCAACCCCTCCAGTTGTGAAAAACTATGGACGGGGCGAACTTCATAAAACGAGCTAACCCTTGACCGAATCCCCGCCACGCGCGGGGGCTCGGGGAAGGCCGAGCGAGCAATGAGACCAAATGCACGGACATCGAACGATCGCCAAAATCCTAAGTAAGGGGTACATGTAAATACAATAGTAAGTTCGCTGCCCTCACTTCGGTCTCCAGCGACATCTGGCCCCAGCGATCCGACCCTTTCGAAGCATTCGCTGCATCAGACCTTTTTCCTCGTGCTAAGATTGGCGACAAGGTTCGTGGGAATAGATAAACGAGCACGCCTGGTAAGACAGCAAAAAGCCCACGCCCCGACGGCTACGGTAACTTTGCTCACCAGCATAATCAAAATTTCCCCCTTATACACCTCGGGCCCTATGGTCTTAACAAACGGAAGGGTCGGATCGCATAAACCTTTTTTCTCGAGTGCAAAAGGGAAGAAAGTAAGATCGAACGAACGAAACAAAATTACTTAACGAAATCACAAAACTGTTTTCGAACACAAAAAGCACTGACACTTGTCCACATATTACAGATAAATGTTTACTAAACTTATTCAGCTAACTACTTCCTCGGAGGGAGAACTATGCCTTTCAGCCTGTCTGCCAGGTTCCGCGCGATAGGAGTCACCGCCTTCTCAATCTCATCCAGCTCGGAGTTCTCATAACCAGGCGTGAAGCCGAGGCTCATCACCTCTAGGTTAACTTCATGATCATAATGAGAGCGGCCAACAGCAAAGGCTTGAGTGATCCCAGCGTGGAAGGTGTTCTCCTCAAGCTGGCCCACCCACACCGTGATACCCGCGGCACGGGCCGCAAGTGAGCTAGTTTCCTCTGGCTGCGCCACCCCTAGCTCATCGAAGACCACCCCGACGGCGGCACGCAGGAGATCATGCTCATCACTCTCAACCTGAAGAATCCCCCGCACCTCGGCAAGCTCCGTGCCCAGCCCGGTAGAGACGTTCTCGGCCTCCAGCCTTTGGGTCACAGCGACTCCAAGATCCGCCCGAAGGGAGTTGACCACCTGGCGCGCCTCGTCGCGCTCTTGGTCGGCCTGGCCGCGCTCCTCGTGGACCAAGCCATGCTCTGATCGGAGTCTTTCTACGGTCTAGCGCAGCTCATCTCGCTCCCTACGCAGCCGGGCGATCTCCCCGGCATCCTGATTCGCCCTCTCCTGTAGGGCCGCGGACCTTTCCTCGGCCCTTAGCTTGAGATCCCGCTCCGTCTCCAGCTCAGTTTGAGATCCCGCTAGCTGGCCTCGGCGTCCTTCTAGAGCAGCTCGTCCTACTCCTTTCGGACCCTAGCGACCGCCTCCTCATCCCGCTGCACCCTCACCGACAGATCCTAGAACATCTCGTGGACCTCCTCCACGTCCCGACGTGCCTCGGCTTCCCCGTTGTTGGGCGACAGCAAGCTGGGCGCTCACATCTCCGCGCAGCCGGGCCTCCTCAGTGAGGTGGTCCCATTCTGCCTTCTGCTTGCGGAGGAACTAGGATTTTCCCCGGCTACGAGCAATAAGGGACTAAAAAGAGGACCAGTATCAAAAATACAAAAATACAAAAATACAAGAATACATGAAGAAAAGAAGAAAGTGAGAGAGAAGATCAAGCGCATACCCGGCCAGTGGGAACGATGACGTCACACAGGACGCTCCTGGCCTGGCTCAAGGCATCCATCATGGCCGAGAACCCAATGTCGAGACTCTCTCGCTCCATGCTCTTGGAAGCATCGTCGAGCGAGAAGAGGGTCGACGTTGGGTCCTGAGGCGACCCCCCGTGGATCCTCTCCACCACCACCACAATGCCCGGGGACCCTCCGACCGTGTCCTCCTCCATCCGTCCCACCTCGAGCGTCGCCACCAGGGCCGCCGGTGGCACGGATTGCGCCGCTCCCTCGGACACCGCCGTGGCTACGTCCGGCTGCTCCTGACTTGCCGCGGTCGCGACCACCTCCGCTTGCGACATCGGGGGCTCGACTTGCGACGCCGTGCCCACCACATGAGGCACCACAAGCACGGACAGTGGCTCTGTCCCCCCAACGTAGGCGGCGGAGTCACCTCCGCCGTCGTCTGCTTGGCCACCCCCGAGGGCGTTTCCTCAGCCCCGGCACCCGCCTAACCCACCGAGGGAACGGGCGCCATCGCTAGCGGCGCCTGACCGGCCGACGAGGCCGCAACATCGGCTCTGCTCCTGCCCGAAACAGGAGCGATGTTAGGCGACAACACCCATTCCACCTGAACAGCGACACTCTTCTTGGGTGCCAGCGCCAGGGAACGGCCCCGTCGCAAGAGTCTGCAAAAAGTTAAAAGGCATAAGGTCACACCAAAAAAATAGAAAAACAGGAAAAACAGAGGAATCGGCGACTTACTCCGGCACTGTTGGGCGGTAGGGACGTTTAGGGGATGAACCCCCGGTTTCCTGCCCCCTTCTCCTAGGCAGAGGGGCTCACCTCCCTTGTCTCCGAGGGAGTGGCGTCAAAGCCACCCCTCTCTATCGATACCTCGGGGGTGGCGGTAGATCCACCCGCCCCCATCGGCTCGTGGGGCATGGCAGCGGAGCCACCCCCTCCATCAGCACCTCAGGGGCAGCGGTAGATCCACCTCCCCCATCCACCGATCCTTCGCCGGCACCCCGGGTGTAGCAGCGGATCCACCGGCTCCCACCGGCCCCGAGGACGAGCCAGTGATTTGGCTCACCTCCGCTGGCCTCAAGGACTCACTTCCCCCCACGTGGAATGGGAAGGATCCCTGCATGGACAATTGGTTGTCTGTCAGTGAATCTTCGCCCTCCAGGACATCCCAATCCACGTCGGCAACTACCTCCATGTCATCGTCATCGTCATCGTCACCGCCTGTCTCCTCTCCTCGATCCCGTGCTTGCTGCTTCTGTAGCATCTTCTTCTTCTTGAGCTCCCTCGTCCTCTTATCCCACTCAGCTACGGTGCGATTCGCTGTCGCCAGGATCCGGTCCTTCGGTAGCGGAGCCGAGCTATCCCCGAGGATGAGTTTCTTCGGCTGGTCCCACTATCCCGAGGTCAGCATCAAGGGGTCAGAAATTCAAGTGAAGAAAAGGCACAGGAAAGGGGAACTTACGAAATCGATGAACCCCGGTTCTGGCCATATTGGAGGATGTCCCGGCACCAGATATACGAAGTCAAGGACAATGCCGGCGGTGTCCTTCAAAGGCTCCATCGCCTCCTTGATCCGCTGCGCCACTTCGGTGGGGGGGAGCGCTTCATCGGTGAGCGCCGTCCCTTCAGGCGATGCCCCAGGCGCCATCAGGTACAGGGGGAGCGCGTGGCTCATCAGCGGCACCACCCTCTGCGTGTGGTAGGCGCCGATGATCCCCGATCCCTTCACACCCCTCTCCTTCAGAATTTGGAGGGCGGCGAGATGGTCCTTGATCATCTTCTTATCTTTGTCCAGGACACCCCACTTCCACGACCCCGGGACCTCTTCGATGAGGCGCCCAGAGTACACCGGCAAGGGGGCGGCCGCATTGTTCTTGATGTAAAACCACTACGAATGCCACCCCTTGTTGGAGGTCAATAGAAGCATCAATGGGTAGTCATTCGCCCGGTTGTTGCGCAGATGAATGCTGGCACATCCCATCGGCATGCTCAGCTCCTGCTTCCCAACCCGCTTCTTCGATAGGTTGACGGCAAAGAAATATCGCCACAGATCAAAGTGGGGACTAATCCCTAGGAACCCCTCACACAGGGCAACGAATGCCGCAATATGCTGGACCCCATTGGGATTAAGGTGCTGCAACTCCACCTAGTAGTACTCCAATAGCCCCAAAGGAACTTATGAGCCAGTACGGCGAATCCCCGCTCATGGAAGAGAGCAAAGGACACGACATACCCTTCGGGCGGCAATGGCTTGTCCTCATCACCAGGCAGCTGCCACTCCTCGACGACGGACAACGGGCGAAGGAGGCCATGACGGATGAGGCCCCCCAGGCGTTGAGGGGTAATGTTGGATCTACACCACGACTCCATTGAAATAACGGGAAAGGGGGCGGATGCGAGCTCGACGACGGCTGCGATGCAGATGTGCTTGATGGCGGCAGCAATACGGGTGCGAGAGGCTCGGGCGATTGGCGGCGGAGGCTGTAGATGCGAAGGCAAGGAGGCAAAGTATGGAACCCTAGGGGCGAACCCCATGGTTTTATAGGGGCGACGAAAGCAAGAAGGGCAACCGTCCACCTCAATCTCCAAGCCTGCCATGACACACCGCCACGTCACGTCACGGGATACGCGCCCGCGATCCCTATCCTTTCCCACCAAAATTGTGCCGGATGGTTCACCTTCCCAAGCGGACCGGACTCTTTTCCCACAGAGGGGATATGGGTCAAAAAGCTTCTTCTCTGGCCCGCCTGGGCCTAGGAGTCCAAGGGCCGACCCAACCGTCTCGACGGCCGTCCCAACGAGGGATGGGCCCATGAGCGACCAGGACTCAGGTACACGAGCATCAATAGGGCCTCGATCCGCAGTCGAGCCCCAGCCAGGCTGACCCTGGATGAAATCCCCACGAACGGGATACCAGGGTTCCCTTAAAACTATCCAGTTGACAAAAACCGAATCTCACAGCCCTACCCGCGAAGGGTCTGAAATTACCCCCGAGACGATTCTGCCTGAATCACCCAGGGGCTCGGGGGCTACACCCTCTGGCGAATCGAAATACCCCCCGGGCGATTCTGCTTGAATCACCCGGGGCCTCGGGGGCTACACCCGTCGGGTGCGCTCATGCGCACCCTTTGGCAAGTCAAAACAACCCCCAGGCAATTCTGTCCGAATCGCCCGGGGGCTCGGGGGCTCGGGGGCTACTGTCGGGGACCTAATACCGGGTTACCCAATGAGGTGGAACTAATAAACATCGAACGTTGACACTTCCGGTCAGACAAGATCGCTACTACGCTTCTTCCCCAAACGATGGAAGACTGGTTTCGCCTCGCCCAACCACCAAGGGCTAGGCCCCGCCTCGCCCGACCACCAAGGGCTAAACTCCACCTCGCCCGATGGCTAAGGGCTGGCTCCGCCTCGCCCGACCCCCGAGGGCAAGTCCGAGGGCAGGATCCGCCTTGCCCCACGTCCGAGGGTGGGCTCCGCCTCGCCCGACGACTGCACCCTGATCCTTCATAAAGACGAGCACAGGGTATGACAGGACATTCAAGTCAACCGCAGTATGACGTAAACCGAAGGATCATTGCCGACGATGAAACCCTTCCTCACTTCGCTCGGGCAAGCCAGAACATCGCCACCGCAACGGCCTTGCTTCATGGCCTTCCAGAGGCCACGACGCCCGAGGATCGGCGGCGCAGCAAGCGGAGAGCTTGTTGTCTCGACGACGCGAGCTCGACACCAGCTAGCGCACGCCCTCGGTGTGCCCCGCCAAGGACGCATCAGTCCACCTGGCTCCACCACACAGCGGGCAGCGCGCTGTGGCCTAGATACATCAGTGTCTCGGCTGTAACCGCGACACACGCAGCACCATCGACGCCCGCAGACGCACCTACGGCGACCCAAGGAAAGGAGCCCGCCGCGGCTATCATCCTCGACGCAGCAGATGCTACGACAGCGGCGAGGACCAGAGCCCAAGCCCCGGCCTGCCAGGGCCTCAGGCCTTCAGCCGGCACATCCTCAACGCTACATTCCCGCCAAGGTATCGACCACCTACCAATATCCCTAAATACTCTAGGGAGACAAACCCCGAACTTTGGCTTGAAGACTATCGGCTTGCATGTCAAGCCGGTGGTGTGGATAATGACTTCATTATTCGCAACCTTCCACTATTCTTGGCCGATTCGGCACGAGCGTGGTTGGAACACCTGCCGTCCAACGCAATCTAGAGTTGGGCGAATCTGAAGGAGATCTTTGTGGGAAACTTCTAGGGCACGTACAAGCGCCCTGAGAACCCATGGGACCTCAAGAACTGCCGTCAGAAGGCCGGTGAGACCCTCCGCGGGTACATCTGATGGCTAAGGGCGGGCTCCACTTCGCCCGACGTCCGAGGGCGGGCTCCGCCTCGCTCGACCCCCGAGGGCTAGGCTCCGCCTCGCTAGATGGCTAAGGACAGGCTCCGCCTCACCCGACGTCCGAGGGTGGGCTCCGCCTCGCCCGATGCCCGAGGGTGGGCTTCGTCTTGCCCAACGACTGAGGGCTAGCTCCACCTCATCCGACGACTGCACCATGATCCTTCATAAAGACGAGCACAGGGTAGACAGGACATTCGAGTCAACCGCAGTATCGTGGGCCATGCCCTGTACGCCTGCAGGAAGGCACCGCTAGGATACGATGGGACGGGCGCTTTAATCCCTTTCTGACCTAACAGTGCTCGACCAGTGTTGTAGGCGCCGACTTTTGTCCCACAGTGTGGTAGGCGCCGCCATCAGCCCTCGGACGCGGATACTAACACAAGCATGCGACAACCACTAGGATCCAAGACAGAATTCACATCACCTACAGTGACGGACGTAGGGTCACTTCTCCGTCTACTCCCCGAAGGGTCGTAGCTTGGCCCTCCGACACGCCGCACTACCCGCTGGCGTAGGATGGGACGCACCCACTCGCTGACAGAAGCCAGGGCACAACCCTATAAGGATCAGCGAACACGCCATCCCTGACACGGTCTGTCATGTTAGCAGGGCAAGCACACGGGAAAAGAAAGATCCGGCTCCCCCGAAGGACCTTCTCTACCTTTGGTTTTTTTCTCTTTCTCCCATCTGTAACCCCTGCTCCCCCTTGGTCTATAAAAGGGAGGGCAGGGCACCCCACTAAGGGGACCGACTTTTAATCAATCGTTTTCGACACACAACACACAACCAATTAACAACCGAGCTCTTGGCGTCCTTTCGACCTTTCCATCAGAGACTTGGAACCTGTCCCTCTCTCGGCCGTTTGTACTCCCTACTACCAACCTTTTTCGGTACTAATAACACGAGCAGCCACAGACTGGACGTAGGGACGTTCTGCCCGAACCAGTATAAACATTGTGTCCTTTAGTACACCGTCCGAGCCTAACGCGCAACAATTATAAATTTACTAGTCGGTACTTATTCGAAACACCGACACATGTGTTTTAGCAAAAAAAACACATGGATTTTTTTGGCGGTGGCGCACGCAACCGCCCGAGCCATCCAGCCTCCGCGTCGTACTGCACTGCTGTCCGCCTGTCCTTGTCTGCCCCAACCAAATCCTTCCCACGCCGCTCTGCGCAGCGAAGTCCGTGTGTGACGTTCACAAGACCGAGTGGTCGCACCGGACGCTAGACGAGACGCATTCTGCTTCGGCGGTGACGGCTGCGGATCTGTGATTTGTCCTTTCATAGAAAAAAAGGAGTCTGTCTACTACACAACCATGTGTTTTATGCAATTTCAACACATGGATTTTTTTGCACCATAGGATTAAGATCCAACAGCCTCCACCATTCTTCTACCTCCAGCCTACAGCCTCCACAGATCACAGATCATATATTACAGATCACATTGTTTTTCTATGGAAGGACAAATCACATATCGGCAGCCGCCGCCACCGCTGAAGAATGCGTCTCGTCTAGCATCCGGCTCGGGCGGTTGCGCGCGCCACCGCCAAAAAAATCCATGTGGTTTTTTTTTTGCTAAAACACATGTGTATTGTATAGCATTTCTGAAACAATAAACTGTATTTCTCAATTTTGTTCTGGTGGCTATTTGGATCTGGCAGCAGTTGGAACTAACGGTGCCAGTGTCGGTCCATTCCAACGTTCCAGTGTATATTCAATCAATATATGATGTAAATTTTACTGTATGTATGTATTGGTCCACCTTTATTCAAGGCCAATATATGGCCCACGTTTAAAAAAAATACATTTGGCCCAGACATTTTTTTGAGAATATATATATTGGTCCAAACATAAGAAGCAAATATTGAACAAACATTGGTTAAGGCCCATTGCATTTTTTTTTTAGAATCGCCCATTGCGAACCAGCTGTCAAGCCCACAATGACCATCGAAAACAAAATCCATTCGGCCTGCTGTTCGCTGGGCTGTGGCCCACGGAACATACGGGCCTATGTGGAAGGGAAGAGAACTTTCAGCCGTCGCACGAACGGCCGCCCACCCGAGCTTCCGGCGCTGCCGTGCAGAGCACAGTGCAGGGTCAGGGCTCCGTTTCCCCGTCCACGGTGATCCGCCCACCATACCCAGACCAGTACCACCCTGATCGACGGCCTGCCGTGGGCATCGAGGAGCTCCGAGCAGATCATGTCCTGGCCGCCGTCTATCCGGCAAGGCTCCGACGTGCTCAGGATGGAGAACAGGAGGAAGACCGCATGCCTACCTGCTCTGCTCTGCTCTGTAAGTTTTCTTATAGACCGAGGTTAATCGGTCAAACCACTGTACTCTAGTAGCAGAGTTACTGCATTAGTAGTATTGTGCTTAGTAAAGTACCCTTGTCCTTGCATCGAATTTCCTTTGGAAATCGGATGCTGTGATCTCAATACTTAGGCCCGTTCGCTCGGAGGAATTTGGAGAAATCTGGATGGTTTTGGATGAATCTGGAGGAATTTGTGAGAGTAAAACACCGTTCCGGATGAAAAAAGAAGCGGATCGAGCCGGGTTTAAGGGCACGCGAACGAGGCCTTAAGCTGGGCACCGTTGCTCTTGAACCTTTGGAGGAACACACTGCTCACTTGTTCTCCAGAATTCATAGATATATGTACAGTGAAACTTAAGTTCTGCAGGTAGTTACAACGCTCAACATTTGTCATGTGTCTAGCTGGTATGCAAACCAGGTAGTAGTCTGCTGCATAGCAATTAGCAACAACACACTATACTTGACTTCATAAACTGGGTCCCTTCCATGTTGTTTTTGTAGCACAATATCCCATTGGAATTTTGACTTGGGCATGTGAGGTATGAAAAAGAAAAGAAACTTCTATAGGGAACCAAAATGGTTAAAATCAATATTGTATCATGCATCTACACTTTCCATTTGACCATGAAGTCTGAAGAATGTTGATGTATTTACACTGTTCTTGTACTATCAGCTCGCTCTGAGAGTCGCTTGTTCCCTGCAGAAACATGAAGTTTCTTAGAACTACATGTCAGATAAGAGTATTGTTATGTTCAGATACAGATTTGTGAATTTTCCCTACCTTTTGGAAACTACAGCTTAATAGCAACATAGGCTCCAGTTCCAGCTATAGCGCCTAGTGGCGTTGCCACCATGTAGATCCAAATCTGAGTGTATCTACAGGTGGCAATTGCCGGTCCAAGCGTGCGTGCAGGATTCATTGATGCTCCTGTTGACGGTCTGCTCATACACATTAACAAGCAAAGTTAGAGTATATTTTTGTGAAAGTTCAAGTACACAAGAAATTTCCTAATTTAACGGAAAGTACTTCTGAACAATTCCATATGCACATACCCTGAGACAAGAGCATTCATCATTATTGTTGCCCCAACTGCCACTGCTATCAACTCTTTCACCTGAAGATTTATGAGAAGATCATTATTAGCTTTGGCTTCATACAATGGGAAGAAGGGAAAACAGGATTGTAAGGTAGAAAGCGACATAAAACTTACTGCGTGGGGATCAGTGGCCAGAGCGGTGATGATGAACAGAAGCACGAATGTCGTGATGAACTCAAGGAAGAAAGCTTCAGTAGTGCCAACCTTGGGTATGGTGGCGATCCCAGGGTTCACTGGATGATAGATGCCCTTGACAATGAAGGAGGCAGCAATGGAGCCCAGAATTTGTGCAGCCATGTAAGGCAGGATGTGAGCAAGGGGGAGGTGACCAAATACAGCCATGGCGATGCTGACTGCTGGGTTCAGGTGGCAGCCGGAAATGTGGATGAGGGACAGCACAAGAACAGTGACAGCTAAACCTGCAGAGGTTGCAATGCCGAGCAGGCTCTCGACGCCATCATGCTGTTCATTCATGATGATGGTGGACAACACGGTGAAGATCAGTATGAATGTGCCAAGGAATTCCGCGCTCACCTGCAATGCAATGGCCACTCTTTCAGGTCAACATTTCATCTCTAGGAAAACGCACAATAACAACTGTCAGTCAGTTAAACTGAACTGCAAACGTTTTATAACTTTTTACCTTCTTGATCAGCGGAACTGCATTGATCTTTGGTAAGCCTTGATTCCATCGGTGATGATGAGTTGCATGAGCACCAGAGGATTCAGCAGAGTCTGCATGTGGTCGTGAGCTGATGCTTCCGGCATGGATCAGCTCAAATGGCATAATCTTGGATGTTGCAGCCCTTGGGGAGATGATGATGGAAATCCTGTTGCTCTCGCTTGTCTGCAAGGGAGGGACTGCAACTGCAGCCACATCACCCATACTGCGCTTTTGCTCTTCCATGCTATTCCCCTCGAAGCCAGGCAACTAGGCCTCACTGAGTAATGGACTAAACTGGATGGCGATGATCTGAACTCTTCCTTTCTTATCTTTGTAGGACCAAAGGAATTCTGTTGCTTGATGCTTGGGTGTGATATGGAGCATGGCAGTGAAGTCGAGGGGTATTTATATAGGCCTCTGATTTCATTTGTACAATATGCCTTGTAGCTTCTTTTGTCAAAACCAGCAGCCTCCAAATTTGCAGCGGCGGAGGTGCCGAGTTCATGGATTTCAGAAAGGCGGTAGCAGAATAGGTAGACACTGGCCCAAGTATAATACTCCTATGTTACATGATATTATCCAACAGAACGCCATGGGGAAGGAAGTTGCTAGAGCAATGTAAGTATAATAAAAATGTCAACGGCTCCCATCTGAAGTAGTGTTCAACTATCAAATGAGAGCGCCTAGCAGCTGTGTTTATTCAATTATATTTGTTGCCATCATCTCTGATCTCTGGTTCGTAATGGAATATTCAGGCCGTGGCTCAGTTTACCACTTACCCTATTGTTTAGCTATTCACGTCGGCAACACGTGCAAATTCTATTCTGAGATTTTATTTTAGTTCGAAGTATTTCTATTGGACGAGATGACCATACATGATGTTATTTAGATACTTCTATTCTGTATTACCGAAACAGGAGTAGAGAGATGACTCAGCCAAAACCATTTCTAAAAACTGGCAGTTGGAGGACAGGAACAACTTGTGTGCAAAATTGAGATGGAGGCGTCGACCTTGGCATTCCGCCTTCATTTGAAAACCAGGGCGCTGATCGGGCACGCACCTCTGCCGCTGCAAAGAGTAGTTGATACTGGCAAAACCACATGCCATGGCGGAACGCGAGAACCGAGATAATTCAAATGACGACCAATCTGTTGATCCAACTTCATACACAGATTCCTATGAGATTCGATGGAACAAGGATGGGACAGTTACTCCTCTCATATGCCCTAACTTATTGCAGAAAATGTTACTATACAACTCTGAACTCGCACGCATTCCAACTGTCAAATTGAGTTTGGAATTTCTGGGGTTACCACCAATATGCTATGTTTCTTTTTTTTTTTTAAAGAACAGGAAGGGCCTTGGCCCTTACTGGATATATATTAGGGAAAAAAACAAAGTACAGAATGATCAGTGTAACTCCTTCAAGAGACAAAGAAGGAGAAGGACAAAAAATAAGTACAACTAGAATAGAAGTCAAAACTAAATCAGGAGGGCCCTATAAGTTGATTAAATTTGGAGATGCCACCCCCCCCCGAACCCACCAGCCCGCCGGCCGCCAACCCGGCGCTGCCGGCCACCCAGCCCCACCGCTCCACCTCTACAGGAGCAGGTACGGCTACCCTCTCTCCCCACGCAACACCCTTCTTCCCCGGCGGCAACTCAGGGCGCTCCAAGACCATGCGTTGGTCGGACGACGCCACCTACTCCGACTACGCGGCGAAACCATCCTTCCTCGACGTCGTCTGCCAGGGCTCTCCGGCACAGGCAGGCCTAGAGGCAGGGACCACTTCCCAGCCGCACACCTGTGCCGTCGAGACGCAGCCGGCGGACACTGTACGGGAAGACGGCGCCCTCCCAGCGCGTCGCAAGCGGGGCAGGCGCAAGCGGAAGCCCAGGCGCCCATTCGGCGCGGTTGGGTCGGCAGAACCCCTTGGGCGCATCCCCGCCCAGCAACGACTGGGCAGCTGGGTCGACGGAGGCGCGCGCATTCCGGCAAGCCAATGCCTTGGCGCCGACGCGGAACGCATACCTGCACACCTTCGCCTCGGCCCCCGCGTCCCAGCACGAGGTCGCCGACGGATCTCGCCACCGAATACGGACGGATGGAGGGAGGTGCTCTCCAGGAAAGCGGACGACCACAGCGCCACCATCACCAACGAGAAGTGGGTCGCGAACGTCGGCCATCGGGCTCCCCGCCGCCGATGGATCCCCGACACCATGCGCGACAGGTGTCTCAACTGCCTATCCTTCTCCCATCGGCTCGCCAATTGCCAGTTGCCGCTGAGATGTTGGAAGTGCCGCGGATTCCGGCACCTGGCATGAGAGTGCAAGCGGCCAAGGTCGCCGGCGTAGGGCGCCAGCCGGAGCGGTGATCGCGGACAGGAGCGGTTCGTCAGGGCACGACGTGGCCCGGGCAGTCCTGGCACTCCGGCTGGGTCCCAGGCGACCGCCACCACCCCAGTCGGCACCCCTCCTCCGACGGGTGCCGACAGCTCCATCGCGGATGACCGCGAGCCCCTACCACCTGGTCACCTAGAGGAGCGGCAGTGGGAGAGCACGGTCATCATTCAGCGCAGCGCGGTCACCAACGACGCCGAGGCGGGTCTTCAGCTGGCTCTCACGGCCATGGCGGCTGATGCGACGCGCATCGTGTCCATCGCCGACGCAGCGCGTGCCATGCGGAGCATTGACGGTGTGGCGGAGGGCTCATTCTCTGTCGCTCCGTTCTACCCAGAGAACTTCCTGGTCCGGTGCCAGTCCATGCAGGTCCAGGACAGAATCCTGGCCGCGTCGCCGTTGCATGTGCCCGGGACGTGGTTGGTGCTGCGTCCATGGACGCGCCTGGCTCACGCAGAAACAGCAACGATGAAGTTCAAGGTCGCCATCGAGCTCGAGGGAGTTCCCCCACATGCCTGGAGCGAGGACACGGCGGCCAAAATCTTGGCTCCCAGCTGCTGGCTACAGTCCGTCGATCCGCACTCCGCTGACAAGACTGACCTCTCCGCATACAAGCTCTCGGCCTGGACGTGCGACCCAAGGGCCATCCCAAAGGTGGTGTGGTTGAACATCGCCGAGAACGAGATCATGGGCGCCACGGCGAACAACCTCCACTTCGGCAACCTTCCTCCATACATCCGGCAGAAAGACGTCCTCAGCTACCGCGTTCTCGTGCATATCCGGAACGTTTACGACTTTGACCCGGCCAACCCGTCGCCACCACCTTCACCACTGGAGTCCGACGACGGCGACAGCGGCCACGACGGCAACCCCGAAAGGCACCACTTCCACCGGGGAACCGGGCCCCGCATTCAGGGGTTCCGATGCAACCGAGGCGTCGCCGACGGAGAGGCCATGATGAACGACAACGGGGCCGGCGTGCATGGGGGCTGGACAAGAAACGTCAGCAACAACGTCATCACCGCAAATCGCGGCGCAGTTCCAGCGCATCTCGGGCAGCCACAATTGCCGTCGGGTAGCGCGGGGAAAAAGGATACTCTGCCAGAGGTATTGCAGGAAGGTGCAAAAGAACGAAAAAGCGGCACAATACATTGCCAAGACCAGTGCCAGCTTGAAATCGGAATTCATTCCGTTGCCGTAAACGACACAGAGCGACGCCTTGCCTTGGACCCCATGGTCTTTGAGGCAGGCCTGCCCATGGTGTCAACACCACCAAATAGGCAAGATACACAACAGGCGCACCCCTCGGTGTTGATCCCAAATCAGACTGAGCCATCACAGGACAACGACGATGCGGCACCAGCTGGACCCGGACAGACGACCGCAGAAGCAATGCTGGACGGAGATCGTTAGCCGCCCGAGCAGCCTGCCATGGACCACGGGTTCGTTTCTATCCCCGCGGCCGAGGTGGACCAAGATGTGAGTGAAGCGACTACTGAGCAGGCAGCCACGGTGACGATCATCGAACACAATGGGTCCCAAATCGCCCAGACGCCTCCTACAGCCTTGCATGCCTAGCCGGCAAATGACGCAGACTCGATGGCCAGCCCAGCAGTCGCCACACTGACTCCTGGGGGCATCTCCGACAAGGCAACACCGACGACGGTAGAGGCTGCCCAAAGGCTCGCCACGTTCACCAACCTGGTTCAGCTTAAACGGCGATCGCCACTCATTCGCTCACCGCCAAAGCAAAAACCGCAAGCCAAGATGCCGCCCGTGCCTCTACGGAGCCGCCGCATTGCCGCACAGCAGATGGGGCATATCCCAGCATCCAGGAGCGGTGAGCTGCTGCTCTAGAAGAAGATGGGAGGCACACTGCAGTTTGTTCCGCCGCCGGCGTCGCAGCAATCACTGGACTCCATCTTCGATTCCAACCTCTCTGCGAGCCACGTTGCTGCGCTTGATGAGTTGTTCCTGGCTGCCAGGACGAGGGCTGTCAGAACAACGAGGCAGCCCTTGGCTGCCAGGGCCTAATGCGGCCTTCAAACGCACAGTCGTAATCACCAATGGATAACACAACTATCTTGTCATGGAACATGCATGGTCTCAACGCGAAGGCCCGGCGAGACTGTGTTCGTACTCTAGTCGGTGACATCCGGCCGACGATCCTTTGTCTGCAGGAGACAAAACTGGATGTAATTTCACAATACACTGTATTCTCCTTGCTTGGAGTAGGCTTCAGTGAATTTGCGTATTTGCCTGCTTCTAGTACTCGCGGAGGAATCCTTGTCGCTGGGCAGTGCTGCGACGTAGCTTTCACAGAGGTCCTAATTGGCTGCTTCTCAGTCACCGTTGCTGTGAAACCTCTCTCAGCAACAGGCGAAGCACAGGCCAGCTGGTGGCTCACCACAGTATATGGACCGCAGGAGGACGGGGACAAACTGATCTTCCTCGAGGAGCTTGAAGCCATACATGACGCTGCTCTGGGGCCATGGGCTGTGATCGGGGACTTCAATCTAATTCTGCATGAATCGGACAAGAGCAATGACAGAATTGACAGAGCCAACTTGCGCCGCTTCAGGCGAACTGTTGCTGCTCTGGAACTCCAAGACCTTCATCTCCACGGTCGGTGCTTCACCTAGAGTAATGAGAGGGACGTCCCAACGCTAGTGTGCCTCGACAGAGTACTGGTGTCCATCGACTGGGACGAGAGATTCCCAAACTCTCACCTTCGTGCTCTGGGAACTGATGCTTCGGATCACTGTGCCTTGCTGCTGCATACCAACATGGGCCAGATGTCCAAGGCGAGATTCCACTTCGAGCTATGTTGGCCCAAGTTCGACGACTATGTGGAAGTTGTGGCCAATGCCTGGCAGCGGCCAATCTGGCCCCACGACCCCTTGTCTGGCCTAGACGGCATGCTCAGGGCGCTGGTGCGTGAGCTACAGCGCTGGTCCACAACAAAGATAGGGGGGATCAGAGAGCAGTTGCTGATGGCCCGGGAGCTTGTGCTATGGCTTGACAGAGCCCAAGAACGCAGGCAGCTTTCGGAGGAAGAGCTTTCGGAGGAAGATGCGCTGCCTGGGGTTATCATCCCTGGAACGTACCATGGCGCGACAGAGATCACGAGTCCGACAGCTCAGGGAGGGGGATGCCAACACGGCTTACTTCCACCTCATTGCTCGGGGACGGAAGAGAAGAAGCTTCATACCGGCTCGGCGGTGCTTGGCCAAATGATCGCCGATCAGTGGCATGCAAACAAGCTCTGCACGACCACTTCGCCATTTTTTGGGACTGCAACCTCGGGGGATGACGCTGAACTTTCGAGCACTTGGGATTCAGCCTCTCGACCTCAAATACCAAGAAGCAGCAATCACTACCGAGGAAGTATGGGCTGCTATCGAGCCATGCCAAGCGATCGAGCACACTGGACCCAGATGGCTTCACAGGAGCATTCTACAAGTCAAGTTGGAGCACCATCTCTAACGAGGTCATGGCTGTAGTTCACGCATTCAGCCAGGGGAACACCCGCAGCATGGACAAGCTCAACAATGCTCTAGTGGTCCTGCTGCCCAAGAAGGTGGGTGCCAATTGTCTTGCCGAATTCCGGCCCATAACGATGATCCATAGCTTTGCGAAGCTAATCTCCAAGCTGCTAGCACTACGGCTCGCTCCAAGGCTGCATGAGCTGATTGCCACTAATCAGAATGCCTTCATCAGAACAAGATCAATCCATGACAATTACAAATACTTACAGAGGCCGGCGGTGCTTATCAGAAAGAAGAAAGTGCCCATGTTGTTGCTGAAATTGGATATTTCAAAAGCCTTTGACACTTTGTATTGGCCCTTCCTACTAGACACATTACACGCTTGGGGGTTCGGCCAAACTTGGCGCAGGTGGATCAAAACGTTGCTGAGTACTGCAACCTCCAGAATCATCCTCTATGGCCAAAAAGGGCCACCAATCAGGCATCTCAGAGGTGTGTGCCAGGGTGATTCTTTGTCCCCAATGCTCTTCATCATAACTATGGACGTGCTACACCGGCTGTTCCAAAAGCGACCGATGGGGGTAATGAGGAAGATGGACCCGCTTTGAAATCAAGTTTCAAGCAGCCTATACGCCGATGATGTCATCCTATTCATCCGTCCACATGTCCAGGAGGCAAGGGTTGTTAAGCAAATCTTGCACATCTTCGTGAAAGCCTCGGGCCCGAAACTAACTTGGCAAAGTGCTCCATCACGCCGATCTATGGCGGGAAGATTCACTGGAGGAAATTGTGTCCATTCTAGGATGTCAAGTGCAGCGCTTCCCCATCAGGTATCTCGGCCTCCCACTGAGCACAAAGCAAATACCTAAGTCCCACTTCCAATCGGTCATCGAGGGCGTGGCGAGGAAGATGCCACCATGTCACGGCAACAACTTGATGGCCGCGAGCGGAAGGCTCGTGTGGATTAAATCGGTCTTTGCGTCGGCACCGATCTCACGCGATGATGGCGGAGAATCTGCGCCATGGGCCCACGAAAGAGATTGACACCATATGCAGGAGATTTTTCTGGGCGGGATCGGATGCCTCGGTCCAAGGAAAATGCATGGTGGCTTGGCCGACCGTCTGTAGGTGACGGAGTTGGGGGGGCTAGGCGTCAGCAACTTAAAGCTCGCCGGTTTTGCATTGCAAGCACAAAGGGTTGTGGCTCGGAAGATCGATCAAAGATAGGGCGTGGAGTCACCGCCGATCAAGACATCGCTCAAGTCTGGCGTTCTTCAAGGCCTCCACTTACACGCTGATTGGTGATGGGCGTCAGGCACTGTTCTGGGAAGATAAGTGGATACACGGTGAATCCATTCCAGACATTGCACCATGCTTATGTCAGTCCGTGCCTCCGAGAATGCGCAGAAGACAGACCGTGCTGCAGGGCCTGCTCAACAGGTCCTAGGTGCAGTCCATCTCTGGAGGAGTATCAATGCAAGCTATCCATGAGTACTTGGCACTATGGGATATGCTGCAAGACATACAGCTCAACGATCAACCAGACCGAACCGTTTGGCGTTGGGCCAACGATGGAGCTTACTCGGCGAAATCTGCCTACTACATGCTGCATTCAGCATCCACTCCGTTCTTGGGTCACAAACTCATTTGGAAAACCTGGGCTCCACTGCGGATCAAGATCTTTCTTTGGCTGGCATTCAAGCGACTCCACTGGACCGGAGACAGGAGAGCTAGGCACGGACTAGAAGCAAGGGATATATGCTACCTCTGCAACCAAGGGTGTGAAACCATTGATCCTATCCTGGCCGAGTGCCCCTTCACCAGAGAGGTCTGGTTCCACATTCTCCAAGCCTTGCAACGCCCACTGCCACAACCAGCCGCAGCTACAACATTGCGATGGTGGCGACGACTGCGAGCGACATACAATGGTGTCCGGCGCCGAGGCATTGACTCACTGTTTGCGCTAGTCTGCTGGACCATCTGGAAGGAACGAAACGCCAGGTGCTTTAGGGACTAGGGAGGCATCCTCATCGGTGAACGAGGTGCTGCAGCTAGTCAAGGCCGAGGCCGATCGGTGGATCGACGCCGGCGCACAGGGGCTTGAAACGTTGGCTCGCTTGTAGGTGGGATGGTCACCCTTGAATGTTGTTTGTTTCAAAATGTAGCACTTGCAAAAAAACTAACGCGGCCGTGGAACGGCTTGTATTGCTCAAACTCTTTCTACCTAATACAATGATACGCATCGCTTGTGCGTATTCGAGAAAAAAAAAACTAAATCAGGTTTTGTAGCCATTCTTGAATATGAGGGAAGTATCTTTTCTTGGCGTGCCAAAGGAAGTAAATTCTGAACCGAAGAAAGACTTGCAGCCTTGAACTAAAGCTGGGATGCTTTTGAAGATTTGATTATTTCTAGTCATCTAGATGCTCCTACACATTAAGATGATGACTTCCATGAAGAACTCTTTAAGTTGCATCTTAAAATTGATCAGGTTAGCAAATGGGTCAGCCTGTGCAGAGCTGTGAAGGTTCAATAAACTCCAGCAAGCCAAAGCAAATGGGCAGCTGATGAAGAGGTGTTCAAGTGATTCATCCGAGTTGGAGTTGCACAGCACACAGTAGTAGTTTTGAAGCTCCATGCTTTTCTCCTAAGATAAGAAACTCTCTAGTACTTAATCTGTTTTTGAGAAGTAGCCAGAAGAAAACTCGATGTTTGTTTTGACAGGAGCTCTTCTAAAGCCATTTGAAAACTAGATGAATACTTAAATGACCACTTAACTGCTTGTATGCTTGTTTGGAAGAAAATACAGTGGACCCCCAAATGAACTGCCACTGGAAGATGTTTCTTTGTGATTATTCCATTAGTTTTTGACAGATACGGATTTCTTCTGTTTAGAGCTTACATGTGTTTCCTTGTTTCACCAATAGTTTATTACTGAAGTATTCATGTTAAAACCATATTTTATCATCCAATGCTATTATAAAGAAAAGCTTGTAACTCAGTAATCAGCCTGTTCATTTCGGCTGAAACGATCGTGGATTATAGACCAGAAGTACTGCTGGCTGGTTTGATGTGAGAGAAAAATACTGTTCCAACTTATAATCCACGATCGTATAAGCCAAAACGAGCAGGCTGAATATAAGGAGCCACTGTGCCATTTTTGTTCGTGCTCCTTTTACTCTTAGCTCTTGCTCGGCTACATTTGTAGTACCATTGTACCAGCCAGTCGATCAATTATATTGTGTTTTTCATTTCCGTGATCCCATTAGATACTTGTGTGGACAAAACCGTAGCATAGTGGTTACAGTGCTTTATAAATCCCATTAGATACTAATTAGTAGCATGTTCATGTTCTAGATTCAACTCCCCATGGAGGTGAATTTAGGCTGGTTAAAAAATATCCTCACTCCTAAAGCCAAGGTATGGGGATTCTCTTGGCCAGTAAGTTTAAGTTCTTGTACCTTAAAAAAGCAATGGCCTGAGAAAGATCATACCCCCGGCTGATTGAGTTTTTTCCCATTGGATGATTGCAAGTTGATCAAATCTATCTTAGTTGCCTATGAACCAACAGGTAGAACTCCATCAGGCTAAATCATGCCTACTTTCTCTTGTCAATGGATTATACTTCGTCTGGAGATCTCAAAAACATGTTGTTTAGGACAAGATTATGTCAAACCTTAAAACTACAAAAGTAAATAACTTCTAATATTTAGTTTGGAAACATGTATGTTACATATGTATATATTTGTATTCAAGTATACTTGGAAAATTCCACAAATTCAAAGGAATTTTAAGAATATATTTTGAAAGAAATAATTAGTTATAAAAAAACATACATCTAAGAACGTATAAAGTCAAATGTGTCAGGTACTTTGACCACGGTACCGCGCAGGCTAGCAATTCTAAAAGATATAAGCATTACAAATCTCATATGATCATATACAAATTTTAAGCCACAACTAACTGAATTGCTTATTTGTGCTCATATTTTAACATAATATTCATGTAGATACTATGTTATCATTATGATGAACTTTAGTTATCAATTACTCTATATATTTAACCATCCCAACTCATAGTTTTCCTTGTTCATTTACATGGCATCTCCATTTATGATTCCTTTATCAAATGTATTTAGTTGAATTTGTCTCTCAATGTTTTCACATTCTAATATTTTTTTTCGAGAACGTGCTTAGCACGTGTTTCATTAAGATGGGAAAGTAAGTTTACAAAGTTTTGCCGGAGCACAACATCGGCGAGATGCCGTTTGTGTCCGAGCGAGCCAAAAACACACCGCCCAACGACGGGAACAGAGGTAGATTGTAATTACACAACAGCGTTTGGCGACGTTGTTAGCATCTCTGTCTCTAGTTTGTTCTCGCAAGCATGGACGACATCGCCGTGAACCCGGAACAGCTCTTGCGCCGTGAGGGAACTGTTGAAGTATTGTACACTACAGGCTTAGTATAGCTTAGTCTACGGCAGTTAGCTTCAGTATGGACGTGTGGTGGCCATGGCGTCGCCCACGATCTCCTCTTGTACACGGCTAGCGCATGCCCCTGTACTCGGTATATGTAAACACCAGAGATCAACTCGGAGAACTGTTGGCTCCCATTCTCTTCAGGAACAACCCTCGAAGACCCTTCGATTGCGCTCCTTAATTCCACAGGCTCCATGCCACCAAGAGGACGACGGAGTCGAAGCCCCTCCTGAAGGCCTGCGGGATGCGCGCTCTGGTCTGCATCCACCAAGCGAGCAGCGTTGCACCGACCTCCGGCCGAAGATGTTGTAGGTTCGCCGGCCTGAGCACGTTGAAACCAAACCAAACCTCGCGGCTGTATACGCATGATATCAGCAGGTGGTCGGTTGTCTCGTGTTCTTGATCACAGAAGATGTATGCTGCACTGTCCTGCAGACCATGGCGTTCTGCTGTCCAGAGGCGTCCGTGAAGAGCGAGCCAAAAGAAGAACTTTACCCGCGGTGGCACTGCAGCTCTCCACAATTCCTTGGCGCCAAGCATCGTGAACATGCCCATGAAGAATGACCGATAGGCCGAGGAAGCGGAGTATTCGCCGTTCGGCGTCCATTTCCAGATGAAGCGGTCGGACTCCAGTGGCTGCAGCTGGACGTCGTCGATGAGTTCCCAAAGACGGACGTATTCGCAGGTGCAGGGCGTCCTTTACGGTGCGGTTCCGGTGACGACGGCCGACAGCTCGCAGCAGGTTAGGCGCGAATGAGGAAATGGCGCCAGCGGAAAGCCAGGCGTCCGTCCAGAACTTGGCGGTTGAGCCATCCCCCAGCGCCACAGAGACACCGAGCACTGGAACATTCGGTCGACGGCGCGTTCCGCCGTGGATGGCAGCTTTGACCAGGCGACGTTGGTGTCTGTTCGGCGAAGCCATTCCCATCGCAATCTCAGAGCGAACCCCGAGAATCCTCAGATCGGGGATCCCGAGTACGTCCTCCGTTTTCCTTTGGCACGCAAACGATCCGCCAAGCGACCTTGCACTTCCCACCTGTGGTTCACATTCTAATACAATTATTATCACCATATTTATCTTATTGTGATATACATTAGTTACACTCGTAAGAGCTATGGACTATATTAAGAGATTAGTGAATTTGGTGGTTAAATGACAACATAACCAATAGGACTAGCAACGTTTGCTAAGTATATAAGGTGGTTTTGAGTCTGTTTGTTTCAGCTTTTAAGCAAAAGCTGAAACAAATAGCCCAGCTATTGAGTTGGCTTTTGAGAAGCTGAAAAGCTGACTTATAAGGAAATAAACTAAAATTTGAAAAGCGTAATCATAACAGTTTTTCTAGCTTTTGATGTGCTAAGAAACTAAAAATTAATTACAAAAGCCAATAGCAAGAAGCCAAAAGCCATAAGGTCAGCTTTTGAGCCAAAAGCCTAAAAATTGCAGCTCAAACAAACAGGCTCATAGGTTGTGTTTGGTTCAGCTTCGTGTAGTACAATTTTCGCAGTATCTTAGACTCTATTTTTAGCTTTCAGCTTTCCAAATCGGTGAAAATAGAGATACATTTTACAGCTGTTTCAAGGGAGATAATGAGAGGGGGTAGGTTTCACAGTGTCTCAACCAAACAGTTTATAGTTTTTTTTTCAAATGGCTCACAGTTGAACCAAACAGACCCTTAGTCCTAGGGATGAGGATGGACTTGAGTTAGGTTAAGGTGGAGATCAAGGAATCAATGCAACACTTCAAATGAAGATCAAGTAGAATCTTTGAAGACCCTAGAAGACAAGCAAGAAGCTCAATACATCAAAGAAAGTGAAGCCCGGACAAAAGAATGTGAAGAAATGCAAGTCAAGGAGCACTGGAGTTAGCATTAGAGAAAGCATTGGGGTTTTCCGGTGGGTATCAGAGTTTTCCAATGGGTGGAGTCTGAGGCAGAAAAGAAAAAAAGTGGGTGGAGTCTGAGGCAGAAAAGAAAAAAAGTGCACAACATCCTTCTGGTGTGTGCATTGGAGATTACACCAGAGTTATGTAAGAAAGCCAATGCATGGGCGGCTTAGAAGAGATGGTTACCAGAGCTCGCCGATGCATTCCATATATAGCACCCAATGCTCTAGACTAAGCACTAGATTTATCCAGTGGTTGCACCGGATAAACCACCATAGTTATTATCCAACATTCTGCAATGGATAGTTGGTGCAATAGAGGGCACTGGAATTCTCTAGCGTGGTTACTGGAGAGCTCCAGTGCACCCTACCAAGGCAACCGCCCTAAGTCCCAACGGCTAGTTGGTGCTTGTGGGGCTACATATACCTCCATCCCTAGCCATTTGGAGCGTGTTATTCTATGTTGAAATTGTAGTTGAGTTGAGGCTCATCTCATAGTGTTCTAGACATCAAATGTGCCTAAGAGAAGATTAGGCTATTATCAAAAGCATTAGGATTAGTTATTAGGCTTGTTAGAGGCCGCTTTAGTGGTTGTTTTAGGTTTAAAACTACTGTTTAGTGAGGTTTGCATAAACCGTGCATAGATGATTTGAACAAAATTACTGGTGATCCTCTCCCCTGAGCTCACTCTCTCTCCTCTCCCTCCCCCGAAGCCTCTGAAAGGATCAAGATGCCCAAGAGGGAGGGTGAATTGGGTTAATTCTAAAATTCTTTGCAATAAACAAGTCTTATGGTTGGCCCAATTAACCCCTTGTGCCTAGAGAAGTGTTTCTATTGATCTGACGCACAAAAGTTTAGCAACCTAGTTCCAATCCTACTCTAGCATGGCAATTCTAGGAATGTAAATGACAAGAATTGAAATGCTCAAAGTAAAGAGAGGAAAGGAAACGCGGCGATATTTTGCCGAGGTATCGGAGAGTCGCCACTCCCCACTAGTCCTCGTTGGAGCACCCGCGCAAGGGTGTAGCTCCCCCTTGATCCGCGCAAGGATCAAGTGCTCTCTACGGGTTGATTCTTTGACACTCCGTCACGGTGAATCACCCACAACCGCTCACAACTTGAGTTGGGTCATCCACAAGCTTTCCGGATGATCACCAAGCTCCCAATCACCACCAAACCGTCTAGGTGACGGCGATCACTAAGAGTCAGCACGAACTCTCACTTGACCACAACAAGCCTAGGGAGAAGGGTGGATGCACACTTTGCTACTCTTGATCTTCACTAATGAGGGCTCTCTTTGGATTCTCAAATCTCAATCACCTCACTAGGACCTTGCTCTTCTTGGCACTCTCTAAGGTGTGTTTCAGCTGTTGAAATGAGCAAAAGTCACTCCACATACGAGTGGAGCTTCTATTTATAAGACAGCCTGAAAAACGAACCGTTATGTGCCTCTGCGGGGTGACCGGACGCTCTGGTCAAATTGACCGGACGCTCCGGTCAGTTCAACCCGCACACCAGTGTTTAAGTGTTGACCGGACGCTGGCAGGGTCCGGTCACCACTGACCGGACGCGTCCGGTCGCATTTTTCCCTTACTGGATGCTTATTGTACTCGACCAGACGCTGGATCCTCAGGGTCCGGTCAACACTGACCAGACGCGTCCGGTCGCAGATTCTCTTCTCTGGAACCTTACTGGAGTCGACCGGACGTTGGCCCTCAGAGTCCGGTCATTTGACCTCTCCAGCGTCCGGTCAAACCGGACTAGTTCACCTCAGTCAAATGAACTGACCGGACCCTGCGGCCAGCGTCCGGTCGCACCGGAGCCAACGTCCGTCAGTCTTTGACCCTCCATTCACTTCCAAACATCGATCATTTGTGAATGAAGTTTGCTCCAAAGGATCTTAGGCATATTTAGGAGCTACCTAGTGCTAGTTTTAATAAGTGTGCACCACACCTAACTCACTAGACTCACATAGGTCAAGCTACCCGTCCATACCCCCCTTAATAGTACGACCAAAGGAAAAACAAAGTACTAAACTACTCTAAGTGTCTCTTCAACTCCAAACGACACTTAGAACTAGTCATCCTTAACCGTGTCGTCCATCCTTTGAAAACCGAAATGAATTCCATCGTAGGGGCATGACATCCACGATTGCCCAATCGATCTCCATTACCGTGACCTAACTTAATTGCCTCTGCAAAACACATGCTAGTCACAGTAATCTAACATTGTCATTAATCACCGAAACCCAATTAGGGGCCTAGATGCTTTCAGCCTCAAGCTATACAACATGGCAACCATGCCACCCTACGCCCTCACGCGGCTAGTTGCGCCGTGTCATGCCCCTAGCCATGCAAGCCCCTATGCCCGAGTGTCGCCATGGCCACAATAACCCCGGTTGTGTCACCCCTAGCCCCTAGTCGTGCCTCCCAAACAGTGCCACCCCCCATTGTGAGCTCACGAGAAAAGAGAGAGAGGAGAGACGAGGGAGGAAGGAGATGGAGTTAACATGGGAGCCACATATATCAGCATAATGCCACATTAGCATACATAGGTCTAGGCCCAATTGGACTGGCCGTGAGACTCCAAACATTGATTGATGGTTTAAATGGATTATTTGCGAGTTGAGGGACTGGGCTGACACAGTTGATTAAGTTTGAGGACATCAAACGATTTGCAAGTTTAGAGTCTGGGATAATACAGCCGAACAAGTTCGAGAACCTAAATGAGCGATTTGCGAGTTTAGAGATCGAGATGATAGAACCAAACAAGTTTGAGGAATGCTAATGCAATTTACTCTTTAGAAAATTGCTGGGTTTTTTTACCTGTTTGTAATGACCATTTTTGCCTTAACGTCTTCGGCTCTCAAAGGGTTCTTCCATACAGTTGTGTTAATTAATATAATATATAACACTGGATGTTGTCATCTCTTAGGCCGGTCTCAATGGGAGTTTCATCTGAGTTTCATTTGCATTTAATATTGCGACACGTCAACAAATCTGATGACTTGGCATGCTAATATGAAGAGAGAGATAGAGAGTGTTTAATGGAGTTTCATCAGGATGAAAACCCATCGACTCAGTTACCAACACAAAAGTTATGGCTCTTATGGTAATTGTGCTATGAAACTCCCTGCTGAAACTGGCCTATACATATTGGTTCAGGAGGTTTGTGATCGTATGTTTGACTTGGTCTCTGGTCAAACATGTAATAAACATGAAGAGGACATGTAGACCTTTTGCGTTCCTGCTGTCCCCGGCCCGGAATTTGACTCGGTCTCTGGTCTTCCATTCCCAGCCCAAGCCTGGTATTCTTTTTTTTTCTCGGAATTAGTACATTTTCTTCAGATAAAACAATGATTACTGAAAGGAATCAACTCTCTTATATTTACAAGAGGACGAAAAATGATGATTGAAGCTGCTAGCTGCATGGATCGTGGCCGGCCGTGACTGATGTGATAACTGAAGTATTCCATGCACTTTCAAACATAGTATCAGCCAGCAGTCAGTGCGTTATATTAGTGTTTGGATACCCCGTCCTAAACTTTAGTTCCTGTCACATCGGATGTTTGACACTAATTAGAAGTATTAGACATAGACTAATTACAAAACTAATTGTACAGATGAAGGTTAATTTGTTAGACGAATATATTAAGCCTAACTAGCCCATGATTTGGAAATATGGTGCTACAGTAAATATATGCTAATAATAGATTAGTTAGGCTTAATAAACTCGTCTCACAAATTAACCATGGCTTATGTAATTAGTTTTATAATTAGCTTATATTTAGTCCTAATTAGCATCCAAACGTCCGATATGACCCAGACAAAACTTTAGTCAGGGATCAAACACCCCTAGCTCGGAGACGCCAGCTGACAACATGCTACTAGTTAGTAGTAGAGTCTAGTAACCCATTGCCCGTTTACAAATTATTAGGCAATCGATCGGTCTCCGCCTCCGGACAATGTTGTCTGTCAGCAAGTCAGGATGTGCTTCCAGCGAAGGAGACGTACGGCATCAAGCAGTAATAAACATCGCCAAGATTCCCATGGAAGGAGAAAGAAAGTATATATTTTCGTTCTCATGGTTTGAACAGGTAAAATGTTGGTAGTATGGACTATGGAGCATCTCGTAGTGCCATTTGGCTATTTTCTGAATAATGTAATATTACCCGTGATGATTGATGAGTTCATTCTCAGCTGATTTGTTTTTGTTTGTGTTGGCCCTTGTGTTAAACAGGTGCATCGCATCCATCACTTTGCATGCTCCATACATGTCAGCCGTGGGCTCTCCATGTATATATACCCACTGCCATTCTCCTCATCCTGAGTTCTTCTTTATCATTGACACATACAACTGAGTTAGCGAGCAGCCGTAGAATAGAAGAACTACTGCTAATGGACGGCCGTCGGAGGAGTGTCTCCATGGACTACTCAGTGAGCATCCCTTCAGCAGCAGGAGCAGCAGCAGCTTTCATGCTGGTGGACAAGGAGAACACGAGCGATGACAAGATATCAATCTTCATCCCCCACAGGTCTCCTTCCAACAAGATCCTGCCACTAGGGTTTCAACAAAACGAGGCATCCGATGATCCACCTCCAGCCTCCGCCAAGAACATGACACTTGCACTCATCAAGAAGGTAATAATGACAAGTGCAAACCCTAGCTGAGCTCATCACTAAGTCACAACTAGTCACTACCACAGTGTTTCAAATACCTACAACCCATGATGATTCCAACGTGTTGATGCACGCATGCATGCTTGATCCAGGTGGTAGCAGAGTTCCTGGGGACATTCCTGCTCATCTTCACCGTGCTATATCAGCGATCATCATGAATGAGGCGCACGGCGGTGCGCTGGGCCTGCTCGGCGTGGCGGCGACCGCGGGGACGGCTGTGGTCGTCATCGTCTCCTCCATTTTCCACGTGTCTGGAGGCCATCTCAACCCGGCGGTCAGCGTCACCATGGCCGTGTTTGGCTACCTCCCACCAGCTCACCTCGTGACCTACGTCGTCGCTCAGCTCCTCGGATCCACGGCGGCCTCGTTCGTGGCCAAGGCGCTCTATGATCCGGTGAACCTAGGCGCTACTGTCTCCACGGTGCCTAGAATCGGCGCCTTTGAGGCGTTTTGGGTCGAGTTCATCACCACCTTCGTCCTCCTCTTCGTCATCACCGCTCTTTCCACCGATCCCAGAGCAGTAAATTCTCAAATGCAACCGTCTAAGACATACAAGATTTTTCTAGATTCATGAGGAATTAACCACGGTGAACTGTTTCAAACAAACATCTTGCTGCGTTCCATTTCGAATTTTGACACTGTATAATCTCTGATGCATGCAGCTAAAAGAACTGGTGGCAGTGGGAGCTGGGGCGGTAGTGATGATTAGCGCTCTCATCTCCGCGTACGTGCAACGGATAGATAAATCCTCGATCCAATATTGCTTTATTGTTTATTGATCGAGTAATTAATAAGGTTTCCAATGAATTGAAATGTTTAATTATGTATATGTGTTGGCTCAATATGAGCAGGGAGTCGACCGGAGCGTCGATGAATCCGGCGAGAACGCTAGGAACGGCGATCGCCACAGGGACGTACACCAAGATCTGGGTCTACATAGTTGCTCCTCCGCTGGGCGCCATTGCTGGATCTGGAGCTTACCATGCGCTCAAGTGATGTATCATCCATGCAATGCAGTGGATTAGTACAGGATCGGAATGGAAGTTGATGTTCTCAATCAAATGTGTCATCAACGGTTGCATGCACATGGTAGAAAACCACGCAAACGTACGGCCGGGCCGGGCGCAATATGATGCATTGGTTCATGCTGTAATAATACTAGTTGTGTTTTGTCCTCATCAGGTCTTCGTACACTAATAATATGCGTGGTCTTGGCCAGAATAGACACATCGTGTACACTTAGAGCTCCTTTAGATCCCAATTAGACTACGTACGATGTAATCTGGAATTATGGACGACATGTTAATAATCTAGATCAAGGGCTATAATAATCTAGACTCTTTTGATCCCAAGATTATAAAGGTGAATTTTTATTAGTTGAAGTACAAATGACCTATAATCTAAAGAAACAGGTTGAAGAAAGATTATGGGATAATTATAATTCATTCATAATCCATCCTATAATTTGGGATGTTTGGAACATCATCTCCAGGTTATTTTACCTAATTACTAGCATAATTTAGTTGGGATCCAAACACCTCCTTGCTGGCCAAAGAGATAAACTACTTGAGAATTAGGACTCACTATACACTACAAATTGACTTTTTTAGTTCATCCAATCAAAACTATAAATCTATATATTTCTTCAAAAAAAAACTATAAATCTATATATGTTTGTTCTTAAATTAGTCAAGTTTTTTGTTTTATCTTAGAATATCTAAATCTTCTATAGATTGATGACAAAAAATTAGAAATGATAATATATAACACTTTATATTTAGATAATATGATTTTAAAAATATTGAGAGCCAATGCCACTATGTTTATCATGTCAATGTCCTTATGTACTTAACCTTTCTGATTTGACGAGGTAAATTGAGATGAAAAATTATTTGAAGGGAAGTTTTTTTTTTGTTTTTTCAATGAAACAAGTCAACCTAAAAAGAAAGAAGTTGTAGATATAGTATTAAATTTATTTTACTAAGAAAAATGTCCCTTTGCAAGCTGCCCCTCGTTTGCATTCTTTGGTGGCTAAGAAAACTGTCAAGAAGCGTACGTTAGCAGAAGCTCTCACTGAACACCTCTGGATTTGCTACTGAAATCTCTGCCCACCAGAAACACAGGTCCTGACCAACAACGGCCCACGATGATATTGGGCCTCGCTGTCGTTGACGCGGCCCGGTTCCCCAGCAAAACCCTGGCTGCCTTCGCGGCACCCCGAAGCCGCCATCTCAATTCTCCTCCTCACGCACACCCACCCGCCGCCGCCATCCCCTCCTCGCCGTCTCCCGGCACGACCTCGTCGAATCCTTTGCTCCTCCACCGACGCAGCCGCTGCCATGGACTCCACGCCGGCAGCCAAGGCGGCTCCTGGCGCCTCCTCTTCCTCTTCCGCCGCCGCCGTCGCTGCCGCGGCCGCCGAGGATCTGGCAGGGGGCGTGGCGGCGATGACCCTGGATGAACGGTTCGATCTGCTGCGGGGGATCGGGGAGGAATGCATCCAGGAGGACGAGCTCAGACGCTTGCTTGAGAAGAAGCCCGTCCCCATCTGCTACGACGGCTTCGAGCCCTCCGGACGCATGCACATCGCTCAGGTTCGACCTTCTGCTTTCAGCCCCGCCTCCCCGGCATTATACACATAAAAAATAAAATCATCTTTGTTTGAATCTTGCAAGCTTAACAGTAGGAGAAAAGGTCGTGACATATGCTTATCTTGTATTCTTAGGGCATTGTGAAAACCATCAACGTCAACAAGATGATCAGGGCCGAGTGCAAGGTGAAAATTTGGATCGCTGACTGGTTCGCGCAGCTCAACAACAAGATGGGAGGTGACCTCAAGAAAATCCAGACGGTCGGGCGCTACATGATCGAGATTTGGAAAGCGGCGGGGATGAACCTCGACGGGGTGGAGTTCCTGTGGTCCTCCGAGGAGATCAACAACCGCGCGCATGAGTACTGGCCAATTGTGATGGACATTGCCCGGAAAAACAACGTCAAAAGGATAACGAGGTACGCTCGTGTTTATGTTGTGTTTTCCATTAAAAGCCTTCTTCGCTTTGAAAGCTTGAGCATGAACATCAAAACATGGTTGGTTATCTCCCCTCTATGTGCTTATTATGAAGTGTAAGTAATTCAATTTTTCCTTTACTTGCAGATGCTGCCAAATTATGGGCAGAAGTGAGCAAGACGACTTGACTGCTGCCCAGATTTTCTACCCTTGCATGCAATGTGCTGATATATTTTTCTTGAAGGCAAGTATTTATCGCGCTATTGCATTCCATGGTATCTGGAAATAAATTTTATTGAATTCTCTTTGGGTTCTGATAGGCTTTTGATATTTCCATTCTGACTGTATTTACTCATAATAATGATGACTGAAAGGCTTTTGATGTTTCAATGCGTACACCTTCAATCTAGAAAAAAATAATTCTGTATACAAATCCCTTTCCTTATCATTTTCCTTTTGTAGGCTGACATATGCCAGTTGGGGATGGACCAAAGGAAGGTCAATATGCTAGCTAGGGAGTACTGCGATGACATCAAAAGGAAGAACAAACCAATTATTCTTTCACATCGTATCCTGATTAGTGATTTTGATCGTGTTCTCTTTTTTTCCTTTAAATAAATTTTTTCGGGCATATGTGTTTATCATGGTCATGTGTCTACGGCGATGGAGTTCATAACAAGTGATTGTTCATTGTTGGTTTGTGGAGCATGTGTTTTTTGCTTAACCTGAAATGCAGATATGCTCCCTGGTTTTAAAGAAGGCCAGGAGAAAATGTCAAAGAGTGATCCATCCTCAGCTATCTTTATGGAAGATGATGAGGTAATATATTTCTCATGAAATGTTTTTCTTCCTCACCAACATTCTTTTGATCCTCTTGGTTCTTGTGACACCTAATGATGCAGTGTAATAGTAAAATGCCATCTTTATCATTTGATTATTTTACTAGAAAATATTAATGAGACTAACGCAAAATCGCTTTATGCATCAATGATTGCGCAAGAGTGGTTCAACTCTATTTTGCTTGGGGCAGTGGAGATGGTAACATGGTGAAGGATACTGCCTGGCTAGAATGTTGTACAGTTGTCGTATATGTTTCTCATCTCATTGCTAGAAAATAAAGCTGTATCACAATATTAAAAATCTGGTGTTCATGACTTTTGTTAGCTGTGTTCATCTATATGTATACGGGGGTGATGCACCGTTTACATTAATATATGAAAAGTTGCTGTAACTGATTAACCATAGTCTTACATGCTAATTAGCTGTGTGTTTTATTTTCTTATTCTAGTTAATGAATTGAATTATCATTTCTCTTTATATCTGTAGTTTGCTTGGATTGTCTTTTGTTGCTCATGAATAGTCATGATAGAATATAGATGGAGTACAGGCATCAGTCATCAATGTTTATAAGCTAATAATAACTTCCAATCTAAAATTTGTCTTATGGATTTAGTTTTTGCTCTCTGTTTTGTCTATATTACCTGACTGTTTAAATGTTTGATCTTGAATAGTAGCTAAGTAGCATCATGCATGTGTTGTACCCATCTTTCTTTCTAGGATAATATAGTTTCATAAGCTTCGCTGTTGTTGCAGGCCCAAGTTAATGTGAAGATAAAGCAAGCTTTTTGCCCTCCCAAAATTGTTGAGGGGAATCCTTGTTTGGAGTACATTAAATACATTGTTTTCCCTTGGTTTGGAAGGTTTGAGGTCATCCGTAAGGAAAGCAATGGTGGTAACAAGTAATATTTTTATCTCATCTGCTAAAATTATTTTTTTTCCGTCAATAATGTGGTGGAACCAGGGAGATATATAGTTCCGTGCCACCATTATTTATATTTGGCTGACACCTGTGGTCATGCAATTAATTATGCAGCAATTAGATTATTGAATTTCCAACATGACATGATTTATTATCTCTGATGGACTTCTAAAGTGGTTGCTTTCAAACAGGACATTTACAAGCATGGATGAACTAATTTCTGATTACGAGACTGGTGCTTTGCATCCTGCCGATGTCAAACCTGCACTGGCAAAAGCAATAAATGAAATTTTGCAGGTAAAAATTTCACTTCACTCGACCTTACTTTTTTTTTCTATATAGTATCTTAGTCTCTCTCTGGTCAGAAGCTTGTATATTTGCAATCTTTGTCTTTTTCATGTCTTGCACTGTGATGCCTTTGAAGTTGCAATAGCTGCTATCCTGACAAATTGAATTTGTGGGCTGTTTTTATTGCTGCATCATTGGTCTTGTTTCTTGCTAGTGTAGTTTTGGATTAACTTGTCATCTTGTTTATTGCTGGATCTTCCTTTGTCTAGGAAGAAGCTATTACTGCACAATGTTTTCAGTCCTGGTTCATACTTGTAGGTTTAACTCACTAATTTTTCTTTTGCAGCCTGTTCGTGATCACTTCAACAACAACAATGAAGCCAAAGTTCTACTTAACACCGTCAAGGTACATTGTCTCAAATTTATTCACATGTTATACATAAGCTCTGGTTGTTATCTGCATAAAATCTTTTAGCAGACACAATGTAACAATGTGAACCAGAAGGCATACTATGCAAATTCCATCAGAGGGAGATAAACTTATTCAATTTGACTTGCAATTTTTTGTAGCAGCTCTCCATAGGACTCATCTGTTGATTCTTACTGTCAACATTTTCTGTCTAATGAAATTAATTGGAACATTTGCTTCTGCAGAAGTACAGAGTAACCAATTGAGGAGCAAATGTGTTCATCTTTAGGGTGAACTAGAAAATCAAGCCATTGCTAGAGCAGCGAACCGACCAGGACAACGAAATGATTAAAATTTCAAGCTCTCTTTTGATTTGGCTTGGAGATCGAACTGGACTCAAGGACATAAGCTCGAATGTTTTTGACATATAGGAGCAACAAACAATTAAATATATGTACACACTGATGTAGTGATGTGCTAAAATATATGACAGCAATTATGATATTTTAGTTTTAATTCTTTTTGGAGTGGAATCACCAGTTCGCCTTGAAGTTATTGTTATTTATATATTCAGTATTATATTCTTCTTTGGAGCGAAATTACCAGTTCACCTTGAAACGTTAATGCGAAATGGAAACGAAAATGTACATCTATATATATTTTTTTCTCTGTCTATAAAATTTTAAAAGCTATATTTTATTTTATGATGACCAAGCATGCATAATATATAAGTTAATATTGACAATAATATGATAATATCTGGTAAAGTTTGTATCAAATTAAAATACAACCTTAAACCTTAATAGAATTTTTTTTCTTCTGTTACTAGGCACAAAAATATTTAGACGTAAATATTGTAACTTTACACGTAGAGAATTTAGGAAGACACCTCTACAAGCCACCCGTTCTCCATGCTTATTATGAAAGATATATACACGCTTATTATGATAGATTATAGATACAGTTACTCCAATTCTTATTCATTTAGATTTCAAAATAAAACACCGCTGGAGCACGAAGATCTTCATAGCGATTGGGGAGGTCGTCGTTGCCTGATCCACTTTCTACGGCCACCATTTTACCGTGCTATTCCGTTGGTTTGAGAAAAAAAAATTAAGTGCCCAAAGCATGGATTTTAAACTTAATAACTCTCTCAGTCCTACTTCAAATCTAACCAAAAATCACAAGGGGGGAGTGGAGAGTAGCACTTTTTATTTTACCTAAAATCAAAAGGGAGAGTGGGCGAGTAGCTTTTCTGAATGCGAGATGAATTCTATGAGGGAAAACAAGGAACATCCACAAACTCTTAACTTCCACGCAAGTCCCGGACCTTCCCAAGTTCCCATGGTGGTCAGCTTTTCAAAAAAAAAAAAAACATTGCCCGTGCCAACCTAAATGCAAACGGTAGTGTTCAAGGCGTTCTATAGTTCAGCAAAAGGGAAGGAAGCGTTAATGGAGATCGTTCCAACCTGTACCTGTTACAGAGCAACACCATCTATTTGGTTATGATGTTGGAATCAATGTCGTCGATGCCGAAGCGGAAGGCGCGAGGAAGCCTCCCCACTGCAGGGTCGACGCCGTACGCGAGGCGAGTGGCATGGGAGAGGCGAGCAGCGTGCACGGGGGCGAGCCGGCGAGGGAAGCGGCGCGCATGGGACGAGAGCAGCGACGCTCTCTTTTTTTTCACGAGTCTCTCCTCGCTAGCTTACTGTTGCAAAACAGTGATTACATTGATGTGGGTGAATCTCGATATACGTTATCACTGTTGAACCGCATGGTCACTGATCACTAAGAGCAAAGCTAATAGTTATAGCCGGCTGCTGACGCTAAGGTTCTTTGCAACATTTTCTCAACAACCCATATAATAATTAGATCTTCACTATTAATACATGACTCACTTGTTTCTTTCACAAAATTTTTTGGTTCTCGTGCCTAAGTCGGCTGTAAGTTTACAGTCCGCTTCCCATCTCTTTCCTCTTCTCTCTCCTTCACCTCAACATTTAGCCAGTCTACAGCCTGTTATTATACTTGCTCAAAAGGACAGAATGCATGGGGATGCATAATGACCACGTGAAAGGGTGATTAGCTGGGGAATCCGATGGGCGGCACAAAAGCACACGAATACTCATAAAAATGTTTTCTTGAGAAGCTACACAAACTGATCGGAAAACCTGGTTAAAATAAAGCTAGTCTAACCCAATTTCTCTATTTTAGTACAAACAGAGGCTATTGGAGAAACGTGACAAAAAACTAAAAAAAACATGTCATTTGGCTTTTAGTTTCAGATTATTTTAGCTATAAACAACTTATAAGCCGAACTAAATAGCCCCGGTGATCCTGATTTTCTGCTCATGTGGGAGAATAGATGATGTAGTCTAGGAGAGAATGAAGTACATAGGGACCATCCCTAGTACAAACAAGTTTTCTTGGTTAGCATGGGAAAAAAATCACATAGGGACCATCCGCATGCAGCACGGTGCGGACGTCCAGCGTATTATGACTAGTGGACCTGTTAATCTTGACCAGCACCGTGGGTTGGCTTCTAATTTGTTTCCCACGTGGCGCAAATTGATTGGACGTCCGCATGTTGCTGGGTGCGGACGGTCCGCACTTAATTTGTTTCCTTAGCATGGACCACTGATAAACAAAGAGTGTTTGGTTTGTGGAATGTTATGAGTTGATGCATGACCACCTCTTTTCTCATAAGCTAATAATGATTATTACTTGTACGAAGAATGAAATCATTCCACTACATTTAAGGAATAGACTCATGGTGCATCACTTCATCTAGAATTTTGGTTCAACACGAAAGTTATAAGGGATAGAATATAAGATAAGGAAAAAGAGTTTCAACGGCAAATAATATACTATACCACTTCTTTCTGATGTAAATAGGGAAACTAATTGTCTAAGCATTTGGTATTTAGGAGTTTTCTCGGTCAGCTTTTTACGGGATAACGTGTTACAGGATGCCATGCGAGCTATAGTATTTTTAAGAGAGATACTCCTGTGCTTACAACAAGTATAGTAAAGGGTTGTTACTTGTTAGGTAGAGGAGAGAGAGTATGGGAGAGAAGAGAAGTGACCTATACATTTACATCCAACTAATGCAACGGCAACCAAGAAAAATTATAAGAGTAAAAAACTAGGTTAATGCCCGTGTGTTGCTACGGGTTCAAAATTCCATAACAGCCTATGTGTATTTGCTGGTGGTTAACACATATGAAAAAAAAAACAGTTCATCATATAGGAATCCATCATTAATAAATGATACTTGTTCTGTTTGTTCCTTTATTCTTTACTCACATCTGATGGTGAACTCATGGTAATCTTAGAACAGTACAGTTCTTGGAACATTGAGAAAACTCACCTAAACAAGATAAATTGAATTGTTATGGGCTTGTGGCAGTACATAGCTAGCTAGATTAACAGTTTTTTTGAACGAAAACCGTGGAGAAAACACCCCCGGGTGACATTAATTAATTAAGGAAGGTCCCAAAGGTTACCAGCAAATATTGTATACTGAAACAATTTAAATAAGCTACTTTTAAATATTTTTCTGGATGTTGAAACAATTCGCCAGGCATGCACTTGTACCTAGTCTGTGAGACTGACCCTCATCATCCCTTGAGGCGCTGAGCATGCACTTGTACCTGGCACCTGGATACCAGTTAGGAAGTAGAAATTCAGAAACACAATCAACATCAATTAGCCATGATCAATTTGAATGGAAAAGGAAAAATCATTTTTTCACAACATGTGCAATGGTATGGAAAGTAGAACACGCAACACAAGAATTCAACTCAATCATAGCTAACATTTTCACCATCTATACATCCTATGTATAAATATTGCAAGTGTAGCCACCAGTTCCCTGACGGTGACCACTCGGCAGCAGACATGGCTCAGAGTACGGGCAAAAAAATTGCTATACTATGCAAGTAGAATTTTATATGGAACTGAACTTTATGGTAATCCAAGACCAAAATGTAAATGGCTAATTATTACCATTGCAGATGATCAACAACGTGATTGACTACATACCACTGGATTTTTTACTTCAGCTGCAGTACAAGAGATGTAGTGGCCAGCCCAACTTGTCCTCGAGATGATTGGGATTATGATATTACCACTTCTGTCTTTGTCGAAGCAAGTAAAACTATCATCGAGTGCACTTCCCATTCTATTTCGTTAAGAGGCAGAGCTGCAGTGGTATTGTCTTCATCAGCCTGCGAAAGATTTAGAAACTTATAAACCACTGATTGACAAATGATGAGTGACATACTAACAACAGGCCATGTGTCAAACAAGAAAATATCTCATGTTAACACTTCCATTATATAATTATTTTTCTATCCTCCAAATTCAGTACCACATTTCCTTAAACCTGCTATAAGATCACCAAAAGTAACTGTAGCTTTTAACATTCAGCACCTTAAATATCTGTCTTAACCCAGCAATCTCATCCTCGGAAAGCTATTCAGCTATCAACTGGAACCACACAAGTGTCAAAAAAACAGATTAAATTCAATATGTAGTGCATATCCCAGTGTCTTGAACTGAACACCAAATCCTAGATTTATGAATAGAAATGTCGAAAAGTACAGTATAATTGTTCAACCATTAAAAACACTGATCCTTTATATTAGATCCCCAAGTCTATGAAATTAATAATCTAGGGCATACATGTTAATACGGCAAGTGATTTTGGCTCACCTCTTGAACTCACGTGGTTACTATGATCTTTCGCTCTGCTAAGTTCTTCTTTCCTCCTCTTTCCTTAAAATATACTGTAACTATAAGTGTAAATATGTCTGATCAACATATAATAATACTTACATTTTTTTGCAAGGCAAGATGTCATTTCGTATTTCTACCTTGATATACGCTGATCGTCTGGAGCATCATAAGGGTCCTTTCATATTTCTTTTCTAACCTGCATACAGTGAACACCAGTTAACTCTATCATAATCCAGCTTTACAATCAACTCTTTCTCTTTTGTTCTGATCTCATCATTAAAAATTTAGAAGCGTTAAGGTTCAATTCTCACATGCGAAGCTATCTGATGTGGCTAGTTCTTTCTTCTTCTCCTTATGAAACTTCCTTCTATCTTACAGATCTATTAGGCAACAGAAAAAAGAAATTTAAACAAATCCAGAGCAGAACTGCACGCATTCGAAAGGACAACTTTCTCAAATCTATATTTTATGTCACAAGAACTTTCTCAAATCTATATTCTGTGTCACAAGAGAGATTGAAATTTGGGGGGAAAAGAAGGTACACTGTAGCTCATTCTAATGCGTTTAGAGTTTTGATTTCTGACAATCTTTCCCCTCTCCTTTGTTAATCTTCTTCATTTCTTTTCTTTTTCGAGAATGTCATAGAACATTGGATTATCATGCCATGTCATTGTTGGAAGTTACTGGAGTTCACTTTGTGTATATGATCAGTAAGGCACACAATGTGACTGCACGTAATTATAAAAATAATAATATTGAGCTATAAGAGCATCCAAAAATATAGCAACACTCAGTATCGATGAATATGGTGAGCTGAACACAACCTAATTTGGTAAAGGCATGCATTATATAGTTTGCATCAATCTCCTCTCATGTAAGAATTACTATTACATAATTTCCCTTAATGCAATTCAGACATTGTCTCATTAAAGCGGATATCAAGCTCTTGGAATAGCCAATATATAATTTCATTGGGACATATGCATCTTCCATTTCCAATCAAGCAATATCATGCATATTTCCAACTTCACAAAGGCAGAAAGCTAAAAACACACAAAACACACCAAAAGAGCATGATATTGATTATTGTGCTACAAATCAACACCGGCAAAATGCTAAGAAATTGAAATATGCGCTTCATCCTGAATTGGGTGGCCATCATCCTGCCGCACCAAGAGTGCGCAGAATTCACTAAGAGGCAATCATCTGTGATGTCTTTTGGATAGTGGACTCCCCCATGGTATATGCATGATGCTATCATTGCCGTTGAATTATGTATGGTAATGGGCATCACGCCAGGTACATAAGCTAATCCGTTGAATTAGTTATGGCAATAGGAGACATCACACCAGTTTGAAGGGGGAAAATCAATCAGAGAACGAAAGTGAACTGCAACACACCTGCTATGGTTGCGACAAACTGACTTTAAAATGATGCAGCCAAACCACACACCTGCTATTCAGGTTTACAACCTAGCACGACACCAGGACGCTAATCGGTTTGAATCGTGCATCCATCCCACCCTCAGCTTACACTAACCAAACAATCCTAGCATACTCCAAAACCACACAACAGGCATACTCCAAAACCACTAAAACTATATGCAACAGAACATCTGCTATATATCTGAAAGCTCTATATTATCTGCTATATATATCTGAAAGCTCCAACATGTATTCTGAACAAGAACATTCATGAACAAGATAGGCCTGAACAAGCAAACCGGTTGGTCCATACATGAACAAGAACAAGATAGTGACCAGATTATTTTAATTTCGTTAACAAAATTAAAGGGGGAAAAGGTCAAAGCTTTACCTTGGACCGAACAGGTCCACGCCGACCTCCTCCATGGACACGTCCAGACCGTTGTTGAAGACGGTGGCTGCCGGCGGCAGGTCATACAGAGGTGGGGCATTCTTGGCTGCTGGGGAGGCGGACAACTTCCTCTTGGGGGCTCCAACCTTCTACGCCGCATCTGGGACTGCGTGCTGGCCTTGCCGATGCCGCCGCATCACCTGCTGCGAGGGTGGAAGAGGGGGCCTCTGCGGCGCTTGAGGGACCGGTGTGGCGGCGTTGGGACGAGGGCCGGTGGTGGTGGAATCCATCGGGAGAGCACCGGATTGGGGGTGGCTGCGACGGTCGTCGAGTGGGAGGCGACGGAGGCTGATGGGGACCTCAGGGCGGTGGCCGGAGAGGAGGAGCTCGATGCAGGTAGAGGGCGCTCAACGCAGGGAGAGTAGCTGCCATGAGCTGCTTGGTTTGGGAATGGCTTTGACGTCGCGGTGATCCCTCAGTTCCTGCTCACCGACGACATCCAGGCGGCTCACCGTGGACGCACGGCGCCTGTGCTTCCCTCGACGACGTCGTCTTCCTCGCCGGTGAGAGGAAGACGCGGCGACAGTGGCGTGGGATGAGAAAGACGCGGCGGTGGCAGCGCGAGATGAGGAAGACGCAGCGACGGCGGCACGAGATGAGGCCGTCGCGAAGTGTGCTGGGCGACGTCGGTGCTGGCGCTGACGACGGCGTGCAGGGGCTCAGTGTGCTGTGCGGGATGGGACAGAGGCGGGCGTCGGCGGCGACGTGGGAGGCGTGGGAGCGGAGGCTGCTGTGTCGCACGTGTACTCGTCCTGCCGTCGAGACGCGGGGTCGCACGATCTATCGTCCTACCGGGTAGATGTTGACCGTATGATTTTTTTAGTTGTAGAGATAGAGAAAAGTGGATCAAAGATGAACCAACCACTATATAAATAGACTGATCGGTAGGGTGTAAATGTACATACAACTAAGAGAGGGCTCTATTATTAGCCTTGTTCTCAGGTCTGTCTCAATGAGAGTTTCGTGAGAGTTTCATAACATTAAATAAGTTGCATGTTATGGAATAGATGAAAAGAGAGATAACGAAAGTTTTATGTGATAAAATAAGTTTCGTATGAATGAAACTTATCTGCACCGTTTCCAACACATGAAGTCTTGGAAGATGGAACGTGAAACCTCCCATTGAAACTGGACTTATCTATCGTGCGATCATCTGTTTGCGTTGCTGCATCCCATTTAGTGACTTCAGACTATGGCTATAATTGTAGTTTAAAATCCAATTATAAAACATATAAAACAAAATGTTTTTATGCTATCAGGTTGTGTTGATTATTTTTTGCAAGTTCGGGAATTTTAAAATTAGTATAATATATAATATATGCAAATTTGATGCACAAGATATGAGCCCTGTAGGTTTTGTCCATTTGTATTTTTCTTTGAGAAAAGAGTGCTTTTCATTAGATCAATGAAACATATAATAATACAAATCCAACAGGAACCAAGATTCAAAGAAAAAAACTCGTGAACACAACAAAGTACACCCAAACTTCCTCTCCAGCCTGGATCTGGATCAGTAAGCCCAATATCTCCTGCCTGACTCCCAAGACTAAAAGCCCACGCAACTCCGGCCCAATTACACCATTATATCCATCCATCGGCCTATTACGTGCGAGGATGCGACGGCGAGGAGCGGTTTTGATTTTAGGGCGTTGTGACTTTGAGAAATTCGTAAAAACCACTCCGGCGATCTCCTGCAGATCCTAACATCCAAGGCCCCGCCCCCTCAAATGCCGCTGGCGATGGACGGCAGCGGTGGCGGCGGCGGACGTGCCCTCGATTGCCGCAGCTTCTGGAAGGCCGGCGCGTACGAGGGCCCCACTGCACCGACTAGAGAGTTCCAAGGTCCCTCACCTCACCTCCTCGAATTCCGCCCTCCTCTCGCGTCGCCGCTCGCTGATGGTGCTGTTTCGTGGCCGCAGATGCGCTGGAGGCGGGGGACTTCGACCGCGCGCGCGTGCACCCTAAGTTCCTCCACACCAACGCCACCTCCCACAAGTGGGCTTTCGGAGGTTGGTGATGCCTGCAGATTGGTTCAGTCTTATTGCTGTTACCCTGTTAGGGCAAGGAGGGGAAAGCGATATCCTCTAGTTTGCACAAAACAAAAAACAAAATAGATCCATCCTCTGATTGATGTGATTAAATGCATTCTATATGGCACTGTTGCTGCTGCTACACTTTGAACCGTATTTGATAAGTGATGGAAGAAAAAAAATAGCTGATTATCTAACTGTGATACTTAGTTAGTAGTGTGATGTGTCTGTTATGCTGGATGAGATAAAACCAAGTTTGTTAGGGCAAAGAGAGAAGATCTTTTAGTAATTGAAAGAGTAGTCCCTTGATTGATATTAATGGGTTACGCTTACACTGCAGTGGTTCCTGTTAGTTTCATTGTTTCTGATTAAGTTTTGGATATGGAAGAAACTTTTTTTCGACTGCCCCTGAGTGTGGAACTTTTTCATAGTTCTGTGTGTATTGATTGTGCTGGAAATGGTAGATGATGCCAATCGGTGTCTCTCTCTCTCTGATGAGCAGCTTGTTATTTATTAATTAGCACGGGCGGAGCCTTGTGGAGGCGCAAACTGGGCTCCCCCCCTTGTCTGTTAAAGTTTCGATTGAGTAAATCCTATTTGCTTGTTGCACTCTGCATGGCACCATGCAAGGCCACTGAATGCACTATCTCCCCACATGAGCCCTCTATTGACTACTCTTAAGTTTAGTATGTTGCCGCTAAACATTAATGCAATACGAGACACAAAGTGCGGTAGTACAATTTGATAACTACATACTAGTAATCATGTTCAGCTCATTTCAAACTCTGCATGAGCATAGCCTGTAGAAGCATACTAGTCGTACCAATAGCCATGCTGCAAGCCGCAAACTAGCCTATTGATACAAGCTATTCATGTTTCCTATGCCCATTACAATCAACTGTACAGTGTAGCTTTGCAAAACATAGCAATTGTGAAGTTTCTTTTGATGACCATTTGTGTTGTGCAATACTGAAATGGCCCCCCCTTAATTTCACCTCACACTCCGCCACTGTTAATTAGAGCACATAATCCCTGTTGGCATCATGGCGATTTAGCAACTTCCTGTCATCCCTAAATAATGTTTTATTGGAACAATAGTGACGACGAGATGATTGATAATTATGATGGGAATGACATCTGTTCATCTTTTATGTTCAAGATATCTGTATGTCTGGTCAATATTCCCTTACATTTTGTTCCTTCTTTTTTGTTGCAGCTATAGCTGAACTTCTTGACAATGCGGTGGATGAGGTTTGTAGTATTCATCTAAACCTTTTGTGCATTTCTCTTAAAACTAGCTGAATTTTCTCAGTTTGTTTTTGGTATATGCTGCAAATAGCTGTAATTGTCTTCTGATATTGTCTCAGAGAAGCAATGGTGCCACGTTCATAAAAGTGGATAAAAGCATCAATTTGAAAGACAATAGTTCAATGCTAGTTTTCCAAGGTATAAAACTCGAGGTTGGAATATAATTAGTTGAACAGGTTGGGGTAGATCAGAGTTTGTCCTACATTGATTTCCGTTAACATGGATTTTCACAGATGATGGAGGCGGCATGGATCCTGAAGGTGTCCGTCGATGCATGAGTTTAGGATTCTCAACCAAGAAATCTAAGACCACTATTGGCCAGTGTATGTATTATTTTGTTTGAACTGGATGGTTTTACGACCTTGACTAACATGATTGAACTTTCAAATGATTTAATCTTGATGAGGCTTGTGCACTCAAATTTCTGGAGGAAGCATTTAGTATATAATCCTTTTAGGATGACTCTTTCATAACGTACCGACTGTCTCTCCTTACATCGTGGGCTACTCTTTTTCTAATCTAGGTGGACCTTCCCAGTTCTCACTTGTGCCAAATAGAGTCTGTAACAGGATAGGATAGTGGAGATTTGGAATTTTGGCTACCAATATAATCCAAGTTTGAACTAATAATAATATTTCCTAGAGCAATCACCGTCATGTGAGCACCCCTAAATTTTAGGTATATGTTTGTTAAGTTGTCGGTGGATTTTGTATACCTTCAAATGACACTCTGTGCTACAGTTGATAAGCTCGGTTTCTCACAAAAAAAACATATTTGATATTTACTTGTATGTCCATTACGGGATTGGTATTAAACAACTTAAGTTCTTCCATTTGAGTTGCAATGTTGTTGCCATTATGAATTATCAAATCTCAAATAGATCTGACTGTTTACTGTCTACATTCAAAGAAAAGGCTGCTTTGTCCTAGCTCATGATGATATTTTTGTTCGAACACTTGTATAATTTTTTTATTTAGTATCTAGCTGCTTTATAGTTTCATGTATAAAACTCTTGCTATTGCTCTCTTGTTACTTTCTCACCTTCTTCTACTGCACAGATGGAAATGGCTTTAAGACAAGCACAATGAGACTTGGTGCAGATGCAATTGTTTTTACTCGTGCAATCCGTGGAAGGTAAATGTTCTTAATGGAATTTGGATTTGATTTATTTTGAAAGAATTCATGGTACTTACTGAATCTTATTCTGTAATTAGCAATGATTTTCATATAGTTCATTCTCTTGCAGTAATGTTACATTGAGTATAGGTTTGCTCTCCTACACTTTTTGAGGAAGACAATGAAGGATGACATAGTTGTCCCAATGGTATGTGAATTTTACAAGCTGTTTGTGTTTGAGGCAATGTTTTGTCTGTCTAGATCTTACACTTTCCATTACTATTGCAGCTTGATTTTAAGATCCAAGATGGGGACATTGTACCGTTGGTGTATGGTTCACAGGGTGATTGGGATAGTAGTCTGAAGATAGTACTTGATTGGTCCCCTTTTTCTTCGAAGGAAGAACTTCTGCAGCAGGTGAGGCACATTCATTCCAGGCAATGTTTAGTCCATTTTCCAGTCATTCTGAATCCAGTACTGATTTTTTTCCTGCAAATGAGTTATTGTGATTCTGCACGAGATGTTAGCCCACATATTTGGGATGGGGCTCTATTTGTCACAAGGTAGAAAAAATCCGATTATTGTTGAGTACTTGGGCTATGCGACTCTTCAGGACCCTGTCAAGTCGATCCTGCTCGACTGCTCCTGGTCCCAGCAGTATAGGATACCCATCATAATTTTAGTAGATTACCTTGAGTTGTATGGTTGAAACTAACATTGTCTTGCTGTTCTAGACAACTTCTTAACCCTTTTTGGTGGTCATAATCCTATTGGTTCTTTGTTGTGAATGAATTTTTTTTTTTCATAAATCAATCTCCTTGGACTAGAATTAGCTATATAACATATTATCCATTAGTTAAGAGACGACTACGCCAAATTATTCAGCGGCTCCCTCTCGGCGTCCCATGTTCAGGCTCTCGCAGCTTTTGTTTGGTTGGTCTCCTCCCGAGGGCTACAGGTGCCCTGGCGTGATGGTAACCACCTGCTGAGTTATGCTCCCTGGTCGCCTTTCTTTTCGTTGACTTATGGATCCTGCGAAGATTCTCATTTGGAATGTGCGGGGCTTAAACTCTACCGCACGTCAAGACTCTGTTCACACGCTGGTTCAGTCCATTAGAGCGGATGTTGTTTGTCTCCAAGAAACAAAGATGGAGGCTATTTCTCAGCGGCTTGTTCTTTCTACGCTGGGTCCAGATTTCTGTCATTTCACGGTGGTGCCATCTGTAGGTGCCAATGGAGGGATCCTGGTTGCGTGGAGGCAAGATATTGTCCCTGCTGGAAGCACTCGGGTGGATGCTCATTGCGCTTCGATTCAATTCCTCCCGGCTGACGGCGAACCTTGGTGGCTTACATGCGTGTATGGGCCACAAGGGAATGATGAGAAGATTAATTTCCTGCAAGAACTCCGCTCGATTCGCACTCACTGCCAGGGCCCATGGGTGATCGCTGGGGATTTTAATCTTATTTATAAGGACGAAGATAAGAACAATGCAAACTTGAATCGTGCTATGATGGGTCGTTTTCATCGTGCTCTGGACGACTTGGCTCTCAAGGAATTGCCTCTCACTGGTCGTAAATTCACATGGAGTAGTGGCGGTGATTCACCTACTCTTAGCAAGTTAGACAGGGTGTTCTCTTCTATTGAGTGGGAAACTTTATTCCCAAACTGCTTGCTGCAAAGTGCAGCTTCTCAGGATTCAGACCATTGTCCTCTCATCCGTTGAATGATATGTTGCCTGGCAAGGGCAGGTTCCATTTTGCGTCATTTTGGCCTCGTTTGGGTGGATTCCAGGAGGTAGTTGCCCAGGCCTGGGGTTCGGTGGAAGCAAGATCCTGTCCCTTGGAGACATTGTCTCTGAAGTTTAAGTTATTAACCCGAGCATTACAAAGTTGGAGCCAAAAATGCATTGGTCATATCAGTACCCAGGCACCCAGCTTGGCCTGGCCAGGCCAGAGAAATTATTCACCAACTTGAGATTGCTCAGGACACCCGACAGCTCTCAGAAGGGGAGCTCTGGCTGCTGCATTCGTTGAAGAAACATTCTTTTGCTTTGAGTTCTCTCCAGAGAACAATTGCTCGGGTCAGGTCGAGGATTAGTTGGTTAAAGGATGGTGATGCTAACACGGCTCTCTTCCACTCTCATGCTTGCCATCGAAAGAGGAAGAATTTCATCTCAAAAATAGTTTCAGAGGAACAAGTGCTGACGAATCATGAAGACAAGGCTGCTGCAATCTTTGAGTTCTATAATCAATTGTTGGGTACAAGTGCCCAGCGAGACTTAACCATCAATTTGGATGTGTTAGATTTGAGCCAGCATGATCTCGCGGACCTGGACCAACCTTTTACTGAGGAAGAGGTGTGGGGTACCATCAAGCACCTACCTCCAGATAAGGCCCTAGGGCCTGATGGTTACAGAGGACGTTTCTATAAGACATGTTGGCCAACCATCAAGAAGGATATAATGGCAGCCATTGCAGCTATACAGCGAGGGAATTACAGGAATCTTCATCTTATTAACTCAGCCCTGTTAACCCTCTTACCCAAAAAAATGATGCGACAATGGTTAAGGATTTTCGACCAATTAGTCTCATTCATAGTTTTGCCAAGTTGATCACAAAGCTGCTGGCCAACCGCTTGGCAGGGAGACTCAATGAGCTTGTGTCGGCCAACCAAAGTGCTTTTGTGAAGGGGCGTTGCATCCACGACAATTTCCTTCTTGTCCAACAAACCACCAGGTTCTTGCACCAACAAAAACAGCCACGGATCCTTTTGAAGCTGGACATTTCTAAAGCATTCGACTCCGTGTCATGGCCGTTTCTGTTAGAGGTTCTTCAAAGAAGGGGTTTTGGGCCCATCTGGCGGGATATGATCGGTGGCTTGCTTGGCTCATCATCATCTAGGGTGTTGCTTAATGGGGTTCCCGGGGAGGTCTTTTATCACCGGCGAGGGCTACGGCAAGGCGACCCATTGTCTCCAATGCTTTTTATTCTGGTGATGGACGTCCTGAATAGCCTGACTGAAAAAGCTAGCGCTGAAGGTTTGTTGCAGCTCCTTTCCACTCGAAGTATCCATCATCGTGTCTCCCTTTATGACGATGATGTCGTTCTGTTTCTTCGTCCGGTCGCTACAGACCTACAAATGGTAGATGCTTTGTTACAGTTGTTTGGTACTGCTACGGGGCTCAGAACCAATATCCAGAAAAGCTGTGTCTCACCTATTCAATGTTCTGAGGATGACTTGGCTATGGTGCAGACTCATTTTCCATGTGAAATCCAGGAATTTCCTTGCAAATATCTCGGCCTTCCTCTTTCTCTCAAGAAATTAACTCGAGCACAGTTGCAACCTTTGATTGAAAAAGTTGCTGATCATCTGCCAGGGTGGAAGGGTGATCTGTTGAACAGGGCTGGTCGGGCTACTTATGTACAATCAGTTCTCACTTCCGTTCTGATATATTTTGCTACTGCATTGGAGCTTCCTCCATGGTGTTTAAAGGCTGTAGACAAGATTCGTCTTAATTTCCTATGGAGAGGCAGGAAGGAGACAAATGGTGGACATTGTTTGATTGCATGGCCCAAGGTTAGTCGTCCGAAGGAATTGGGTGGCTTGGGTATTTTGGACCTACAGAAGTTTGGTTGGGCTCTCAGGGTTAGATGGCTGTGGCTAAGTAAAACTGAACCCGATAAGCCATGGGCAGCCTTCCCTGTCACAATTCATGGAAATGCCCAAGCTCTTTTTGCCTTGGCCGTGACCTCAACGGTTGGCAATGGGGCGCACACCAAGTTCTGGACCGATAAATGGCTGAATGGGTCTTCTATTGAGCTATTGGCCCCTCATCTATTTGCATGTGTACCAAAAAGGAAGGCAAGAAGGCGCACTGTTAGGGAAGCGCTAATGGAAAATAGTTGGGTGCTAGATATCCAAGGCCACTACTCTGTAGCAATCTTGGCTGAATATCTAGATATTTGGGACTTGGTCCAGGAAGTAGTACTTCAACCTGAGGTTGATGATGTTCACAAATAGAAATTTGAGGCTTCAGGAGAATTCTCTGCCAAATCGGCGTATGAGGCTTTCTTCCTTGGGGCAATCCTTTTTGAGCCAAGCAAATTGATTTGGAGTAATTGGGCTCCCAGGAAGTGTAAATTTTTCCTCTGGTTAGTGGCACATAACCGTTGTTGGACGGCTGATAGACTTGCTCGACGTGGTCTGCCCCATCCGGAGCATTGCCCATTTTGCGACCAGGAGGATGAAACAATCCAGCACCTCCTATGTTCACGTGTCTTCTCACGGCAATTTTGGCACCAGCTGCTTCGTCGTTTTGGATTACCGGATGTTGCACCTCAACCAAGTGCGGCAGGGTTCTTTGATTGGTGGCAACAAGCTGGCAGCACTTTCAACAAGGACGTCAGGCGAGGCTTTAACTCGCTGATCATGGTGGGTGCTTGGATCCTTTGGAAGGAAAGGAACGACATAGTGTTTAATGGTGTCTCGCCCAGGTTACATCGGGCGCTTCTCCTTGCACAGGATGAGGCTGATCACTGGATGCTGGCAGGCGCCAAGGGTCTCAGAGGTCTGGTTGCTGCTAGTCACGGTGGCTAGTGGCTCTTGTAGTTGTGGTTTTTTGGTCGTCTCTTGTTTTTGAACAGGCGCGTTTGTAATAGTAAAAAAAATCCCGAGGTGTGTGTGGTGTGGTGTGAGTTTTTTGTATTGGCTATTTGAGCCTTTCCTTTCCCTATCTTAATACAATGATACGCAGCCCGCCTGCGTATTCTAGAAAAAAAAAATGTTACCATTAATGGTTAAGAGTGCCCAATATATAACCTGGCTTATTGTAGTGGTAGGTATTCCTTATCCTCGAACCTCCTGTTGCGAAACTGAGGGAGTATATGCATATCAAATCTAGAACCAAAGTAACCTTCAATAGTTCAGTGAATGCATACTACTGGATGATACATCCAGGGGTAGAATTGTACATACATACATTGAGAAATACAGTGTGCCTTTGTTCCATGACCAAGAATTGGGTAGAAGTATGTTTGTTGTTATCTTTTTGTTGTGCCCTTACTCCCTTACTCATAATTTCTTTTGTCCTCTCCCAAAGTGGCATCCAAATTTTTTTATCAGTACTATTTCCGATGCATTGAGGCATGCATGCTTTTTACATGGCTGTAATCCTTTTATGACAAGCTAAACTGATTATCTTATTTTTCTGAAGCTATTCAATAAGCAAGTCGGTCGGTTATGTCCTTGCTGATGAGCAACTAATTTTTCAGTTTACTTTTATACTGATAGTGTTCATATGCATTCAGTTTCAGGATGTTGGTAGTCATGGAACTAAAGTGGTAGTGTACAATTTGTGGATGAATGATGATGGCCTTTTGGAACTTGACTTTGAGGATGATGATGAGGTGAGTGTTCATATAATTTTCATCGCAAGACCATGCTGTCCATTTTGTTTGGTTCCATTTATCCTATCAGAATTCACATAATGTAAGAAATGTTATATAATCAATGTATGTGGACTGTAAAGAGTGACTTTCCTTGTCTGATGAAAATGCCTTTAAGGCAGCAACAACCACAATACATGTTATTGTATTCTTTCTCGATTGTGTTTGTTTCCTTCAAAGGGCCTGTTTGGATCCCATGAATTCAAACCAATATCTAGAAAGTGCTTCTCATTTTGTTATTAGATACTTTCCAATTCCTCTCAATTCCTGGGAACCAAACAAATTATTTGCACATAGGACTAACAGAGATTAGGCAGATTAGATATGTTAAAGATGATTATAAAACTTGCTAGTGAAGTTATGGTTTTGCGTTATATCATTCTAATTTTAATTCCTCTGAAAACAACCTGACTGATTTGTTGTATTTGACTTTTCTCAAGGAAAAGAGTAAGTATAATTGTCCTAGGGTTAATATGTATACTTGATGAACTGTGTTCTCCCATGGCATTAATGCTCTGTAGGAATCTGGAATCGAATACCAAGATACACATTTAGTTTAGCTTTGTGAACTATTGGAAACAGAGGTCCCTATGTTGTATTTTGCTGCAGAGCAGGATATTTGCGATTTTTTTAAATGTCACACATGAGAATTAAGAAACTGAATGATGTTTGCCACTGATTCCAGACTTCTTCAGTTCTTGCACTGCACAGCCTCATTCAGTTCTTTACTGTTATTATCCACCATGCGTGCGCTTGTTTTTAACACTGGACTGTTCATGTCCTTATCTTCTGGTGCTCATTTTTCAGGACATATTACTTAGAGATCAAGGTAGTGCAAGTGGGGGGTTCACAAAGAGTCAGAAAGAAATTGTTAAGCAACACATATCCCACAGACTCAGATTTTCATTGCGAGTAGGTTTTAGTCTTTATATTCTTGATTTTCTTTTGTCCTTCCTAATTCTTTATCTGTTATCTGGTTGGTAACATGTGTTTCTCCTTACCCAGGCTTATACCTCCATCCTTTACCTCAGGAAGTTCGATAATTTCCAAATTATATTAAGAGGAAAACCTGTTGAGCAGTTATTTATCACTGATGAACTAAAGTTTAAGAAAGTTGTTACTTACAAACCTCAAGCTGCACATGATTCCCATGTGGTAAGTAAATTTGTGCAATTTCCACCCATGTTTCTTGTTTCTTAGTTCTCTAGTCTCTACAACAGGTAATAATGCGCATTGAATTTCATCGATGGTTCCTGTTTGGCTCAATGAGTTTGTCAGAAGTTACAAAAGCAGTCACTCTTTTCAGTTTTTGGTTAGCCATTCTTTAACTTTTCTTTTGTGATGAAATGGTTCCTTCAGTTTTTCTTTACAGCTACATTTCTTTTGTTTATGATACTATCTGTTTATGTTTCTTTACTACTATGTTTCGATTTATCTATATAGGCCTTGGTAAAAATTGATGTTGGTTTTGCAAAGGAGGCCCCTATTTTGGGCATTTTTGGGATGAATGTCTACCACAAAGATCGTCTTATAATGGTAACATCTATCCCCACCTGCCATCAAACATCTGGTTACTTTTCTCCATTTTAGAGCAGTTTCTGTTTTCATTACGCACCATGTTGTTTAGCTTCATTTTAAACCAACATTTCTCCTATCGGCCAATAGTACACATTTATGGGTAGGTGGAATTTGGGATATTTAACATAATTTAACATAATTAATGTACAATGTACTGCAGAAGCATGCCAGCCAACTATACACCGCATATATGTACCAGAAGTAATACCTGTAATCCATATTTCAAAAAGCACTAGGTGCTAGGTTGCTGGGCACACTTCACCTAGCTACTAGTGTGGCTAGGCATTTGTACCTTCTGTAGGTTAAAGTAATGCCATGTTAAATAAATAAAATTTGGCATATACATGCATCCATGAGTAATATGTCCATAGTTCATCTCATCTCTAATTTATCTGATTTTCGTACATAAATCAAGCCCAAAACTTCGTTAAGTGCTAAGTGGAGAAAATGCCTAGGTGCTAGATTAGGAAGTGCTGCTCTAGCTAGCGCCTAGGCGCTGCGTTTCTAAACAGAGCTTGGGAGAGGACTATTTTCAGCTATTGATAGGCAATAGAGACTTCTTATTGGGTACTACTTTCCAACTAGTCGTCTGCAGTCTCCTGATAATTCAACTCGTGGAATAAAACTACAGTAGGGATAATGGGATAAAAATGCCCATTTGTTTTATAATTATTTTAAATTATATCTTTTGCAATAATTGTAGTTGGCATGTGCTTGCGTCTGTGATCCCGATTGATGTCTTATTACTGGTGTAGAAATATTTAGCTCCATCTTCAAGACCTTCAATATGACAATATCTGATTTAGATGTTTGCTGATGTCCAATCAATGTCTCATGCCTTTAGTCCTAGCGAAACATTAGAATCTCCATTCTTTTGAATGGTATCTAAACCTGTTATGTAAGGGTTAGGGGTATCAAGTTTTCTAGCAATTTTTTTTGTATGTTCTGGCAGTTGTACACTTTCTGCAATATTTTTGCTGTTTTTTCTTAGCATAGTGAGAATTATCTAAATGCTCATTAATCTGATATTTTTCTAATTGTATGTTTCTGAGCTGAGCCAATCATAAAAAATGCACAGTTTTAGGGACTCTTTTTTCTTCTTTTTTTTGAATGCAGTTCTAGAGATTCAAATATTATATCTTCTTTTTTTTGTGGTTGGAACTGAGTTTCTGCTACCTTCCCCCCTTTATAGCCTTTCTGGAAGGTCCTTCAAGAAGGATCTAGCAGAGGGAGAAGTGTGGTTGGTGAGTTTCATATGTTCAGTAATCAGTACTGCAGTTAGTGTTATTCATGTTATTTCTCCCTGTGATGACAAGTGTCACAATTCAGGTGTACTTGAAGCAAATTTTATTGAACCAGCACATGACAAACAAGATTTTGAGAGGACACCATTGTTTATTCGGCTAGAAGCAAGACTTAGACAAATTATTATTGATTTCTGGTAAGTGCTTCGTTCAGATCTTTCCTTGTGCACCTCAATCTTATAGGAAAATAGACAATTTGTTCCTATATTAGAGTCATCACTGTGTATACCTATACCACATTGAATACATAGCAAAAGGAATAGCCCTTGTAACCACCCAAGTTATTCTGGCATTAACTATCTGCAACACTACTAGGGACTGAGCACTATATGGTATTTGGTGTTTGCAACTTGTACTATGTCTGACTAAGGATTAAAATGTTGCAGTACTTGCAGAAATGAAAAATGTTTGTTTATGTCTTGGTGATCAAATTTGAGTGGAATCTGTCTTTGCAGGAAAGACAGGTGCCATTTGATTGGCTACCAGCCAATAGATCCACAGTTAAGATCCCAGTATAAGGCCACCCTCAAAGATTCGGGTGGTCCTGGAACTCAAGTTCACCATAAAGCTTCCAGTGCCCGAAGGACTGGAGGGCTGTCGTCAAACTTGCTACCAGAGACATACGATGACATAACTGTTGGGTTAGCAAATAATGGTGCTCAATACTACCCTGTTCTTTGTTTGTACTAGTATTTTATCATTTTGTGGTGGTTTGATTATTATAAAATAAAATATTTTTCAATGCTTTATGAATGTGTGTAGCTGAGTCTGCAAAACTTCTGTGTCGAGAAATGATGTGATATTTTCCCCTCAAACACGCAGGGAGATCTGCCTGCCATTGCATTAGGAGATCTGCCTGGTTATTTTGATGCTGCTTCAGTTGAAGCTCATTATCTGACTAAATAATGGAGTAAATACTGAAAACACAAATGTAACGATGCACTGCAAGCTTGAATATCCACTGGTGTCAGCTTGTCATAATAAACAGCAAGGTCAAAGGCATACATTTTTCTCTGATTAATGTCAAATTCGTATATATGAAAAGTTCTATTGAACCTTGGCCTTGGCAATATGGGCACACCCAGTGCTTGGCCTTAGTGCACATTTATGGAGAAAATTTCGCGCCCTAGGGGCATAGGAAAAATTATTATAGCAGCTGTAGCATGAGATACTGTCGGTGACATCCATTCTTTGCTTTGTTGATCTAAATTCTTGCACTTGGAATGGTGGGTTTTATTTATTATAGACTGGTGATTTAGATCCTGATTTCCTTGTATTTTAAGCATCTTTCTACATGAGAATCTATGATAGCTTATAAGTTATGTTATCTAATTAATGTTCTTGCTTTGTTCTGTTTTGGCCAGGTTCTCATTTGCAATCGTCTGGCCAAGCACAAGAGAACAATATGGAGTCAGAAGGCTTGGATGAGGTTTGCTCTTTTTAGGCTTTCAATTATGTTTTGTTTCTAGTTAGGCGTTTTTATCCTTTTATTTCCCCATCATAGCTCATGTGAAAAAAAAGACACTGTTAGCTACCACTAATGTTGCTAATGAATGTTTGTTACTTTGTTTATTCGTTAGCCCTTCCAAGCACACCTTAGGTTACATGTCTGTCGCTTCCTTTATTGATTTTGCGGCAACACAGAAGCTAATCATACAGGTTGGACTTAGACGTCCAGTTGGCCAGTGCAGGAATAATATCTTTGTAGTAAAGAGAGGAAATGGTGCAAGTACGGATGTACTCTCCTAAGAAGTGACACACAAATTCACACACACAAAACCTTTACTAAAACAATACCACCACTCCATAATGCGCTGAGTTCTTTTGCTCCTGAAAGACACAATAGCCTTGCCTCATCAGAAATTTTCTGCGACACACATTGACCCATGGAGGCACTCCATCAGAAACTCCTGTTCCGGTGTTTCCAGATCCACCATGGGTCTAGAATTACAAGGGAGTTGAAACCTTCTATGTGTGCTTCTTCTCAACTCTACACCAGGTCCAATGCCACCAATGTGCTAACACCATGTCATTTTGGTGGGGAGTGAGAGTACAGAGGCCAGTCTGTGTATAAAGCTTTAACATACCTGTTGGAGTATAAGCGAATTGCCCACCTCTCCCCATCAGCTTAAGCTTTTGGGTTGAACTGGTCAGTGCATGCAACTCAATATGGTGTCAAAGCCAGAGGTCTCGAGTTCGAATCCTGGTAGGCACAATTAAATAAAATAATTGTTGTCCGCTCCTATTCCACGTCTGAGGCCTAAGGGAGCCTCCACGTGAGGGGTAGTGTTGGAGTATAAGTGAATTGCCCACCTCTCCCCATCACCTTAAGCTTTTGGGTTCAACTGGTCGGTGCATGCAACTCAATAATACCGACTCTCTGTTTGACATGTGAAGCCATCCTTATAACAGCATAGTTGTCGATGCGCACCAAAAGTATAGTTTACCAATAAATTGTGCAAAATATAAATTTTCTTGTGATAGGTGTAAATAACTGCAATTTTGTGATAATTATTTGACATACTTGTAATTTTGTGAAATTTGCTCAGTTTATTATTGCTGTCTCCACCTTCTATCAATTAGAAATCCCAGTTACCCTGGTTCATAGCAACTGGCCAGTGTTGTGACAACCTTTACTACTAGGTTATTTTTAATTTGTAACACAATCTTTGTTAATCAATCATAGCATTCCACCAAGTAAAATTACTATTGGCACCTAACATTTTTTTTTTTGCCTCGTTCAGGATCTGGTGGAGATTGGCTCCTCTGGTGTTCTAGATCCTAATTTTATTGAGAAGCTGAGTGAAGAAAACATTGCTCTGTTTTCAAGGTAAAATTGCTTTTACTATTGCTTTCATGTTGTATCTTGGGGAGTTTTGGAAAGATAGTCCTTATGCATGGTTACTGCAGTCATTGAAGAGTTTCTGCATGGATTTTAAATTACTGATCTTATTAATTAAAAGTTTGAGCATGGTTTTGTTAATAAATGCATTGCAGCATTATGTCCTGTCCATTTTATATACACTACCTCCATTTTATTTGTGCATCATGTTTCTTATCAATAATCATCCCTATAAAATCCTCAATAATCTTTATAAATTTCATGGACAGAGTATGTGTCGCTTTATGTTACATGTATGACTGGCATGCTACTACATACATTAGGGCGTGTAGGGTTCACGCTTAACCCTAAACTTCACAATAACTGTAGCAAGCTATACCTTTGTTAGTGCCTAAGCCTAACCCAGGCATCATAACTTAGCCTTTTTATCAACCTTGCTGCGACAGTTCATGTGGCAAGCCACACTTTACTTAACCTAGTTTTTTTTTACGGCAAAAGACTGGGGGAGATCCTCACAGTGAGAATTTTAATATTGAATTTAAGAAAAGAACGTACTTTACTTAACCTAGTTGCAGTGAAGTTATTGAACAACTAAAGTTGCCCTTAGCAAAAGGCAGGGCAACCAATGGAGTACTGTTTAGGATGGTCAGATTAAAAAAGGTCTCAATTCTATCATAATTTTGGTGGCTTGATCAATCTGGAATCATCGCAATTGCTGCGTGTTTGATGGGATTATCCCCAACCTGAATGGTGTTCTGTTGCTCATTAGAGAGGAGTTACTTCTATGGAGTCTGGCTGGGGCTAGAGGAATTTCTCATCTCCTCGCTCTAGTGCCAAGTGCAAAGTAGGGCTCTCTTTCCTGGTCGAGGTCAAGTCTTTTTTGTAATAGGTGAGCAGTGGTTTTTTAAGTGAGGTGTGGTGTGTGTTGTTGTTGTTTGGGTTTTGGGGTTTTATACCCCTTTTTCTTCTTAATATATAATGATACACAACTCTCCTGTGCGTGTTCGAGAAAAAAAAAATGGAGTACTGTTTACTTTTTTTTTCCTCGAACAATGCAGAAGAACTACGTGTCATTTCATTAAGAGAAAGAGACTGTACAAAATGTATGGAAAAAACGGGCAAGGAGTCAAGAGGTCTCCCCCTTACAAAAACCCAACACACACCCTGCCTTACTAGCCCTCGAACAAGGGAGACGATTGCGACCTTCACAACCTACCTAGACCCTAAAGGTGATGGGATAGCAACCTTATGAGGAGCTCCTGAAGGACCGTAGCTCCAGCCAGACACCACAAACTGCCCTCCACAGCCACATTGTATAAAAGGGTCTGAACATCTGTGCGAGCTCCCACAAAAGCACAAGCGTTCCTTTGCTTCCAGGGCTCCCAAGCAACAAGGATGATCAGGGAATTAAGTCCTTTGTGCATCTCCTTTGGAACACTTGTTAAAGTACGATACCACCAGCCATAGAAGCAACTAGTAGATTCTGTTGCCCTTGCTGCATAAAGTTTAAATTTCTGGAAAATTAAGGTCCAGACCTGCCTTGCAAACACACATGAGGTGAGGATGTATTTACTTGGTTTGGAACACTAGTAACTCAAAATATCCATTGCACTTTCAAGGACATTATAAACTTCTGTGCCATATTTGCTGCATAGTAACTTCAATCTAGCTAATCAGACTTGTAGAAGTTTAGTTGTCTCATGGTTCGAAAAAACCTAATTAAACCTACGTTTACTCTCGATTAAACCTGAAACGGACCCCTAGCGTCTCGTTTAGGGCCTAGGCGTCCAATAAAACTCTGGACATGTCTAGGTGGTGCGCGTAGGCATGAGGCAGTGCTTAAGCGGCGTAGAAACACGAAAAAGCGGTAGCCTGGCTGGCTTGATGGGCTATGTGTGGCCATGCGGGCTGGAGAGCAGGAAAAAAGCACGCAGAAGAGCCAGGGAAAAGGGAAACAGGATGTGTGGGGATCAAAATTGCAAGTCTTTTCACCAGTTCTTTGCAAGTTTGTAAGAATTGGAATGAAATTGCCTTAATGTGTTACAATTCCTTCTGAGATTGAAGTTGGGCATCTAATCTGAGCCACATGTGTTGCCAGAAAAATAAATAAATAAATAAATAAGCACAAACACTTAATCGCGTTTAATCTACGTTTAATCCATCTAGGAAGTAGCCTAGCGCCTAGCGTCTTTTGGAACCTTGCGTTGTCTGATCTTGGTAAAGAAAGTTGCAGCTGATCTTAGTTTAGTGATTTCCTGATTAGCTGCGGTACTATTCCAGTTATATGATACATATGTACTCATAAACACCCTTCTGCTACATATGATACATATGTACATTTTCAGTTCATGGGGTTGGGTTCTGCGAGGTATTGTTAAACTCATCCTGCCCTGGTTCATTGCACCCTGAAACTGAAAAATATTTTTACAGGCGTGAAGAGCTTCGACAACGAGATACACAGTTGAAGCAGACGGTATGCATATCATGCTGAGCCATTAAAAAGCGAAGTGAAAATATCATCTATCTGTTCAGAGCTGAATGCTGCTTCTTTGTAGATTGGAGACCTGGAGCATGAACTGGAGGAAACAAAAAAGAAGTGTGGTCAGCTTGCTGCTCAGCTCAAGGCATGGAAGAACCAGCAGCATCTCCCTAAATGTGAAGGTTAGTTTGGTTACCTCTGGCAACATGTTTGCCCTATGTGCTTGGGTTTCAGTTTTCTGTCACCTGTCTAGCTCTTTAACCTTACAACTGTCTTTCTGAAAAAAAGGAAAAGAAAAGAAAAAAGGGGAATGTGTTTGTGAATGTGAAATCCTTGAAGCAATCAGGTACTTAGTGCTAGGAAAATTTTCAGCCATCAGGTTCTTAGTGCAATCTCCGTCTTGTTAGCACTCCTATGGTGGTTGTTTTGTCAAACAAATTATCGTGTCTGATTTGTGGCAGGTGTAAAAACTATCTACGGCTCAACTGGAATTAGCTAGCTTTTAGTCCCACAAAACTGATCTTGTTGTAGAATGTAGGCTGCAATTTGAATTTAATTTTTTTCAACTTTTGATCAATGGACATTGATTTTGGCTCTAAATACACTTGTTTTTTATGTTAGTTCTAATTGAGAGGGAGGTTTATGGGTGAGAACTAATTAAGCTTGTTTTTTTCGTGGTTCTGATTTCATGACCCTGGTCATGTATAGAGCCACCCCCACCCCTTCCTTTTCGGTTAGGGTGGGTGCGTGGTGCTTGTTTTTTCGGCTTGCTGGGTTTCTTTCTAAATCTAGCATGTCTTGTGTTTCTCTATCTTAATGAAATGACACGCAGATCTCCAGCGTAGTTCGAGAAAAAAAAATCATGACTTGATGAATGCAACGAGTTAAGTGCATCGTTAGTTCATTGTAATTACCAGGCAAGTACAAACAGGAATCAGGATACCACCTGAGAAATATGGAATTCTGACCCATTTTGTTGTATCCATTCACATGATCTAAAAATTACCTGAATTGCTTGCATTTCTTTTTCTTTTAATGATCAATGATGATGTGCACTCAATCATTTCATAATCATTCTCTAGAATATCCAATAGCTGAGGTATGGATTAAATAAGTGATCACTTGAACCCCCTTTTTTTTCTGTTTCGTATGGGATACAATTGCTTCTTCTAGATGCTCACTACTTTTCTTTTTTACCGAAATGACATCACATGATTTTAGTGACGTGCATAGGGAAATATAATTAGTGGATGATGCAGTATATTATGAGGTATAGGGGTTTATATATTTGTTTTTATGCGCCTGCATGTTTTTATGCTTCAGTGTGTTAAATGGAGCACCAAAGTAATCTACAACTTGCCTGTTCTTTGCAATCCATTTTATTCATTTGACCAGCCTTTTTGCCGATCACATAACGTAGCGACCAAAGCGTAGTTGTTTTGGGTATGATAAACTTAATCAACAATGTCAATTCTTGTAACTTTTAGTTTTCAATCCTTGAAAAAGGGCACGCACCAATTAGAATTTTTTATCTGTTTTGTTAGTAAGATAAGATTAGATAGAAGCAAGTATGATTTATTCTGCAATTGCTGCAGGGCATGATTAAGACTGAGGACACGGGGTACACGACAACGACCAGTACTGACAGCAAACAGAATGTGACAATGAAGTGCTGATGCATATAATTTTTAGCTAGTGGGCTAACTCATGGTTCAGTTGTAAAAAAAAAAAGTGTAGGATGTAAATCTTAGGCGTGTGCTACTGACAGGATGGTTGTCATGTGCAAGGAAGATGGCATGAGTGATTCCAACTGTTAATTACCTCTGCACAATATTGCGTAAGGCCTATGCTCCAGCCTTTTGAGCATTCGAGTAACAAAGAATTCCACTTGGCAGCACCAAGTCCCGCGCAGTGCAATATGCAATGCGTCGCACTAGTTTTATTGTTTAACAAAACTGGGGCCAGTCAAAGAAGCGTCTTAAATTAGAGGCGAACGAGCCCGAACAAAACTGGGGATTTTCTTAAATAAGAAACGAACCAGCTGATCAAAACTGGGGATTGGCTTAAATCAGTCCGAAGTTCCGAACAAAACAGGAGCTTGGCTGTGTGTGTGGGTTCCTTTTTCAATGCATAATGCATCCTCACAAACTGGCTCGGTGCAAGAGGCCATACATATCTCAGCCCAGCAGAAGACGCCCGTTGGGAGCTCTCTCTCGTTTGGGCTGCAAAGGCTATTCCGGGAAAGAAAAAAAAATAGATGGAAATACAGTATGCAACGTCCTCTTGTGCATACATGGCATCCTCACCTCATCATGATCTAACAGCATGCGTCAGGTTGCCTTCGGCACCTTTGGTCGGCTGGTCCTAAATCCTAATGCAATGGACGATAGAAATGCGGTTCAAGACGAAGTCCCATGATGAGCGTCACCCAATTTTCCCTAGAAGATTGGAGAAAATTTGATTGCTCTAGCAATCTTGACAATGAACTTGCCACCTGGGCCTCCATTCGTATAGATAGCACTGGGCCTCTGGCCCGATGACAGGAAACAGAATCAGGATCAAACATTGAATATCTGAATTTACTGATAGGAACGAAGAATATGAAATGCATATTTCAGGATTAACTCCTTAAGTTTGTAATCGTTAGTTTTTCATTAGTTGCTTGCTTCAGCGCCTAAGGTACTAGACTAGAGACATCGTGCGATGAGTTTTCTGGTTGGAGGTGCATGCGGGCATGATAAGTAGAGCTTCTCCATTGATGGAGATGTCTTCTTAGGTTCCTCTCGTACACACCATCTGCTCTGGGAGGGCCGATGGTCGGATGTGACCTAGTTAGGGTGATACTACTATTGTATAGGATGGAGGAGATCGTGTATAGGGAGGTGGAGTGTTCTGGGAGGGCGGGTGGTTGGATGTGACTTTATTAGGGCAACACCACTGTTGTATAGGATGTGGAGTGCTGCTAGGAGGGCGGATGGTGGGTGTGACCTAGTTTTGGAAATTCTTATTAGAGATGCTCTTATCTCAACTTCCAATCTTTCCGCACATGGAAATCGATCCAATCGTGCGGAAATATACACGTGCATGTCAATCGAAGGTGGAAGGACGTGAAGAAGAATAAGAAGGAAAGATAGGATTTCAAATGCAAATGTACAAGAGAGAAAAAAAAGTATAAGGGCATGTTTGGAACAAAGGAATACAAAATAGAGGATTGGAAGAATATACAAAAATAGAAAATGAGTGTAGGTAGAAAACAGAGGATTGAAAATACACAGGAATTTAAAAGAAATGTGTGTAGGGAGAAAATAAAGGATTGAAAAACACAGGAATTTTATAAGAATGAGTGTTTGCAACATAGGAATATAAGAACATGTTTATTCCTCCATTCTAGTGAATACGGACTTGTTTATCCCTCCATTCGGAAAATTTTTCAAGAGCTTCAAGTGGGTGTTTCATTTCTTCCATTTCGTGGCGGAAAACAAACTTTTCCACCGGAAAGGAAAACCTCGTTCCTTCCAAACACCGTGTGATATAAGCAAAGCATAGGGATTGGATTTCTTAAAAATTCTATGAAAATCCTCCGATCCAAACAAGCCCTAAAAGTAGTTGAGGTGATTTGAAAATAATCCAGAGTTCCTTATTGTTTTCTATCTTTTAGGAGCGAGATTTTGAAAATTACTGAAGTAATGCAACAAATTTGCTTCAACTTTTTTAGCCACTTAAAATCCATTAATTTACAATTTTTTTGTAAATTATTGAAGATGCTCTTACAACATCTTTGGAGTTGTTCGTAGGTACAGTGCCGCCGACAAAAATCAAAGCTGAACCCATCAAGATTAAAAAAATAAACCATAATCCCCCATCCAAAAAATAAGTAACCTTACAAATCTGAATATTTTGAGACGGAGGGAGTAGGAAACTATCCATAACCGATGATCAAAAGCCTCTCCAGCAGCCCAAGCCCAAGAGGCATAGAGGGCAAGGGCACGCACTAACGCGCACGTGAACTTTTTTTAGAGTTAAATACATTGGTGGCCCTTAAACTTATGGCTCTATGCCACTTAGGTCTATGAACTCTCAAAATCGAAATCTGCCTCTCTGAACTTGTCAAAGTGTGCCACTTAGGACCATACCCCCTCAGAGGGCATTGACAAGGATAATTTTTTTTACAAAAACCACCCTATCTAGTCATCTTCCTCTAGCACTCCTTTCCTAGGCCCGTGCGGTGTCGACATCGCCCAAGCCGGCCTCCTCCTCCGGCCGAGCATGCCTCACCAATCCCCATCGCCGCTCCACACCCTAGCCCACCTCTTGGCGTCCCCGCCCGCCAGCGCATGTACGACAAGCACCAAGGCGGCATTGCCCTGGCGTCGCAGGTGGAGCTCCCCTTCGGCGAGCTACTAGTTGCGGCGGCGAACGACGGTCCCTCGCGGACGAGCAAGCCATAGTTGGCCACAAGCTCCGCTGCTCCAACCTGGAGAAGGCCATCTCACCCGTGGCTGCACCACAAGCAAGCGCCCTGACGCTCGCCTTGCGCATTCGAGCCACCGCTGCTAGCCTAGGTGTTTTACCAAATTTGCATTCAACATGTATAGCGGAATAAATATATAAATATAGTAGCTGAAATGGTGAATACATAGAAGTTCCTACAACAATAGAAGTGGTATCTTATGAAAAATAGAAGTTCTAGGGACTAGAATGTAAGAAATCAGTAAAGGAAATCATAGCAAGAAAATTTGCAGGAATTTTTATAAAGTGGAGGGGCAAGTCGTAAAATTGCTCTGTCATATCCACATCTCATCTACAGCCCGAGCAGTGAGTCTTCTTTCCCGTGACCTTCTTTCCTGTGACCTCTCTCTCTCCCTCCCTCCCCGTGGAGGGCGGTTGCAGGCAGGCCGCAGTCTCAGCCTTCGTGCGTTTCCGCAGCGCCGCAGCGCGTGTTCACAAGCCTACCGCTCGTTGCCACCGCAGTCAAATTCGATCGCAGATTATGGAATTTTACACGTGAACATGCCGCGAAACCCTGCTGCTCTCAGATCGACTGCTAGTGAACAATCCCAAAGCCTGAACGCTGGAATCCCCTCTTCACGTCGTCGGATTCCACTCAGAGTACTCGTCACCTCAACGCCGGAGTACTCGTCACCTCAACGTCGGAGTACCACAGCACGCCACCGGACTCCACACAACGAACCTGTCACCTGCGCCACCAAGGCTAGACAAATACCTTGGGTAGAAGGGGACCCGCTGACTGGAGAAGCCATAGCGTCTCCCGCAGTCAACCAGCGCTGGATCGATGGAGCAGCTGCACTGGATTGGGGAGATCTGCGCCGCCACACCAGGTCGGCTGAAGAAGTGGATAACTAGCGTCGGAGCAGGAGTAGACGCTGCCCACCACCCATGCCGAGGAAAGTCATCTCTGATACCAGAGTCACAACCCTTGGCCGTCGGCGAGATCAAACCGGTGACGTGAGCTATCACAATATGGAAATCGTGGTAGGGATCTCAAGAAGCGAGGAGGCAGCGCAGTTTCTAAATCTCGCTTCTGTTTACAAATATCTTCTCTCGCTTTTCTTTGTCTTAGACCTCTTCTCTATATGGTCGCTACTTAGCAATCGCCATGTAACTTGCCGACCACACACAAGGCCCAAAGCCTATGATATTCCGCCCATATATCCTATAGTATCGGGTATGACATTGATTCACTTTGATTCGGATCCATGTTAAAGACTTGGGAAAGTCTTGCCCCTCTTCCCATACCAAAACTAATCAAGTAGAATCTCAGAGAGCCCCTATGAATTTTTTTTGGGCTTCTATAGTGTAGCTTACAGACTTAAGATCGAGCAAAGAAGTGTTGTTCAAATTTCCCCTAAAAATATTTCTTTGGATCTGGTTGCATTGATTCACTTTGATTAGGTGTACCACAAGAAATGACTTCAGAAGTCATTGCTTGAGTTCTCAGCATTACTTAGAACTATTCATGTAGAATCTATGGCTTCATTGTCTCATATATTTGGGCATTGTTTGCCATTATTCATTTTACAAATTATTGTTGGAAGCGGACTTGGGCAACATAAATCAATGTTTATGATTTATATCTCTAGCTTTAGATGTAGATTGTGGATTTACATTCTATCAAAACATTTTGCATCCTCATTCATTACATGAAGATTCTACCTCATGAGATGAGGTAACTCTTGAGTCCTACATCACTCATTGCTCTTTGTAGTCCATTAAACACATCGTTTTGTTGATTTAAGTATGTTAACCAAGTCTTCATCTTTAAACAAGTGGTACACCATCATTTTTGGATGTCTAATTTTCAAGTATAACACAATGTATTGCACCATACTATCAACAAATCTAGTGGCTCTTCTAAGACCTTATTCTTGTGCATGCTACTAAGATTATAAACTATGCTTCCAACATAATGAAAGTATCCATTGCCATAGTTAACCATGGTTCTTCGTCACCTCTAGGATAAGTAAATCAGATGGAAATAAATTTTCACTATCTCGCATTTCTTTTTCTTCCCGAGGTCCCTTTCCTCATCTTCAAGGATCTCGCTATTGTAATATGTCATATAAAGTGATAAAATAACTTTTTTCCCAATCTCGCTCAGCAAGGATATATTGTAACGTATAATTTCTTGGTGCTTAACAGGGTATCACAATTCAACAAGTCAAGAAGACTCAGATCATTTGGTATGTAAGAAAGTCACTATCATGAAAAGACAATATCTCCATAATAATGATGAAAATCAAGTGATCATTTCATTTCTCTCCAAAAAACTTACAACTAATTTCAAAGCGAGATCAAACTTAACCTTCTTAAGATGAGTCCAGTAGAAGTTATCTAGTGTGAACTTGCCATTGAGGGATAACCCATGTCAGTGAAGCCGATAGATATCTTCAATAATTCCTAGAATAACACACTTAGCAATTGCCTGCCATTCTTCCTAATTTCTTAGGCATCTTCCTAGTTCTTACACTTGAAGGGATATATATGGGCTTGTGCAAATCTCTTTTCTCAAGTCGCTTCAATGCCTCGTATAACTCTCTTTACATGCACTTTTACATCCATAGTGAGTTTTGACTGAGGATCACCGAGAAATTCTGAAAGTTTTTTATAGTCAGACTCATGTGGGCACAAGAATACATCATAATGTTTTCTAAGTTCTTCATCAATCAGGAGGTCACAATTGATGTATTTATTCCTTCCTTGAGTTGAGCTTGTGTCAGCCTCCACTTTTTATTTTAGTTCTGCATTTTTATGCTCCAACTCCTAAACATACTTCTTTCATTTTCTCAACATCTACATCATCATATGCTACATGAAGAGAAAAGTCCGAGCATAGTGAATACACATCCAAATGAATAATGGAACATGAAGAGAAAGGTCTGAGCATACTGAATACACATCCAAATGAATAATTGAACACAAAGAGAAAAGTCTGAGCATACTAAATACACATCCAAATGAATAATGAATAATAGAACATAGCAGATACATAAACAATTAATATGCATTTGGTAATATAAATCTTCATGTTGAATAAGCAATTTGTTTTGTCAAAGCTGAGAAGATATCTCATCTAAAGCTAGAGATATCTATCTAAGCAAGTTTTGTTTGTCTGGATTCCACGATCCAATTTTCAGTGGGCCATAATGGCAAATGAGTAAATATATGTGCCATAATCCAGCAAAAGACCTAAGCAGATTATCGGATTGTGGTATCTGGTGGGGCAGATTGTGGCATCTGGATTCAATTCTGAGCCTTTGTTTCAGCTTTTGGAATGTAAAATCCACAATCTAAAGCTGAAACAAATGGGGCCTAAATACACTCTGTCGCCCCTCAGCTCTAGCAAGTTCCAAGCTCTGCCAACAGGCCCAAATAAGGAGACAAGTGAAGCGCATAGATTCTACATGAATAGTTTCTGAAGTAATGCCTGAGAACTCAAGCAATGACTTTTTGAAGTCATTTCAGGGTACACCGAATCAAAGTGAATCAATGTCATACCCGATACTATATGATATATGGGCTGGAATATCATAGGCTTTGGGCCTTGTGGTGGGCTGGCAAGTTACATGGCAGTGCTAAGTAGCAGCCATAAAGAGAAGAGGTCTAAGACAGAAGATATTTCAGAAGCAGAACTGAGATTAGGAAGCCGCGCTTCCTCCTCGTTCTTGAGATCCTCTACCACGATTTCCATCCTGTGATAGCTCACGTCACCGGTTTGATCTCGCCGGCGGCCCATGTCAACAGGCGCTCATACACAACAGTATGAGGAGTGGTGGTCACAAATGCAAGGTGGCCTTGATCAGCTGTACGTCCGCATGGGTTCCATTTATACATCGTATCAACAGATGGCTGTGCAGCACAATTTGGCATCCAAGGCAAGGGACCAAGTTAGTGCTCATAACCTCTCCATCGCCTCAGTGATTCCTGATTTGGTTACTAGGGACGTGTTGAATTTTAGGCCTCCTAGGGATGGTGATTTAGCACAAGCCACACAAGTAAGATTCAAGGCTCCAATGGCATCAACAAGTGCAGCACATGAGTCGTTCGATGAAATGCCTCTCACAGATGTGCTATGGGATGCTGAGTCGTTGCATGGCCTTGACTGGCAAGATGCATTAGTGCAGCATGAAGCTCAGTTTGGCGAGTGCTTGGATGTGGACAACAAGGCAAATTTTCATCTACTCACCAATGGTTTGCCCCCTCATGGCAATGACAGCTTTCTCACAGAATTTGACAGGGATGGTGCAAATAAATTGTTCAATAGTTTGCAGCATGAAGTTATTTGGGATGAGGAGATGCCATCTGACATTGGCACTCATGAAAGTGTAGTGCTTGCCCCAATCAGTACTTCAGGCCTCTCAAGCAATGTATCAACGCTGCAGACCAGGTGTTTGGTGATTTTCCTAGCAAGGTTGTGGTGTGGGATGAGGAACTGTTTCATGACGATTCATATGATGGATTACTGCAACAACTAGCTCTAGGTGGAGAGTGTTGGAATGGTGAGAAGATCAGCATACCTCTCTCACCGGGCAACAAATGGTCTGATCCTTTTAGTGATTTTGAATCAGTGAAGCTAGACATGACTGCACAAATAGACAGAATAGGCGCCATTCTAACAGATGTGGATCATGTGAAACATGCATTAGGTGCAACAAGTTGTCAGGTTTCAGCATGTGAGTTCAGTGAGAGTGAGACAGTTGTGCTTGAGATAAGGCACGAAACAATTGAGGCTTGTAAAGTTCTCACTGAAATGCCATGTCAAGAGGACACACAGCAACTAGTTGAGCAGGTCATGCCTGGGGTTCATGCAGTGTCCAAAGGACATTCACATGTATTTTTCGATGAAATATCTCCAAATGAAATGGCCACAACACATCTAGAGCAGGTTGTCTTCATGGCACCAGGGGTGTTTTATGGTGTTGCCGGAAGAACCCGGCCTGCAGCTTCGTTGCTAGGTCTTGTTGTAAAGAAACAATCAAGACGAATCAACTCGCCACTACTAACCAACCGAGTTTATCAACAAAAATCGAATCGCGCATCAAAATTGAGGGGATTTGCTATATTTTAGGTGCCTGAAATCTGACATTTTTTCAGGCGACGTCTGTGGACCATCAGATCTGCATCCAACTACCACTGTTAGTTGTTTCTGTAAGTAGGCAATAATAACGGGTCCGCGAATAAACCCGTTAGGAGATCCTAACGGGCCCGCCACTTTTACCGGGCGCCCACACAGGCCACACTGAATAGTGAATACCCACAAACTTTGGTGTGTGCTCAGTTGAGCCAGAACCAGGTTAGAGCAATATTATTCATCATGAAACAATCTAATTGATGGTACACTTGGACTATTAAACTAAGAGAAGAGTTTTCCTAGTGCAAGCTTTCTGAACATATGTTTTTCCTGCTTAATCAAATGTAAAAAGGAAAACAAAATAGTGGGAAGTTATATATAAAGACTCGATATTGCACATGTTAAACACTATAATTGCAGTAATCTAAGTGTGCAATTTACTACTTATAAATGTGCAATCAAGAAATGGAAACTAAACATAGCTTTGGTGTACCGTATATGCAAAACACAATTAAAAGATGTGAGCTCCTACTATTACAAGTCTGCATCTTCCGCGGAGCCACATCAGCTACGTGTCACACAGGGCTATATATGACCTTCAGCTGTATGCACATGTTGGCTGTGGTAGATCGATTGAACAATCAAATATACATGGTCATATCTGTGATTTACTCACTATCTGACCAGATAACCTCCCAAGGTCATATATAGCCAAGAAGAGGGTACTACAGACTACAACTATTCAAAATTAAACTACAAGATGTATATACATGGAAGCAACGAGCATGATTCTATATGCAAACCTCTGCATACAGTGTCAGGCTACATATAGTAATCGTCTGCTAAAAAAAATGAATAAAGGTCAGCTCATAACGTATCATCATCAGCAGATAAATGTGTCCAGGTGCATATCAGTTGCAACCAGTCTACAATTGCAACTCAGATCAGATTTTGTTGCTTGATGCATAAATGTGTCCAGGTGCATATCAGTTGCAACCAGTCTAAAATTGCAACTCAGATCAGATTTTGTTGCTTGATGCACAGAACCCATCTGTCATATGAATTTCTGAAACCAGTCAAATATTGCATTGCATATGCCACAAAGCCTGCACAGACCGATCACCGATGAAGGCAAATGATTTTCCTATGGTAGAGCCACTACTAGTAACTAATTGACAGATAGTAGCCTAGCAGGTTATCAACAGAGAAAGTTGTTGTGACTACTACTCTACGAGACCTGAAAATATGAAAAAGAAATTGATGAAAAATTGAGTCACATAAAACAGAAATCGCCATAAAACATATACACCTCCGATGCTAACCAAAGAACCATCGCCTACTGAGCAATCTAGAACCCTCCAGGAAGGAATGACGAGCTGAACTGGGTCCCCGTCAAAAATATCTGGCATTAGACTCTGACTCGATGTCAGACTACAAACCAATTCCGAAAAGCTGGTTGAATGGGCTCCGGTGCTTGATGGTGGCTTCAACCAACACCTGGAATAGCACAAGATTCACCTGAAGTTCCCAGCATTGTGGATGGCAGATGGACAGCTACTGGGCTTTTGTTGTTACTCGGACTCGAGGCCTGGCAGATGGCGTTGAGCAACTAATGTGCGTGTTCGTTGCCTGGGGTGTGGATTCGGCAGGTGGGATTGGAAGGGATCCGGTGCCGGCGGAGTGGGGGCTCTGGCCGGCGGACGCTCCTGTGGCCCGCGCGTTGAGGCAGCTCTCGGGCGGCCTGCTCGCGTGCAAGGAGGCGTTCGCGTCTCCTGGTGGCTCCAAAAAAACGGCACGGCCGTAGCTAGCTCGCTAATCCCAATAGCACAACAAAAACATCACCAATCTCTAACCCTATGACCTTCTCACACTCAAATCGAGCGAATCGACACCACATCAGGAAATGGCATCGGATAAATCACGCAATAGAAGAGATACAAAGAGGAAGAAGAGGGAGGAATCACGCACCAGATGATGTCGCCGGAGCTCCTCGGAGACCTAGAACAGTGGCCGCACCGAGGATGCCGATCTTGCCGGAGGATATCGAAATGTGGGACGACCGCCAGCGACGCGCCGCCGCTGAGGGACGACTGCCGTGCACCGCTCCTCCACTGGGGGCTAACTGTGGTGCTGAAGGGAAGGAGAAGGGGATGCGCCGGCGCCACCGCAGCCGGTGCTCCACGCGCGGTGGGAGGCTGCCAGGGAGCCGGAGGAGACAGGGCGGGCAGATCTGGGACTGGGAGAGTGGGAGGGAGAGCCGGAGACGAGCGAGTCGTTGAGCACTCGAGCACGGCGGCGGCCAGGCAGGGGAACGGGAGGGAGTGGTGTGTGTTGGGTGTTTAACGGGTGTAGATTGTAATGGATGCTCCCGCTCAGCTGGTTCAGCGGGCACGCCATCATACAGCCGGTTGCTGATTCGTTTACGTGAGAGAAGTACTGCTGGTGAATTCATGTAAATAGTATTCATGTGAGGGAGCTGGCCAGCCAGTCCAGCCAGCCCACCCCAGCCGATCGGGCTGATAATCAACATTGAGTGCCTCTTCGGATGCAACAATTAAAGTTTAGCTGGGTTTAGCTATTTCAACTCAGCTAAAGCCAGCTAAAATTTAGCTAAGTCTATTAGCTGCAGCAGCAAATACCCTAACTAAAGTTTAGCTGGAAAACTTTTAGTTTACTAAAGTTTTACTTCGAAATTGTAGTCAGCTAAGTTTAGTTTCGGTGCATCAAAATAGGCCCTAAATCGGGAGGTCAGAGATGCTAAGAGAGGCAGTGTTAGATGGAGCCATTTAATCCTGATACTAGTAAGGACAGGTAAGAACGGAGCAACATCTTAGTTATACTCATCAGTTCGAATACTTAGTTTTGGTAAGGATCGGTATACTAAGTATTTTGGTAAGGATCGGTATACTAAGTATTTTGGTAAGGATCGGGACAGCCTCACACCTTTCATAGTAAGGATCGGTATACTAAGTATTTTTGGTACGGGTAGAATAACAGATTAGTCAACCACCTGAGCAGCAGGAAGCTCTAGAACAGTATCCACTAAAACCAGAAGTGTGACAAAAATAGTAGAAGAAACATGTAAGCAGCAAGTAGCAAGTTTGTAACCAAGCTTGTTTTAGCTAATGGCCAAGAAATGTTGCAGTTTCAGCAACAATGTGCTTCCTGGTTGCAACATGGGATGGCAAAATCTTCCAAGAAAATAAAAATCCAACGGCGAGCACACGCTGAAGCTTCCAAGATGAACTCAACGCGTCAACCCCCACAAGGACGCGCGCGCATCTCAGCACGCATCCGTATAGCAAGAGCTTTAACAGAAAGCTTAATCACCTTGCAGGGATGCCATGGCGCCGATCTCCGGCGGGATTGGCCCGGAGAGGTTGCTGACGTTGAGGTAGAGGTCGGTGAGGTTGGCGAGCTCCCTGGGCAGGCCGCCGCGGAGCCTGTTGTAGTGGAGGTAGAGCCCCGTGAGCGCGGGGAGGCCCGCCACGGCGGGCGAGAGCGTGCCGGCGAGCCCCTTCCCCTGCAGGCTTCAGCGAGATGTTGGCCACGGCGCCGTGCGCGTCGCAGGCCACGCACTCGAACGACGCGCAGGGGTCGCCGCGCCCGGGGGGGCCCACGACGGGAGCAGCCGGCCCGATGGGTCCAGCGCCAGAAGCGCGCGAGCCTCGCCGTCGTCCGTCGCGCCGGCCATGAGGAGGAGGGCGTTGAGGAGCGCGACGAGGCGGCGGGCGGCGGGGGCCATCGCCGCGCCCCATCCGTGGCTAGGGCCGTGTTTAGTTGCTCCCAACTTCTAATTTTGGCACTATATAAAAAGAAGATTTCTGGTCACATTAAATTTATGGTAAATGTACGGAGTATTAAATATAGACGAAATTAAAAAATAATTGCATAATTATACTTTGCGAGACGAACATTTTAAACCTAATTAATCAACGATTAGACAATTATTATCCAATACAAACAAAATGCTACATTGCGCGGAGGTGCGGGCGCGCGGCTCGCTGCCTGCTTCAGCTCAGCGGAGGTGCTAACGTGGACGCACCCCAGAAGGTGTGAGGCTGTCGAGTACTGTGGGCTCCACTCGTCAGTGAACCTCTTTTTTTATTATAAGTGTCAGTGAACCTATGAAAGGTGTGAGGCCACTTAGCCGTGCGGATGAGTAACGGCGTCATGTGCAGACGGCCAGCAGCTACGCTCCACCGTGGTAGATGTCCATATGGGCCATTTGCCACCATCTCTCTCTATTTTCTTCGGCACTCTGGTCTGAAAATCTTGTCGTTTCACATACAGAATGACGTAAAAAAGAACTACCACTGCATGTCCAAACGACAGTAATGAAAGACCAGAGGAGTATTGTAGTTCATTTATGTGGCATACATTGTACTACTTGCTCGTCATGTTTTTCTTACCCAATGTACGTTTATTACCGGAGTTTTCTAACCAGTGCGTGGTTTGATTGCGTTTTCGTCTTGCTTCATCTATCGGGCTTGTTGTCATTTGATTGGTTTTACTTGACAGGATTAAATTTGGTGGTCTTTGGTTTTTATTATGAGAGAAAAACAACATTGACCTGGTTGGTTTGAAAAAATTGGCTCAAACCAACGAAATTAACAGATGTATGATGACTTTTATATCACGTCGTGATCCAAACGAGTACAATACAATGTTGTCGACCTCATGGCTGGATCTCGCGCGGGGAGGGGCTCAAGCCCCCTCTACCCACTGGATAGTGCAAGAAGAAAAGGAACAAAAAGAGGATGAGAGAAAAGAAAACAGATGATTAATTAGTGCTTGGGTGGAGGTGAAAGAAAATGAACCCCTACAATGAAGTCTGCGTATTCTACAATGAGATAACTTTAGGCTCCACTCATCATAGAATCTATGAAGGTGTGAGGCCACTTGGTTGTGCGGATGAATGATGGGGTCATGTCCACACGGCTAGCAGCTACGCTCCACCGGGTACATGTGTATGTGGGCCATTTACAACCATCTTTCTCTAGTATTTGTTTGCCGCAAAAAATCTTTCTCTAGTATTTTTTTAGAAGGTTACAAGAGCAACAAAAGGAAATAAAGACAAACAGGGGGGGGGGTGAAGAGGGTGGGAGGAAGGAATTCAGGTAACAAAGAAAATCAGGCCTATTACACAAGCTGCTCTAGCCAACCCTGAAAACGAAAACGGACGTGAAAAAACGGTATACGGTTGTGGATGAAACGGGATTTATCCCGTCCGTTTTCATCCTTACCTGCACCGGTGCACTTTGATGTTCTGAAGGCCCATCTTGCAACATCGGCCTGCATCGTTGGGCCTTACTGCTCTGGACATCCATCCCTCAACTGCCCACTCTCAAAGCCTGGCATTTAAATTGTTGGCGCCGAAAAGTGCTCCTCTTCCCGCGTGCTCGAAGCCGGCGTAGTGGACTGGTCAGATGGCACGACCAGGACCGCTACCGCAGCTTCCTGAACTTATCTGGCAGCGGAAAGTGGACTGATGGTTTTTCCCCTTCCGGCGACGAGATGCTCTTCGGGAGAGCACTATGCTCCAAGGCTACCCAGGACTCAGCAGCATGCGCCGTCTCCGCTAGCGGCAGCAGACAGAGATCAGCCTTCAGCAGAAGTTCACTTTCGCCTTTTGCCATCGACCAGCATGGGATCCTGAACTGTTGCAACTTCGAATTCCAACAGCTGATCAACGGGCTTAGCCTTTGTCTCTTCCTTGAAGTCCAGCCAAGCGAGCTGCGGGCCTGCTGGCTTCTGGCCCGCCCCGGGTGCAGCCTTTGGTTTGGCAGGCAGGAAACGCCCAACCTGCTGCACCGAGCAGGCAACCTCCCCCACCACGATCACAGCTGTTACATTTGACTTCCTTGGTGATGAAAAAAGGATGTGTTGGCGTCTCCTCTTTTAAATATTTAACCCTGGAACGTTGGTGGACTATTGTCCTCTCAAGAGAAGCAAGAGCAAGACAATGTCTCTTTAATTGTTTTCTCAGCCAATTTTCTTCATAGGACACAGCTCAGACGGTCTTGCAATGGTCAGGTGGGCACGCGCAAGGCACGCGTCACAAGTTTGAGCTTAACAGAGGTTCGCTCCAACCAGCAAGCTCCAAGATTCTGCAACCCCAAAAAAAAAATTCGCAATTTTGTCCAAAACCTTTGGAAATGAAACCCCCTTATTTTAAACGAATGAGATATTAAAAAGCAGATAAAGCCCTAGGCAAAAAAAAAGATACAACTACAGTCGGTTAGATTGGGTCATTAACATGCACCAAACTCAAAATCAAGAGAAGAAGAAAACAACTCGAATGGAACATCGACACGAACGCCTCATCGTGGCGGAAATGGTCGCCGTTGAGCAGGACAGACCGCACGTAGGTCACCTCGGCAATGCAAATCTGGTGGCCACCACCTCCCACGTCAGCCTCATCGCCAACTTCGTGGGCGCCTCCCACGCCGGCCTCCTTGCCAACTTCATGGTCGCAACTGGCGTACGGTCCCCAAACCATTGCCCTCCACTGCCAAGTAGATGCGAGGCCCTCCAATCGTCGCACCAACGCCCCTCCTGGCCGCCTTCCTCCGCCGTGGACACCGAAAACATGAATCCTCAGCTAGGACCCCATCTTCCTCATGACGACGTTGGCTGCCGTCGCAGAGTGACCGAGCACGAGTTCCCAATACAACACCTCCAAGGAGGGACATGACGCTACTAATGTCGCCGTCTGACCATAAGGTAAAGGGTTTCACCCAGGAAAAACACGCAGCGCAAAAGGGAGAGGACGCTTCCAAGGAAGAAAACGACACCCGGAGGCGTCGCCGTCATCGGCCCGAGAGGGACAAAGCTTTTGCTATGGCGCCTTAACCCCGTGTCCGCTGCGCTAGCCGCCGCCCCGTGAGTCGCTTGCTCGGGCTACCAGCCGCATGCCATGGCTGTCGCCAGCTTAGCCACCTGCCACACCGAGCATCCCGCGGCCACGCCCGCTGACGTCGGGCGCCCCGCGGCCGCCGCACGCCGACACTAGGCACCTGGCGCACCCGGACCCGGGCTCGCCATATCCGCCCCCTACCTCGCCGGATCCAGGAGATGAGACCGTGGATCTGCGTGTCGGGGCGTCCTGGTCGTCGCCACCTCCCACCACCGCACCCTCGCAGCCCATGCATGTCGACACACGCGCGCATGGCATTCGGGCCACCAGACCTGAGCACCATAGTCGGACGCACGACCAAGTCTCGACTCTAGCATGCCAACGTAACCACCAAGTTGATGTTGCCACCAAGGGCAGCGCTGCAACTGCGCACTTGAGTCCGTGTGCCAGGAGGCGATAGATCCACCCGTAGGGGTGATGGATCCGCCCACAGCGATGCCGGAGCCAGCCATCAGAGTGCCGGCAGACACTAGCGCCGTCGAAAGACATTGTGCGCCGCCTGGCCGAGAAGGCCATCCTCGCGGAGCCCAACTGAGAAGTGTCGTGCCGCCGCCATCCTAGCTGCCGCGCGGGCACCAGGCGGCCGGCTCTGGCGACGGCGAGGGACGACAGCGAGGAGGGGGCAGAGCACCGGCGCGGCTGAGTAGCCGCCCGGGGAAATGAGCGACGCTGGCCTGGGGTGGGTTGGTATCTCATTTTACCCTTCATCCCACCTTTCAGTCCAAGAACTAATCGACAATGGTCACAAATCTCTACTGGATATAGAAGTGCACATCACACGGTTAAGCCTAACCAAAATTATTAGAGCTTCCCTCTCATTCAACCATGTTCCATGAGCTTGATTTCATTGATAAATTGCCTAAACCGACCCATCATTAAAATTAGATAATATTGAACAACTTCTAACCTCTCTTAGTTCTTCTAAAGATTCGATTTTCTAGTTATCTTGATGAGGGTCGTATACCCCTGTGAACCACCAACATTTATCATGGACGTCAATGGAATTTGAGAGTCTGAGCAGGTCGTTGCGCCATGCTACCAATATGCCACCTCTTGTTTCTTGGACATGGAGGAACAAACGACCCAAATCTTCTCCCCAGAATGTCACGCTCTCAGCCTAAGGGGAGCCCTAGCCAGGCCACAGCCCCCGCGGGGTGAACACTCGACTCTGCCAAGCCGCGTAGGGCAGCACACCGCCGTCCCGTTCCACACCTATGAGGCTGTCGACCACTCCCTCGGTAGGGTCATGCCGGGGGCGTGACGCGTTTGGACAAAGAACTCCCCCAAGCCAACGAAGCGCCCCTCTAGGTAGAACTCCCCCAAGCCAACGAAGCGCCCCTCTGGGTAGTGGCGGTTAGCAGGTAGTGGTTTTTTGTCGGCCCCAGCTACAAGACAAACGAGGACCCAAGCCCTAGACAAATGACCCGATTTGTACTCCCATCGAGAGATCGAAGAACGATCTACCGACCGAAGCACAAACCCTAGGCTAGCATAGTGCTTCCCCCTACACACCTCTCTCTCGATTCCTCCATTGTAAGAACTCTCGTTTTCGAGCATTCCCAACACGAACAACACTTGATAGACGTAGAGGTAGGGCTTAGAGGCACGAGCCAGGCCACATAAAAGGCCTCCTTTTTCTAGAAGCGGCTCAATCTAAAACCGCCTCTAAAAATTATTCCCAAAGCGAGCTTTCAGAGGCTCCTACAAATGACCCTATTTGTAGGGGCGACTCTATCTAGTGTAAGGATTCCTGCTAAGGTAAAAATTCAGCTTGAACAAAAGTTAAATTCTTGCGTGGCAGTGCCACTTCTATGCCGTTCGTGAACACAAATAGATCGAGTAGGCTAGTGTAGAGCCTATTCCACCACCTGGATGTTAGTGGAAGTGCAAGAGCAAGTAGATCGGGACCAAACCCTAGAATCACCACAAACACAAGTAATACAATGCAAATCACAAGAACACAAGAGACATAATGATTTATCCCGTGGTTTAGCTCGCTACCAAGGCTTGCCTAAGTCCACGTTGTTGAGGAAGCCACAAAGGCTTGGGTCTCGCAAACCCTATCCTCATTCTCAAGTAAGAGAGTGAACTCTTGAGATGAGTGGTTCTTACTAGATGAAGAGGGTGATTACAAACGTCCGGGCGACACTCTAGCCGGCTAGTAGCAAAGCTCTAACGAACAGTGTGCAAAGAAGAAAGCATGGACATGGATACGAGACCCGTAATGCAATTAACCACAGTAGCCGCCAGGGTGCACCCTACGCTTTGAATTCTTCTTGGCAGCTCAAGACCTTTCTTATTCGTTCCTTGCTTCTTAAGTGGATTTATCTGGGACTGATACTCTTTTCCGAACTAATAACCAATGATTTCCATTTTGACAGCCACAAGGTGGAGAATGAAGGACTTGCTCTCAAGGCTAAGTGTTTGAGGATATTTTGGTGGTTAGTTTGAGCACTTAGTTACACGTTAAAGCTTGTGCATTGTATCCCCTTTGTAGTGTGGCTTTTCCTATACTCAAATTCGAAATAGAAAATAAATTAAACGCCTTTGAGTCGTCGGTTGCTACGTCCTTTTGTAATTGGGGACTCCACCATTGTATGTATTATCCACCCTTTCATTCTACCTGCTTGTCATCTTGATAAATCTCATTAGTCCTCTAATTGCGTGGTCATTATCACCAAAACCCATATTTGGGCTTGATTGCACTTACATCTAGCCGCCCCTAAACCGCCTCTAAAAATGGACGCCGAATAGTAAAATTAGGTAACGACCAAAACAAAAGTTATAGAATTTCCCACATTTGAAATTTGAATTTTTAAACTACCTCGGATAAAGAAAAGACCAAAATAGAAGTTTTAGATCTCAAAAAGTTATACAACTTTGTAGTTGATAACTTTTTCATTTGAAATCATTTATTCAAGGAAAACTACGTCTCAATTTCTCACATTTGAAATTCGAATTTTTCGAATGGTCTTGGATGGAGAAATAGCCAAAACAAAAGTTGTAGATATCAAAAAGTTAAACAACTTTGTAGCTGACGACATTTTCATTTGAATTCGTTTAGAGTTCCAAACACTCATTTCAAATTTGGTTGAGTATAATATGAGAAGAAAAAATATATGATATAAACACAAGTGAGTGTGGGTGGAGTGAATGTGGTTGGCTGCCCAATGGGGTCTTATCAGATTTTTTGTTGTTGCTATTTTACTATTTTGTAGACCCGTAGGGGCGGCTCGTTTTTCAGTCACTCCTACAAGTACTCAGTCGCCTCATTGATTTCTAGCGATGGATGGATAGGGGCGGCTCGCCGCTCGCTGAACCCTCCCTACAAACTATGTGGAACCACCCCTACAAACTCTCCCTGGCGTAGTGTTAGCTATCAAACACGGATTGTTATTTACATCCTCTTTACCATGTATTATTTGTTGACAGCATATATCCGTGAACTATTTATTAGGTTTTCTGCGTATTTTTCACAATAATTGTTATTTTGTTTTGTTTTTTTGTCACTAGCAACGCCCGGACATTGGCTAGTACTCGTAATAAATGAAAAGAGCACGAGAAGCTAATAGCAAGCTTAGGTACAGGTGGTGCGGAGCATGCATATATTTACGTGTGTATATGCTATCCAAAAAACGGAGAAGAGCGTCTCATGCATGCAGACGGTCTCTCCCATGCATGTACGGAGCGTGGCCATTAATTAGCCAAGTCCAGCACCTCGGCAGTGAATGATAGATTGAACGCCGAGCCAAACTAATCTCAGCGTCAATTGTTTGCACACAGGGCCACGTTTAGGGATGAAAACGGTCTGGAACGGTCGGGAAAATGTCTTAACTATTCCTGCTCCTATATTTTTTGGCCGGGAATGGGAACGGGAACATGAACGGGAAGGTCGGACGGGAAAACGAATCCGGTATTACGGGATATCGGGAACGGAATATTTCGAACGGGAACGTGTCGATTACGATCGGAAAGTGGTAACACAAGACGAGAACATCGATATGTGTAACCACTTGAAACAGTGAGCTCGATTCAACAATAGCAACCATGTATAATCCATATGCAAACAATAACAAACAGTGCGTGTCTCCGTGGCATAGAAATAAAAATTTGCACGAATGACAGATGATCATTGCAAATTAGGCAATTAGCAATTAAAAAAATTAGAAATCGTATCATATAGTTTATACTTACTTTGCGGCTGCTTGCACCTTGCACAGTTGCGCTTGCGCCTGCAGATTTGCTTGCTCACAGAGTCGCAGCGAATCAGTGGTCGCTCGGGCTCGGCTGCTTGGTGCTCGCTATTGGCGGCCGCCGGCCGGACGCGGGCACGACGGCGCAACACAGACTGCAGCTCTGCCTCTGATGTCCGCCTGTCTGCAGTCCGCTCCGCTTCTGAATGACTGAATCGCTGATCGGGATCGCTCGCGGGGAACTGGAAGCGACGCCGACGCGAGTAGCGAGGCGTGAGGCGCCGCCGCCGATGTTAATTTCCTCGCTGCGACTCCTGCGAGTCGTCTGCGGCCTTAAAAACGGGAATTTCCCACGGGAGTTTTCCTGACCAAATACGGGATCCGCTAATTCGGTCGGGAAATCACTCTAACCGATTTCGATCCCGGATTCGCCGAATTTTTCCGGATTTATTCCCGAATCCATTTTTTTTCCGAGAAAATGATATCCGGTTGGGAATTCCAGTGTTCGGTGTCGGTCGGTACGGGAATTTCCCGTTCCCGCTTTCATCCCTAACCACGTTGATGCTTACGTGGCAAGTTAAATAGAGTCCTTATATGCCGAGCTTAGATCTATTTAATTTAATTATGATGAAAATAGTTTTCCTGAGGGTCTATTTGAAGAAATAGTTTTAAAAAGGGCTAAAATAGAAAAATGTCTCGCATGAGAGACATGATCCGTGTCCTACTTCTGCACGGGCGCATGAGCAAGTTGCCAAGTTTGGCGTGGACGTCCTCGTCTCCTCCCCGGCAAAACGGGCGCAGCTTGTTGGATGCATCGGTGGACATGGAACGTCGGTCCTATATTCGGGTAAAACCAAGAAAACCGAACTGTCTCATCTACGTTAGAGATCGGTTTGTGCGTGATTCCAAAAGACCGAAACAGAAAACAGACACAAAACAAGCTAATATTGCCTATTATTTTATATAAAAAAACACAAGGTAACATTATTAATTCCGGCAGGGTACGCGAATTAAGAAGGGATGAGAGCTAGGGCTGCATCCACTGCGGCGAACTTTTTTTTTTGTTTTTTAGCCTTTTTTTCAAAAAAATTTATAAATATGTCCCTAGAGGTATGATTTCAAAATTTTGACCTTTAGCTCGGCGTCATCGTGGCGCCGAGATTACACGTCTCGGCGCCATAGATTTTGGCGCCTAGGTCTTGAGCTCGACGCAGACGTGGCGGTGACTTGGCAGGCAGCTTGGCGCCGTATATCTTGGCGTCGAGCTTGACGCCATGGTTATTGGCACCGAGAACGGCGCCAAGATCTATGGTGCAAGGTGGTGTTTTAACCTGGCCCCCAACCTTTCTGCTCGAGCCTTCTTCCTCTTCTTTCTCCTCTCTTTCGGGTTTTCTCTCTCTCCACTTCGCCCTACCTCACGAATCGGCATATTGAACCTTGGAAACTTTGATTTGATTCGTAGATCTTCGAGAGCAAGGTATCCTCGCTCCCTTCTAGTTTTTTTTCACATCGATTCGGTATATATTAGTCAGATTTTTCAACTTAAGAATCGTCATTCCTTAGGGTTTCATGCAATTTTAATATTTATATTATACAACCGTAGGATGCCAAGGCGTGAAAAAGCTACCAAACCAAGGTAACCTCAGCGCACGTTGTTATGTTATGGGTTCATTGTTGTCTGATCAAATGGGAAACCCTAGGTGTAGGGTTTAATGTTAATTGATTTTGGTTCTTATAATGAAAATGACTAAATTATAGTTATGACCGGATGACCGGAAATGCCTTCGACCCATTGCCTCTGTCTAGTGGTGTTCCAGTGCCCATGCGCTTTTGCGGCGATCCTTGCAAGGTAGCCAAGTCCGATGAAGAAGACACGTATAAGCAGAGGTATTGGATGTGTTCTAATTTTGCGTTTGAGCCTACACTTCGTCAGCGCCGCATTAACAAGATGGTGATGAATTGTTGTTTGTGTCATATGACGTCTTGCATGATTTTTTTGTTTTGTAACATTTGCATTTTTTTGTAGACCCCTCCACCGCTCTGTGATTTTGAGCAGTGGATCGACACTGAGATCAAGCCTGAAGACAAGGAATGAATGCAGAAACTGTTGCGGTGGGAGACAGAGGACAAGAAGATGATAGAGAAGAGACGCGGAGAGGAGGCTGCAAAAAAGGAGCACAAGGAAGAGGAGGAAAGGAGACGTGCTGCTGCGTATAGGGAGGAGAGGGGGAAGAAGCTTGAGCGTGCACGCCAAGCGAAAACAGCGATGGAGGAGAATCCCGATGCCCTGAGGAAGGGAAAGTGGCCTTGTTGCACTCAGTAGTCTCCATGACTTGCTAATTCTATGGTTTATTCATGAATACTGCTGTCTACTATCTGCACGTACTTCTAGTACTATTGTGTTGTTTAATGTGGCATAGTATTGGATTTTTCATTATGTAGTTGTTTTCATTATTTGTGGTCATAGTGAAATGTGATCACGTGCTGCAAACAAAATCTAACGAAGTAGGGCATTATATAATTCAACATACAAAACACATGAAACAGCATGTGAGAACATGTACCAAACTAGGGTACAGAGTTTCTTCGACTAAATCTAACATGCCTTAGGTAATTGAACCAAACAACAAACAAATGGATGTGCCATGTGAATAAGATAGGGTCGTCCTAACAGTGTGGCCACATAACAAATTGTGTTGCACCTTCTTCACAGTAGCCTCCCATTGTTGGTGGTGGTGGTGGCGGGGGTGACAGCGGAGGCCCCTTGTTCTTGTGGTTAGGGCAGGTATAATATGGATCATTGCAGAGTGCCTCCTGTGAATCGGCATCATTGTTGTTGTCGTCCTGTTCGTCGTCCTTGTAACCGCTGCTAACTTTCCTTTCTAGATTGAAGATACGGTCCTATAGGTAGTAGATGTACTCCGCATGTGGATAAATAGGTCGAGGATCGACCCACCTAGTGAATCCACAGTTTTCTTCGGCCAAAGAAGACTGCAATAAGTATGTCATGTAAGTTGTATAGAAGAGGAACATATTAAAGAAACAAATAGTAATAGCAATTACCCATGCTCGCGGACATTTGAAGAAACGATGACCTCTATCTATTCCCTCGGTGAACATATGCACTAGGCAGTCCTCACCATGCATGCATTTGGCCACTCTTCTTTTCGTCATCGTATCCTCTCAGTGGCGCCTCTTTGGTGAAATCACTTTTGCTCTCGACTGGGAACCTCTCATAAAGAGCTTCCTCAAAGAAATCAGGACCAAGAGAACCCTCCCACACAATGGTAGTTCCCTTCTCCTTTCATCTTGCAACACCCTCTGTGTTACATTGTACTGTTCTTGCTAAAACACTGCATAAGCATCTTACTTATGTGCAAATGTGTATGACATGAATTATAAATCAATGTTCGGCACTGGAAACAATTATATGAAACAAGAAACAAATGTTACGTTTCATGTCACATAACATTGTTTAGTATTCTAATCGAATTTTTGTCGAAACAAAAATGCTATAGAACCTTTTGTGAACGGCGATAAAACATGTGCGGTCGAGAGGATAGCTAGCTAGTACATCCAGTATGTCAGAATTGGAATTCAACGCGAAACCATTCGCAGTAAGTTGTTTCGCGTAAGTTTGAAAGAGGGTCGACGATGCCACTTTTGGCAAGTTTTGTAGAGCGATCGGCTTAGGAAGGGGCGCGATGTCATGACTCCGGTTGATAGCTCTACGTACCCTCGTGCGCATCGAACAGCTGGTTTGGTGTTTGGAGCATTGTGTACAAGTTTTCTAACTACTTTAAAAAGCGTGCACGGCACATGGGTTAGCTCTGGGCATGGTCACCACTTAGCCTGGCACCGCTGTTGGCCTGCCAGCGCGCACTGCCGTGCCGGTCGCGTCCCACTACCGCGCCTGTGCACGCGCACGGTCCTTGCGCTGCGTGCAAAGGCCGCCGCCACCGTGCACTGACCGTCTGCCACCGCGCGCTGACCACGGCCACCACTGCTGCTTGGCTTGGCGCTGCTGCTGGCTCGCCCAAACGCGTGCGCGCCGATGCACCGGCCACATCCGCACTGCCACCGTGAAGGCACATGCGCGTAGGGTCTTGGCGCGGCTGCCTTGTCTGCCTACTACCACTCGTTGGCGCGCGGGTCATAGCACCATGGCTGACGCGCTGCGTCCGGGACGCCGACCGAGCTCTGCCGTGCCATGCCCTGCCCTGCTTTGTCCGGAGGCGCACCGAGTCCCGCGCTACACGCCGCCAACGGCCACGCCCGGCACTGCTCCGTTGATTCACCTTGGCTGCTCGCGCGAAGGACGATAGCCTGCTCCACCATCACCTCCACATCACTTTGCACTTTGTTTTCCTTGTCTGGCGCTGCCCGCTGCGACGCCATGCCGAGCCTCGTCGGCTTGCAGCCGTGGCCGTGCGGACAGCCGCCTAGAGCACGTGCCGCTGTCACCCATCGTTGTGCATGCTTGTTTGTTGCGTTGACATCCGCAGCCGGGCCGAGCCAAGCCGCGCTAGGACCCCCTTATCTCCGCTGTCGCCATGGCCACCGGGACTGTTCTTTCAAATTCGCCATGGTGGCAGTGCCATGATTCAAATTGACTACGTCCTCGACTCCGCTAGGTAGCTAGTAGTCCTACCGACCCCACATCGCTGCCTGTAGATTCGTCCTATGCTTCAATTTGGAATCACCGCCCTGCCGGGTCCATAAGACCGGACGGACGCGCACCATCGGCAAGTCAGCCATTCCGAGCACCTAGTAGCGATTCATTGCACCATTAGCCTAGTCGTACCCTCCTGTGCACCCCGCGCACCTCAGCCATAGCTTTACAGCAGGCTAGCCATCACCGACACGGCCGTGCCATCACCGGGCGCCGTCGCATCGTCGGTGCGCACGTGGCCAACTCAGCTCGGGCCTTCTCCGGCTAGACCGGCACCTCAAGGGTCCCCGTGGGTAGTGCCTCAAGCTCGCTAGCTATTTGGTTTGCTCCATTTTCGCTGTGGCTCACGGGAACGCACCCGCCATCGCAGGTCAAGGATCACCGCCGAGGAGGGAGCCCGGGATGACACCCCTGTTCGCCGTATCGCTTCCTGCCACTATGCGTTGTCATGGAGGTAATCATCGGTCCCTTAGCTAGGCCTTGGTGAATCAGGTGACGCCGGCGTGGCCGCCCGGTGCCCACGCCGTCGCGCCAGTGCGCGCACGGGTGCCGGGGGACGTCGCCACGGTAAAGAAGAAGAAGGGGGAGGGTGTATCTATAAAAATGTAGACTAGAGAAATAGTGCCTTAGAGCTCACTGTAAATACCGAGTAGATCGGGGGCGTTTTTGCATGTTGCCGTCGCGCGCTGGTCTCTCTTCCGTCGCGGGCCGTTGGCCGGCTGGGCCGCGCCCCCGCGTGGGCCGCGCTTTGCTGGCGCGCGCGCCGCGCCGTGGTGGGCCAAGCCACACATGTTGGGCCGAGGTGTAGAATTCGGTTTCCTTAATTTCCAGTAAAGTAGAAATGCTTATTTATTTTAGTTATGAGTCGAACTTCGATAAATCGTAGTAAATTGCGTAGTTGTCCAAAAATAGTGAGACTAATTTTGTTAGGTTCGCAAAAATACCATCTACTTGATAGTACAGTTCGATTGCAGTTAGCTGTGACGAGTATTGGGTCATAAATTCAAAACTAGAGAGCTAATATTAGGTAGGTTAATACTTGTAGGAATATTTGTGGATAATTGGTGATAGATATAGCCACAAAAATTTTACAGTAGGTCCACTAGGTTGTTATGTACTTGCTGTAAATTTTGTAGCCTTAGAATGGGTTGTTAAATAAAATAGCTATTACTCTTGTTTTATCGTATCTAGATTAAATCGGTATTAGGAGTAAAAATACATGTAGTTGCTATAAGAATGTATGTCATGTTTCATACTTGTTAGCGGTGATGGTACGTAGCTTAGCCTTTAGTGGGTAGACCTCAGTAGTTTAATAGATGTACTTTTAGGTTAAGAGTTGTTGTTGTCATATTATTAAACATTGCATTATCATTTCATATAGATCACGAACTGGTAGACTTCGTGCTCATCGGCGAGCCATAGTACGACGAGGTGATCGAGGAGTACAAGGAGGAGATCCTCGTGCAGGAGGGAGCCCAGGAGCCTGTTGGTGCTAACTCTGCTGACCCGGCGCCTGCCCAAGGCAAGCCCCGGAGCATAACCCATATTTTTATGATCACTGAATATATATATATATATATATATATATATATATATATATATATATATATGTGATGTGCATTTAAGTTACAGGCATTTTATGGAAACTACCTGCATAAACATACCTACCCATGAGTCCTACTAGTACCTGCCGTTACTCGCAAATAGGTAATAAAATATGATCACTCATGATAAAATGGTGGAAAGGAAAATGGTGACCGGGCAGTGATATGGATTGGGTACTGGTGGGTGTAAGGGGTTATGTCCTACAGCCAACAGGGCATGACTTGGTTACACTTTTTCCCTGTCCGTGTCGATTAAGGACCGGTCCTTGCATATGGCTCTAGGCAAGTCACAGATTTATTGTCCCGAGCGCATACTTGGGTATGGGCGTAGGGAAGACTTGTTACTCTCTTGTCGCGGATCCGGCTCTTTCCAGACCGACTGATTGGAGGCGGGGATGGTGGAGGTCCTTGCACCACACTGAGTCCGGGACTCAGGAGTGGGGGCTTGGAGTCCAAGTTTGGACGGAGACCTAGACACCCAAGATAGGAGAGTGATGGGTTAGTCCTACTTGTGCCTGGGGTACAAGCGGGGCGTGTGTTTTTGGGGCACCCAGCTGGGCACATTAATTCATGAATCACCGGGAAATCTGGTACGGCTTGTCTGCGGTTTAGCACCATAGTAAGAACTAAAAGTTGAAAGAAAAAGAAAGGGAATTGATTGCTCAACTCTTGCCTAAAAATAGAACAGGTGCTTATATAGCCTGGCTAGATGATAACTTAATACGGCTAATAAAAAGACACGAATAAGGACTCGCTACTAGTGTTGCTTTCTGCTAAAAAAACCAGCAAACCATAAAGCTTATCATATTCCTTGGAGTCGGAAAATTATTCCCACTAGTCGGATAAGTCTTGCGAGTACATTGTGTACTCAGGGTTTATTTACCTCTGTTGCAGGTGATGCTTGAAGAGTACCTTTGTGTGGAGGATCCTTCTGGTGGGCTCAGACGAAATCCTCGCCCCTTACTGCTAGACATTATTTTTAAATTTCGCTGTTATCATTCCGCACTCTGGTATTTGGTATTGTAATAATGTACTTTTTTAAGAAACTTTGTTGTATGAAATGGACTTGTATTATAACTCGTTCTCGTTATTGGATCCTTGGGAAAAATGTGGATCTTTTAGGTTCTCTCTTGGGGTGTGCCCGATGGACACCGCCCTCTGTAGCTTGCTTTTGGGGTGCTTAGTGTCTGGTGGAAGACGAGCACCTCCGTAAGTGTTCTATTTCGGGCGGTTCTACCACAGTTGGTACCAGAGACAATAATGGTTACGAGTTTCATCACCCTTTTTCAAAAACTTAAAAATTTGACCAACAAAAGTTTTGCGAAAAGTAGGATGCGATTATATTAGGTAAACAAGTATAAGCCCTAGCACTATGGTCTATCTAGGATAGCGGCACTGGTTTTATCTAATCAGTTTTCTGCAGGTATGCTGACTTACGTTACGTAAGAAATCGCTTAGTATCGCGGAAAGTGAGTGTGCGATGCGCCAAAATTTTTATGAATGCCGCTATATTCCAGCTTGAGTGAACCTATATGTCAAAGCATGTATCATGATAATAGCATCTTACTTCAACTGAAACCCCCTTCATGTATAATTAAATTAGTAAATTGATAGGACTAACTAACGAAGTGCTTTAATAAATGTGCTGTCATCCCTATGATTCCTTGCTTCTGATCCGAGAAGGTGTTCTAATGGATGGTTCATATCTCTTACAGATGAATCTAAGGTCTGGACACAGGAGCACCAGTTCTGGGGCGTCTCACGAGGGCTAGGGTGACAGTGGCCGGGCCATTAAGCATGGCAGCGGGGGAGGTCAGGAGGTTCCACCTCTGGCTCCTCACCCTTTCCCGCCGCCGCCACCGTCTCCGCCGATGACTCCCGCAGAGATGATGGCTGAGCTGATGGCTACTCGTCGAGAGACCACAGGGGCCTCGCCTGCGGAGGCCACGGGGGCAACGGTGGGAATGAGGGTGGTGCCCACCGTCCTGGGGGACCGTCCTCTTATCATGACTTTCTCAAGACTCACCCACCCACCTTCACCCCGTCTGATGAGCCTCTAGAGGCGGAGCACTAGCTTCGCACTCTAGAGCAGAAGTTTCTGCTGCTCGACGTGACTGACGAGCAGAAGGTGTGCTTTGCAGCACAACAGCTTTTGGGGTCCATAGGTGCATGGTGGGAAACCTTCCATGCCACAGAGCAGCTGGATCATCCAGCAACACGGCGGGAGTTCTCCACTGCATTCCGAGAGTTCTTTATCCCTGCAGGTGTCATCAACCAGAAGGTGACTGAGTTCCTAGAGTTGCGCCAAGGGATCAGGACAGTGATGGAATATGTGAACAAGTTTAATCACTTGGCTCAGTATGCTGGCAGTCAGGTGGATACTGATGACAAGAAGAAAGACCATTTCTTTCATGGTCTAGCTCCCCTCCTTCAGGAAAAGCTATACACGACGAACTATCAGACCTTCGGGGCACTAATGAACGCTGCCATTGCCATGGAGGGTTTTCAGCGGGAATCCCAGGCCGATTGGAAGAGGAAGCGGGTGGCAGCTGGATCCTCTAGCCACCCTCACACACAGAAGATTTAGGTTGTCCAGCGGGGGCCCTATCAACCATCTGGCGGACCTTCGTTCTGGCAACCCCAGCAGACTTCGCAAGCTTCCTCTACACAGTACTGTGCACCTCCGCAGCAGGTGCAGCCCCAACAGTCTCAGGGACAGTAGGTCCCACCTCGTCAGGGGTTCAGGAATAAGCCAGGTGCTTGCTTCAAGTGTGGCAAAGATGGCCACTATGCTCGAGCTTGCCCCCAGAACTTGCCAGCTCAGTCCGCTCAACCGTCCACAAATTCCAGGCTTGTCAAGAGGACCATCATCAAGAATAAAGTGCCCAGCAGGTCCGGCCAGGTGCACTTCACAGATGCTGAGCAGGTTATGCAGCAGGAGCCGGTGATGGCTGGTATGTTTACAATCGACTCCCATCCAGCTTTGGTGTTGTTCGATTCTGGTGCATCACATTCCTTTATGAGCATGGGGTTTGTAGAGCGGCACAACTTACCACTTATGGCTATACCGTATGCCTATAAGATCCATACTGCGGGTTTACAATTGTTCATCAATACCCACACGGATACAGTAAGTTTGGTATTAGCCACCCACACTTACCGCCTATAGTTCATGGTCATTCCTGGGCAAGGCATCGATGCATGGTCACTCTGGTATTTGGTATTGTAATAATGTACTTTTTTAAGAAACTCTGTTGTATAAAATGGACTTGTATTGTAACTCGTTCTTATTATTAGATCCTTGGGAAAAATGTGGATCTTTCGGGTTCTCTCTTGGGGTGTGCCCGACGGACACCACCCTTTGTAGCTTGCTTTTGGGGTGCTTAGTGTCTGGTGAAAGACGAGCACCTCCGTAAGTGTGCTATTTTGGGCGGTTCTGCCACGCATCTCCCTCTAAACGACCTTCTAGACATTGGTACTGCAATAAAAGAAAATACTAGTTGGGAAGTAAGTAGCAATGCATCCAACATTGCGTATAACTGGTCACAACAAGCCTAATTAGTTTCACTGAAGAGCCTATTTCAATGGACACTGAAAAGCCTAGATTCGTTTCCTAAAAAGTCTATTCGTCGTTGACATGATAAATCACTGAAAAGCCTAGATGCTATAGGTGTACTATGTAAGTGAAGTGATAAATCGTTGTTGTGATCGTACTCCTCGTCCTTGTAATTGAAAAGTCTATTTTCATTGTCTGAAAAGCCTAGATTCGTTCACTGTTACTGAAAAGCCTAGATTCATCTATAAAGCGTCTGTACAATACGATTGGACTATACACATTCTAATGAATTTACATTTAATCTATGTACTACATTTATGCCTTTTTAGCAGTGTAGTATAATTAATGATTCATGAAAAAAATTCGCAAGAGTTTCTCTTATTTCAGGAGCATCCACGGTTACAAATAGAGACATCATTATATAATCCAAACATTTAATCATCCAAAGAGCACAATGCAACCACATCGAACATCACAATCAACATAACATGTCCTGCATAGTCCAAATAGTCCATAATATCCATATAGTCCCAAATAGTTATAGGAAAGTAACTACAAAGTCCATAGTCTTACCCTCACTGCCTCCTAGTCTTACCCTTATCTTTGTGACCAAGAGTGCTGGTACCTGGAGTGTAAGGGTTAGGTGGACGGCATCGCCTAGTGCTTGAAGGCTGTGTAGGCTGAGTCAAGGGAGCGTCCTGGAGCTGAGATGGATGAAGCTCCTCGTGCCTCTGGTCCACGTCGTTGTCGTCCTCGTCCTCGTACGCAATGCCTATGGACCCTGTAGGTGCTTGGCTAGAGGAACCTAAGCCTCCTCTGCCTGTGGAAGGAACATGCACGTCTTACATCGTGGCTATCCTACAACCACAACGAGCAGCCACACGGCGTAGCCAACGTGACAGCCTCTGTTGTACAAAATTATATTAACTGAAAGAATCTAACGTATTAATAATATGTTTGAAAGAATATTTTGAATCTTACGTCTAGGAAGCTACGCGTGTCATCGTCCCTGACTCTCGGACGAAAGCGCTCAATGTCTTCAACGGAGCATTTGAGGTATTGCCCAGCAACAAAGTTCTCAGTAATAATACTTCTCAACAGATAGCAACAAGTTTTATTTTCTTTTGTAGAAGAAAAATTCACTAAACAACTACTAGGACTAAACCCATCCTAATTTGTACCATCACCTACAGGTCATCACAATATCCATTTGGTCATGCATCAAACTCCATCCAGTCCTCTTCTGAAGGCATGATTATGTTGCATGATTGAATTAATTATAAGGATGTTACGGCTCGAAGGCGCCACTAACTAAAATAGATACCTCTAATGCATAGTGTATTGGTATGCAACTTAACATAGAAAAATAAGGCAATTGACTTACCACTCTGTCCAAGATTGGTCTTGCCTCCACCTGCCTTCCTGCATGAGTAGATTGGTCATACGCTGTGTCTTCATCGTCGGAGGACTCGATGTCGGCGTAGTCATCTTCTGTCCATTGTAGCCTTAGCCTACAACGTGTCACACGTTGTTACCAAGCTTGGTAGCGCCTGAACTCACGGTTCGTGTGTGGCTCGTTGTTCTCATCCACGTTGTCGTGAAATAGCTCCCATTGTTCAATGCAGTACTGGTGGTGCTTCTCCTAGTCAAAAATCTTTCTGTTCTTCTAACGATACAACCTACACGTATGTCATCATTACTTCAATCCATGTACATGTCACCATATTAATGGAAATGGACCATCACAAGACAATTGAAATAGCAAAACACTTACTTGTGTAAGTAACGCCAGTCGAGAACGGAGCTGTTGGCCAAAGCTGTCTCACTCCAAATTGACGTGCAACTCTATCTAGCAGGTGGAACTCGACAACATAGAAACAGATTAGAGGGCACCTCATCCTATAGAAGTCATCGTCGCACCCACATATGTTTCTCAACTGAAAAGGAAGTGCCCCCTCTCCATCGTACGGCTCCCATGACACCTGCAACATGTCCAAACAAGATGTTAGATGCTATACTAAACCATTTCAAACTAGCATGGGAAATAAAATTTACTTACACTAGACGCCGTGAGCATGTCTAGCTCATTCGTGAACTCAATGTACGCCCGCTGTAACCTCACGTGCGGAACCATAACCTGGTCCCAAAGGTACACCCACGTCGGCTGCCGACGTGGAGGCTGACCTGGGAACCACTCACGATGAGCCAGAACCTCGAGACAGCCAACTGGTAGATGAGCCCACATCCACAACTGGAGCAGGTACACGTATCCACGAAGTGACGCTGAGGACGAAGTCCGACGACACGCCTCGCAAAGCTACCGGTAAAGAAAACCCAACACTGTAGAGCCCTAGTTGTACTGACCCGCCTGGTCCTAGTCACTGAGGTAGTGGACCCACATCCACAACGCAGTGTCACCCGTGGCATCGGTTAAGAGAACGCAGGCAAACAGGTATAGGATCCATGCCCTACAATGAAACATAAACTTAGAAATGTACAAATAATTGACACAATTACAAGCATAAATTGAGACATGCATAATTAATTGAATGAATACGACAAATATGAAATAATGAAAACAACCAATAGTCGCACCTCACTAATCTGCCAATGGCAAGTGTGTGAATTATGGCCCAGTCTACCACACTTGCCGCACTCGTACTGCTCAGGGTCAGTAAGAAATGGAGTTCCTCTCCCATGCCTTGTTCTTCTGGGTATCTGATCCATAACCATACTGTGCCTCATCCTCTTCCTTGATCCACGCTTGTTCCAACAGTAAGCTGGATCCGTAATGTACTTTGGCCTATCATATGGAGGCCACTCTCCAGGGTACTGAAAAGGCATGAAGCGGGGGCTCCATGTGTGCACAAGTGTGTCGACACTGAACTCATGAGATATCCTGCTCTCGATATTATAGTTGCGATGCCTAGCTGCTGCCACTAAATGGGAACATAGAAAGTGGTACTGCCTTGGTTTACCACAAGTGCATGTCTGGATTCACCACTTTGATTGCATTGAAAAGTACTAGCAACTGCTCATACCCATTCTCCCAGTCCCCATATATCATCTTCCACGCTCGCTGCTTAGCCCTCCAAGCTTTACCATAAGTTATCACATAACCTCCATACAACACCTCAATGGTCCTAATAATTATCCTAACCTTTATATTGGGTTGTCCCTGTAATATTCCCATCAACCGCTTGGCAATGAGGGTAGATGTCAACTGTCGATGCTTCAGTGTTAGCACATGGTCAGCACAGTTGTGTGGCCCGACAACTTTTGTGATCTTCCACTGTCCGGTGACCTTTTGCTTCCTTGCACAAACCCTCCATGGGCAGCGTTCCTTATCACACACAACTATGTAACGGCGCTCCGCATATGAATGCAAGACCTTGTAAGGTCTCTTTTGTATCACTGCAAATGCCTGCAACCACCTCTTCAATGCAGGGAGGTCCTTGAATACCCTCCCATTCTCAATTACCATGTTTGGGCTAGCCTCAGGAGCTTCTAGGAGCTCATCATCACATCCTTCTGCACACACCTGATCAGAATGAGCAAGATCGCTGAACTTGTGAACTCTTGGATCACAGCGGTCAGGAAAGATACGCCTCAGCTCTCCAACAGGACAATCATCATCAGAATCAAGAGCCCTTGCCATCTCATATAGCTCTGAATCATTCATAATTTCAACACTATTGGAGCCACGGAATCCATCTCCATAGAGCACTTGTGCAGCAAGAGTGGGCACATCCACATTGTCAGGAATGTCTACTGCAACATAAGTAGAAAATGAGGAAGGAATGAAAAATTGGATGTAAGGAATGGGGTAAGCTCCCAATAACCATGCGGATAAGACACTCACTCGGATGATTCTGTGTCAAAGGGATCTCATGAGAAGGATATGCCACAACATCATGAGTCTGACAAGCATCTCCAACTAGCTCACTGGGGGCAGATTGAGCATCGAGAACCGTAGGTGCAACCTCCACATCCATATCAGATTCCAGGACGGGAGGGTCCAAGTGTGCCTATTGACCCATTGGTGGGGAAAACCCATGAGGGATGGGATCAACTAACACCCGACGCACAACCACGTCCAAACATTACAACTGGCTCTTCATAGCCGATCTCACATAGTTCTCCCACTAATCCGCACACCCAATTGGGATCATTCGCCTAGGGATGTTGGGAGGAGAACCTATGTGCAGTACACCCTCAACTTCAATGCCATCATCATCATCTCCAAGGCAATGCAGCTCCTCCCGAGCCCTTGCAACCATCTCACTAAATGAAGGCCTATCATTGAATAGCACAGGCACGTTTTGCATGTCAACAAACTCAACATATCCATAGCGATCGCTTTCAACGGTGCCTCCATGATATATGGTCACTAGGTTGTCCATCTAGTTCAAACACGTAACGAAACACATGTCCTTTAGTCTAAATTAGACGATAGATAGTACCTAACAAGTACTTTCTAACTACAAACTAAGTAAATAAGATAATAACTACATATATATATATACAGTGTACTCACTAAATAGCTAGGTTCTATTTAGTTAACTAAATATATAACTATCTATCTAAGTAGCTATCTAACTATATCTATGTACATATGTATCTATGTTTCTATCTATCTACATATCTATCACACTATATCACTAATTAAATCAACTACCTGAGTCATCACATTAACTAGTAAATAATAAATGCCAAAACTACTACACTACAATCAAAGCTAACTAAGTAGGTACATTGCATATTCAAATATTTTACCTGTTCGACGAGTTCAAGAGCTTGTGGACAGCACCTTCTCCCCTCGACCCTTGCCAAAGGCCACCGCCCTTGGCCCTAGGACGGCAGGCGGCAGGTATGTGGATGGGGGCGCAGATGTCGATGGAGTCGCAGCGGATGTCGGGATCGATGGCCCTAGGACGGAGTCGCAGCAGACGTCGGGCGTGGGTGAGGGCGACGAGCCGAGCCGGCGGTGGCGCGGTGGGGCCGCGGACGCCGGGATCGATGGCCCTAGGACGGAGTTGCAGCGGACGCCAGGCGTGGGTGAGGGCGACGAGCTGAGCCGGCGGTGGCGCACGGCGGGCGCGGGACGGCCGACGCTCCGCGCGGCAAGGCGGCGCGAGCGGCCTAGGGCTACGGGCGGCCGGCACTGTTGCGGGCGTGGGCCGTGGGTGCAGTGGCGGGCGCATGCGAGGGCGCGATGGTGGGCGGGCGCGGGCTGCCGGCGCGGTGGCGGGCGCGGGGGGCGGTGCGGGTGCGGGCGCGAGCGCGGTGGCCGGGGCAACGCGCGGCGGCAGACGCGGCGCCCTGGCTCGAGAGAGTGGAAGAGAAAGAGAAAAAGGAAGGGAGGGTCCATACGTAAGACAGGGCTCGGCGCCAATAATCACGACACCAAGCTCAGCGCTAAGATCCATGGCGCTGAGCTGGGCGCCAAGATCCACGACGCCGAGCTGGCTGCCATGTCAACGTCCACGCCGCTAACGTGGCTCCGACCTAGGCGCTAGAATTTATGGCACCGACATGTGTAAGCTCGGTGCCACCAACGATGGCGCCGAGCTAAGGGTCCAGATTTTGAAGTCATACCTACAAGGGTATATTTGTGAAAATTTTTCAAAAAAGGGCTAAAAAATAAAAAATTCGGGCGACGCGGCGTGTGGGCTGGGGGAAAGCGGAAGAGCGAAGCGAGGACGATGAAAAGCGTTCAAGTGGACTGATTTTTTTTTTACTTTTTAGCCCTTTTTTTGAAAAAATTTCACAAATACGTCTCTGATGGAAAGATTTCAGAATCTGGACCCTTAGCTCGGCGTCATTATTTGGCGCCGAGCTAATACGTCTCGGCGCCAGCGTCCCTAACGCCGACATCTTGGGCTCGACGCTGACGTGGAGCTGATTTGACAGGCAGCTCGACGCCATAGACGCTGAAGAAGAGGTTGGCGCCCTCTACGAGAGGCCCATGAACGAAGAGGTTACTCTGGGGCTGTTCGGCAGGACTGAAAACTACTGTTCCGGCTGATTGTTGTGAGAGAAAAATACTGTTCTGGCAGGACGTGAACAGTGATTTCGTGAAACAAAAAACCAGCCAGCCAGCAGGCAATAAGCCAGCCGAACAGCCCCTCTAGTAACCGGCAGCCAAATCCTCCGGGGAATTGCAGAGCCATCGATGATGACAATTGACAAGGCTAAAAAACAAAAAGATAAAGCGGGGTCATGTGTTGTCTTGTCTCTCAGCATTCACTCTAGCTATTGTGATGAGTGGTGGTGTAGCCTGTACAGAACGGATGAGTTACTCATGCATGCATGCATGTTTGGTCAGGTAATCACTATTCACCCACAATCCTACCTCTTTTTTTACATGATCGTATCATATCTTGTGTATGAAAATCATCAAAATACAAAGGTAATCGTTGTGCTGCTATTTTACTACACGAAAGAAAGAAACTGCACCTTTGATAGCCGCTCGGTTCACTCCCCTACAAACAAAGAGAAACGGCCGAATTTTTTACTTTTTGGCCCTTTTTTCGAAAGTTTCTCTCAAATAGACCCCTGGCGGAAAGAATTCTAGAAATGGACCCTTGGCTCGGCGCCAGAGTGAGTGGCGCCGAGCTCGGCGCCACGGTGACTGGCGCCGAGCTCCTGGCCACGGGCAAACGGCCTGCAAGGGGCTCGGCACCAGAGCGGATGGCGCCGAGCTCGGCCTAAATATCTACCCGGCCGGCCTTCTTCCTCCTCTAGTTGCCCTAGCCAGCCCCCGCCGCCGCCCGCCACGCCGCGCCCGCCACAAGACGACGCGCGCCATGCCCACTACTGTAGCATGCCACGCCACTTGCCACCACACGCCACACCTTTCCCACACACGCCAGCGCTGCCCATATGCCCATAGCCAGCAAGCCCGCGCCAGCAGCGCCATAGCCCCAGCAGCCCAAGCGCCCCCCAGCACATGCCTTGCCTGCCTGACCAGCGCACAAGCTGCCACCAGAGCCAGCAGCGCCCTTATGTCCTGCCAGCCTTCAGCTGCCGAGACCATGCTGAAGCCCGCGCCACGCCGGGCTTGTCCGAGCTGGCTGCTTTGCTCGCTCGTGGCCCGAGCCATGGCCCTCCGCTCCCTCGCCGAAAGCTGCACTGCCTGGGCCGGGCCGTCCGGCCGAAGCATTCTTTGCTCGGGCGGCCGAGCCCACGCCGCTGCCTCTGCTCCCACGCCCGAGCCCGCACCGCGCCGCCGTGCCCTCGTGCTGTTGGCCGTTGGTTGGCTGCAGCGTCGAGCCGCCACGCCCTCCACCGTCGTCGTAGCCTTTGTCTCCACCACCCTCGGCCTCGGCCTCGCCCGCCTTGCCGGCGTCCACGCACCGTCTCGCCTCGCCCGCCTCCCTCATGCCGTCAAGCCGGTCTCGCAGGCGTGGGCGCCCTGCCACCCACGACCGCGCATGCGCGCCACCTCTGTCGTTGGCCGCGCCACCGCAGTCCCGGATATTCGCCTTGACCTCGCCCATCGTTAAATCGACCGGAAAGGTATAAAATATGAATATGCAATGTACCTATTTAGTTGGTGTATGTTATTGACTAGTTATATTGTGATGACTTTGTTAGTTGATTTAGTTATATATATATGTAGATAGATAGAAACATAGATACATTGATAAATAGATATAGTTAGATAGCTACTTAGATATGTAGTTATATTTGTAGTTAACTACATATGATCTTGCTATTTAGTGAGTACACTATAAATATATACGTAGTTATGATCATGATTACTTAGTTTGTAGTTAGAAAGTACTTGTTAGGTACTATCTATCGTATAATTTGGACTAAAGGACATGTGTTTCAATTCGTTTTTTAAATAGATGGACAACCTAGTGACCATATATCATGGAGGCACCTTGGTTGAAAGCGATCGTTATGGATATGTTGAGTTTCTTGACATGCAAAGCGTGCTGTGCTATTCAATGATAGACCTTCATTTAGTGATATGGTTGCAAGGGCTCGGGAGGAGCTGCATTGCTTTGGAGATGATGACATTGCGAGTTGATGGTGTCTCGCACCTAGGTTGTCCTCCGAACATCTTCAGGCGAATGATCTCAATTGGTTGTGCGGATCAGTGGGACAACTATGTGAGATCGGCTATGAAGAGCCAGCTGCAATGTTTGGACGTGGTTGTTCGTCGGGTGTTAGTTGATCCAATCCCTCATGGGTTTACCCCACAATGGATCATCCGGCACACATCGACCCTCCGTTCGGAACCTTACTGCATGTGCAGATTGCGCCTACGGTTCCTGATGCTCAATCTGCCCCCAATGCGTTATTTGGATATGGTTGTCATACTCATGTTTTCGTGGCAGATGCCTATGTTCTCGACTGGCGTTGACTTACACAAGTAAGTGTTTTGATATTTCAAATGAGTCATGATGATGGTCCATTTATTATAATATGGTGCCACGTCGTGATTAATGTAACGATGACATACGTGCGAGTTGGATCGTCGAGAGGAACAAGAAGATTTTTGATCGGGAGAGGCACCACCAGTCCTACATTGAGGAATGGGAGGAGATGCACGACAACACGGGCGACAACAACGAAACTGCACACGAACCGTGAGTTCAAAGTGGTACCAAGCTTGGTACCGGCCTTCGACAAGTGTGAGCTCTCGAGACTTCTGATGGACCCGAAGGACGGTCGACTCGCGCTTTACATCGAGTCCTCCGACGACGAGAGACGACGACACGACCGGTCCACTCGTGCGGGGGGAAGGCGTGGAGGCGGGACCGATCTTGGACAGAGTGGTAAGCCAATCGACTTATTTTGTTATGTTTAGTTACATAACAATACATTAGGTGTTCTTGGACCGGCGTTAGGAGTTATATATTGTAGTTATTGCAACCTTCATATTTGTATAACCCTTTGTAATAAGTTACATTCTTGTACAAAAGAAAACAAAACTAAATATATAACCCTTGTAATACATTAGGTGTTCGAAGTCTTAATATTGAAAACATTGTTGCGGGCAATACACCGAGAAGCTTCGATTGAAGAGATCGGCGCGCGTTCGCCTAGAGTCAATGATGACTACATACTTGGCTTCCTAGATGTAAGATTACAAATATTCTTTCAAACAAATCATTAATACGTTATATTCTTTCACTTAACATTGTTTTGTACAATAGAGGTTGTCACGTCGTCGTCTCACGCCGCGTGCGGGTGGTCGTTGTGGTTGCGGGGGACAAACACGACGCATGACGTATGCGATCCTTCCGCAGAAGAGGAGCCTTGGGTTCCTCTAGTCAAGCGCTTCTGAGGGGGACGAGGAGGAGGGACGAGGAGGCCGAGGGGCACGATGACATGGACAAGAGGCACGATGAGCTTGGGCCCTCTCAGCTCCATGACGCTCCATCGACTTATCCTACACCGCCTCTAGGCACTAGGCGACGCCGTCCCCGTGACCCTTACACTCCAGGCACCAGCGCTCTGGGTCACAAGGGTAGGGGCAAGAGTAGGAGACAGTGAGGGACGTGGTAGATGTTACTATGAACTATTGTATTTACTTATCTTTAATTATTCGGGACCGTATGAATATTGTGGACTATTTTTACTTTTCGTGGTAGATGTTAGTTGTGATATTCGTTGTGGTTGCATTATGCTTGTTGGATGAGTAAATGTTTAGAATATATATTGATGTCTCTGTTTGTAACTGTGGATGCTTCTAATACAAGACCGTATCTTGCGAATTTTTTGCGTGAATCTTTAATCATACTATACTTGTACAAAGACACAAATGTAGTACACAGATTAACTATAAATTTATTATGTTTATAATCCAGAATATTTGTACATACGTGTGTACAAGAATCTATGCATTTCGGAGAATCTATGATTTTCATAGAATAAATATAGACTTTTCAGATACACACGACATCATCGAATTATCACATCACTGATATAGACCTCTCAGCTGCAAGGACAACATGCAAGGAAGCACAACTAAACTCTATCTCCACCATCCATCTAATGACTGTTTGATCCAAGGGCTGAGGTAAAGCGGCACACGGATCGCTGACATGGCACATTGACAGGCCTCCATTCCTCCTCTTGACCTATAAATAACCACTCACTCCCTCTCATTCACACAAACAATAAGGAAGAAGAACACTCCTCAGCATTTGCTTTCGTTGTAGTACCAATGTCTGGAGGGTCGTCCAGATGGAGAGGAAAGGGGAAGAAAACTACCTGGGGGTGGGAGGGTCCTCTTGGTCCCGATTTCTTTGAGGAAGCTCTTTATGAGAGGTTCCCAGTAGAGAGCAAAAGTGATTTCACCAAAGAGGCACCACTGACAGGATACGATGAAAGGAAAGAAGAGTGGCCAAAATGCATGCATGGTGAGGACTGCCTAGTGCAGATGTTCACCGAGGGAATAGATGGAGGTCATCGTTTCTTCAAATGCCCGCGAGCATGGGTAATTTCTTTTACTATTTGTTTCTTCATTATGTTTGTCTTGTATATCACTTACATGACATACTTTTTGTAGTCTTCCTTGACAGAAGAAAACTGTGGGTTCAGTAGGTGGGTCGATCCTCGACCTATTTATCCGCATGCGGAGTACATCTACTACCTACAAGACCGTATCTTCGATCTAGAAAGGGAAGTTAGCAGCGGTTACAAGGACGACGAACAGGACGACAACAACAATGGTGCCGATTCACAGGAGGCACTCTGCAATGATCCATATTGCACCTGCCCTAACCACAGGAAAAAGGGGTCTCCCCCATCACCCCCGCCACCACCACCACCAATAACGGGAGGCTACTATGGAGAAGGTGCAACACAATTTGCTATGTGGCCACACTAATAGGATGAGTTTATGTTTTTCTTGTGGAGAATCCTAGGTTTAATTATCTAAGGCATGTTAGGTTTAATTACCGAAGGCATGGTTTAATTACCTAAGGCATGTTAGGTTTAGTCAAAGAAAACTATGTACCCAGGTTCGGTACCTGTAGTCACATGCCATTTAATGTGTTTCGTGTAGTCACATGCCATTAATAGTATAACTAAGTGTCGACAGTAGACAAAGGGGCAAATGCACTTCCAAATCCTTAATCTGAAACGTACTGAGTAAGCAACTCATCATCCGAGTACCAGTCCTCTACTACAACCCTGTTGCTGCGGCTAGGCTCAACTGCGTTGCTCTCACCTGCCTGTCGCTTGTAGTAAGCGGCCTCCGCTTTGTCTGCGGCCACTGCGGCCTGAGTGAAGAACGCGTCGTCATCATCCTCTGCCTGTAAGCCTGCCTCTGCTAGGGCGATGAGCTCGCTCAGTCTGCCAGTGTCGTCGTCAGCCTCCTGCGCCTGAATGCCCGCCTCTGCTAGAGAGATGAGCTCGCTCAGTCTGCCTGTGTCGTCGTCAGCCTCCTGCGCCTGTATGCCCACCTCTACTAAAGCAATGAGCTCACTCAGTCTGCCAGTGTCATCCTCATCCTCGTCTCTATCATCACACAGCACAATCGATGATTGAATGGTGCGACCAGGTCGTGATCTATGGGCATCTAACTTCTTCTCATATCTTGCACGAGCCACCTCTGCAGCATGTTCCCCGCTGCAACCAATCCATTGATGTATAAAATGCAATCATTTAGCAACTCGATAATATTACATTTAAAACCGAACAGCGGAAAAAGGTTTTCAAGCACTCATTTGGCACATAATGTAGCAACATGCTCGTCCAAGACCTGCATCATACTCTTGTCTCCTCCCTTGCCTCATTCCTTGCCCTCTCCTCCTCTAACGTCGTTTCGCCTCTCCAATCCCCATTTGTTAAGCCCAACATCGATCGGGTTACAAATACCGCATACTGCCTAGCAAACTCACACATCTTTTCTTTGTGATGTTTAACGAATAGGTTGACGTAGTCGTCCATATCCCTCTTCCGTGCAATTACTTGCCTCTTCTTCGATTCATCCAAGAACTTAGCTTGACCATCATAACATTCCCAATCTGCATTTCCTAGTGCTCTGCTCAAAAACAAATATTATATCATATATGTATTAGGAAAACAAACAAAATACGATTTCATGTTTACGTAATTATAACAAACCTCATCATACTCAATCATATGGCGCAATAATGACCTATTCCAAGCTCAAGGGACTAGGCCATAGTTGGATTTTACACCACATTCGCACATGACAGGAGGTGCTTTGTAGATTACACGTTCTTTCTTCTTTTCCTTAACCCTCCGCGGTTCTTCCTAGGCCATTGGTTCTTAGGACCATACAACCACTCCTTGAAACGACACTTCGCCATTGAATACACCTAAATAATGAGACATAAGTACATAAACACATATAGCTCAAGATTTTAACACATACACTTTGCACTTACTTCATGCTTGTTTGGACACACAAACTCCAACGTATTCTCGGGGTTTATCACACAAATCGATCTCCGCAATCGCACGCAGGAGGTTCCTCGAGTCGTCTAACGGCGACTAGGTGCTTCTCCTTAGCCGTCATTGCCGCGAGGGTTAGGGGGTGGAACCCACCGCTTGAAGTGATCACGTGGATGTCTCCTCTAAACCAATCGTCGAAAAAGAGGTACCTAGGATCAAACTTTTTCTCGCACCATCGATCCAATTGAAAGAAAAAGCACCTCTCATGATCCTACCCAACGAGATTCCAATAATATATTAGTACCATACTTAAACAAATAAAGAAAAGGATAGTACAAATAATTTCTTACATTAAACCGACTACATGTGTAGAAGCAACGCAGCAGCGGCCATGTCCGGATGTTTTGATTGAAAAACATGGGCGGAAACCACAATCACGATTAGGGACGAGAAGGTCGTCAGAATAGGGGGCATCTTTGCTAGACGCGTCGGGTATAATTCATGAGGACGACCCGTTTTTCGCCAAAACTCCTCCCAAACATTTCTTGCATCTAACAAATATGATGTAATTTAGCAAACATAAATAAAAACATCACAACAAAATATCAGTGAGAACCATAACTACAATACAATCAATTTCGTTATAAGAACCAAAAGCAGTTAACATTATACCCTAAACCTAGGGTTTTTTATTTCATCCACAACAATAAAACCCATAACATAAGTACATGCGGCTTGGTTTGCTAGCATTTTTCACGCCTTGAAATGAACCTACAGTTGTATAATACATATATTGAGGGATACAATGAAACCCTAAGTGATGACGATTCTTAGGTTCAAAAATCCGACTAATATATACCGAATCGATGCGAAAAAAATAAGGAGGGGAGCGAGGATACCTTGCTCTCGAAGATCTACGGATCAAATCAAGGTTTTCAAGGTCCAATATGTCGATTCGTGAGGTAGGATGAAGTGGCGAGAAAAAACCCGAGGAGAAAGAAGAAGAAGAACGCTCAGGAAAGAAGGCTGGGCGGGGGTTAAATGCAGGTAGCTCGGCGCCATAGTGAGTGGCGCCGAGCTCGGCGCCAAGATCTACGGCGCCGAGCTCGGCGCCATCCGCTCTGGCGCCGAGCCCCTTGCAGGCTGTTTGCCCGTGGCCAGGAGCTCGGCGCCAGACACCGTGGCGCCGAGCTCGGCGCCACTCACTCTGGCACCAAGCCAAAGGTCCATTTCTGAAATTCTTTCCGTCAGGGGTCTATTTGAGAAAAACTTTCGAAAAAAGGCCAAAAAAAAGTAAAAAATTCGGGAGAAACGGCCAGAATACGCGGAACTTTCTGCCCAGCAGCCGAAGCGATTGCCAGTGACGGGACTCCTCTTTTCGGCCGGCGCCACTGCGGCAGGATCGGCTCGGCCAGCGCTTTCAATTCAAGGACCGAGCGCGACAAGACCCGGCGTCGTCCGCCTGTACCGTCCCCCCAAGACCGGACCCCCACGGCGCTGTAGCCGACTGCCCAGCAAAAAGCGCAGGCACCTTCACAATCACAGGCGCAGGCCACTGCACATGAGGTAATTGTTGCTAATGCCAAATTCAGCAGAGTTCTTAGCAGAAGCCAGGTTACCGTCGCATTTTTGTTGCTAATGCCTCATCAATTCTCGTTAGGAGGAGGTTTTTACAACATTGCCAACTGCCAACTGCCATGCACTGTGCTATAGATAGTTTACTTATGCACAGTAAAAAAAAACTTGGCACACTGCAATGTGGCCCCACCCGCATGTGCCAGTTGCAAAGGGTTCCCGATGTACGTACGTATATGATCAATTTTTTTTTACAACAAATAGATGTACGTACCAAACATGCATGCATGAGTAACTCATCCGTTCTGCACAGGCTACACTACCCACTCAACACTCATCACAGCATAGCCAGAGTGAATGCTGAGAGACAAGACAACTCATGACCCCGCTTTATCTTTTTGTTTTTTAGCCTTGTCAATTGTCATCATCGATGGCTCTGCAATTCCCCAGAGGATTTGGCTGCTGGTTACTCTATCTTCGTTGGTGGGCCTCTCGTACATGGCGCTGAGCTCGACGTCAGCGTCTACGGCGTCGAACTGCCTGTTAAATCAGCGCTACGTCATCGTCGAATCCAAGATCTCGATGTCAGGGACGCTGACGTCGAGACGTGTTAGCTCGGCGTCAGCATCGATGGCGCCGAATTAAGAGTCTAGATTTTAAAATCTTTCCTTCTAAAACGCATTTGTGAAAAACTTAAAAAAAAAGACTAAAAATAAAAAATTCGGACCGTAGCATCATCTTATCCCCTGCCATCCTCCTACGTGCTATAGGATACAGTGTCATGCGCCTAGCTAGCATGGGATGTCGCTAGACCATTGGTCCGTGCCATGCTCCTACGTGCTATAGGATACAGTCTCATGCACCTACGGAGTAGCTAGCATAGGATGGTTGCCTTGCTAGTCCATTGGTCCGTGTCCGTCCGCAGTGCCAAACCAGCTGCTGATTCGTCCGTCCGTCTGGCTGCCCAGCTGTGACCAAAAAAAAAAAAAAAACAGTTTCTACCACTTACAAGTATACGTTGGGAGAGGCAGGGAGGGAGGGTCAGCTAAGCTAATCACATGCTTTCCGGCAAACCCCAGCTTCTGCTGCTGCCCCGGTTCTCCCTCCCAGGCTCTCAGTCTCAGACCACACCTAGCCGTCGCCCCTGCGCCGGCCGCCGCTCCTAGCTCTCTGCCGGATGGAGCTAGCAGGCCGCCTCACCCTTCTCTCCGGCCGCGCCACCCTTCTCCCCGCCCCCCTCTCGGCCTCTCCGCCGCCCGCGTTTGCTAGCTCGCTCGTCCTCACGCCCCTCCGGGGACGCCGCTCCTAGCAACCGCGTTCGTTCAGATCTCTCCGCCGGACGGAGCTAGCAGGCCTTCTCTCACCCTTCTCTCCGCCGCTCTCGGCATTTCCGTCGCCCGCGCCTGCTAGGTCGTCCTCACACTCGTCGACCACAGTAGGTAGTGGCGGTGGCATCCTCTCCTGCCCCAGAAGAAAATGCGAGAAGAAATAGGAAACCCGGATGACCAATAGGGGCCGGGGTAAGTGCTCTCTCGCTCTTACATACCTTCCTTTTCACCAATTACAGAAGTACTAGTTGGGGTTTTGGGGACTTGGGGTTTTGAGAAATTAATTCAAAGGATTTTTTTTTTCTGTTCGTGACTAGTTTAATGTTTTGGAGAGTGTGAAGTTGTGTGCTTGGCTGCTTGCCCTGTGTAGTATGAGTGTTTCCACACATGTTACTCAGTGTAGTACTACAAGTAGTAGTAGAGAAGATGCAGACTTTTTTTTTCAAGCTTCGATTTTATATGCTTTCGTTAATAATGCCTGTTGGTAGTAGAGAAGATGCAGACCCTATTTTTTTGGAAGCTTTGATTTGGTATGCTTGCCCTTTTTCCTTGTCAAAAATAGACAGTATGTTCTAGTGCCTGAGTCTTGTACACCAAATGGCTCCTGATTACAATTTTCAAGTTATGTCCAGTCGGAATCAATGTCTATATATATCACCGCTGGATATATGATCTACCAAGCCAGATGCCTCAACATGCAACCTAACACAAATCTTCTTTGTTTTCATTATGTCAGGAAATATAAACTGAGTGTTGTATTGGATCGACTTCACTTGGAGAAGGCTCTGGAATGAATTGGAGGGCCATGCTACGATTCGGTATTTCGGTCACACCGTTCACTGACACTTATAAAAAAAAAGAGGTTCACTGACGAGTGGAGCCCACAGTACTCGGCAGCCTCACACCTTTCATAGGTTCACTGAGGTTCACAGGCAGTGAGCCGCGCGCCCCCCCCCCCTCGAAGTCCTGCCCCTGCAGGCGCCCACGCCCCTGTCCTGTCGCCAGTCGCCTCTCCACCACCTCCTCCGAGGTAGCCACGGATGGGGCGCGGCGATGGCCCCCCGCCGCCCGCCGTGTCGCTCCTCAACGCCCTCCTCCTCATGGCCGGCGCGGCGGACGACGGCGAGGCTCGCGCGCTTCTGGCGCTGGACCCATCGGGCCGGCTGCTCCCGTCGTGGGCCCCCCGGGCGCGGCGACCCCTGCGCGTCGTTCGAGTGCGTGGCCTGCGACGCGCGCAGCGCCGTGGCCAACGTCTCGCTGAAGCCTGCAGGGGAACGCTCTCGCCCGCCGTGGCGGGCCTCCCCGCACTCACGGGGCTCTACCTCCACTACAACAGGCTCCGCGGCGGCCTGCCCAGGGAGCTCGCCAACCTCACCGACCTCTACCTCAACGTCAACCTCTCCGGGCCAATCCCGCCGGAGATCGGCGTCATGGCATCCCTGCAAGGTGATTAAGCTTTCTGTTAAAGCTCTTGCTATACGGATGCGTGCTGAGATGCGCGCGCGTCCTGTGGGGGTTGACGCGTTGAGTTCATCTTGGAAGCTTCAGCGTGTGCTCGCCGTTGGATTTTTATTTTCTTGGAAGATTTTGCCATCCCATGTTGCAACCAGGAAGCACATTGTTGCTGAAACTGCAACATTTCTTGGCCATTAGCTAAAACCAGCTTGGTTACAAAATTGCTACTTGCTGCTTACATGTTTCTTCTACTATTTTTGTCACACTTCTAGTTTTAGTGGATACTGTTATAGAGCTTCCTGCTGCTCAGGTGGTTGACTAATCTGTTACTCTACCCGTACCAAAAATACTTAGTATACCGATCAGATGGATTCGAACTGATGAGTATAACTAAGATGTTGCTCCGTTCTTACCTGTCCTTACTAGTATCAGGATTAAATGGCTCCATCTAACACTGCCTCTCTTGAGCATCTCTGACCTCCCGATTTAGGGCATGCACCCAAATAAAGTTTAGCTAACTAAAATTTTGTAGTAAAACTTTAGGTAGCTAAGAGTTTTTCAGCTAAACTTTAGCGGGGTTGTTTGATGCTGTAGCTAATACACTTAGCTAAATTTTAGCTGACTTTAGCTGAGTTCAAATAGCTAAACCCAGCTAAACTTTATCCGGTGCATCCAAAGAGGCACTCAATGCTGATTATCAGCCTGTTCGGCTGGTGCGTGCTGGCTGCCTGGGCTGGCCAGCCCTCTCACGCGGACACTGTCCACAATGCTGGGAACTTCAGGTGAATCTTGTGCTATTCCAGGTGTTGGTTGAAGCCACCATCAAGCACCTGAGCCCATTCAACCAGCTTTGCGGAATTGGTTTGTAGTCTGACATCGAGTCAGAGTCTAATGCCAGATTTTTTTGACGGGGACCCAGTTCAGCTCGTCATTCCTTCCTGGAGGGTTCTAGATTGCTCAGGAGGCGATGGTTCTTTGGTTAGCATCGGTGGTGTATATGTTTTATGGCGACTTCTGTTTTATGTGACTCAATTTTTCATCAATTTCTTTTTCATATTTTCAGGTCTCGTAGAGTAGTAGTCACAACAACTTTCTCTGTTGATAACCTGCTAGGCTACTATCTGTCAATTAGTTACTAGTAGTGGCTCTACCATAGGAAAATCATTTGCCTTCATCGGTGATCGGTCTGTGCAGGCTTTGTGGCATATGCAATGCAATATTTGACTGGTTTCAGAAATTCATATGACAGATGGGTTCTGTGCATCAAGCAACAAAATCTGATCTGAGTTGCAATTTTAGACTGGTTGCAACTGATATGCACCTGGACACATTTATGCATCAAGCAACAAAATCTGATCTGAGTTGCAATTTTAGACTGGTTGCAACTGATATGCACCTGGACACATTTTTCTGCTGATGATGATACTTTATGAGCTGACCTTTATTCATTTTTTTTGGGAGCAGACGATTACTATATGTAGCCTGACACTGTATGCAGAGGTTTCCATATAGAATCATGCTCGTTGCTTCCATGTATATACATCTTGTAGTTTAATTTTGAATAGTTGTAGTCTGTAGTACCCTCTTCTTGGCTATATATGACCTTGGGAGATTATCTGGTCAGATAGTGAGTAAATCACATATATGACCATGTATATTTGATTGTTCAATCGATCTACCACAGCCAACATGTGCATACAGATGAAGGTCATATATAGCCCTGTGTGACATGTAGTTGATGTGGCTCCGCGGAAGATGCAGACTTGTACTAGTTGGTTTTGGATAGCTAGGCTGTCTTGTGGCTGTTGTAGTAGAATAGTAGGAGCTCACATCTTTTAACTGTGTTTTGCATATACGGTACACCAAAGCTATGTTTAGCTATCAGAGCCTTGTGGGCTTGTCAATCAACGTTTGATGTTAGTAACTATCTAGCTTTCTTCAATTAGAAATTAGCTTTCTTCAATGATTAACCTCTCCTCTCCACATGCAGATGTTATGCGAATTCGGTATTCCAATGCTATTCATTTACAGAACCACTTGTCTCATTTGTTTAGGGATGACTACGGAGAAGATTGTGTGTCTCTTACTCACTATATCTTCACTCATCAAATAAATAAATATACAAACATTTTAGAACATTTATGCCCCATTTGCATGCAGGTGGTGTGAGTAGCAAGTGCTTCTTGTGTGACCTACGCCGCCTTATCAAAGATGCAAGGACAGAAGAAATTATAGATCCCAAAGATCTTACTCGTCATATCAAAGACCTTGGAGGAGAATTCAACAAGGTTGGCCAACAACAGGACCCACATGAATTTGTAACGTAAGATAATGCATGTCCCTTTTCGGTTCCCTTATGGGTCTTATTATATGTCTTTTGCTTGGTCGGTCTATTGGTCTTATTATGTGTTTTGTGATGTGACTGATGTGATGGCGTGTTTTTGTGCAGTGCAACAAATAAACTCATGGAGACAAGTTCAAAGAAGCATGGATGGAACATTGTTGAAGATGTATGCTTTTAAGATGGTTTATGAGGTATGTATTTCCACACTTAAATTCAAGTTTCGATGAGGAAGTTTGTAAGTTTTGAGAAATAAGGAAAGTTTGTAGGGAAGTTTTAAGAAACAAGGGAGTTGGCATTAGGGAAGTTTTCATGGAAGTTTGCATTATTAAAGCTTAAAAAGAATAAAAGATTAGAAAGTAGTTAATGTTAAATTTGTTGAGTGCTTTAACATAACAATCGCCATTTAAATTTGTTAGCGCTTTAAGTTATCAATCGCCATATAAATGGGAAAAGCATACGCACTCATCCCATCCTAATGATAAACACTCCTTTGCTAAATATTTCACAATGTAGTGGCCTCGCGTCCTTTTGTCTATTCTTTCTCACCTCTAACTCCTTTGCTAAATATTTCACCTCTAACTATAAATTATGCATGGCAGCGTGAATGTATGAACTGTCAAGAGAAATGGGAAGAAACAACATTAGACTGTCGTTTTTTGCCTCTTCCCGTAAGAGTTGAAGGTAAAATTTGTGCATCATTGGAAGAAGGCTTGGAGCTATTTTTAGGAAAAGAAAAACTTCCTACTTCGGAATGTGCAAAGTAAGTTTGGTGCACTTCTTGTTTATGCGCTTTTAGATTTGAGTAAATTGCACGGTCGGTCCTTAAAGTATTGGGCTGATTTTGTCTGGGTCCCCAAACTATTAAATCGTACAGTTGGCTCCCTAATCTACTTAATCCGGCCCATGTAGGTCATAAACAGCCCAGGCGGTGTCAAGGCTGTTTACGTACGCACCAGTTAGCTCTGCTGACTTCGTGTTGACCGCGGCTGGATCGGATCTGGCCCACTGGTTCCAGATCGGACGGTTGGAGATCGTCTCTCGCGGGATTGACCAGTGGCGCCGGTGGTCAGCGCCGCAAGGCACGGTGGCGCTGCCATGGGCAGCGGCGGGAGCTCGCTGAAAAGTGGCGGCGCTCGGGCTACAGAGCCCATCCGGGCACGGGGATTACTCCCATGCGTATAGCTCGACGTTGCGGACTCGTCTGACAACGAACGGAGGCCAGGGACGGTGGTAACGACGGCGAGGAGGACCGGGCACGGCGGTGGGATTCGGCGAGCTCGTGAGCGCGAAAGGAAGGGAGAGGGCGGGACAGGCATTGGAGGGTTACTCACCTCACTGCGAAATTCGTTGTGAAGGTATCGCCGGCGGGGACGTGGCAGGCGAGGAGATCGACGGCGGCGGCTCCACGTAGGTATGGCGCGCGGGGGAGAATAGAGATACGGCGGCTACCAGGGCAAAGGACAGCGCGCGGCACGCCAGCGGGCATGGACAGATGTGGAGTCGTGGAGACCTCCAAGGGCGCAGCCTGCCGCAGCTGGGCCGCTACCGTGGGGCGTGGGCGCGCTTCGGCCTCCGTCTGGGCTGTCTGCCCGCCCCTACACCGGAGCCTGGAGAGACCGGCTCGCCGCCCGCCGGCGCATGATGGCTTCCCTCCACGCATTCCACCCTTAACCCTTCCGCGCCGCTCTCCTCGCCCCTGCCACGGGCCTGCAGCTCCCAGCCTGCCGCCGCCGCCGTTCCACCTCACCTCGACGCGGGGCGGATGCCCTGCACCAGACGGGCCGGATCAGGGAGCAGTACACCCGCCGCGCTCGAGGAGTCGGCGAGGCTCGAGATCAAGTAGGGAGTCGTCGTCGTCACCTTCGCCGCGGTGGCGGCCGAGGCCAGCGGGAGGAGGACGAAGCGCGCGGAGAAGGATCACGAGAGGTTGTTGGGCTCCACCCACGCCTCGCCGTTGTCGGTTCTCGCGTGAATAGTAGAGGCGTCGTGGGGTGCGGCGCCGCACGCACCGGTGGGAGCAGAGCAGATCCGCTTCTTCTCCGCATGATGCGGCGCCACAGCGCGCCTTTAGCCTCGCCAGCGGGACGGCCGCATGAGCCTCGCGAGTAGTAGGGCGCCCCCGGACCCTGACCTTGGAGGAGGAGGATGACGAGGAGTGGAAGGCGACGTCGTTGTTGTAGTAGTCATCGTTGCCGTCGAGGTTGAAGCCCGCGCGGACGAACCCCCGCCATGAGATGGAGGGGCGCAGAAACAGGAGGCTCGGCGCCTGAAACCGCGGTCAGAGCCGCCCGCCGTCCATGGCGACGATGAGCGAGCGCGCTGCCGCGTCTGCTGCGAGACTGCCACCGTCCGTCCCACTGCCTCGGTTTCCTTCCCTGCTGCCTCCCCACCATCGAGAACGCGGCAGACGACTTTGTCGTGGCCTCCTCTTCCCGCTCCACCGCTCGTTGGAGCTCCGCCCGGCCTCGACTCCGACGAGGACGTCGCCGGAGAGCAGCCCTGCGCAGCTACAGGGGAGGACGACTCCTACCCCGCCGATCCAAAACCCATGGTCCAGATCGCTTGTTGACCGACGGTGGCAGTGACTGGGTTAAATCATGTCCATGTGGACAATCAGATCAGCTTCTAACCCTTCTCATTTCTATTTTGGACCTAGATGAGATCACTTAAATACATTAGAGAGCCAAGAGTACGATTTTATAGTTTGGGGTCCCAGATGAAATCAGCCCAATACTTTAAGGACCGGTCGTGCAATTTACTCTTTAGATTTCTTTTTTCTTTGACATGATTACTAATTGCAAATCGAGGAACAAGCAACATAGAACACATCTTAAACATATCTCAGCCTTCTAGGTTTCACATGTGACAAATAGGTGAATATTTTGCTACTGTATGTTTCACATGTGACAAATAGGGCAGTGAGCGTGGAGGTGGTCTCTGGTGTTCAGCAGGGGCTTCGAAGCTCCAAGAGCTCATGCCTAAGGTGCTGGCCCTTGGTTCTTAGGCCTCGTGTTTTCTTATACTTTGTGGCGCGTTTCTAGACTAGTTCCTGGGGTGTCGTGTGTGTGTTTGTTTCTTGTACTCTGGTCTGTCTACTTCCCACCACCACTTGAGAGACTGCTTTTAAGTGATATTTCTTCTTTATGCCTATCTAATCATATTAAGGTCCTGTTCGCTTCTCTTATAATATGTATTTTTTAGCTTATTTTTTCAGCCGGAACAATATTTTTTTCTCACAATAAATCAGTCGAAACAGTGTTTCGGTTTGTTTTTTCAGCGAAGCGAACTGGGCATGTTGACTATCATCAGCATTATTTATTTAAACATTAGTATTATTTATTTAAATTGTTAGTAATCAATCTATGGACCCCCTTCTATATATCACTTTTCTCTTCCAAGGGCAACCAATCACTAATGTGAAATCTACTTGGGATACTTGGTTGTGAATTGTGATACTTGGGCTTACTAATTGGGAAAGTCTCTTTGTCAAAATCTCACTTTAATGTACAATAATAATTTCAAATTCTTTGCCCCTTCCAAACTATAACTAATTGTGTCAAACAAATTTTTGCCCCTTCTAAACTATGTTTCAAACAACTAATTGTGTCACCTACAACTCCCCCTTAATGACTAATTGTGCCATGCACAACTGCAACTCCCCCTCAATGATGTGGTTAATCACTCCACACACCAAACCATTCCTTTATGCTTTAAGAATCATTATACATCAACAAAGTTGAATAAGGTTGGTGCTGCCTCACACCTTTGAAGCTTTTGATATATGGACCCCAAGTTTTGAAAGTCGACGACCACGACGTGCCTAGTCACACCTAGTCGCTAGGCTACGGCCCGACACCTAGACTAGGGGGGTAGTCGCCCCTCAAGTCGACGGGAGCGCCTCGGCGGCGCCCAGAAGCCCTAGGCGGCGCGGAATCGACTCGAGTCGGCTCGGGTTTCCCAGCGCGCGCAAAATATTACGCGGCGGTCGGCAAGCGCGCGCGCGGGAAAGGTTGGCGCCGGGGGGAAATTGCCGCGCGCGCGACGGATAAGGCCGCGTATGGGTACCGAAGCCGCGCGCGACGCTATTTCGCTGCCAGGAGACGCTCCTCTCCGCCGGGAAGCAGCTTCCGCCGGCGTCGACGCTCCTCGCTCGCCAGTCCGTTCTGACCTCGTCCTCGTCCACTCCTCCCCGGTCTTCGCCTAGCTCGTCCTCCTCCCCGCATAGAAGCCTCGAAGGGCCTCCCCGTCGGCCAACTCCTCGCCGCCCAGTACCCTCCCCGGCGGTCATCTCCCTCAGGCGGAGCCCCAGCCCCCAAGGCCTGAGAATCATGTGTTGTAATGTGTCTTCTATCCATTTTATGTTCTCTGTTGCTGCCTGTTGTTGTCTTCTACTCTTCTCCATTGCGGTTGGACTGTTGGAGACTTGGAGCATTGCTGCATCAACTACAAATAAGGAACATCACTTCTGTTATTCTGTATCAACTACAAGTAAGGACTAAGGACCTAAGGTATGTCTATCTGAATTATTCATGATTTCTGCTATATAAATATATATATTATGCTATATATATTATATATTGTACTAAATTGGTAAAACGTCTAGCAAAACGTCTAGCATCGCTTAGGCTAGCCTAGGCTGGACTAGTCGCTAGGCTAAGGGTATCGCCTAGATTTCGCCTAGCGCCTAGAAAAACTTGGTATGGACCAGTTAGGTTACCACTTTTGCAAAAAAAAACTTGCTGCTTAACACTGAAAGAGAAAGTTCCATTTCATTTTATAGCAGGCCTTTTCAAATGATACCTATCCGCTTCTTCCTCTTGGTTTCATCCCAATGAAGTCTAGCTAGTAATGATCATAACAGTAGTTTAATTAGGTTCACAACTCTACATGATCATAGCAGTAGCTTAATTAGGTTCACAGCTCGATTGATGTATCACACATCATACTTACAATCTTCTCATTGTCCATCGGCAAAACATAAGACTTTTTATCTTCAGTGTGCAAAAGTCAGTTCTAGGCATTACATTAACCCATTAAAGTGAAGAATCTCTCATTCTTCAGTGGTATGGCTTCAAAGCATCAATCGTCGACAAGGTTGTGATGAGCTTCAGTAGTAGTAGATAACGGGGCATTGAGATGCGGTCACTCTCATTGTGTCCACAAAAAATCTACAAGTAGCAACAAACCATTGAGTAAAAAAAATCATTACAAGTAAAAAAATGTATTATAACATAAAAAACACACTTGTCATGTTTCTGAAGAAAAATTCTCAGTCCTTGGTATAACCACATTGCATATAATTATACGTACTCTATATATGACTCATGAAGGTTGTCACACAAGTTATACATAACAAAACTAAGGGACTATTTGGGTTGAGGCTAAAAATTAGTCAAATTAGATATAGTTTGCTAACAACTAGTTGAAGACTAAATTATTCCACCTATTAGCCCTCCTGCATTAGAGCATACATGATAAAACTAAGGGTCATGATGAGGCTAAAAAATAGCCAAAGTAGCTATACTGAATTAGCCCACCTGTTAGCCTTTCTTTTTGGAGGCTAAAAATTAGCCAAATTAGCTATATTGAAGGGCTAATAAATTAGCCCACCTATTAGTCCTTTTTGGGTGCATTAGAGTTAATTTTGGTCAATTTTTATCCAGCTAGAAATTAGCCCTTTATCAAACATGCTCCTTCAAACATGCTCTAAATTAGATCCTAAATACACCTTCAAATGAGATAAAACTAATTGGTAATAAGCATTTTTAGTCAATCTATATAATTAGTCTTGTCTTTTGCTGATCAAGATAAATAAGGCATGCATTTTCTCAATTAGCATTTTCTTTCAATTTATTGACTCATATCAAAGAAGTGTTTATTATTAGCATGTCTTTCTATGGTTAAGTACTTTATTTTTGAAGTACTTGCTAATCTAGTCATCCACCCATCTACATATTCTTTCTTTTATCATAATTGCACAATCTATAGCACTGCAAATTTTCTCTTTTTTTATTCTAAGATATTTAATGCAATGAAAAATTAAAGCACGACGTAAGTGGATTATAGCTGGAGTTTATTTATATACATATTAGGAAAATATTTATTCTAGTCTATTTTATTATGCCATTCAAAATAATGTGTATGGTACAATTGGTAAAAAAATGTATTTTTATGTTTGATTTGTTTGGTACAATTAGCAAAAAAACTCATTTTTTAAATCAACTGTACGTCTCATCACTTCTCAATGCCTTAACAATCTAAAATTTGTGCTTTTCCCTTCTCAATGCCTCAATAATCTAAAATTTGTGATTTTCTACAACTTTAAAAAAGAATAAAAACCAGAACTACCCAAGTATTGATATATAAAAAAATTAGGTCGGAGCTTTGTTCAATTTGTAAGCAATCAACAAAAATTATTGACAACTAGCAACTAAAATTTATTACACAACTAGCAGATAATAGTAACTGCAAATAGAGATAATAGCAACTAAAACTAGATATGATTTAACACTAATAGTAACTACAACTAGTTAATATTAACACATTCGATTGCAGTGATCTAATATGAGCACACTCAATCACTAAATGCAAATAAAATAAGCTTTGGCTAGCGAAAATAGCCTAGAGGAAATATATAGTGGGCTTGTTCGCTGGTTAGTGCTGGTGCTTGTTTGGGTTGGCTGATGCTGTTTTTTTATGAGAGTAAAACACTGTTGACTGGTTGGTTTGAGGTGGCTGAAACCAACAAACGAACAGGCTGAGCAAGTATAGGTGAAATATACAGTAAGTTTAAGTTGTTATTAAACCAGGGGAGGACAAGCATTTTTTATGCACTTAATTTTTTTATTTTTTTATTAGTGCTGCTAGACTTCATCCATTGATAAAATTGGACATAACAATAAACAAAGGTATCATCTATTCATAAAATTTGGACATAACAATAAACAAATGTATCATCTATTCATAATAGCTGGACATAAGAATAATATCATACCTCAACTAATTGTGTTTCTTGGATTTTTTTTATAACAACCATTTCTGGGATTTTAAAAATCAGATATTGTTCAATGCCTCCATAATAAACTATCACAGCATCAATATTCACATTATATTCATTCTTAAGCAAATCAACAAATATCCACTTTAAGGAGGAGTTTGTTTTTTGTCACTATAATGGTCAATTTGATGAAGATTCTTCAATGTTGTGGAAAACTCACGGTGTTTCTTGAAATATGTTTCAAATCAAGTCTTTGGAAGAACTCATCAATTATGGAATAGATCCAAGTGATATATTATTAGAGAAGTAAACTCCATATAAATGGTGGTGAGCATAAATCTTGTAAGGATTAAGGGCTTTCTCTTAAATCATACCAGATAAAACATTCCAATCAAGCAGGATTAAAAGAAAGAGAGATATCACATTTATAACAACCGATTTGTGTTTTGTATGAGTAACTACAATGTATTCTAAGTTAAAAAAGATGAGATTTCATACAAAACACAAATGTATTGTTATTATTCCACATGGTTTTTCTATAGTCGTAGCTAGGGCCCTTCTAAGGAAATTGTGGAAGCAACTAATGAGGGGTTCAAATCTACGGTCTTGTAGATTTAAATTTTTCTGGTGCCTTGATCTTATCAACATTTATGATTGGCTCTATTATCAGAGCTTTTGATAATTTGGGCCTATGTTCCACCAATTAGATGGATAGGTGTTCTTCTATCAGATTTGACTGGTTTGAAACATATTTCAACAACACATGTGAGTTTACGAGACCGCACAATATTGAATAATTTTCATCACCTTTACCATTCAGACAAAAGCAAACGCACACAAGCAGAGATATTTGTTGATTTGCTTGAGAATGAATATAATGTGAATATTGATGCTGTGATAGATTATTATGGAGGGATTGAACAATATCTGATTCCAAAAATCTCGGAAATGATTGTCATAAAGAAAAATCTAAAAAACACAATTAGTTGAGATATGGTATTATTCTTATGTCCAAGTATTATGAATTGATGATATCTTTGTTTATTGTTATGTTCAAGTTTTATGAATAGATGATACATTTGTTTATTGTTATGTCCAAGTTTTATGAATAGATGAAGTCTAGCAGCACCAATAAAAAAATCAAGTGCATAAAAAATGCTTGTCCTCCCCTGGTTTAATAACAACTTGAACTTACTGTATATGTCACCTATACTTACTATATATTTCACCTAGGCTATTTTCGCTAGGCAAAGCTTATTTTGTTTGCATTCAGTGATTGAGTGTGTTCATATTAGATCACTGTGATCGAATGTGTTCATATTAGTTAGTTGTAGTTGCTATTAGTGTTAAATCATATTTAGTTTTAGTTGCTATTATCTCTTGTTGTAGTTACTATTATCTGCTAGTTGTGTAATAAGTTTTAGTTGCTAGTTGTCAATAATTTTTGTTGATTGCTTACAAATTCAACAAAGCTCCGGCCTAATTTTTTTTATATCAATATTTGGTTAGTTCCGGTGTATTCTTTTTTAAAATTGTAGAAAATCATAAATTTTAGATTGTTGAGGCATTGAGAAGGGAAAAACATAAATTTCAGATTGTTGAGGCATTGAGAAGTGATGAGACGTACAATGGATTTAAAAAACGATTTTTTTTGCTAATTGTACCAAACAAATCAAGCATGGAAAGATATTTTTTTTGCCAATTGTATCATACACATTATTTTGATTGGCATAATAAAATAGACTAAGAATAAATGTTTTTCTAATATGTATATATGTGAACTTCAGCTATAATCTCCCTTATGTCATGCTTTAATTTTTCATTGCATTAAATATCTTGAATAAAAAAGAGGGAATTTGCAGTGCTATAGATTGTAGCCTGGCCTTCTTGTGCAATTATGATAAAAGAAAGGATATGTAGATAGGTGGATGACTAGATTGGCAAGTATTTCAAAAATAAAGTACTTAAGCATGGAAAGGTATGCTAATGATAAACCCTTCTTTGATATGTAAACACTTCTTTGATATGAGTCAATAAATTGAGAGAGAATGCTAATTGAGAAAATACATGTCTTATTTATCTTGATCAGCAAGAGGCAAGACTAATTATATAGATTGACTGAAATGCTTATTATCAATTAGTTTTATCTCATTTGAAGGTGTATTTGGGATCTAATTTAGAGCATGTTTGGATACAAAGGCTAATTTCTAGCTGGCTAAAAATTTGCTAAAATTAACTTTAATGCACCCAAAAAGGAGGGATAATAGGTGGGCTAATTTATTAGCCCTTCAAAACAGCTAATTTGGCTAATTTTTAGCCTCCAAAAAGGAGGGCTAATAGGTGGGCTAATTTAGTATAGCTATTTTGGCTAATTTTTAGCCTCAACTAGTAATTAGTCATGATCCTTAGTTTTATCATGTATGCTCTAATGCAGGAGGGCTAATATGTGGAATAATTTAGTTTTTAACTAGTTGTTAGCTAATTATAGCTAATTTGACTAATTTTTAGCCTCAACTCAAATAGTCCCTTAGTTTTGTTATGTATAACTTGTGTGGCAACATTCATCAGTCATATATAGAGTACGTATAATTATGTGCAATGTGATTATACCAAAGGCTTGGGATTTTTCTTCAAGAACATGACAAGTGTGTTTTTTTTATGTTATAATGCATTTGTTTTACTTGTAATGATTTTTTTACTCAATGGTTTGTTGCTACTTGTAGATTTTTCGTGGGCATAATGAGAGGGACCGCGTCTCAATGCCCCGTCATCTGCTGCTACTGAAGCTCATCACAACCTTGTCGACGATTGATGCTTTTAAGCCATACCACTGGAGAATGAGAGATTCTTCACTTTAATAGGTTAAATGTAGTGCCTAGAACTGACTTTTGCACACTAAAGATGAATAGCCTGTTCGTTTGTTGGTTTCAGTCAGCCCAAACCAATTAGCCAACAGTGTTTTTCTCTCAAAAAAACCCAGCACTGTTATGATCATGTACTAGCTAGACTTAGTTGGGATGAATGGCCAGCCCCTCCCTAACTCTGCAGGGTATCATGGTGGGCGAGGGAGCTCGCCATGTGCTTCATGGCCACCTCGCTGGGTACTGATTCAGAGCCCTTCTCCACCAACAGAGCTGGTCTGCTTATTCTATTAGTAAGCTGCTGCTTCTATTCCCTAGCTTGAGTGTGCTAGTAGCAGCTCCAATTTCAATTTGAATGCAAACAACGCGCAATGCCCGCTTTTTTTAAGCGTTACCGTCTCAATGTTGATAGCTTGCTTTGGACTAAAAGCAATGTACTAAAAGCAATGTACTATACTGAGAGTTTCTGAAACAAGAATTCTCGTAGATGGTACGAAAAGCAATGTACTAAAAGCAGGAAAGTACATATAGAAGTGCCGAGTGCTGGTCGGCAGCCACACGTCCAGAGCTGGTTTCCGGAGTGCTCCACACCTCCAGAGCCTGTTTCCAGAGTGCTGGTCGGCACTCGGCAGCCACACCTCCACAGCCAGATCCACTGGAAACTCACACCCTATGTGCGCCGACGATCCAAATTGTAAGTTCAGGTTTCGATCAATTTAAAACATTTAACTACATTACCCTGACACATTTAACAGATACGATAATTTTCCTTTTTGTGCGACTGATACGATAATTTTCCTACACCAGCTATGAAACTAAATTGTAATTTTCCTACACCAGTTATTATAAAACTAAACTGCAAGTAGCAACTTCATGAAAGACAAATTTTCAGCCCAGTCATTCAATCAAACATTTATCATCTGGGGTGAGCACTGAAATGCCACATGTGTATAGAATTGCCGAAATAATAATCTTTCAGTTCCTCCAAACAGAGAGTAATGGAAGTTCTGGTTGATGATCAATGGCATCATTAACACTCAACTATTATACACGATGAGAATCCATAACACTCACTATCATTAACACTCAACTATCATACACGATGAGAATCCATAACACTCAACTATTATACAGGATGAGAATCCATGTATAGGCAACACCAAATACACAGAAGATTGTCCTTTTTGTTGCTTCACCATCAGCAGCTAAATTCCAAACTCTTCACTCAAACTAATACCATGAGCAAATGACTATTTGTTCCTAGGCATGAAATCTGCAATCAAAGACCAATCCTTTCCTGCTCCTGCAACCATCCAATTTCTCAAGTGGTCAATCATCACAATCACATGGATAACTATTTTGATTTATCAAACAAATAACTGTCACTCGTGTGCAATGCTCTCAAGTGGTCAATCATCACAATCAAATGGATAACTATTTTGATTTATCAAACAAATAACTGTCACTCGTGTGCAATGCAGGGAGATGGATAACTATTCGTGCTTGTTGGCAGCACCCGGGCATCCAATGGAATTTTGCAAGTGATTTCTTGCCGATGTTGATACAAGCCAAGCAACAATTTCTGAATCCTTTTTTATGTTCATCATGGAGATTTGGAAACAAAGAAATAACTTTATCTTTGACCTTTCTTGGCTCAACTTTTGTGAGAAGCTTGACTTCAGGCTCATAGGATCCGCGTACTGCTTTCTTGTTTTGTATAGATTCCCTAGCCTAGCTTCCTAGCCTCTCTCAGGTTTCTTGCTTTGGCTTTTTTGCTTTTGCTTGTACAGCTTTGTGTATTTTCTAATAAAATCTTACACTGGGGACTTCCCGTGCTATAAAAAAAGGAGAGAGAGAGAGATCGAGGTTGGCAGACGCCAGCAGACCTCAAAAGGTGCATGCAATGCATGGTAGTAGTAGCATCAAAGTGGACAAATAAATTGTAGATGAAACATACAAGTGTGTCTGTGTTCAGCATTGAAGCTGAACATGAAGATAGTTAAGTGAACATTGCCAGACAATCCATCCTTGTTTTAAGTGGCTCAATATGGATGCTTGTGTTATGGGCATAGAGGAATCTGGAGAGGGGTGCACGTTGAGGAATTCTAATGATGCTTGCATTGTGGGCATAGAGTAGTATGTTTGTAGGATGCCCACCTCAAGTATAAAGGACACTAGTGTCTTGCTGTGTGTAGGGCCCTTGTGATTTTACCAAGGGTAATTAGGTACGAGAGTATATATATATGCAATATACATAATACATCTATGAGGGTATATATATGCAATATACATAATACATCTATGATGTTAGTTATTACATTTTCCATAGCTAGGAAAGCTAAGAAATTCATATTGTTCACGAGGCAAGCTAAGCAAACGCCAATATACATGAATGCAATATCTGGTTGCTAAATGGTGCTTGGAATCCTTGTTCTAGAGCAGACTCAGTGCCTGAGTGTCAGGAGATCATAAAAGATGTTTCTATAGTGGATATATGCTAATCATGACCTGGTGTCATGCGGGTGGTTCTCAGTTGTATGTTATAGAAGCAATAAAGTTGCATGTAGGTGTTGTTAGGCAGTACATAAAATGTACTTATGCAAGGGATGGTTGCCATTGCCATTATAGACAACAGGAATGGCATGAGGAGGGGTTATATGCATGTTGGTACAAGATCGAGGTAGATGTGCATTTTACCTTTTTGAATTGCTTCTCATAAGCTTCTTCACGAACTTCTTTGTCTGTCAAATAATTATACATATGAAAGAGGAAGGGAAATGAGTTAACTATGATGTTACTGTGTGACAACAATTTGTCTAAGAAGCGACAATGTTAAGATATGATAAGAGCACACCTGTATACAGCTGGTGGTGTTGTTTCCTTCTACTGTACGTTCATGCCAGGGGGTGCTTTGAACTGCAATGGAAAAGCATGCATTCAAATTACAAATTCCTTGCTGAAAATCATGTGGTAATGACCCAGATTGGTCTTAACCAAGCTCCGGCCCTGCAGGGTAGCACAATTGATCTACAAGATTGTGTCAATCATGATAGCCAGTTAGCCAGTTAGGTCTCTAATATTATTCCATATTAATTACTGATGTGAATTTTTACAAATAAGGAATGGATAGTGAGCAAACGGACATGCAGTGATCATAAATAAAGACCAAAAAAATACCAGTATATAGACCAATCCAGAAATTTGATACCTAAGCTGAAAAAGCAATCAAAGTAACAAATTGAGGTGGGATGAATTAGGAATTGAGGGACAAAATGCATTAGCTGGGACTCTCCTTTTGACATACGGGAAGGAATTTGTGTACAAATGCTTGTCTTTTTTGACACAGGACCCAAAGGTAAAGAAAACCTGCGTATTCGAGAAAAAAAACAAAGGTAAAGAAAAAGGTATAAGCAAGCAACATATAATCACCATGTTCAGATTGGCAGTCATACTCCAATATTTGAAGTCAGAAGAAAAAAATACTTTAGGTTACCTTCTGAAAAAACTTCGCATAACCAAATAGTAGTAGTAACAACATTCAGGATGCCCTGTTAAAATATGCTCTGCTCTGCCCAACCATACTGTTCCGTAGGAATTAGGATATAATACGTGGGAATGGATAACCGGTATGTGATACACCTATACGCCATTTCTCCAAAAACATGGATACAGGGATACACTGATATATAAAAAAAATAGGCCACAAAATTAATATAGACCATAAATATTACATAGCAATGTTCAAGGCATAATGTTCAGGCCATCAAGTCATAACACGTTCAAGTTCAGGTCATCAAGCCAGGCATAACGTTCAAACCATAGCTAGATTAACGACACTGACACTACGACACTGATAAAACAATAATGAGCTGTCATTGGATCTGACAAGAAACAGCAAACGAGACTGAGAAGGACAAGGAAAGACAAACTCAAAACACAGAAGGGGAAGGAGCAGCTCCCTCGTGCGGGGAACAGGAGGTGGCCTGGCAGAGGTGGCCGCAGTGAGTGCAGAGGGAGGAAGTACATGTGGAGGTGGCCGGCAGAAGAGGAGGCTGGCGCTGGCAGCGCCAACAGCGGGCGCAGCTCAGAGGGACGACAGAGGCAGCTGCGTCTGTGCTGATGGGGATGAGAGGATACAAACCAACATTTCATGATAGGGTTTGAAGGTATCCCATCAGTGGGGTGTCCTAGGCGATACCGGTCATGAGTTTTGCGAAGTATCCACACTTCATACTAGAACAAGGTGATACAATGACTATTTACACAACAGAGTGAACAAAAAATAGCTATTTATTATATTGTATAGTACTTCACTTGCTTTGGCTTGCTGATGTACTGGATTTCCAAACATGGCATTAATGTATCAGATAAGATAGTGAATCAGGTGTTTGAAGTAATTTCACTGTAGTTAGCAACTTAGCATATTGATAAAATCATGATGTCACCTGAGTCACCTTGATTGACTTCTCAGTATGCTTCAGACAAACTGGAAATCAAAGAAAGAAATGACATCATCAGGAACCTTCCTACTCCATCAAATAGCAGGAAACCATCAATCTGTTGGCAGTTGAATTTACAAATAATCCTAAAAAAAAGATTTTATAACCTATAATAAAATTAGGAAGCCAATCCGTAAACTCCAGCATCTGCTGGATTATTACTCATAGCTAATGATTGCCTATGGCTTGCCAACTGCTGTCACCTCCCAATGGAGGCCACAATAGGCACCTGGACTGTTCAACACAAGCAAATGACACCACCTGTTAGCTGCATCGACATTTAGTGCTGCAGCGCACAGACACGCTGCTAGTGAACATTCCCTATCATGCTGTCCTCCTTTACCCCACACCAATTTTTGCACCCACAAAGAAACCCATACCCATGCCCATGCGGGTAGTGGCAGTGGCGGAGCCACGTTCAGGCCAACCTAGGCCCTGGCCCCCCCTTGATTTGCACAAAACTATGAAGATTTAAGGTGGCTATTGATGTTGATCGGGACAAAAACTATTAATGACCGTGGAAATCAGTCTAAGTGTTCAATCTAGCCCCCCCTTGGCCATTGTTCTGGCTCCGCCAGTGGGTAGTGGGTACCCTTGGGTTTGCCCATATCCAAAAAGAAATATGTCACATGCATCAAACTATGACTATATGAAAAAACTAGACCAACCTAAGAGGAACTAGGTTGCATTTTATTTTAAGAGGAAAATAGGCACCCAAATTCACCTAGACGAGGGCTTGACCAACTGAGCTAGCTCATCTTCCTAAACTATGATTGTACGAACAGATTATAAATAAATGAATCTACAAATATGTAATAAATGTAACAAAAAAAATCAATACATAAGTAGCGCCTTTTTATATGGCGCTAGGTGGCCTTAGGAATAGCTAAACTACAGGTGCATATAGGGTATACACATAGTCATGGGTTTATAGGTTTGGGTAGTGTCCCACAAACCTGATGGGTAAGGATTTTTACCCATTAATTAACATACACATGAGCAAGGAAATTAGCCAACACCCATGCCCTAATGGGGTAAAAAACCATCAGGTTGCGGTTGCGGTTGGGGGTACCCATTGCCATCCGTACATGCGACAATATATATATGTTTGAGAGCTATCTAGATAATCTAATCGTGTCAAGAATTGAGTGTTGCTATCAACATATAGAACTGTAGTCTGACTATTGAACCTAAATCAAATACCAGAGTCTAGGATTTTTTAAGAAAAAAAAGGGAAGTCAGCTTGTAGCTGAAACAAATGAGTTTGTATGAAATTACGTCCCACATGATACAAGCAAGTGTGATAAGGGCGAATATGACCTTTTTTCAATTATTCCCTTGAAGCCTCTATTGATCCTGGCTCTCACGGTATTACCATCAACAACACTCAACTACTGCCCAGTGTCTTCACCTCCCCTCAATGGTTGGTGAGACGACAGCAATTCATCAATCGGTGGGAAGTAAGATACTGAGATGAACGGTGAGATGAGGGGGGAGGGGAATGTTCTTTGTGTGGAAGTGGAACACAAACCTGTGGAGAGATTGGAGCCTTGGAGAGGTGCTACAGAGATCAAGGGGGGACGCGCTGAGAGCATGGTGGAGGGGTCCAGCTGCCTGCGACGAGGATATGACCCATGCTGAGAGATGGAGGCAGAGAGGAGCGGTGTGCCATGAAAACGGATCGATGCAAGTAAGCACATGGATTGCCCAAGAGGGATGTAGCCAAGTGACAACGGGATTGCATGCCACTGAGGAGAGGTGACAACGAATAGCCGGACAAGCACGCATGGCCGCATGGAGGAAAGAGAGAGAAGGGGAGCTGGATCCAGATATTTTGCAACTGGATGAGCACAAGAAGTTGCAGTCAGAAGGAGTCTTCTGGATGTTTAATCTTGCGAGGCGTATGAGCAAGATTTTGAGTAGAGGCCACCCTAATAAGCAGAGATTGCCAGAAAACGTTGCTCAATACGAATGGCAATCAGTTATGCACTACGATTAGTTAGATTAGTCGTGATTAATTGGGCCGTTAGATGATTTGATAACATTTTCTTGTTCCAGCCAACCTAGGAGTGCCACAAAACCTGTGAAACAGCGTGTGCTGAATTAGGGACGTGAAACTGCTGATGGTGAGAAAATATACCAACATGGAAACCATCGGTGGCCACCAAGCTTAATAAGAAGAAATGCTGAATGCATGGCATGGATTTCAGATATAACTAATAATCATCCATTAGTGAAAGGATTATTATATCAGATATAAAATAGAGAATAGTGTAGGATCAATGCCACATTAATTATAATTTATTATAAAATAGAGAATACTGTAGGATCAATGCCACATTAATTATAATTTATTAATCACATGCACTGAGAACAGGAAATAATGCAAGCAAAAAAATAAAAAAAGTAACACCAGATGTTAGTCCTTCAGCATCAATTGTGAGGGGCACATCTAAGGAAGCTACTGCCCCACAGAAAGCCAAACTCTGTAATTCAATCTAGCTGCAAAAATCAAAGTGGCTAACTGGTTTTTGACCCACTTTCTTCCCCGCCCATACCCTGACAGCACATTGATTAACTATACGGAAGCAAGAAACCTCATACAGAAAAATATTTGACTACAACAGTGAAATACCACCAAAATCCCTCTAGTCACAAGCAATTACCATTTTGTTCCAACACATTAATAAGGTATAGAAAATTTATTAATTTAAGACTTTCAAATGTTAATTCTCATTTTACAAAGAGATATGGATTGCCAAACTTTATACACTGTAACTGCATGCAACCAAAGAAGTCATCTATAGCCTATGAATAATTAAGTGAGGCTCAGGTGAGGTGGTAACTGGAAATGAGTAAGTTAAACTGGAGAAGCCTCAATAGATTGACAAATAAAATGGATGATGGATGCCCAGCATTCAGCAACAAATGTTTTTTTTTTGACAGAATAAATTCCTGAAGCTCACATATATAGAAATGCTCAGTGCATTTGACGGTGTTGTGAAATACCTTTGTAGTTGATCCATCACCCCCAACGATTTCAATCTCACAGTCCTGAAAGCCAACTATATCCTATAGCACATAAAAAAGGCAAATAAATTGTGAGCAGCGCATTCACAACAATCAAATGATATATATTATTTGGTATAGATCATGATCAATTTCTGCCAGGCGAACTACACTAAAGACACCAATTATTTCTTATACAATATTCCCAGATATCCTGGTATGTCCATGTATGTTATTAACTATATATAAGTTTTCTTGAAAAGAAATGTTTCTCAGGCTACATGTACATGATAGGGAGACTACGGCACATACGATCTATTAGCCGCTCGTTCAGCTTCCCCACTGCAAATATCACAGCGGCACTGATAACTGAACCCTCGTCGTCGTCGCCTCAGTGATGGTACATCTGCCCGCCACCAGTGGAGTCGTCGCAACGTCACAACAGCTGGCGGCTGGTGGAAGCGGCGGGGACGGAGACTGCACAGGTTCGGAGATAGTAGGAGTCGGCGGTGGGAGCGAAGACCGCAGGTGGCGGAGGCGCGGAAGCCGGGGTGGGGGGGTGGGGGGGGACTCCAGTGCCACCGCCCGCGCCGTTGCAGAGCCGTGGCCCCCCACCGCCGTGTGCTGTCGAGGAACCACCCCCTGGCGCCGCCAAGAAGCCTCGTCTGAGAGCAAACCCAAACCACCGAGCACGTGTGGCTCAGATCTGAGACGTAGAGCAAACTCCGGATCTGGGAGAAGAGATAGAGATAAGGATGGTGGGAAGGTAGTCAGAACTAACATCGCCGCCACAGGGCCATCGCTCCACGTGCCGCCACGCCACTCCTGTGATTGCCGCCGTCGCTTGCTTTCCCTGCAGCGCGTTGCGGTGGGCCGCGCCACGCACGCCACCACGCCATCCCACGCCGGGATGTTAGCTCGCCAAGCTGCCCATACCTTTCTTTTTCTTTTTTTTTCAAAATTAAAGAGTTCTTTTAACTCGCCAAAAATATTAAAAGTAATAAATAAGATCATCTTCAATAATTCCTGCTATTTTACTGCTAACTTATCAAAATATTGGTGCACGGGAAAATTTCTAGCGGCGCGTGGCGTTCTTTCGTGTGAGGGCGACGAACACCGGCCCTACACCAGCTGCCCGACACCCAGATCGAGAAAACCAAAGACAGCCACCTCTGCTTCCTTTTTTGCCTTCCTGCCACCATCGCTCGAAGTCTCTCTCCAGGCTCAAGATGGCGACCGGCAGAAAAAAACCCACGTACCCACGGGCACCTGACCCGGCGGGCGCGGATACGAGCGTGAATCTGTGCCCGCGGACACGGGCACGGGTAGAGAGTTGTGCCCAACGGGCAAACCTACACGGGCAAGAAAATACCATGCCCGCACCTGTAAACCCACCAAATCCGCACTGGCATGTGGGCCATATCAGAAGCGATACATATACTTCAATTTTAGGGTTTCCATCTCAACTTCCCAGTCCCCACTCCCCAGTTCCCCACCAGCGTCGCCGCCGCCCACACGCGACTCGTGAGTCCGCATCGGCAAGACTGCGACCCCGCATCGAGCTCCGCGCGTCGTGCCTCCGGGCTCCAGCCTCCCCACTCCGGCGCAGTCCCCTGCCCGACGCCTCCTCCACTCTCTGCTCCTTCGACGGACCGATGCCTCCTGCTCCTCCATTCCACGACGCCGGCCGCCATCGTCTTCCCCGCCGCGCAGGGCCACCGTCTCTGCCTCGCAGTCCGCCATCGTCATCCACGCCGCAAGTTTTGGCGAGTATGCGGGCATGCCCGTGGATAGCAGGTTGCTGCCCGTGGCGGGTGGCGAGCACGGGTGTGGGCATGAGATTTTCTCACGGGCGCGGGCGTGCGAAGCCACTATCCGCGCAGATATTACCCGTTGCCATCTTTACTACAGGCTACAGCTACCTGCGTCGGCCATGCGCGCGTCCATGACCACGATGACGACACATGCATGCATGGCCCCGGTTGGTACGCGTCTAGATGTGACATGCTCATTGGATGGGAACGCGGGCACAGCGAGCAGTATCCGCGCGACGCGAGTGCGCCTATCTTTGCGCGTGTGGCGTCGATATTTTCCAAGTCCTAAAAGATTAGTAGTTGGGATTAGGAGTTTTGGAGATGGATTTTTTTCAATCTTACTAAAAATTCTAGATTAGGAGAGTGTTTTAGAAACTCTTGGAGATACTCTAAGAAAAGATAAGAGGAGAGAGGGAAGAAACAAGAACGGGGACGGGGATGGGGAGGGCGTGTTTGTTTCCCTGGACGGCGATCTGGGATAGGCCCACAAGCTACCTGAGGACGTGTTTCACTACTACACAAGATTTTGTGAGAATGTGTCCTTTTATTAACCGAGGCGGTCACAAAAATCAACCGCCTCATAAAATACCCGACGATTAACGGAGGCGATCATTTTATTTATGGAGGCGTTTACAATTGCCCGCCTCGCAAAATCTATTTACGGAGGCGGGCCTTTTAAAGAAGTCCACCTCCAAAAATCAGACCATTTACGGAGGCGGATCTCTTAAAGAGGCCCGCTTCGGTTAATAAGGCCGAGCCCATTAGATGTTTGCTTGGCCCATGTTGGCCCAATATCGTGCTCTGAATATAAATACGGTCACTTAGGGTTTTCTTATCCTCACCCACTCTCTCTCTCGTCTCTCCCGTAGTCCCGTGCGGCGCGGTGTGGCCCCCCCTCTCTCTACCCCTCTCGGAGCAAGCCGGCGGCGTGGGTGTAGGCATGGGTGAGGCTGCGGCATACCTCCTCCTCCGGCGTCGACGCTCCTCCTCCACCTCTGCGTGCAGCGCGTGCGGCGCCAGCTCGAGGGCCGGTAGCGGCGCGGGTGAGCCTCACCATGCGGATCCAGTGGAGGGTGACAACTCATCCAAGCACGGCTGTGGCGCTCCTCAGATCTGGCTTACCCGAGGTTCTCCAGGCTTTGGCGAGACGGATCCCGGCGGCGCGGGGCAGGAGTGGCGGATCTAGCACCGGTAACGGCTCGTGGCGGAGGTACGACTCTAGAGCAGCGGATCCAGCGAGCGGTGACGGCTCACGCGTGAATGCGGTTAGCTGCGGCGACGCATGCACGGATGGGCTCAACGGGCCTCATCGACGAGCTTGCTGGATTTTTTATTTTTTTATTGATTAATGGAGGCAGGCATACCAACCGCCTCGGTAGTTCGTGATTTACCGAGGTGTTTGATTGGAGGCAGTTGAGTTCCCGCCTCCATTAATCATTTTTGCCCGCCTCCATTAAGATTTATGTAGTACTGTTTGTTAGCCTGGACACATTGGGGGCCTAGGCCGCGCGGTGCTTAAAGCACCCGCGAGCCTGTAGCCCGGGTTTCTCGTGGGCTCGGTCACGCGCGGTCCCTCCCCTAGCTCGCGGTCCATTTCTGTTGGTGACCCTTGGCTCTTGCGGGCTCATGCTCCAAGTGAAATTTCCATCGCCCCTTATAACCACCGCCGTGACACTAGGGTTTGCTCTCCCTCACTCTCTCTCAGTCTTCTCCGCCGCTCTCTCCTGTCCCCCGCTTCCCTCCTCTTCTCGAGCTCTCGGTGGTCGGTGGTGGCGGTGCGGTCGTAGGCGGCTCTGGCTCTCGAGCATGGGGCTTCTCCCTCGTCCGTCTCGCTGGCAGTGACGCGGTCCAGAGCTTGTTCTTCTTCTTCTTCCTCGCCAAGTGGTTGCTGCTCCCCCAAGGGCTGGTGTTGGTGGCCGTGTTTGTTTCCTAGACATCGCCGGCGAGTGTGGTGGACGGTGGTTGGATGTCGTCTGCTCGTCGTCGCCTTTTCTACTTCTCGACGCTCAAAGCAAGGTGAAATCTCGGCCTTTCTCCTTTGTGTTCCGCTATGGGCTTGTTGCGGTGCTCGATTTGCTATCTATTTTGTTGGATTTTGGGCGGCCTCGAGGCTAGTCGTTTGGGGAAATGATGAAAATGGTCAGATTTGTGGTGCTAGATCCGTCACACTATTGTTGCGATTCATGAGCTAGGGTTACCGTAGCACCATAGCTAAGATTGTGTACTGTTCGTGCTCATTGGTCATACATGTTCTAGCACCATCTTGCCGATGATTCTGGCTGCTTGATTTTGACTGCATGTATAGAGTTCGTTTTAGCACTGCAGCTTAGAGGAGGTGTTGTGCTAACTGTCGATGATGTATGGTTCAATCCTTTGGGAGGCTTGTGGCTGAACAAGCAGCCAAGGTTGTGGCCTATGTGTCCACTTTTTATGTTATCCTGAACATGGAGCACTTTTTGAGGCCAACATTGCATACCCAGTAACAAAAACAACTGAGTGCATTGACTAATTTTTGTAGATGGATGCTGATGGTACCAGATTGTGGCAGAACCGCTTGAATTAATCCACTCCCAAGGGTACTCGTGTTTCATTAGAGGCTAAGTACCCAAGTGAGTGCACTAAATTGGACAAATTTTGTCGAGCACACCCCGAGGGAGAACTCGAAACTCCACATTTTTCCATCAGGATCATAAATGAGAGTATAAAGCTTGCAACATTTTTAACCATTTCTTACATCACTTTATTACAATATCAGAGTATTACACAAGTTGAATGCAACAGCGGAATTAAAACAGTTTTCATGCAAAAGAGTTTATACCTTTCAGGTTCCCAAGTTTTATCTTATAGCGAAAAATAAACATATGATCAGAATTACAGCGGAAATAAAATCTATTTCATGACCTGGTGAACATTTATATACAAGATATGATAGCAAATTATAAAACTTTTTCTTTATAAAAACATTTAGTAAGGGTTATAAATAAACACTACTCCCACAGCGTAAAAGAAATCCTCTCTGAGCCCACCAGAAGGTTTCAACACACAAGAGTCAGCTCTAGCATCTACCTGTCACCTGCAACAGAGGGGAATAAAACCCTAAGTACTCGATTGTACTCAGCAAGACTTACCCGATAGGAGGAAAATAAAGACTCCAAGGATATGCAAGGCTCATTTGGCTTGCTGGTTTATTGAGTTGCAGAAAGCATTACTAATAGTGCATCCTTATATTCAAAGTTTTAGCGGTCATTTTAGTTCATTAGCTAACCATTCTAGGTAAGCACCTATGTTACTTTCAAGCATGTGGTAAGCAATCAGGACCATTTTATCATCTTTCATGTTCCAGTTCTTACTATGGTGCTAGACTATAGCCAAGTCGTACCGCATCATGTGGCGATTCACGAATCAATGCATCCCAGCTGGGTACCCCAAAACACACGTCCCGTTTGTACCCAGGCACAAACGGAACCAACTCATCTCACTCCTGTCAAGGGGTCCAGGTCCCTGTCCAAACTTGGACTCCAAGCCCTCAACACCTGAGACCCGGTCTCAGTATAGTGCTTAGACCTCCACCTAATGCCCACCCCTAAAAGTTGGTCTGAAAAGAGCCAGAACCCATGACAAGAGAGTAACAAGTCTTCCTGCTCGTATAAGTAAGTATGTGCTTAGGATAAGAGAGTAACCTGACTACCATTCACAGTAACGGACGGTCTTTAATCGACACAGGCGGGACAACTCAACCAGAGCCTCGCTCTGTTGCCTAACCAAGTCCAAGTCCATCCAAAGTCCACAGTATAGTCCTGCCCGGTCTCCATTTATTATCCATATATAATCCATGTGATAGTAACAAGATTGTAATAATAACAATATATAATCCTATCTCTCGTGAGTGACAGGCAATCCCTCGACTTCTACCGGAGTCCTATAGCATGGCAATCTACACGATCCTATCATACTAGTAAGACTCATGGAAAAGGGGTATATATGCAAGTGGTTTTCATTCAACTCCTTAAACGTAATGCATATCACATAAAATATAGTGCAGAAAGTAGGGGTTATGCACCGGGGCTTGCCTTGGGCAGGCGGGGTGTCAGTGTGGTCAGTCAGCAATAGTTCTAGAACCTCCTCCGACATGAGGACCTCTTCCTCGTACTCCTCGATGATTTCCTCGTATTTGGGCTTGTCGAGGACCACCACCTCCGTTGACTCGTTCTCTTTATACATGCGATGGTGATGATGCAACAATTAATATCTAGGCAACAACAACTCTTAAAATAAGAACACGCTTATCATGCTAACAAACTAGCTCTACTGATCACGTACCAACTAAATATCATTTTATTAACAAGAATAGTTTCACAACTAAATTCTTAAATGGTTTAATATGCTTTCAATTAGGGTATGTTAGTTACCTTAATAATTTAGCTATTCAGAGGCTACAAAAATTACAGAGAGCATCTAATATTATCATGAGCCTACTGTAAAATTTTCAGGGCTAGCACTTCTACCAATGCATCACAAAAATTCATTCTTTAAATAACCACGTCATGGACCACATGCAATAATACATAAATATGATGCTCATGACATGGTTTAGTGTTTTGATTAAGGCGTAACACCGAGGGTGTTACATTTAAACTATGGTTCATGCAAAGCACTCAAGCAACAATATTTCATGAACATCATCACCATTAACAAGTATTTGATCTTTTTCTAGCAAGGATTAATTTTTACCTATTTAAAAGAGTTTAAACCCTACTTGCAATTTGTAGGGGTGGTTCCTGATCTAGCCGCCCCTACAAATGCATTTGTAGGGGCGGTTCCTGATCTAGCCGCCCCTACAAATATTTTTTATTTTATTAAATTATTGATTCTATATTTTTTATATCACAAAAACACAAAGTAAATGTATATAATATTTTGTATTATTCTATATATGCACAAATATATAAAAAAGAATTTGCTGATATTCAAAACAATATAGAAAAAAAATTCAAAAATTAAAAATTTGAATTTTAAAACTTCGACTACAATTTTTGGACATTAAATGACCTAAACTGAAAATGTTGTAAACATAAAAGTTGTATAACTCACCAACATGTACAACTTTTATTTTGGTCATCTTGTCATGTGACTTTGTTTGAATGATTCAAAATTTGAAATTCAAATAATTACAACTTGAAACAATATTTTGAAAGAGTATATGATTTCAACTGAAAAAGTTATGAATATAAAAGTTATACAACTCATAAAGATGTACAACTTTTATTTTGGTCATCTTTTCATGTGATGAACTTTGAATGATTCAAAATTTGAATTTCCAAAAATGACAACTTCAAACAAGATTTTGAAAGACTAAATGATTTCAGCTGAAAAACTCATGAATACCAAAGTTGTAGAACTCATCAAGATGTACAACTTATATTTTGGTCATCTTTTCATTTGACCAAATGTGAACCGTTCAAATTTTGAATTTCAATAAATATCAACTTCAAATAAGATTTTGAAACCTTAAATGGTTTCAAATAAGAAAGTCATGAACATAACAGTTGTTGAACACATTACTATCTAAAACTTTTATTTTGGTCATATTTTCATTTAACAAAATTTGAACAGTTCAAATTTTGAATTTCAATAAATGACAACTTCAAACAAGATTTTGAAACCTTAAATGATTTCAACTATAAAAGTCGTGAATATAAAAGTTGTTAAACTCATCACTATCTATAACTTTTATTTTTATCACTTCTTCATTTAACAAAGTATTAGTAAACATTGTTCATAAATTTATATATCACTCATAGTTTCTTGAACTATACGAGAGACATGTTGATTTGTGAACAATATTTATTATCACTTTGTCAGATGAACAAATGACCAAAATAAAAGTTGTAGATCTTTTGAGTTATACAACTTTGGTATTCATCACTTTCTGTCTGGGCACAGACTGGCATGTTCCACCCTAAATTACTGATAAACATTCTCTCATTGTCAATTGCAGAGTCAAATTGACTGGCACGTCTTGGGAGGAGTACGCAGGATCGATTATCCCTGCGTTGAAGCCAGGCGGATCTCCAGCTCCATCGAGCGGACCCTTCTAGCTTGCTCGTGTGCCCGGCACGATACACGTTTTCGTGCCAACACAACCTCATGTGACAATTTAAACTCATACACCCTACCTGAACGTGGGGAATTACGAAGGGCGGACAGGGCTGTCACCACCTGCCGCCTACCCCTCAACCGTGGAGTAGGACAATGCATTCACCTGCTTCTATATACCCGAGCACCATGCTTGCGTATAGAGAAACTACCCAAGTCCCCCTAAGACTCCGACCCTACGAATCGACAAGCAATGGACTTGGGCATACCCGAGGGCACAATGAACCGGCACATCACCTTAGCTATATCCATTCTCATATACATGATATGAATGTTTAAGCATAAGCTTCTATATGGTAAGATCATAACATAGAAACTATATACTAGCTCATATGCCAAGATCATATCATATGAACTATACTCTAGTTCATAAGCATAACTATATGTATAAGATGAAGACATGACTTTGGAGAAATGATTAATCTTATTCATACCAATATTCTTCTCCAAGGAGTCAAGCTCTCCAAGGTAGCTTTGCCTTGCTCTAAATTCTACTAAAAGTAAAAGAGAGAGAGAGGTGTTGCTCAAGAGATGTGTAGACTCAAATGTGGTGTGTGTGTGTGTGTATGTGTACCTCTACCCTCCTACTTATATAAGGCTGAGGTCGGTTTGGCTGAGATAAAAATGGTAACACACCTAAACCACCTTTGCATGGAGGCATGCAACCACTAGAGAAGATTGGGCCAGAGCGGAGCTGGGGGCGGTGTGGCCACACCCCCTGGCTGGGCCGCCTCGCCATTGACTTTCTCTGGTAGACTCCTGGCTGGGCCTGGGTTGCTACCATGGTGGTGTTTGGCCTAGATATTCAAGGTGGATGGGCCTTCCTTCTTATTTCTTGGACCGAGTCTGCTTTATGCTTCATCCAATGGCGCCTTTTGATCATAATTCCCTTGTATTTCATGTATAAGTCCTGTAAAATAGTAATTCTCCAATACAAGTGGAACTATGTCAATAATATATGTATAGTGTGTAAATCATGATAGTTTCCTCCTTTTTGGACTTAAATTGGCGGTTATATTTTGTCGATAAGAACCGCCAACATATACCTTGTGGTTAGCAACTTGTAAGAAAGGGTGAAGTGGTTGAAGAGATAGAAAAAGAAAAAGAGAAGGTGCGCCTTGACCGAACCCTGCTGTTGCAGCGATCGGACTCTGGCTGGCGAGTCTGGTCAGTTGACCAAGGTAGGAGCAGCACAGAGCGTGTGACCAGACTCTAGCACCAAGGCGCGATCAGACTCGATGGTGCTGCATTCGGTTGTGATGACATAGCGTGGGCACACGGAGGCAGAGTGGACCAAACTCTGGGTGCGTCCAGTCAGTGGCGATTGGACGCGTCCGATCGCTTCGAGAGCTCTCTAGATGCTCTCTAGAGTCGACCGGACTCCCCGAGTGCACGTGTTCGGTTGGTTATGAGGCGCATCAAGTCACAACTCAACACACGCACGGGCGTGAGATGACCGTTGGAATCGGACGGATGAGGTTCAAAGTGTTGACACATGGACGCCTGATCGGACTCAGCGCGTCCGGTCAGCGCGTCTGGTCGGTGCGCAGACAGTGGGAGATGTTGGCAACGGCTAGTTGAGACTTGGGGTCTCTATAAAAATGTGTTGGCCAGCTCTTGCTCACTCTCTTGGCTCTTGAACTTGTTGATACACCTTGTAAGCATACTCCCACACCTCCCACTCATCTAGCTTGTGATTTGATCATCCAGAGTGAGATTGGGAGAGATCCTAGTTGCATTTTCTTAGAGTTTGAGCATTTAGTGGCACTAGAGATCGTTGAGCAGCAGGTTTGCTTGTTACTCTTGGTGGTTGCCGCCATCTAGATGGCTTGGAGCTACGGTGGAGGTCTGGCACAAGTTAGAGATTGTTCATGGCTGGCTCTGGTGACTTGTGAGGGGTCTTACACCTTCCCCGGCGAAGGGCCACAAGGTAGCTCTAGTAAATTGCTCGTGCCATTGAGTTATCCTCACTTGTAGGTGAGTTCTTGTGGCGCCCATGTGTTGGGCTAGGTTTGTGAAACACCTATTAGCCATCGAGCTACCAAGTATGTGGTCGACACAACGGGGACTAGAGTGCCGGCAAGCACGTGAACCTCGAGAAAAAATTGTGTGTCCCTTGTCTCATTGGATATCTCCCGGTGTTCTTTTAGTATTCATATATTGATTGATTGTCACTTGCCACAACGGTATAACCCTTCTTTCACTTCTTGTATTTACATTCATATACTCTTGTGTAGTGCTAGTCATTCCTTGGTAGTGTAGCTTAGCAAGTAGCTAGTTGTAATTAGTTGTCTTACCTTGCTAGCTCACTAGTGTAGAATTAGTGACATAGCTCTTGTGTGTGCCATAGAGATCATAATATATTAGTATTGCGATAGGTGGCTTGAAACACAAGTAGAGCTAGAGCAAAAAGCGTTATCGCCATTTAGTTGACTAACAAGTTGCTCTAGTGTCTTGTAGAAATTTTTATTAGGCTATTCACCCTCCTCTAGCCATTTATGACCTTTCAAGTGGTATCGGAGCCGTGGTCACTGTTTAATCAAGGCTTAACAACATTCAGTGTCAACAATGGCTCAAATTGTGTTCAACCATGTTAGAGGCAAACCACTGTTCTTTGATGGCACATCATTTGATTATTGGAAGACAAAGATGAAGATGTACTTGGGTTCAATCAATGATAGAGTATGGGATGTGGTAGAGCATGACTTTGTGATTTTTGATCCTACCAATCCAACACCAAATGAGTCCATCAACAAGCACTACAACACTATGGCTCTCAACACCATATACAATGGCATTGATTCAAAGGTGTTTGAGCAAATCAAAGATCTTGAGAAGGCAAGTGAAGTGTGGACAAGATTAGAAGAAACATATGAAGGCACTTCAACGGTAAAGAGCGCCAAGTTGTACATGCTCAAGGACAAGCTATCCAACTTCAAGATGAAGGATGATGAGTCTATTCTAGAGATGTTCTATAGATTGCAAGTCATCATCAATGATCTTAAGGCTTTGGGTGAGAAGGTGCAAGATGAAGATTTCACACACCGATTCTTGAGTTGCTTGCCTAAGAGATTCAAGACATTGCGCACCATCATCTTTAGAGGTGGCTTGAACAATGTGACTCCAAATGAGGTGCTTGGAGATGTCATGACCGAAGAGCAATACAATGATGATAGTGACAAGGAGGTCAAGGGGGATGAGAAGAAGAAGAAGAAGAAGAGTGTGGCATTCAAAGCCACATCATCATCCAAGAACAAGGGCAAGAAGAAGAAGAATGAATCAAGTGAAGAGGAAGATCATGCCACTCTTGATGATGATGAAGAAGAAGAGCTAGCCCTCTTTGTGCGCAAGTTTGGCAAGTTCATGAAAAAGAAGGGCTATGGTGCAAAGAAGAGAAGAGATCATTTCAAGAACAAAGAATATAAGAGAAGATGCTACAAGTTCAAGAGCAAGGATTACATTGTAGCGGATTGTCCCTACAATAGTGACAATGATGATGATGATGACAAGAAGAAGAAGAAGAATAAGAAGGACAAGAAGGAAAATAAGGAGATGAAAGTCACCTTCAAGAAGAAGGGCAACTCATATGTGGCCACTTGGGATAGTGATGCATCCTTAAGTGAAGATGATGATAGTGATGATGAGAGGAAGACCAACAAGAAGAAGGCACTAGCAAGCCTATGGTGGTGAGGCCCGCTTGCTAAAGTGCTTGGGTAGCCAAAGGTTCTCTCTTTGCAAAGAGGGATTGGGCTATACCCCCAAGAAAGGCAAGGCGGCCTTTGCAACTCCCAAAGCTAGCTTTGTGAGAGGCAATGGTCGGTTTTGCAATAGTTGCAAGCAAGTTGGGCACATAGAGCAATATTGTAAAAACAAGAACAACAACAAGATCAAATTCACCAAAGTATCCTCCATTCTATTTGATCCTTGTTATGTACTTACCAAGGGAGCTAATGGTGTGCAAGCTAAGTTTATTTGTGCTCCCATTGTTGGCCCAAAGAAGAAGGCAATTTGGGTGCTCAAAAGCCTAGTGACTAACCTTGGAGGACCCAAGCAAGTTTGGGTACCTAAAAAGAATTAATCTTTTCTTGTAGGTCAATTATAAAGCCAGAGGAAGGCATTGGGTGCTTGATAGTGGGTGCACACAACACATGACCGGTGACTCAAGAATGTTCAATTCAATTCAAGAAAGTGGAAATGATGGCATTGATAGTATCATATTTGGTGACAATGGCAAAGGCAAGGTCAAGGGGCTCGGTAAGATTGCAATATCCAATGACTTGAGCATTTCCAATGTGCTACTAGTAGAGAGCTTGAACTTCAACTTGCTATCCATGGCTCAATTGTGTAATCTTGGATTTAAGTGCATATTTGGAGTAGATGATATTGAGATTGTTAGTGTAGATGGTTCAAATTTGATCTTCAAAGGATTTAGATATAAGAACCTCTACCTAGTTGATTTCAATGCTAGTGAAGCTCAACTATTAACATGCTTATTCACTAAGTCAAGTATGGGTTGGTTATGGCATAGAATGCTTGGTCATGTTGGAATGAAACAATTGAATAGATTGATCAAGTATGACTGAGTTAGAGGCTTGAAAGATGTGGTGTTTGAAAGGGACAAATTATGTAGCTCTTGTCAAGACGATAAACAAGTGGGCAACACTCATCCTAAGAAAAGCATCATGAGCACTAGCAAGCCATTTGAGTTGTTGCACATGGACTTATTTGGACCAGCAACATATACAAGCATTGGTGGAAACAAATATGGCTTTGTAATAGTGGATGATCATACTAGATACACATGGGTCTTCTTCCTTAGTGACAAAAGTGATGTGTTTGATATATTCAAGTCTTTTGTCAAGAGATGTGTAACATCCCGAGTTTTCAAGCAACCAAAAATCTGAGCTTTCAAAAAAATTTCCTGCAAACGTGTGAATCATGTAGTCACTAGGTCAAACGTAAGTCAAACGTAGGAGAGTTTAATAGCGAAATGGTGCATCCATATAGTTTTGATTGTAGGAGTGTGCCTTTGTTCTTGTGTTGGTTTTGGGTTTGTGTTTTGTTTGGTGTTGGAGTGCACAAAACCGTAGCAATTCCTCTCCAATCCCTTTTGAATCTTTTAATAATCTTGGCAAGAAATGGAAAAATCCCATCCTCCTTCCTCCTTTCACTCCTAGTTAGCCCACTCCCTTCTTCACCCTTCTCGTGGCCCAGCCGACCTCCTGGCCCAACCAGCCCCCTCCTCCATTTTGCGCAAGCCTGGCTCATGCTAGGCCCAACTCGCCTTGGCTGCCATGCCTCGGCCTCCCTCCACTCCTCCTTGCCTTGGCCCATCCAGCGTCTCAGCCCAGTTCCCACCTCTGCCGCGTAGCCCAGTGGCACATCGGCCTGCTCGGTCCTGCCGTGAGCCCCCGCAGGCCCACGTCGGCCCCCGTAGGCCTGACCACGCCTCTGGGGAGTGGAAACTCTAGGCACACCCCCTGACCCACTCCTAGCCACGCGCCCCCAACCCGCACCCAGCCATCGCTACCACGTCGAAATAGCACCATGCCCTCCTGCTCCATGCTCCTCCGCACGATGCGTGCCACATGTCCCTCTGTACGGATGTCGAGGCACATCATCATCCATGCCTTGAACCCTAGCTAGCCACGCTTATAAATGCCACAGCCGCCGCCTGCTCCCTCGAGCTCCCAATAGCCACTGTCGTTCCTCTACTTCTCCTCCTTCCCCCAGCCGAGCCCTAGCTACTGCTCTAGCCACCGCTGTAGGCCATAGCCAGGCCACAGCCGACCACCGCGCCACTCCACCGCCTCCATGGCCGGCCGCCAGCACCGGCCGCCGAACGCCACCACCACCTCCCTACTCTGCTCTATGGATGCCACGCCGAGCATGTCCACCATCACCGAGCCCCACGTCCCTGCTCCTCGCTGTCATGCCGAGCCATCTCCACCATGCCGAACCCCTTCACTAGCACCGTTCTGCAGCACCACCTCACCCTCCTCTGCTCCGAGTGGCAGCGCCATCGTCGTGCACCTCCTTGTCCACGAGCACCTCGCCAAGCCTCGCCGAGCTCCGCCTTCTCTCCCAGCTCACCACCGCAACGCCAAGCGCCTCCACCACCTCGCCTCTATGTCCCGTCGATGTCGAGCCAGCCTCGACCTACCTCGGCCGTCTTCACTGCTGTGCCCCTACTGCTCCTTGCCCGCTCCTACAACGTGACCCCGGCCACCCCCAGCCATATCTGGCCAGCTAGCAGCTCACGCTGGCCACCGCCTGGCCGCACCAGTCGGCCAGCAGCCACCGCAGCATGGCCAGGGCTGGCCATGGCCGGCCAGTGGTTGCCATGGCCTAGCTAGGGTAGGCCAAGGCTAGCCAAATCTGGCTATTGGTGGCCAGAGCAGGACACCACTGGCTAGGGGCCAGTCCAGCAAGCCGTAGCCCGCCTGGCACCTCTGACCCCGCTCCTCCTCTATCGTCGGTGAGCTACTGCCCCAAAAACCCCACCTTTTCCTTCTTGTCATCGTGCTCACCTAAGACCAGCCTTTGTGCCACCATTTTCCACCCCCGTCGGGGAGCTGGGAACCCACAGTGCCATCCGCCGGAGCCCCGATTCCTCCGGGCTGCCTGTTGCCGTGTCTGGCCAATAGCAGCCCCGTCCAGCTAGCCACAGCCGGCCAGCAGCTAGCTAGGGCTAGCCAGAGGTGGCTGCAGCCAGCCAGCAGCTGGCCAGGGCCGGAAAGAGGTGGCTACAGCTGGCCACAGCTGGCCCGAAGTGGCCACAGCTAGCCGTGACTCGCTCGGACACTCCGTCGACCCACCACGACAAGCCCCACCTTCTTCGCCGCTCTAAGGTCAAACCTTCCAACCCAGTCGACGCCGTCCTTGACGCCGACAAGCTCGCCATTTCTTTTCCTTGTTGTTCATGAAACTATGCATGTGATCTATCTATCCATGCCTGTGTCGTGCCTTTGCGCTGGTCTACCTCTCTCTTGCTATGGAAATGTGCAACTCCATGTTGTGTTGTGTATTGTGTTTGGTTTGTCGGTGAACCGAGCCTTTGAGCCGGTTGAGAGAGCGATCTGTTTGAACATTGCAGTCGCGAGCTCGTCTTGCCATGGCCATAATGTCGAGCACATCCCTTCTCTCGTGTTCTAATTGTCCTCCTCGTTATTCGGAGTGTTAGCTCCTATCTTTGGCCCTAGGATGTGGCCATTGTGAACTCAATGTCGATATCGACGCGGTTCTTACCCGCACACTTCAAGCCCTTCTGACCTAGTCTAGCGGGATTCGAGTTAGGGGACAACCTTCATGAAACCGATGGAAACCAACTCATGTAGGTGAAGCTCATGGCCACGAGTTGCCTCGCCATGGACATTGGACTCCACCTCTCTTGCCCTTTCATTCTCTTAGCCACCCCGTATGCTTGCACCGCTTAGACCATAGTGTCTCTTCGGTTCTCGTGGTAACAACCGCACCACTACGAAATCTAGGGATAGCGTTGTGCCAAATTAGTTGCACGGAGGTCGTGGTGCCCGACGGGTGAGTTTGGAGAATCAATTAGTTAGGTTTGTGTGGCAAGTCATCTCAAGTGCCGCTCCTCCCGGTCCCCGTCTATTGTCGTGATGTTCGGATCAGAGGGTAGCGCTCTCACTTGTTTCATTGTTCGGTTTCCGCCTTTGCCATGGTGAGTGAATCGAAGGGTGGTAGGTCTTGCTACCCAAGCCTCTCTTCTTGTCGGTCCGATTCCTTTGATCTCCGTCTGTTACCATGACGTGTTGGTTGAGAGAATGGCGGGACCGTTCTTCTCCCTTCTCTTGCTCCCTCTATCGATCCCTGTCGATCTAGTAAGATGTGGATTGAGCCCTCTCTCGCTTTTCTGCTTCCCTTAATGTTCTTTTATTGCTCTCTTGATTCCATTCCTTTGATTGCCATCGACTACTATGGCGAGTCAATCAAAGAAAAGTGAATCCCTCTCCCCCTCTCTCTTCTGGTTCCTTCATGCTCGAGCCCTTGTATGCTTGTACCCATTTTAGACCGTCGCACCCCTTGGGTTTTCGTGGTGACAACCACTCTGCTAAGACCCTAGGGATGTCTAGGTGCCATTTAGTGCATGTAGGTCATGGTACCCTACGAGTGGATTTGGGCGCTTGTATTTCTCTAGTGCGTCACTCCTTCCGATGCCCCGCCTTTCGCCATAGCGTGTGGGTTGGAAGAAGTAGACCACTGCTCCTCTCTTTCCTCCTCCTGTTCCACCCTCTCTTCAGTTCTCGTCGAATACAATGGCATACGGATCGAGAGAGACCAGAACTGCTCCTTTCCCCTTAGCCCTCTCTGTTCGATCCCGTCTTTATCATGACAATTGGATCAAAGACCGGACTATCACTTTTAGTTAGAGAAGCTAAGGTTTATGGCGCATTCTTAGAACCATGCCATTATACCGAGAATGTGACATAGACATGCCTAGCAGACTATCTCCCCCGTCTCTTTCTAAGCCCGAGGAAAATGGACTCGCTTCATGAGGGCTAGCCTTGTTTGTCGTGGTGTTTGCTTAAGTTAAGCTAGGGTCTAAGCCATTATTTTGGAAGCCATACAGGTCGACGCGATCGACCCGGGAAGTACTGGCTAGTTCAGGGCTGTGACTCGAGCTTGTGCTTAGCAGACGACCTCCTTTGTTTCTTTGCAAACCAAGGATCGGATATCCTCCGCTAAGTCTATTTTTCCATTCGGTGTTATTCGATCTTCTATGCTTTATTGCCTCTTCTTTAGCAGTCTTTCTTGATTTAGTAGATGATTGCTCCTTGCCTTGTTTGTCACTCTATCAAGGTAGTTAAATCGAGGGTGACGTTGGTCAAACTAGGATCCATTGGAGGGAGAAGACGCGAAGGCAATAGGATGTGAACGACTACGTGACTGCAACGGATAGGTGCCACGTCCCACCCAACCTCGTAGAATCCTATTAGACATGCAATATGTAACTGTTAGTGCTTTACTTTCCGCAAATGAACTGTGATAGATTGCATGGTAGAATTGCTTGAAAGCCTTTACCTTGACGCAACCATACCCCCTGCACACCCACTGTTAGGTTTGATGCTCGCTTACTTTACTTGCTACTTACTCTACTACGCATTATATCTGCGATGTGATGCATGGTGGAGGAATGTTTGTGAGTGGCTAAGGCACTTGGTGCTGATAATGTGGTAACAACTAGGGAGACCTTGGCGTGTGTCTTGGGTGTGTGGTGAGGGTTGAGTCAACTGGACAGGATCCTACGATGAGTCTTTGGATGAGTCTTGCCAAGGGGGTGTGACCTGGGCATCCCCTGTGTGAGGTACCTATGGCAGGTACAAGTGAGATGAGTAGATCCTAGGGAGGAGTGTCTTTGTGGGACGAATCCCCGGGATGGGGGTGCTGTCATGGCACGGGGTGTTGGTTATCCCCTATGAGAAGATATCCTGTCCGGTCCTCCTAAGGACTGGTATGTCGAGAGAACTGGCTCATAGGACCCTTTGTACGCACCACTCATTCCTGATGGGCGGGAAACGGCCTGCCGACTAACTTGAGTCGATGCCACTACTACTAGGTTCATAGCGGATAGTGTAGGGAGGTACGGGCTAGCGGCCCACACCCTCCTAAGACAGCGTGGTGACCTTGGTGTCCCGGTACTATGTCTCATAGTCTTAGCGTGCCGATGGACTCCGGGGTGCCCTAGGGCTAAGTGGTAGGGTGGCATCGTACTAGGTTAGCTGGTTGCCTGGTATCAGCGTAGGCAGTGCACATGCCAATGATGGTGATCTTGTGGTTCCAGGCGTACACACTCTGCAGAGTTGATCGTTCTAAATGTATAGCCATGTCCACGGTCATGGACATTCCTATGTTCTACACTTCCCTTGAATAGTGAGAGGTGTATTCTCTTCTCTTCCCCTGGTTTGGTTTGGATCCGGCCGTTAGCCGCTAAGGCAAGGACGAGAGGGAGTTGTCCTTGTCGCCTAGAGAGCGTGGTGGTGAGATGTGAGAGTGTAGTGTGACTGTGTTAGTTATGGGATGGGATGGATGGATGGAAATGGGTTAAAACTTGAGAAACAATTATACAATATTGATGAACTTACATAGGAAAACTATAGCCAAATAGTAGGCCTTTTGCTCTACCCTTGCATTTCACTTACTACAAAGCAAACGCAAGGCATAGGGTGGGAGCCAGTGACTAGTACAAATCGTACTAATAATTGTTCAGCAGGTTTGGAAGCCCTCTACGACTACAACAATGGTGATTAGAAGGATTAGGTGGTCTTGTCCTATGCTCAAGGATGTATGTGAAGGAGGAGCCTTCACCCACTGACGCGCTACGTCTACTCTGATGATTGCCTATGAAGGAGGAGCCTTCACGCACCGACGCGCTATGTCTACTCTGATGATTGCCCGTGAAGGAGGAGCCTTCACCCGATGGGGCGCTACGCCTACTCTGAAGATGTTCTGGGTGCGTTTCTGCTAGTATGAAGTTGTACCAAAGTGTGTATCTCTATGATGTAATACCTTGTAAACCTATAATTCATGATGTTTGACTGTGGTATCAACTGAGTATTGATAATGTGATAGCTTGGACTTCCTGGGATTATCACAATATGATGTAATCTGTGGATTTCCCTTCGAGGAAATTGTGGATCATTTTAGTTGGTATCAGAGCCATACTTGACTCTAGGATGAGACCTTAGGACCAAACACTAGTATAGTGGCCAACAATCCTATTTGTTGTAGGACTATAGGTGATGACACTTGTTTCCCTCCCCCGCCTTGAGTTCTAATGCTATCCGACCTCCCTATTATGGAAAGATGACTTATAGTGGACACTCCAAATTACCACCCATGCTAGTTTGGTAGTTGTGTGAGACATCGAAGGCTTTGGAGTCGCCTTAAGTCAACGCAATGCATATAGGAGTTGTAATGCTATTTGATTGCCTGGATCTTATGGTTTTATGCTTCTTGTGCATCTTAATGTTTGAGTGTAGGCTATAGAAATTGTTTTAGACTCTGGGCCCTAGATAACCTAGCTAGCTAAACCCAAGTTTGCCTTACCCTTTGTCGACTGAATGCCAACCCTAAGAAGAGCATCGACGTTGAAGAACAAGGAGACACGAGCTAGACAACCTGTCAGCAAGTCCTAGCTTGGAGAGAGTATGATGAACGACAACCCTGGAGTAAGACCCTAGTGTAATTCTTGGATACCCGTCACCCCTCACCCTGAATAAATGTTGAAAGTCTAATAGATCGCTCTAAAGTGAACCATGGACACACCTAGGGCCTGACCAGAGTCCTAGACCTGAGATCCCAGGAGCACCTAGTTTGACAGTAGCTATAGCTCATTAGACTCGCAACTTGCAAAAGATTATCGATGCAATAGCACCTGAGCCTAGTCGAGAGCCTTTTAGCAGAAGCTCAAGGAGTTCCACAAGTCAAACCCTCCTACCTTTGGCCATGATGACAATACAATCAAGGCTTGAACTGGTGAAAGGCACTGACAAAGAAGGTGTGAACATTGTCACCTTTCAACCCTAGGGCAGTATGAACCCATGGAAGGATTGTTTTTGGTGCCAAAATTAGATTGTGAACCCTTGAACTTGGTGGTGTACTCTCGAGGTAAACCATGTTCATAAAAACTAGAGAGAAGTGTGCCTGAGTACATAGAAACTGAGAAGCAAAGGAAGCACTACTACATGAAGGATCTACCCCCCAAGCCCTACAAAGCAACCCCGTCGCTCGCGATTGCCTGAATGTGAGGAAGATGATCAACACAACTGCTCTCGGGGATACAAATCCTAAGTAGAATGCGTTGGGAAAAGAAGCTCACTGCAATGATAGGAGACAGAGACCTCAGCTGAATCTAGGAAAATTCAAGCTCCTATAGGCTCAGAGTTGCGGTAGCCTCCTATCTCCAACTCAAGTTACCTGGACCCCACCAAAATGAGCCAAGTGCTTAGACTATCCATGGCTCAGGAATAGGCTTAGGAATAGCCATGTGCTAAGAAAACCAGGCTAGTGCACTAGGAGGAAGAAGTTGATGATTATTATTGTTTGCTAACCACGTGTCACCATATTGGACATAAGGACCAAGTTTGTCATCAAGCGTTAGTATCTGCTCAGCTCGGACTACTTGAGAGCCGATCTCCACCAGCTCGAAACATGCTAGTCGTATTCCCCAAAGATCATGGAAGACTTAACCAAGTCACCCTCAGAACGCAATGGAAGCCACTAAAGTTGGATTTGGAAACACAGAAGAAGAAGGAGCCCTGCAGCAATCATTATTGATTCCTGCGCCTCTTCGAAGATCATGCATCGATAGTTTTTTCTTGTGAACGTTGAAGCGGATTAATGATCATTTGCTCCCCTCCGAGATGTCAGTTGAGCTAAGGAATGCAAATCTGATAGTCCAAAAATCTGATGGAGATATTGCTAAGATTCATGGAATGGGTCATTGGACCAAGCATAAGGATTAGAACTCGTAATCCTTCAAATCTAGCAGCTTAAGGCCCTCTGAAGCTTTTACGAGTATAGATTGATGCTACACAACATTTATACGATGCAGAGGAAGCTGAACTTCAAGCTTTGGTAGAGAAGACTACAAGACGTGCCTATCATTTGTAAGTATCCAAACATACCTTCAGATGAGCTGTCAGGAATACCTCCCTGATTGGAACATTGAGATCATGGTTGTTCTTTCGGGTTTACCAATGCTCTAGCATACCTCGTGAACATGATGAACAAGGACTTCATGAAGGAGCTAGACAAGTTGCTGTGATTTTGACAACATCTTGATCTATTCAGAGATAGACAAAAAAATATGAGAAGTATTTTAGAGTTATTATAGAGAAGCAGATGCAGAATCAGTTGTATGCCAAGATTGAGAAGTGTGGCTTGAGAAAGTTGCTCTCCTCGAACATGTGTTGGCCATAGATGGTGTTACAATGGACCCATCCAAGATTGAAGCAGTCGACAGAATGGAAGCCACCGTAGAATGTTACCGACATCAGGCATTTCCTTGGATTAGCAGGATATTGTCGTCGACCTTAACCGATGTACATCAGAATTTCATGGTATTTTGAGATGCTTCCGAGCAAGGGATAGGATGGGTGCTTATGAAGAATGACCGAGTGATTGCACATACATCATGTTAGTTGAAAGATCGCGAGGACTACCCTACGCATGACCCTGAGTTAGCTGCAGTTGTTCATACTCTCAAGATTTTGAGACGCTACATGATCAACAACAAGTGTGAAATCTACACCAATCATAGGAGCATTGAGTACCTTTTCACACAAGTTGAGCTAGAATTGAGACAACACAGATGGTTAAGGACTATGATCTAGAAATCCTTTACCATCCGGAAAAGCCAAAGTTGTGGCAAATGCTTGAATAGGAAGAGCTATTACAACACCTTGGTAGTTTCAGTGTTGGTAACTCAGAGTATGTGAAGATAATCATTGTCGCTCCCTCGTAACACCTTGGTTGCCACAGATTGATTGCCTAAGTTACCGAAGAGTTTGAGAAGTCTCCACCAGCTCGTAACACCTACGCCCTAGAAGAGGAAGATCAGAGAAAACATAGAAATCATGCAAGGATATCCAAGAAATTAGGTTAATAATGCAAGAAGGAAAAGCTCCAGAACTATAGGATCGGTGAACGAGACACGTTGTAGGTGAAGGATCGGCTATATGATCCACAAATTCACCAAATTCGAGAAGTCATCATGATGAGAGGTATATAACTCCGAGTATTCTATCCTGCCTCGGTTGCACTTAAACGTATTGTGATCTTCGAGATAGATTCTGGTGGAAGCACATGAAAGTATTTCCAGAACTTAGTAGTGCACTCAGTTTTTTATGAGGCCCTAGGTACCACCTCGGCTAACGACACCAACCTTCCACCCCCAGACTGATGGTTAGACTGAAAGATCAGATCTTAGAAGACCCGCTTAGAGCTTGTGACTCGACCTATGGGTCAGATTGAGACAAAAGCATATTCATCGCTAAATTCTCCAACAACAACTATCAAGCCAGACGGATGTATCACCATTTGAGGTCTCGTATGGTGGAAGTGCTCAACCCCACTCGTATGGTCAGAAGTCAGAAAAAGGTAGTTCTTTGGGCCAGTAGTGATATAAGATGTTGAGAAGCAAGTGGCAAAGGTCAGAGAGAACCCAAAGATAGGCCAGACCTGTTAGAAGAGCGGTATTGGCAAAAAGAAGACGAGATCTTGTTTTCAAGGTTGATGACTATGTACATCTCAAGGTGTCACCTCTCGGAGGCACCGTAAGGTTTCACATCAAAAGCAAGCATGCACTCGCTTCATAGGCCCCTACAAGAGCTTGAGCAGAATTGAGAAGCTTGCTTACAAGTTGGAGTTGCCAGCTAACCTAGTTGGAGTACACACCGTGTTCCACGTCACATAGCTGAGGAAGCGCCTGAGAAACTCTAGAAGAAGAAGTTCATACCGAAGCCCTAGATCTGCAAGCCCCGCTTGAGTACCTTAAGCACTTCGTGAAGATTCCAGATCGAGTGGGCAAAAGAAACTAGAAGTATGACAATTCCTTTATGCAAGTCCCATGGAGCAACCACGCAAATTGAGAAACAACTTGGGAAAAGAAAAACTTCGAAAGCAGCACCCCCACCTCTTCACCGACCGAGCAGCACCTGAATCTTAGGGACGAGATTCCTGTAAGGGGGGTAGTATGTAACATCCCGAGTTTTCAAGCAACCAAAAATCTGAGCTTTCAAACTTTTTCCTGCAAACGTGTGAAGCATGTAGTCACTAGGTCAAACATAAGTCAAACATAGGAGAGTTTAATAGTGAAACGGTGCATCCATATAGTTTCAATTGTAGGAGTGTGCATTTGTTCTTGTGTTGGTTTCGGGTTTGTGTTTCGTTTGGTGTTGGAGTGCACAAAACCATAGCAATTCCTCTCAAATCCCTTTTGAATCTTTCACTAATCTTGGCAAGAAATGGAAAAATCCCTTCCTCCTTCCACCTTTCAATCCTAGTTAGCCCACTCCCTTCTCTTCCTTTCCCATGGCCCAGTCGACCTCTTGGCCCAACTAGCCCCCTCCATTTTGCGCAAGCCCAGCTTGCGCTAGGCCCAACTCGCCTTAGCTGCCATGCCTCGGCCTCCCTCCACTCCTTGTCGTAGCCCATCCCACGCCTCAGCCTAGTTCTCGCCTCTGTCGCATAGCCCAGTGGCACAGCGGTATACTCGGTCCTGCCGTGAGCCCCCGCAGGCCCACGCTGGCCCCGTAGGCCTGACCACGCCTTTGGGGAGTGGAAACCCTAGGCGAGTCCACTAACCCACTCCCAGCCGCACGCCCCTTGACCCACTCCCAGCCACGCGCCCCCAACCCACACCCAGCCATCGCCGCCATGCCGGAATAGCACCCACACCCTCCTGCTCCACGCCCCTCCGCACGATGCGCACCACGCGTCCCTCAGTACAGACACCGAGGCACATCATCGTCTATGCCTCGAACCCTAGCTGGCCATGCCTATAAATGCCGCAGCCACCGCCTACTCCCTCAAGCTCCCTGTAGCCACCACCGCTCCTCTACTTCTCCTCCTTCCCCTAGTCGAGCCCTAGCCACTGCTCTGGCCGCCGCTGCAGGCCATAGCCGGGACACAGCCGGCCACCGCGCCACTCCACCGCCTCGCCGGCTGGCCACCAGCACCGACCGTCGAACGCAACCACAACCTCCCTGCTCCGCTCTGTGGACGCCGCGTTAAGCCCGCCCACCATCACAGAGGCCCATGTCCCTGCTCCTCGCCATCGTGCCGAGCCATCTCCACCATGCCGGACCCCTTGACTACCGCCATTCCACAGCACCACCTCTCCCTCCTCTACCCCGAGCAACAGCGCCATCATCGTGCACCTACCCCTCCACGAGCGCCTCGCCAAGCCTCGCCGAGCTCCGCCTTCTACCCTAGCTCACCACCGTGACACCGTGCGCCTCCACCTCCTCGCCTCTATGCCCCGCCGTTGTCGAGCCGCTGTGCCCCTACTGCTACTTCCCTGCACCTCTGACGCATCCTCGGCCACCCCAGCCACATCCAGCTAGCTAGCAGCTCATGCCAGCCACCGCCTGGCCGCCCCAACCGACCAGCAGCCACCACAACCTGGCCATGGCTGGCCACGGTCAGCCAGTGGCTACCACGACCTAGCTAGGGCAAGCCAAGGCTAGCCAGAGCTGGCTGCTGGTGGCCAGAGTAGGCCACCACTAGCCAGGGGCCAGTCCAGCAGGCCATAGCTCACCTGGCACCTCTGACCCCGCTCCTCCACCATCGGTGAGCTACTGCCCCAAAAACCTACGTTTTCTTTCTTGTCGTCATGCTCGCCTGAGATCGGCCTTCGTGCCGCCACTTTCTACCTCCATCGGGGAGCTAGGAACCCATAGTGTCGTCCACCAGTGCCCCAATGCCTCCTAGTCTGCCAGCCCCTAGCCAGCGGTAGCCCCTTATGACCAGCCGCGGTCGGCCATCAGCTGGCCAGGGCCAGCTAGAGGTGGCTACAGCTGGCCACAGCTGGCCCAAAGTGGCCACAGCTGGCCAAGACTCGCCTGGACACTCCGTTAACCCACCACGACAAGCCCCGCCTTCTTTGCTGCTCTAAGGTTGAACCTTCTAACCCAGTCGACTCCGTCCTTGATGTCGACAAGCTCACCTTTTCTTTTCCTTGTTGTTCATGACATCTATACATGTGATCTACCTATCCATGCCTGTGTCGTGCCTTCACGCCAATCTACCTCTCTCTTGCTATGGAAATGTGCAACTCCATGTCGTGTTGTGTGTTGTGTTTAGTTTGTCTATGAACAAGGCCTTCGAGATGCTTGAGAGAGTGATCTGTTTGACCATTGTGATCGTGAGCTCATCTTACCATGGCTGTAACATTGAGCATATCCCTTCTCTCGTGTTCTAGTTGTCCTCCTCGTTATTCTGAGCGTTAGCTCCTATCTTCGGCCCTAGGATGTAGCCATTACAGACTCGATGTCGATATCGACGTGGTTCTTACCCGCACACTTCGAGCCCCCATGACCTAGTCTAGCAGGATTCAAGTTAGGGGACAACCTTCATGAAACCGATGGAAGCCAACTCATGTAGGTGAAGCTCATGGCCACAAGTTGCCTCGCTATGGCCATTGGACTCCACCTCTCTTGCCCTTTCATTCTTTTAGCCACCCCATATGCTTGCGCCTCTTAGACCATAGCGTCTCTTCGGTTCTCATGGTGACAACTGCACCGCTAAGAACCCGAGGGATAGCGTTGTGCCGAATTAGTTGCACGGTGGTCGTGGTGGCCTATGGCTGAGCTTGGAGAATCGATTAGTTAGGTTTGTGTGGCAAGTCATCTCGTGTGCCGCTCCTCCCAGTCCCTATCTATTGGGGTTATGTTCGGATCAGAGGGTAGCACTCTCACTTGCTACCCGAGCCTCTCTTTTCGTCAGTTTGATTCCTTCAGTCTCCATCTGTTACCATGACATGTTGGTCGAGAGAATGGTGGGACCATTCTTCTCCCTTCACTTGCTCCCTCTATCGATCCCCGTCGATGTAGTAAGATGTGGATTGAGCCCTCATGTTCCGACTTCTTTGATTCATGTCCATCACCATGACATGAGGACCGAAGTGCTGCGGAACCAAAATCCCTTCTTGCTTGCTCTCTTGATTCCATTCCTTTGATTACCGTTGACTACTATGGCGAGTCGATCAAAGGAAAGTGAATCCCTCTCCCTCTCTCTCTTCTGGTTCCTTCATGCTCGAGCCCTTGTATGCTTGTACCCATTTTAGACCATCGCACCCCTTGGGTTTTCGTGGTGACAACCACTCTGCTAAGACCCTAGGGATGTCTAGGTGCCATTTAGTGCATGTAGGTCATGGTACCCTACGAGTGGATTTGGGCGCTTGTATTTCTCTAGTGCGTCACTCCTTCTGATGCCCCGCCTTTCGCCATAGCGTGTGGGTTGGAAGAAGTAGACCACTGCTCCTCTCTTTCCTCCTCCTGTTCCACCCTCTCTTCAGTTCTCGTCGAATACAATGGCATACGGATCGAGAGAGACCAGAACTGCTCCTTTCCCCTTAGCCCTCTCTGTTCGATCTAGTCTTTATCATGACGATTGGATCAAAGACCGGACTATCACTTTTAGTTAGAGAAGCTAAGGTTTATGGCGCATTCTTAGAACCATGCCATTATACCGAGAATGTGACATAGACATGCCTAGCTGACTATCTCCTCCGTCTCTTTCTAAGCCCGAGGAAAATGGACTTGCTTCATGAGGGCTAGCCTTGTTTGTCATGGTGTTTGCTTAAGTTAAGCTAGGGTCTAAGCCATTATTTTGGAAGCCTTACAGGTCGACACGATCGACCCAGGAAGTACCGGCTATTTCAGGGCTATGACTCGAGCTTGTGCTTAGCAGATGACCTCCTCTGTTTCTTTGTAGCTCAAGGATCGGATATCCTCCGCTAGGGCTAAGTCTATTTTTCCATTCGGTGTTATTCGATCTTCTGTGCTTTATTGCCTCTTCTTTAGCAGTCTTTCTTGGTTTAGTAGATGATTGCTCCTTGCCTTGTTTGTCGCTCTATCGAGGTAGTTAAATCGAGGGCGACGTTGGTCGAATCAGGATCCGTTGGAGGGAGAAGACACGAAGGCAACATGATGTGAATGACTACGTGACTCCAACTGACAGGTTCCACATCCCACCCAACCTCATAGAATCCTATTAGACATGCAATATGTAGCTACTAGTGCTTTACTTTCTGCAAATGAACTGTGATAAGTTGCATGGTAGAATTGCTTGAAAGCCTTTACCTTGATGCAACCATACCCCCTGCACACCCACTGTTAGGTTAGACGCTCGCCAACTTTACTTGCTACTTACTCTACTACGCATTATATCTGCGATGTGATGCATGGTGGAGGAATGTTTGTGAGTGGCTAAGGCACTTGGTGCCGATAATGTGGTAATAACTGGGGAGATCTTGGCGTGTGTCTTGGGTGTGTGGTGAGGGTTGAGTCAACTAGGTAGGATCCTATGACGAGTCTTTGGACGAGTCTTGCCGAGGGGGTGTGACCTGGGCATCCCCTGTGTGAGGTACCTATGGCGGGTACAAGTGAGATGAGTAGATCCCAGGGAGGAGTCTTTGTGGGATGAATCCTCGGGATGGGGGTGCTATCATGGCATGAGGTGTTGGTTATCTCCTATGAGAAGATATCCTATCTAGCCCCCCTAAGGACCGGTATGTCGAGAGAACTGGCTCATAGGACTCTCATTCCTGATGGGCGGGACACGGCCTGCCGACTAACTTGAGTCGATGCCACTACTACTAGGTTGGTAGCAGATAGTGTAGGGAGGTACAGACTAGTGGCCCACACCCTCCTAAGACAATGTGGTGACCTTGGTGGCCTGGTACTAGTCTCACAGTCTCAGCTTGCCGGTACAAATCGTACTGATAATTGTTCAGCAGGTGACCTTGGTGGCCTGGTACTAAGACAACGTGGTGACCTTGGTGGCCTGGTACTATGTCTCACAGTCTCAGCTTGCCGGTACAAATCGTACTGATAAACTACAGCCAAATAGTAGGCCTTTTGCTCTACCCTTGCATTTCACTTACTACAAAGCATAGGGTGGGAGCTAGTGGCCAGTACAAATCGTACTGATAATTGTTCAGCAGGTTTGGAAGCCATCTACGACTACAACAATGGTGATTAGAAGGATTAGGTGGTCTTGTCCTATGCTCAAGGATGCCTATGAAGGAGGAGCCTTCACCCGCTGACGTGCTACGTCTACTTTGATGATTGCCCGTGAAGGAGGAGCCTTCGCCCGCTGACACGCTATGTCTACTCTGATGATTGCCCATGAAGGAGGAGCCTTCACCGATGAGGCGCTACACCTACTCTGAAGATGTTTTGGGTGCATTTTCGCTAGTACGAAGTTGTACCAAAGTGTGTATCTCTATGATATAATACCTTGTAAACCTGTAATTCGTGATGTATGACTATGGTATCAACTGAGTATTGATAATGTGATAGCTTGGACTTCCTAGGACTATCACATTAAGATGTAATCTATGGATTTCCCTTCGAGGAAATCATGGATCGTTTCAAGATGTCACAATGAGTTTGAAACAACCATCAAGAAAGTGAGAAGTGACAATGGGAGTGAGTTTAGAAACACAAGAGTTGATGAGCTATGTGATGAGTTTGGGATCAAACATCAATTCTCGGCCAAGTACACTCCACAATCAAATTACCTTGTTGAGAGGAAGAATAGAACACTCATTGATATGGCAAGGTCTATGCTTAGTGAGTACAATGTGAGTCAATCCTTTTGTGCTGAAGCTATCAACATGGCTTTCTACTCTAGCAACCATCTTTATTGCCTCAAGATAAAATGAAAATCTAGATGATGTGAGAGGCACTCAATTGGTCAATGCTATGAAGAACATGGATGTTGGTGATATAAAGCCTAGAGAAGTGGTTGATGTTGAAGATGACAAAGATCAAGTGCTCACTTGTCCAAATGTGCAAGCTAGTGGTTCTCATGATCAATGTCAAGCTAGTTCAAGTGGTGCTCAAGTGCAAGATCAACAAGTGGCTAGTTCATCATCTCAACCAAATGATCAACCGAACTCAAGTAATCAAGTTCAAGTGCTCCAACCATCAAATGTTGCAAGAGATCATCCCTTAGATCAAATTATTGGAGGAATTCAAAGTAGTGTGCAAACAAGATCAAGATTAGCATCATTTTGTGAGCATTACTCATTTGTATCATCCATTGAGCCAACTAAGATAGAAGAAGCATTGCAAGATGTTGATTGGGTTAATGCTATGCATGAAGAGCTAAACAACTTCACCCGCAACCAAGTTTGGGAGCTTGTTGAGAGGCCAAAGAACTACAATGTGATTGGTACTAGATGGGTCTTTTGCAACAAGCAAGATCAAGATGGCATAGTAGTGAGATACAAAGCAAGATTGGTAGCTCAAGGTTACACTCAAGTTGAAGGTCTTGACTTTGAAGAAACATATGTACCGGTTGTAAGATTGGAAGCAATTAGAATTCTATTAGCTTATGCTTGTGCCCACAACATCAAGTTACATCAAATGGATGTAAAGAGTGCATTCTTGAATGGCTACATCAATGAGTAGGTATATGTTGAGCAACCTCCCGGTTTTGAAGATGACAAGAAGCCCAACCATGTTTACAAGCTCAAGAAGGCATTGTATGGTTTGAAGCAAACACCTAGAGCATGGTATGAGAGATTGAGGGATTTCCTACTCTCTAAAGGGTTTAAGATGGGCAAGGTTGATACTGCTCTCTTCACCAAGAAGTTTGTCAAAGACTTGTTTGTATTGCAAATATATGCTGATGATATCATCTTTGGGTCAACCAATCAAGATTTTTGTGAAGAGTTTGGAAATATGATGGTCAATGAGTTTGAAATGTCCATGATTGGAGAGCTTAGTTACTTCCTTGGACCTCAAATCAAGCAAATGAAGAATGGCACATTTGTGAGTTAAGGCAAGTACATAAAGGACATGATCAAGATATTTGAATTGCAAGATGCAAAGGCAATTAGCACACCTATGGGGACAAATGGACACTTGGATAGTGTTGCTAGTGGCAACATAGTGGATCAAAAGTTATATCGGTCCATGATTGGAAGCTTACTCTATGTGACCACTTCAAGCCCGGATGTCATGTTTAGTGTATGCATGTGTGCAAGATTCCAAGCCTTACCAAGAGAGAGTCACTTGAAGGCAACAAAAAGAATATTGATGTACTTGAAGCATACACAAGATGTTGGACTTTGGTATCCCAAGGGTCAAACTTTGAGTTGATTGGATATTCGAACTCTGACTATGCGGGATGCAAGGTGGATAGGAAGAGCACATCGGGCACATGCCAATTACTTGGAAGATCACTTGTGTCATGGTCATCAAAGAAGCAAAATAGTGTGGCACTATCAACCGCCAAGGCCGAATACATATCCATCGGTAGTTGTTGTGCTCAATTACTTTGAATGGCGGCCACATTGGATCACTTTGGAATCAAATTCAAACAAGTGCCGTTGCTATGTGACAATGAGAGTGCCGTGAAGCTCACCAGCAATCTGATTCAACATTCAAGAACAAAGCACATTGACATTCGCCATCACTTCATAAAAGATCATCAACAAAAGGGTGACATTTCAATTGAGAGTGTAGGGACTGAAGATCAACTTGCCGATATATTCACCAAGCCACTTGATGAGAGAAAATTTTGCAAGCTAAGGAATGAATTGAACATACTTGACTTGATTACCGTTGTAGCACTTCACCTGGAAGTATTCAGGGTATCATATTTTCCAAGGGAACAGTGGTACTCTTCAAGCTAGTTTGTCCAAGGATAACACAACGATAGAGTTGGCGTGGGTAGAGATGGATTCCTTTGGTTTTAGGGTCTATGGATAGATAAACTCTATTTTTACTTGCTTACTTTAGGCACCGGATCACACCTGGTCTGCCAAGCGAGGCTGGCCTTTAGCTCTACGCCGAACCCGAACATGGGGATTACAAGGGATGGATAGGGCTATCACCACCTGCCGCCTACCCCTCAACAGTGGGGCATGAGGCAAACAAAGGTAGCCTCTGACCTAGACACCACGTCTATGCTATCAACTACTACTCTAGTATCGCGTAGGGTTATCCGTCTCTATTAGGGCCCTCTACTAGAGTATCCATTACAAGAACGGACGACAAACCTACAAGCAAATAAGAGTAAAGATTAACTAATCACAAGACTTTCTACCAAAAGAACAACGAACACTTACTTAGTGAAAGATTCTATCAAGGTACGAAGCAAGTGTTCGTCGAGGTACAAGCTCGGGGAGACTACCAACAAGTTTGGCACTTCCCCGATCTTCCCCGCACATCTCTCCCTATCAACTCTAGATAGCTAGCTAGGGCCTAGGCCCATGGAGTGGTGTTCTTATTCTCAACTGAGGTAGCTCTTCTCCTTGGTGTGTTGTTGTGTGAGGAGTGGGATCCTCCTTTTATAGGTGGAGAGGAGGGGTTTAATTCTTGGAATATTCCATGATCCCCTCATAAAACAACTAAACCGACCTCCAGGTACATTGAACCTGCCCCATACCTCATTAATCGACCTTAGATAGGCGGTATCTGTTCTCCCACCAAGTTTGGGCTAATTTAGGCTCAGAAAGGGTGCGGCCGCACCATGGGGGCGGCTGCCCCCCTACTGGCCCCGTTCGGGCTCAGCTGTGGCGGTTAACTGCTTCATGGGCTTCTCATTTGGCCCATCGGGGTTTGGCATAGAGTGGAGATGTTTTTTCTTCGGTTTATGGGCTTGTTCTCCTCCTAACTGGGCCCTGATTTGCCTGGTAAGTGGGCCTTCTCCCCTTGGGCTCATGTCAGATGTTTGTATTGATGTGTTACTTGTATACTTTTAGCCTATTTACTGTGTTATTCTGATATGTCCTCTTGTAAATGATGAATCACCAAAATTTGTGGAACTTGTTAGTTATAAGCCCTAATTCTAAGTTTGGTGTTCATTTGGGTATATTTTATATGAGAGCTGACGGTTTGAAATAGGAGTTAAGGACCCCCGATAGTCGCATAGACGGTGCTTGGCTCAAGCCGCGGCAACGGCTGCGTAGGCAAAGCTTGTAGGTAAGTTTGCTTTTCCATGTTTATGCCTCACTTGGTGTGCATGGAATTTTGCAGCGTAGGATTCTTACGTCTCCTTTTGGTCCCTTCAGCCGTACAGGAGCAGTTGACCGCCGCCCAAGCCAAGGCGGTAGATCTGCGCCGAGCCAACGAAGACCTAGCCTGGCAACTTGCGAAGGCGGCGTGTCGTCGGGACGAGTCCGAGGACAAGGCGCATGGCACCGTTGCCTTGATGAGGGCCAACAACAACCGCCTCGTGGCACTGGAACAGGCAGCCACTGCCACCGTTAGGCTAGTGCTGCCGGCGGGGCTGAGCTTTCTTGACCAGGTTCGTGGCCTTATAGCACTAATCCAGGAGGTGGCGACGCATGGCGTTCGCCCTAGAGCTGTTGTAGCCCTGGCTGCCGCCCATCTCTGTCTTCGACCTGAGGTTGACTCGTGTGCAGTGGAGCCCAGGTTTCCAGCGAAAGTGCTCAAGGAGGTCGACGTCGGGCAACTGATTGCCGATTTCAGTGCCACTGCAAATGTCGTTGTGACAGTAGTCAGTGTGGAGCAGGTCATCAAGGATGCACCTCATCGGGGGTGATGCCCGTGTGAGGCCAACCTACTCTTGTAAATAATGTAAATAAAGAAAAATTTAGTTTGCAAATTCATGTCTCTGCAAATCTTTTGTGATGCATGTGTTTTGCACGTAATGGTGCAATAGTGTTGGTATTTAATAGTACAAATAAGAAAATAAAAATTCTACAAGCGCATAGATATACCATTGTAGCACTTCACCAGGAGTATTTTAGGTATCGTTATTTATATTTTACCACTAGGAGGAATGGTGGCTAGAAAGTGATTGATAAACTTATACTTATGATGAATCAATAAACTAAACACTTACTCTAGACAGGGGTGAACCAAAAGATATGTATAAATATGATAAGCATAACACTCAGAGAGACTCCAAATAGCAATAGTAAGTTAAGTAGATTAAAATGGAGATAAATTCATGAGTTGTCTTAGTTACAAGTCAAAGCATACAAGTCATTGTATATACTTAGAAATAGCAAAAGATTAACTCTACACTTATACAAAGGGGACATCTCTAAGGAGGAGTATAGTAATACTTTCTCCATTGAGATACAGGTCCTACTAGTCCTACAAATGGGGGATAGAATACAGAGGATCTACTAGGCTATCACCCTAATAAATCTACCATACCTTAGAATGTAGGGTGCGTCCATAGGCAAGACAATATATAAGCACCATGCTTACATATAATATGGCTACTCAACCCGTTCAAACATTGAATTGAGCGCTCTGTGATCCTACATAGATATAGTGATAACTCTGGCTATACTAAGCATACACTCAAAGTAAACTAAGAACATGATATAAATGAAGAATAATGTCATCAAGTAAATAAATGTGATGAATACAAGGGCTATACCAAGCCTCCAGAAGACTAGATCTAGAATCCGAGCAGCAGCCTGACTCTACATTGATCTAACTTAACTAGACTATGCTATGAATCTATGTTTGTGGAGCTTTTCTCTCTTGAGGTGGTTCTCTGACTTGAATAAATCGAAATGCCTTCTAGGAAGGGGTCTGGGGGTTAGGGGAGATGGAGTAGGGGCAAGGAATTGCCACATCATCGATCCGTGTCATGCTTTAATCTCGTCCTTTCTTCCAAACCGACTTGAATTAATGGTGGAGATGTCGGCACAAAATTTCGTCCCGTGCCGGGGCACACGAGCAAGCCGCAAGGGTCTGCTCGATGGAGAGAGAGATTCGCCTAGCTTCAACGCAGGTATTATCGATCATGCGCACTCCTCCCGAGACGTGCCACTCAATTTGACCCTACAATTGACAAGGAGAGAAAGCTAATCAGTAATTTAAGGCGGAACATGCCGGTGTTGCCAGACAATCCTGAATGTGTGGCTCTAAGAGCCGATGTGGAAGGAAATTGACTAAATAGCTGATTCTAGCATACTCATAAGAATAAATCAGTTAAAGCTTATGGGGTTGTGGAAGAAAAATCGGTTATCATTCAGGATGAATATCGTTATTTAGACAAATATTAGTCAATGGCAATAGGATGTCAACAATAATCAGTTTATGCTAAGCCAATGACTACAAGTAACCAAATCCCTTTTTATATAAAAGAAGCAGCTCATTATCATTTAACCATTTAATAGAGATAAATCTAATGAACATATCAGATCTCATCTATCATTATGACCAGTGGGGCATGAGACAAAATCATGCAGGCCGTAGAAACAGCGATAAATTCGACGACTCTAACTTATTACTAATATCAGTGGGGCATGAGGCAGAATCATGCAGGCCGTAATACAATAATAAGATCATGGGGCTAAGACATCTTTCAACCTATCTTTACTTCAACGGTCTCGTGACGTGAACTGCATATGTGAAAGCACTCGATATCGGCTAAAACAGCCGATTCAGGCATATCGCACAGTTAAGGTCATGCCCTGTTAGGAACAGATCTACCAAATAATGATCCCCACTCCATGTTGCTAACAGTGGGGTGTGAGGCAGAATCACACAGGCCATGATAACGGGCCATGGAACAGTTTTCGTTAGCCAATAGATCTATTCAAGACCAGACATGCCTTAACCGCATACTATGCACGATCAAGATTGACATAAAACAGCCGATAAAGCATAACTCCTCGTTTAAGATGCAGATTAGATTAGTTTAGATTAACAAACGATGGGTTAAACCGGATATAAGGCCGATCTAGATCAATCCAAATCGAGCGAAGTGATATTGCTATAATTAAATAAATAATGAAAGCAATAAGCAATATCGGTAACTTAATGAATCTATCCGAAGGACGCCACCCTTAGATAGAGCCGATAACTTGACCTTAATCTAGTTCGAGTAGTGGAGGTTGACCGGATCGATGCAGCCATACTTGAACTAAACAAGAGTCGATAACTAGCTTATACCAGAGTCACAGTGGAGGTCGACCGGATCGATGTAGCCGTACGAACAGAAGTATAAGCCATGACGATACTTACAGACAAGCCGAAGGTCGGCCGGACCGATGTAGCCCTGCTCGCTGAAGAACTCGTCGAGATCTACTCTACTCCTACTCCTAAGGGGTGGTCGGAGCCGAAAAAAGTCAGTAACTTGTATTTGATTGATTGTGTGTCTTCTTACAATATCCGGGGTCCAATATTTATACCCGGAGCCTAAACATGAATCCTACTTGAGTACGACTTATTACAATCTTTGGCATAGAAGAAAACATTCCTAATTTAAGATAACTTGGACCCTAATCTTTCCCTTTTTGTAGAGTCCGATATGCAATTTCCTGGCGCCAACCGTAGCTCATCATCGCTATCTGCTGACGTCATCCAAAGAGATCTGATTCCAGCATCGTATCTGAATTAGCTGATATCGATCCTTATGCAATCGATTCCTTGATGGGCACAATTTTGGAAGCCTTCGAATTCCCGTGTTCTTCTCCAAATTTTGGTGTAAACACATGCCCCCTAATTTTGGGATAAAAGTGATTTTATTCCAAAATTCCTATTTATCCGTTTATCACACTGCAACCGTTCTATTCCGAGATATACGCATGATTCCTGACTTCCCGGCCTGAGTTTTATATAATATCCCAACAGTACCTCTTCCAACTCACTCGTCCTTTTTGCCTTTTCCCTTTTCCTTGAGCAAATCTTAATATCCAACGCCGTCATTGCCAAGGCCTCAAACCCTAGCAAATCCTCTATTCTATCAAGTCGTTATTCAAGCGTTCTTCGTCAGACTCAAATCTACTTTGGCTTTAATGGCGACTAGCGACCACGTCCCTGAGGTATGCCTTCTGAGTTTTCCATTCTCCGAGTACCGGCCGCTACCCTGTATTTCTTTTCTCCTTATATTTATTCCATCCGATTTCTAGGAGATGAGGAATGAAATCCTAATTCCATTAGCTGTTGCTTCTAATGTCTATTTTCTTAGACCTATGGGTAACCCTGACCCATATGATTTCATCCGTCATGAAACCAACAAAATCCCCTTCAAACAGTCTGTAGTGGACTCGTTCTCCTGGAATATCAAAACCCCCTTCAGAAACTGGCCTAAAATGCCCAAGGGGTGGAGAAATTGGTTTCATAGGGTATTCGAGAAAAAGGGCGGAGATTGGGAGGTGTATGATTTGAATCAATGTTTGACACTTTCATTGTCCGGGATGGAGAGGAATGATTCACTCTTGATTTCCACATCCTATTTCTGGTCCAATGCCCTGAATGCTTTTGTCTTTGGTCATGGCCCGATGACTATTACCTTGGCCGATGTTTACATGTTGACTGGCCTTAGGATAACTAGGTTAGTGCATCCTTATGAGTACTTGAGTGCTGGTTCCAAGAAATTAGCCAAAATATCAGACTGTACAGGATGGGCTAGTTATATTCTGAACCATATCGGAGACGAATTGACTGTTAGTGAAAGGGAATATGTGGCCTTTCTGAATATGTGGTTGGAGAGATTCGTCTTCTGTGGGTCATCTTGTGGTCCGACTTATAATCACAAACTCATGGCAAAGCATCTAGCAGTAGACAAGGACATTCCTCTTGGAAAGTATCTGTTAGGAGCTGCTTATCATCTAATGTATCAGGTAGCCACACAATTACTGAAGAATGGACCAGTGCATACTATCAGTGGCCCTTAGTAGTTGATACAAATGTGGCTCAACCTGTATATGCATAAGATTGTAATGCCTGATCTCAGAAGCCTGAGTTTCCCTTCCTCCAACTTTGATGAGGAATATAGAGGTGAAGAAGGAAGAACTCGGCAGTGCATGAGCTATGGTGAGGCTGCATCGGCCATAACAATTGATATTGATATTGGCCATCTCTTCAAGAAGTTTTACAGAGGGTTTGATGTAGACATCCTGACTTGGCTACCATACTATGATGAGAGAATTCCTTATTTGACACTGGGAAAATGAGTCGTTCCTTTCTTGGTCCTGAAATTTTCTTCGTTCCCTATTTGACACTCACTTCAACTTTCATCCCTAATTTGACACTACCGTCAAATCCGTTAGCTAACGGTGTTAACTGGCTGTTAAAAAGACGTTTTTGCCCCTAGAAAAAAAGTGGCGAAGCAAATTTGAGAGGAAAAAAAAACCTGCGCCCGCCTCTGATGCATGCGCCCAGCTGTAAAAAAAGGTGCAGGTTTTTTTTCCTCTCAAAATTGCTTCGCCGCTTTTTTTCTAGGGGTAAAAACATCTTTTTAACAACCACTTAACACCGTTAGCTAACGGATTTGACGGTAGTGTCAAATTAGGGATGAAAGTTGAAGCGAGTGTCAAATAGGGAATGAAGAAAATTTTAGGGCCAAGAAAGGAACGACTTATTTTCCCAGTGTCAAATAAGGAATTCTCTCTACTATGATAATGAGAATGACGAGCCGATCTTCCCATTCAAGTTTCGATTTGAGTCAGGCTGTTCGGACGAGGCAGCGGCTACAATTTTTAATTCTTTCATCAAGCCTTACGTTCTTCCCACCAAATTTTGTCATGGTCGTGGCAAAATGGCTATAGGCTCTTCCCTTCTAGGCAACCTCCCAACTTATGAGTTCTACAATCCATCTTTCATAGCCCATCGGTTTGGCTTTGGCCAGCTCCCCCCTCAATTGTTTTTCAGAAACATATTGAAGCCAAGAGAAGACATCAGTGAGGTGATGGAAGCCTCCAGAGTTTTTCAATTGGGATCAGATCTTCCTTCCCTTTGCGTGCACGACTGGATCAGAGTCACCTCCTCTTCCACTCTCTTCGACTCCTGGTGGCAAGAATGACACTCCCATCTTTTCTGTGGGTTGGTCCATCCTTTGTGTATATCCCTGGATGGGGAATTTGCTTCTGACGGAGAGGTAACTTGCCACTTCTTTTTAAGAAAAATTATTCGATGAATTCTTTCGCCAACTATTCTAACCAACCCTTTTTAGGACATTGAATTTGATCCTCCGAGCTTGGATAGGAAGGGGCGTCCCATAGACTATCGGCTACCATGCCCGGTTTCAAGAATTGGGTCGGCCGCACCTTCATTGAAGAAATTGATGAAGACTCATGCTGCTCCCATGATTGTGACATACCAATCTTCAAAGCGCAAGACGGTTCAAGGGATGACCCAGAAAACCACTACTGGAAAAAGACCCCGTAGGACGAGACCATCAGCTCCTCAGGTAAACAATCCATGTTCTTCTAGAATCGATACTCAACTTCTAATCTCGTTCCTTCATAGTTATCGAGTATTGCGTCCCAATCTACTCTTGGTGCAGTACTACTATCCCAAGCGTTTGATTCAGCACCAGTTGAACCCCTATTGGCTGATCCTCAAAAGGAGCCAAGTTTGGTTGAAATAACCGATGTCTCCACAATAGCAGAGAACATGAGCTTTATCCTTGACGCTCGTCGGAGTATCTTTCTTCAACTTCTTGATTTACTCAGTTTTTCATCCTCCATCTGACTTCTTACCATGCTAGATACTTCCCGAGGCAACATCCATGCAGGAGTAGGACCCTGACAGCCTGCTTAATGATCCTACCGGCGCTGAGGGTTATCCTATTTCTATCGACACTCAGATTGTCGATTCCCTAGTTCGACATATAACTGATGGTAAGGAAGTTATATGTTCAATTTATTTTCTCTTCAAAAACATGAGCTAAAAATCTTTCCTGATGTTTGCATATGTTAATGTTGAGAGTCCAGAGCTGATTCAACCAGTCATCACCGGTGCATCATCAGCTGTCCCTTCTCCTCAGGTAGAGGTATCACGGAAAAGGTATTACGTTCATTTCGCCGTTCATTTCGTCATAAACTAATCCAATCCTCTTAATCAAGATTCTCTTTAAATGTAGGCATTCGATCTTCTAGTCCTGAGCTAATCTTCAATCTTGAGGAGTATCTTGATGAAGATAAAATCAGTTCGTCAGCCACTTCCTCCAAGGAAACCTTGCTAGAAGAGACAAAAAATCAGCTAAGAGATGTTCTACCAATATTTGAGAAGAATATAACCGATTTGGTCTAAGACACTAATCCAATGCATAGAGTCTTCTTGGCCATCAAGGGTAATCCATCCCCAGCTCTCTCTAGAGTCTTGTCTCCTTTTTCTATCTTTGAAGATCAGGTCCTAAAGGTGAAATAGACTCAGAGGAATCTGTTTGATCGTGAAACTCTATTGGCCAAGGGGAACTCTAACAGGCAAGAGGCTAAAGAACTATCACAGTCGATTGATCACTTGAAGAACTCCTCCCTCAGTATTGACCTAGAATTGTCTCAACTGGAAGCCAGGCATGCAGAACTTGAGAAGGAGCTAGGAAACGTGAAGGCTGTCATTGATCGTCATAAGTCCATCCTGGCTCAAATACCTGATGCCATTCAATAAAAGAAATGTGAACTGCTGGCCAAAGTCAGAGAAGGCAGGGCCATCCGAAGTAGCCTCGAGAGCATTCCTGGATCAGCCGAAGAAGATGAACAAAAGATCGCAGAAGCTGATGCTATTTGGCTAGAAGTGTTGAAAGCGTGTATCAACATATGTCTTGTGTAGAACCAATGACAACCATACTTTCCGTTGTCTTACTGTGTTTTTCTTTGTTTCGGCTAAAGAGCTAATTTGAAAATAGCCAATTCCAAACTTCTGATCTTAATCCCATTTAGGTCTGAAAACATGGCCTTTATTAAGAGAGCCCCTCGATCTTCTATCCTTAGTCATCCAGTGCCGTATTCCCTTCGGTATTAGTGATGTGGCGCTTCGCCTTCTATTAATTGTGGTTGCCTTTTGCACGTCCCGAGGCGTCTACCTCTTCACTCTGTGGCTTCAAACACCAGGCGAGGGCTCCGGCCTCGAACACATCTGCACTCGCAACTGCTCCTATTCCTTTGCACTTCTCTACCCTCGTAGAACTCTATAGCGGCCTTCCTCCCTTCCTATAGATCCGATCAACTTCATGGCCAGCGAGGACAACCACAGCAAGCGTGCAACGAAGGAGGCCCCGGAGGAGAATATGCCGGTGAATCAGTGCCTCCAACGCATGAGGTGAGATTGACATCTTCTGTTCATGATGATGAACTGTTCTGATTCGCCCATAGGTTTGTTGTGAATGACAGCCTTTGTCCTCTCCCTAGGGCCGGCGAGCCCTCTGACACTACATCTTCTGCGCCGACCTCATCGTCGGATTCCTTCGACTCGTACAACGGCGACAATGCCCGGTGCTTCCTCCGAGAGTGGAGGGTGGCCCAGGACCGCTATTTCAAGGCGACTCGGGAAAATGGCTAGCTTGAGATCCGTCTTGGGGTCTCCCAAGCGGCCCTTCATGCTACTAAAGAAGAGGCCAGTGCTATTCGGGCGCGGCTGGCCGAGAATGACGCCATGGTGGCAGGTAAGATGAATTCAAGGAACAATTTATCCCGATTTCCATTGTCCTTTCTGTTGATAACTCTCCTATTTCTGTGATCGCCAGCCCTGACAGTGCAATTGGAGTACCTTCAACTAGCGGCGAACGCGGTCGTGGATGCCGTCAATGCTCGGGGCTCCCTCATCAATGCCCGCCTCTACGACATCTTGGCCCACATCTAGGAGATAGCCCTTTATGGCATCCATCATGGCGCGTCGGTGGCACTGACCGCGGTGCAAGTCCAAACCGGGTACGAGCTCCATGCCATGGAGACTGGCTTCTCGATGGGTGACGGCCCTGAGGAACATGAGGACCTGCTTGAAGAATTCATCATTGCAGCGGAGGCCATAGTGGACATCACATCCGCTCAGGGTGAACTAATGAATGAAATCTTTTGATATTTCATGAATATGTCTTAGTGTAATGCCCCTATATGTGTCATGAATGTCTTTGTTTTTGTTTTTGCTCTAGAGGCAATACATATCATATCGGCTTTCATATACTCGAAGATCTTTATTTTTTTAACTAGAGGCGATACCTTTCTAGTACCGGCTATCAGAGCTGACGACTAAACAAATCGGCTATCAAGTGTTGATCAAATGTTAGGATAATATCCCTTCAAATATATTTCATCGATTGCTATCGATAGGTTGTACTAGACTTTTTTAGACCAAAGGTTAAACAATTGATCGATCTAGGCCAAGTGAAACAAAACTTCCTTTAATAGATTTATCAACTCTGAATTGCACTTATGATTCGACTTAGCGTTCATATATGTCGGCCTAAACCTATCTCCAGGACCAATGCTTACTCCCTTTAATCCAACGGCCGACGTGAAGCCATGATTATTTACTAAAACAAACTCTCAGAGCCGATTGCTTGGATCAGCCGTTGGCTTTCATTGCTGATTTTAATGAAGCCTCCTTCCCATATCTTGCCAAAAAAGCATTCGAAGTCTCCTAGTTCCCAAAAGACTAGATCGGCTGTTGCGATACTCACAGACTCTTCAGCACGAAGCAGCTCGACATCATCTCCATGCCATTGAATCAAACACTGATGCATGGTCGATGGTATACAACAGTTCGCATGAATCCAATCACAATCAAGGAGCAAACTGTACGACCCTTTTCCACCGATGACGAAGAATGTGGTGAGCAGAGTCTTACTCCCGATTGTCAGTTCGACATTTATTGCCCCCCGGGGTCTTAGACGCATTACCCCCAAAGTCCTTAAGCATCATGTCAGTCTCAATCAGATCTCCTGGTCCCTTGCCAAGTTTACAAAAAGTGGTGTAAGGCATGAGATTGATAGAAGCACCTCTGTCCACCAACATCTTGTTCATCGGCTTCCCATCAACCAAACCTTTTACATATAAAGCCTTTAAGTTCCGATGCTTGACTGGTTTGTCAAATATAGCCTGCTGTATAACCGTCAGCTTGGCAACTATCTCTTCATACTCTGATTCATCGAAATCTGAATAAACTTCTCGATCTGCTGAAGCTCTGAACTCTGATGGCAACAGAAAAGCCATTTGAATATTAGCTGATGGTTGCCTTCTATTGGCTGTTTGCTTAGCGCGCCATACTTGAGGTTTACCGGATGCCTGAGCCTGTTCCAACTCTTTATTCCTTAGGCGTTGCACCCTTCTCTTCTGGCTTCTTGTCAAACTTCCTGGACACCATTGGCCTTCCTGCCAAACATATTCTCTCTCGTTGCCTTCTTCTTCATAATCAACCCAGTCTTGATCAACAACTCTTTTTTCTAAGCCGATTATGAACACTTCCATTTTTTAAGCGCCGATCCATGTTATTATGATGACATGCATCTTGAGCATGGATAGACCGGCGGTTGGCTTGAGATTACCTAAACTCTCAATATTGCTCGCTGCACTCTGGATAGTTATTCCTGGTAGGCAACTTCAAACCTTTGTTCCAACAATGTCTGGAGAAAGGACAATTCCAATGCGATTCAGCTTGCTTTCTTTCATACCTCTCTTTTTCCTGTTGACGCTGGAATTCTTGTTTTTCTAACCAACGCTGATAATACTTTTCCTTCTATCGTTGCCACTTATTCAACAGAATTTGAGATGTAACCCGCGGCTTTATCGCCCCACCTTTTGACGTTTCTCCCTGCTCATAATGGCTCTTTTGCTTGTCACGACGTCTTCTAATTTCTCTGTATTCGTCAGCCGATATTTGCATCTTAGGATCGACTGTTCCAGCTTCTCTTGATTTGGTTGATGTTAGGACCTTAGTCTTTCCTTTGAGCAGCCTAGCATCGACCATGTTTTGATCTCCTGGGAAAGGATTATCATCAACTTTCATTTCCTGAGGCGTATCAAATTTGAGTCTTCCTTGCTGAATAGCCCTCTGTATATGCTGCCGGAAAATTCTGCATTCATTAGTGGAATGAGAAGTAGTGTTATGGAACTTGCAGAACTTCTTATTCTTCAACTGATCAGGGGGCAACATAACATGATTATCGGGCAACTTGATATGTCCCTTCTCAAGCAAGAAATCAAAGAGCTTGTCTGATTTTGTGACGTCAAAGTCATGGCTCTCCTCGACTCCTCTTCCCCAAGGATTTAGCACCATTACTGTCTTTTTACCCCAATTCCATTCAGCCGCGGCAATCTCTTTTTCTTCATCTTCATAGCCGTCATCGACTGAATATGGATTATAAGCTTCGACCACTGTGGTACTTTTCTGGAATCGGGTATCTCTGCGCAAACTCCGGAATTGGCTATTGAGCGCCGCCACTCATTGAGCCAATTAACCCAAGTTGTCAAATTCTTGTCCCAATAGTTTTTCTTTCCATGTTGGCAGCATCCGTTGAATGGCCAAAGCAGCTAGCTGATCATCAGCCTAGTTTAATAAGAAGCACAAATTTCTAGTCTCTCGGAACCTCTGAAGAAACTTAGTGCCCGATTCGTTAGTTTTCTGCCTTATAGTTATCAAATCGGTAATCTTCTTTTCTCTAGTCCCAGTATAAAAATATGTTTAAAATTTCTTTTCCAGGTCAGCCCAATTGGCAATGGAGTTGACTGGCAGTGATGAAAACCAAGTGAAGGCTAGCCCTGACAGGGACAAGGAGAAGAAATGAACTCGATGGGCCTCTTCAATGGATGCTTCACCCAACTATGTAAGATACCGACTAACATGTTATATTATGCTTGTGCTGTCTTGGCTAGTGAACTTAGAAAACTCTGGGAGCCTGTAATTTGTAGGAAGAGCGACCAAATCATACCATTCTGGATATGGGCGTTTGTACAAGAAGGTCAGCCCTTTTGGCTTCAAACCGAACTGATTCTTCATCATCTCGGTCACCATTAGCAACAACTCGTCAGCATGTGAATTTGGATTTCTCTGCACTTGCTGACCCATCTGTGGATTGAAATCCCATGTACCTTGATACCCTGGATTCAGAATCATGTGACGGGTGTTATAATCTGTGCCATAATGATACCCCTGTGGAATATCTATCTGCTGGGTCCTTTGCTGGTTTACTGCTTGGAGTCTCTGGTTATAGATGTTAGATCTATATCTCTATGGATCCTTTGAATTGATGGTGCTATTTTTTGAGCCGACGATGGTATGTGGCCTGATGTGCCAAAATTAATCATCTAGTTCTAACTTTGCCCCACCGGCTATTGCACATGCTGCACTGATGATCTAGGATTATACTGTATCTAATTTGTAGTAACACCTTGAGCTTGTTCAGATGAACTCTGAACTGCCTGGACATCATCATTACCAGCTAGTGCTGCTTCTTGATGGCTGGTACTGGTTTGATTAGTCCCTTGAGTCAACGGATGTGGAATGTTATAATAAGCCAGACTAATCTGATCAACTAGAAACCCATGAAACACCTCCTTCATGGTTGTCGGGGACCTAATACCGGGGTACCCCAGAAGGTGGAACCAATAACTACCGAACGATAAAAACTTCTGGACGGATAAGGGCGCCGTAGCGTTCCTTGCTCGAACGACAAGAGTTTGGTTCCGCCTCGCCTGACGCCTTTGGGGGTAGCTCTGCCTCGCCCGAGGGCTCAGGGCTAGTCTCCGTCTCACCCAACGCCTTTTGGGGCGGGCATGGTCTCGCCCGAGGGCTGAAGGATAGACTCCGTCTCGCCTGACCCCGGAGGGGTGGGGTTGGTCTCGCCCAAGAGATAGGGATTGATCTCCGTTTCACCCGACGGCCAAGAACGAGCCTCGCCCTGCTCGATATCTAAAGATTGGTTTCACCTTACCTGACACCTCCACCCATTCCCTCATAATGATGGGTACAGGGCAAGATAAGATGTTCGGGTCAACCATGGCTCCAAGGACCATACCCTGCACCCTGGCAGGAAAAGTACTGCCGAGGAACGACATGACAGGTACTTTAGACCCTTCCGGGCGCCGTAGAGCCCAAAAAGTGTTACAGGTGCATGCTCTTTGCCCTGTAGAGTTGTAGGCGCCGCCTTCAAATCTAGTACGCGGAACCCGATGAAGATATACGATAATCGCTACGGTCCAGAAAAGGATTTGCTATCTCCACGGACGACGGGTATTCCGACACCACGCTATGGACCTAGGGGAGCGGTGCCCGCTTCCCGACCCCCTAGGTTCACCAAGACAGAAGACCTTGGCCACGGCGCTACTCCAGACCCCGACCCCGCGTCCCTCCGATGAAGACTCATAGGAACCAGAAGGCGTGCGGAGCAAGGCTGGGGGAGGCTCATAAGTCAAAACCACTGTACTACGGCCCATACCCTGCGCAGGGTAGCATTCTATAACCAACCTGATATTCTACAGAGACATCGACAGTATTGAAGGCGCTTACCTTCCTTCGCACTCATCAGAATGAAGAACTAGGCCGGGTAAACGTGAGCCACAAGATTGAGTAGAGTACGCATCCTAAAGCCCTCACCCTTGTAAAAGCCAGCCCCTTCCTCTATAAAAGGGGATGCGCTTCCTCCATCAAAATGGGGACTTCTGATCGAACAGCAGAAGACACACACACTCACAGTCAAGCGGCTACCAAGTTCTTGACCTCCTTTCAACCCTTCCATCAGAGACTTGGGACCAGTCCCTCTCTCAATCGTTTGTACCCCCTACTACGAACCGTTCATGGTGCTAATAACATGAGCAGCAACAAACTGGACGTAGGGACATTCGGCCCGAACCAATATAAATCTTGTGTCCTTTAGCGCACCATCCGAGCCTAACGCGCATTACTATAAATTTACTTATCGGTGCCTATACGAAACACCGACAGTTGGCGCGTCAGGTAGGGGCTTTGCGCGTTCCAAATCAGGCCTCGGATGGCCACCCATGCAATTAGCTGGGCCCCGGGCGCACATGTGAGTTTCGGCGACATAGATTTCATCATCACACTAGGAGGAGAACTGGCGCTGACCCACACGGCCGCACAGTCTCTCCCTTCCATCAACCTTAGCCGTCTGAGGCTTGAGGGCCCGCAGGGCAACTCCCTTGGACCCCAGTTATCCAGGGAGCCCCCGCGCAGCATCACCCTATTTTCGGAAGGCCCCGTACGAAGCGCCCCGAGAGCGTTTTCATTCGGTCTCCGCAACGCCGCGGCGACCGCCGGCCACCTTCTGGCACTACGCATGGTTCAGCCGCCTACGGACAGCGAGTTCGTGGGGGTAATCGAACACGATCCGGAGACACTCTACGGGCTCCTCGCGGAGGATCTAGAGTCGTCCTCCAGCTCTGACTCTAGCAATGGGAGCCATCACCCTTCCCGGGAATGCTTCATGACGCAAACCCCCCAGGGACACGTCCAAAACATCTTCGGAGAAGAGACAACCCCAACAGGCAACCCTGATGCCAGGATCGAGGCGGAGACGGCGGCTCCATCTTACATAAGGATGGAGCAGCTAACAGCACGAAAGCTGGAGATCGATGACGCCGGGCAACAGCTTGTCCGGGAGTACCGAAACATCGAGGAGGAGATCAAGCGTCATGGAGACGGTGGGCACGCACGCACCTCGGCCCGTGATGTGCATTGGAGTTTCCTCACCGATGATGGGACTCTCCCTCATTTCGCTCGGGCAAGCCAGAACATCGCCGCAGCAATGGCCTTGTTACACGGCCTTCCAGAGGCCGCGACGTCCGAGGATCGCCGCGCCCGTCAAGAAATTCGTACGTTGCTCGAACGTGCGGCGGCGCAGCAGGCGGAAAGCTCATCGTCTCAATGACGTGAGTCTGACACCGGCCAGCGCACGCCCTCGGTACATCCCGCCAAGGACGTGTCCGTTCACCAGACGTCGCCGGGCAACAGGCAGCGCTCCGCTATCCCGGTACATCAACGTCTCGGCCATAGCCGTGACATGCGCAGCACCATCAACGCCCGCAGGTGCACCCATGGTGACGAAGAGAA